>BNST01002751.1:0-620552 GCA_019650275.1 Xylocarpus granatum
GGAAAGAAAAAAATATCAATGATGAGTATGAATAATACCATAACTGAGTCTTCTTCTAGTTGTTGTTGTTGAGCTGCAATGACCTCCTGTTCATTTCCAAAGCTGCACCGGACGTCGGCCTTTTGCCGCTTCCTATTGGCACGAGCTTGAGAAAACACCATGGAATAGTCAGTAGTTCCGGGGTCTTTTTGATCCCACCCACCGAATTGAGGGACAGTCATCCATCCATTTTTCTGTTTATTTAGAAATTTTTGGCAAGTCAAGACTAATTTAGAAGCTTGTAAATCTAACAACTTAGATGGAAAATGAATTCTTTGAGCTTCGATAGAAATGTGTTTAGAAATTATTGGAGTTCCTTACTCTGTTGGGAGAACACTGAAACTACCATATTGACTTGTATTGGTAATATCCCCTTGGTAAAGCACATACGATATTCATGCACTGGAGAGCTAGGTTCTGTTAGGGAGTACTTATTGGAGAGTGGAAAGTACTTTTCAAAAGGTTCACAAGTTCTTATCAAAGTGTTTGGGGAGATTAATTGGGAGTTATCAATTAATTTTTAAAATACTTGTAAATGATTTTGAAACTATAATTTATTTACCAAAACTTTCGAATGCCAATGTCAAGTATAATGTCTTGAGTTTTGGATCTCAACTTCCGAGTCTTAAATCCTTTGGTCGAGCCTTGTTCCTCAAAGTCTAAGCAATGTTGAGTTTTGAGTCCCAATATTAGCTAGCGGGTTTCTGCACTAGTTGTTCCTAGTCTTGGGATTTTAGATCTACGTTGAGACCTTGAGATTGGAGATTTAAAACAGTAACAAAAAAACCTCATAGTCCGATGCTTAAAACTCCCAGCTCCTAAACTCAAACTTAGTTGTTGAAACAAATTTCTTGTCAATAGATGATTTGATGCTTAAAACACGATCCCAATGTTGGGAGTGGAACTTAATTTTTGAGATAAAAAAGTTGATGGTATGTAATACTTGTCATTTTAAAAATTATATAAAAACAGATATTTTATTAGTTTAAAATTGCTTTCTAACTATATGTCGAAAGCCTAACATAAATTTTAAAAACAATCGAACATGTTCTTTTTATTAACACTAATTTTAGATGTATAAATGTTATTCGTAAAACTAATGTGATAATATTCAATATGAATTTGTGTAAATAATTTATATTAAAATTTGCATATAAAATAGCATTTTATAATTTGTCTCAAATACTAAAAGATATTATGGGTGAAATTTAGAATGAAAACTATTTTATATTATAGTTTTGTTTATGGTGTAATATTATTTCATTTATGTCTTTTTTCTCTTCTTTTATGTAACAAATAATTTTAGGAGGAGTTATGGAAAAAATAAATAAAACTAAAACAAGCATGTGAGAAAAATGATGGTTGAAATCATTTAGGGTTCATTCGCATTCAAAGGAATTTGGATGGAAACTCTGTGCAAGTAACAAAAGAAAAGAAATGGGTTTGTTGAAATCATGACAACATAAACATAATTAAAAATATAATTACCAGGAAGCTCATTATCATAGGATTATGAGACAGAAGCAAATGGAAAGAGACGATACACACACACACAAAATCATATGCATTTTGTGTTTGTTAAACACATACAATAGTGTCTCAAATTTCATCGGACAATTTTCGTGGTAATAATTTCTTTTATTATTAATCATCAAAGAAAAACAAAGCATTCTGAAATCAATTCTACAGTGGTGTTAAGCATAGTTGCATACCTCCTTCGGGTTTTCCATGGTGGCCATCTCAATCAACAAATAATGGGAGGGACTAAAATGAATGCTAATTTACAGCTACTTATACATTCATCACGTCTATTTTAGGTAATTACCAAGCTAGTTCGCCGCGTGTTGTCGTACTGTTGGGCATCAAAAAGGAATAGCAAATTGGTTGGTTTGTGACCATGCACTTGATCTTGTGAATATCATTGTCTGTTAGAAATTGTTGGCCAGGGTAAAGTAAGAGATCTTCAATCCAAAACTTTGCATGGTGCAGAATGAAATCTCCAATTATTATTGATAAATTTCATCGCAACCCAAAAATTAATTCCTTTTTACAAATAAGTCAAATATCACTGCAATTGATTCATTAAAACAAAAAAACAAAAGAAATGTATTTAGTATACCGCAGGGGATTTAGTTGTTTATCATTTGGATCATTGGGCTGCCCGAGTGTCCAATATCTCGTTAATACGGTGTATTTAGAATACTACCGGACTGGATTTAGTGCTTAGTCGTTTGGGTCATAGGCCTGCCCTTAGAATGCCGGACACATTCTTTAACCCAAACCGGCTGACCTTTTATTTTGTTCTTGGTAAATCACAATAATACTAATTACTAACACCCCTTTGGGAGCCCCAAAACCAAAAACCCTAAATACTCCTGCGAAATCAAAATTCGTGATTTTCCTCTGATCATCGACAAGACAATGGCGGCAATCAGTCTGCGGAAGGGCAATACTCGTCTCCCGCCAGAAGTGAACAGAGTTCTTTACGTGCGAAACCTCCCTTTTAACATTTCATCCGAAGAGATGTACGACATCTTCGGGAAGTACGGCGCGATTCGCCAGATACGTATTGGGACCAGCAAGGACACGCGCGGAACGGCGTTTGTTGTTTATGAGGATATCTACGACGCCAAGACGGCTGTGGATCATTTGTCTGGGTTTAATGTTGCTAATAGGTATTTGATTGTTTTGTATTATCAGCAGGCTAAGATGAGCAAGAAATTTGATCAGAAGAAGAAGGAAGACGAGTTTGCCAAGATGCAGGAGAAGTATGGGATTTCATCTAAAGATAAGTAGAATTAACATTAATTGTAATTGAATAAATATTAATTGCAATTGTTACTCTTTTAAATTTCTGGGTTTTTTTTATAAGTCAGCTGATTGACCTGAGCACACGCATCAAAGTATGGATATTGTTGTACGACAATAGAGAGTGATCTTATTGGTGTTTGAATTGTTGGAATTTAACTAGTTTTTGATGCCAATTAGAGGGGATAGTAAGATAATTACTATTGTTTTCAACTTTTGATGTTTAGTGTATGTTGTTAATGGTGTCTTGATCCATTCTATTGTGGTTAGCCACTTAAGTGGATGTTTAACTGACATGGTGTGGAATGAAGATGTTTAGCTGATGCAGCTTGAATTGAATCTCTCTTCGCGGTGAATTATATTTTTTTCGTTGGGAGCCGGAGATTATCTACCATGCATATGCGGAATTATGCCTATAAATATTCAAGTTGTTCGGTGATCTTTTTAAATATTTTGTTCGTATGTATATTAGCCGTCCCTAGGAGTAGAAGACCTGTTGTGGATATTTGTTATAAAATAGGTTTGCCCTGGTTTTAGTATCTTGATGGGACGTAAATTTGGAGATTGTAAAGCCATAGTTTTCTGATTGTTTCTTTTTTAGTCTTTTGCCTTTTTGCTGGAAATCATCTCAATGCTCGTTGAAAATGGTCTTTTTATTTTTATTTTTTTTCTACTGTGGTGGGGATGGCGGGCTCTTATGAGAAAACTCAAGCGATAGTGGTTGCATGGTAAATGAAATAAATAATAAAAGTTATTGGACCATAGATGTAGCTGTCACTTGGGAAAGACACTAGACTTTTGCCAAGTTCACCACCAAAGTACTCAATATTTTCAAAGACTAACATCGATTGCGATTCATTGTCATCGCTGTTCCAAAAAGTTACACTTATTTAAGCAATGCGATTGAGCATGATAGATACCAACTTCAATGTAATTGCCGGTTGGCTGGTGGTGGCTTGATTACCATGTTTGCCGCTGTCGCCAGTAAAGAATGATTAATGCAAGAGTCTACCGATTCTGAACTGTGACTTGTAGTATTTGAAGCAATTTGACTGACCATGATAGATACCGAATTCAATATAATTGCCAATTTGAGTGGCTGGTGGATGAACATCATGGTCGCCGCCGGTTGCCAGTTGCTCAATACCTGTTGTTAGCATCTGATGTCTAGACAAGACTAGTGATTCTAAACTATAACTCCGGAGTTTTAGTTGTCTCTGAAATTTTTTTACATTATTAACTATTTTCAAAAAGTCTTTTGAAGTTCAGTACTTTTTTTGGGATATTGATCGTAGAAGAATAAGGTGGTGATTTCCATAAGTGGAAATTTTTGCTCAATCTTCTTCTTCCTTTTTTTCCAAGAGTGAAATAATTTGGTTCGGCGAGGTAAGTATGGTCTCCCCCTTTTTCTTTTTTTTTGTGCCTTCTATGAGTAAAAGATTTAATGATGTGATATCTTGAGAAATTGAGATAACTAGGAAAGTTACCAATGTATTTTGTAAAGTTTGAAATGTTCAAAGCAGTCTGTACCAGTCCCTCCTCTTTGTCTACGATCATTTTCCGTAGGACTATAATACAGAGTGGATCTCTCTCTCTCTTCCCCTTTCCCTCCTCAATCCTATTGTCTGCAGTTGTTAACTAGAAGACCCCACTAACAGGGGAAGACCTTAGGTGCAGCCGCTAACCTATGGTTTCTACTGTGATCCACTTGGACTGATGCGGTGGTAGAATCCTAAAATTTAGTGGTGCTTTCTTATCTTTGTCAGGAGTGCTTTGATGCTAGTGATGAACAGAAAGGAAAAATATGCCAGGTAATATAAGATATCCTATTTGGGGGCGAGCTACGAGAATCACAGAGGAGTCGCAAAAATATAAGATATCTTATTTGGGGGCAAGCTACGAAAAAATCAAAAGAACCTAAGTATACACAATGAATTATTGGAAGCTTTCTCGAGTAAAAAAGAAGAGGGGTGTATTTTTTTTTAAAATTTATTTTATTTTTTGAATTTAATAATTTATTATTATTTTTTATGAATCTATTTTTTTTATTTTTTTATAAAAATTAAATTTATCAGAATTTTTTAAAATAAATCAACAACCGAAATATCAAATTTTGGTTTTTTAGTTGAAGCATGCAGCAATTTCTATCTCAAATTGAAGCCTGTCTAGCCAGGATTTCGTCCTTTTTCTTCTTACGACACGCATACAAACACACTGGTCGATTGACGTCGGTTTTCGAACCTTGAGGTCTGAGAAGAACACGTCACTTAAATCATGTACAGTGATTCACGGTTCTTGTCACCTTGGCGGCAAACTCATCCTTGACTCTCAAGGAAAATCGCCGGACTTAAATGTGCGACAGACACGACTCCTGTCACAGGCCACAAATTAACATCATACTTGCACTTGATTTTGGGTGTTGGTTATTATACATATAAATAATATTAATATTATAATTTATTAATTATAACATAATTTTATTGAATAATTTTAAATATAATAAAATAAAATATCTTGTTTAAAAAAAATTATCGAAACATTTTTTTAATTTTTATGTATTGTTTACAAAATTTTCAACGCTAATTTTTTTTATATTTATTTACTTTAATTATTTATTTATTTACTCTAAGATTAGGATCCTTTGATTACATCAAGTTTATCAAACTAAATTATACACTAAAACATGATAAAGAGGGGACAAAGTTTCAAACTCCTTTTTGTAGTGCGGTCTGCCATGCCATTAAAATTTGGGGCAAATCAAATATGAAAATAATAATAATAATAATAATAATAATAATAATAATTTTTGGGTTAGGTTTTTAAAATTGTTATTATTATTACTTGAGTAGCCTCCGCCACCTTCTTTGCTAGCTCGTGCATCTACTTGAGTTGCATCTATCAACTACTTTCTCCTTGTCAAGTCTTCTTGTCCCAAATTTTTATATATATTGTCTGTTTCTCTATCTTTCTGTTGTTTTATCAATGATTTGTTGCACATCGATGTCTTCTGTTGTCCGAGCTCCACATCAAACACAATAAACTCATTTTACTTTATTTATTTATTCCAAACTTCAGCCTTCAAAAGCCAACCATAATTTCTTCATGTGGGTATGTCGTAATTGTTATAAGAAATTGGTTGAAGAGAGAAGGAGAAGAGAGAACTCAAGAACAAAAAGCTAAATTGTGTATTTGTTATTTAATTAAATTTATAACAAGTAGGGTTAAAATAGGTTTATATGTATGTATAGTCATCAAAGAATATTAACCGTTAAAATTTTTAAAAAATAATAATTATTGTTATTAAAATACAAAAAAATAACTTAAAGTTAATAAAAAATTATTAAAAAAAGTAAAAATTTTTGAAACATATTTTTAAATAAATATCATATAAACGTAATTATTTTAAATTTTATAAGAAACTTTTATTAATTTTAAATAATAATTAAAGAGTATTTTATATTTAAAATAGATTTATTTGAATAAAATGAAATAAAAAATTGGATAAAAACTTTATAAAAAAAACCAAAATTATGATTATTCACTAAAAACAAAAATTCCCTAAATTATCAGCCAGCAATCGAATTCAAATACAGCATTCTTTCACAATCATGTCTTCAAATTTTGTTTGCCCCTTCATTTGATTACTAAGTCTCATTCAAATCTTGCTATTAACAACTAACCCATTGAGTGACGTGCCGCCTGCGGTATCATGTCATTCAACTTAAATGATTATTTTGTTTAATCAATTAATCACATCCCATGTCACCCTACTTGTTTGTTTCTTTCTTTAGAAAGTAGATTGGATACAATAAGAAATTGATTAAATAAGTGCCTGATCTTGAAAGGCAAGACCTACACATTAATAAATTCATTAATATATATATTTTAATTAATATTTATACAAATGGATACAAAATATTACTTTAAAAAAATAATAAATAAATTTTTTTCGATATAATAACACAATGAGATGAGATATCATATGGGTATGGTCCAAAATTTTTAAAGATTTTAAACTATTTTTTAAAGTATATCTCTCATAAAATTTAATGTTAGATTTAAAAATAATTTAATGTCTTAAATTTTTGCCAAATTTTAATATTCATCTATCTTCATAGCCATGTGTGTAGTTACCGTTTCAATCAACTAGCTCCTACCATTAATGTTTAATAGTAATTAATTAAAATTATTAAAAATATATTATAATTAATTTATGTAATTTGATATAAAATATTATAAATAACAAAACTAAATAAGTAAATGAGAGAGAGAGAGAGAAAAAGAGAGAGGGTACCAACTGACACCTGATATTAATATTATATTGATTTTTATACATAAATTTTATGACAGGAATTTATATTTTTAATGGTAATACTGATAAATTATTAATATATATTGTATTCATATTATTTTCTCATATTTTATATAAATTTTTTTAAAAAAATTTTATTTAAAATAAAATATACGATAATAATATAATACTGTAAAAGTAAATTAGTGAAAACGAGCATGCACAACATAATCATATTTTTATTTTAAATATATTCTTAATTAAACAAGAAACCGTCGTCAATTTTGTAGTCCATAGATACACCCAACACTTGCTCGAATAAAAATATATATATTAATTCTTTTCATTGGCATGTGAATAGCATCCGTGTTGATAGGTAGCTAGAGATGAATCCACGTGATGTATGGCAAAAGCCCGATCTACGAGCCGTCTTGGATACTGTCAATTGAATCTAGGAATCAAACAAATCTATCAAAATAGATTATTAACAGTAATTTCTTTGAAAAAAGTGAATGAAACAAATCAATTTAACTCCAATTCAACACTAAGTGAGACTTTTTTCTTTGTACGTTTGATAATTTCTTCCACATGCAACTACTTGAAAATTTTTATACTTGAATCAATTGATCTCCCCCGTATTTTTGAATTCATAATTGGTATGTAACAGCAAATCAAATAATGATTTTCACTTCTCTATCTGTAAATTCAAACTTTCTCTTTTGAAAACAAGTGAGTTGTATTGTTTTTATTGGATTATTAAAAAAAAATTAGGTAATATTTTCCCTACTAGTAAATTATTGTATAATTTTCTACGTTCATCTCGTATTATTGATTGATGGAATGATTGAATAATAAGACAGAACCTGTATGGAAGAGTTATCAGGGGCCAAATACGATAAGAAAGTGAAAATGACCATGCCGTGAGATAATAATGTATTAGATACATCAGTTTAATCAAAATTTATTGTAATAATGGGTAATTGTTAAAATTGAAAGAAAATTTTCTCCTCCAATTAACGGTGTGATACGTTAGATTCATCCAACTCCATCGTGTTTCTAATTTTTTAAGTTAAAAATTGGTTCATTGATGTATCTAACTGACATTACTGTGAATATAGGTTTAGCTCACGTATTCTCCTTCTCTATCTTTCGTTTGGTGTGAGCCTCTTACCTCTCACGTGATCTCACCTACCAAGCTCCGCGACTACAAACAGTACTTCCCATTACATCTCATATCACATCAAACACCCAGCTCGCTTGCTTGTTTATATATATGTCCATCACTTTGCTCGTAAATTTCATGACACATGCACAAGAAATTGCCATGGCTGCCTTCGACTCTATCTTCTTCCGTGATGTCGCTGCTGCAATCCTCTTCTTTCTCATCACCCGCTATTTCATCCGTTCTTTAGTCGGAAAATCCCCCCGACCACTTCCTCCTGGGCCAAAAGGTTGGCCGATTATCGGCGCCTTACCTCAGCTAGGAACCATGCCACATGTAGCCCTAGCCGAAATGGCCCAAAAATATGGACCCGTCATGTACCTTAAAATGGGCACGTGTGACATGGTTGTTGCCTCAACCCCAGATGCCGCTCGAGCTTTCCTTAAAACCTTAGACCTGAATTTCTCGAATCGACCGCCGAACGCCGGCGCAACTCACTTAGCCTATAATGCTCAGGACATGGTCTTTGCTGATTATGGACCGAGGTGGAAATTGTTAAGAAAGTTGAGCAATCTTCACATGCTTGGCGGAAAAGCGCTAGATGATTGGAGTAAAGTTCGTAGCGTGGAGTTAGGCCACATGCTTCGAGCCATGTGCGAGTCTAGCAGGAGGAACGAGCCGGTGGTGGTGTCGGAAATGTTGACGTACGCCATGGCGAATATGATCGGCCAAGTGCTACTCAGCCGTCGAGTATTCGTGACAAAAGGTACAGAATCTAACGAGTTTAAAGACATGGTGGTGGAACTCATGACTTCTGCTGGACTTTTCAACATCGGAGATTTTATTCCGTCGATTAGTTGGATGGATTTACAAGGAATCGAGCGTGGGATGAAGAAATTGCATAAAAGATTTGATGTTTTGTTAACGAAAATGATAGAAGAACATACGGCATCAGCACATGAACGTAAGGGGAAGCCGGATTTTCTCGACGTTATCATGGCTAACCGAAATAATTCCGACGGCGAAAGGCTCAGCATCACTAACATTAAAGCTCTTCTCTTGGTATATCTCTCTTCACAACTCTTGATCTTTTTATTCTATTCAATATTTCCAGTTAAATTCCTCCCTCGAAAATTTTATGTACAGATATGGGAATTTTAACAGAATTCGTATTTCAATTCTTTAAAAAGAAAATCTCATTCTGAATAAACTGTTCATAGTAATGGTGAAGTAACCCAACCATTGGTAGTTCGATTATTTAATTTGTTTCCACTGTCTTGTGTCTGGTTAAAAAGTCCTTTTATGTATAAATATTAATTAATCCGCTCTCTCTCTCTCTCTATAGAATTTATTTTCTGCTGGCACGGACACATCATCGAGTATTATCGAATGGGCACTGGCCGAGATGTTGAAAAACCCTACCATTCTGAAACGGGCACACGAAGAAATGGATCAAGTAATTGGCAGGAACCGAAGGCTTGAAGAATCTGACTTACAAAAACTCCCATACTTACAAGCAATATGCAAAGAGACGTTCCGAAAGCACCCTTCGACGCCGTTAAACCTCCCACGTATCTCGACCGAGGCATGTGTCGTAAACGGTTACTACGTACCCAAAAACACTAGACTTAGTGTCAACATTTGGGCAATAGGACGTGACCCCGACGTGTGGGAAGACCCTCAGAAATTTACCCCAGATAGATTTTTAAGTGAAAAATATGCAAAAATCGATCCTCGAGGAAATGACTTTGAGCTAATTCCATTTGGGGCAGGAAGAAGAATTTGTGCTGGAACTAGAATGGGAATCGTGTTGGTTGAGTACATTTTGGGCACGTTGGTGCATTCATTTGAGTGGAAATTGCCAAATGGAGTACAAGAACTTAACATGGATGAAGCATTTGGTCTTGCTCTGCAGAAAGCAGTGCCACTTTCTGCTTTGGTTCGACCAAGGCTGGCCCCAACTGCTTATGCTTCTTAATTAAGCACTTGTACCATTTCTCCCCCTTAAATGCACGCATGGGCTAGCTGCTGGTTGGTTTAATTTCTGGTCGGCTTGTTTTATTTCCCTTTATCTGTTTCTGTTTTGTTTCTATAAAGTCGTTTTGTAACGGTGATTTGAGATGTAATAAAAAGACTTTCCATGAATATATTTTTACTAAATAATTTAATTCAGTAATTCATCGAAAATTGAACTGTGAACCACCAAATCGGTGAGTGTTATGATTTATTTTTTAAAATTTTATCATCTATTCTTTTAATAACACTTCTCTTTCGAACTTGACATCTATAATTATAATGTCTTCTTGACATTTCTCCGACCACGTTTCCAGTTTAGTCAAATGTCTTTCTAGATAGTGTGTCTATAAATCCATGATATGTAGGACCATTCAATTTGCCAACACTTCTCCACTATCATTTAATCTATGTATTGTCAACTATATATCATAAGCTTCTTGAAAATAACAAGTCCTGCCCAATTAAAACACAAAGTTGCCTAAGTACTCATCCAAAAGAAAGACCCTCCAAACAAGGGAAAAGGACATTTTCAACTGTATTATTTGGTAAATTCAACACTTTAATTTTATTGATTTTAAAAATATTTACAAAAGGTTTAGTTGGTAAGTTTATATGATTTATTTATTTAACTAAAAAAAAAGGATAACATAGTATAAATTTTTTTTCAATTAACTATGATAATTGTAAATAAATTTTGTATTGTGTTCATTAATTTTTTTTTATAAATAACATAACATAAATATAATTATATTATTTTATTAATATATTCAAAATAAATATATTACGGTTATTTATGTGAAATTTTGAGAGTCCAACAATCTGTCTAGTAATCATACCATAGACGTATCATTTTGACTTAATATTCATGTAAAACCTTTTTGGATTCAAATTTGTTTATTCATATTAAATTTGTATTGAGTATTCACATATGGATGTAAATTGTCACCCCTAAATGGGATATTACAAATACTAATAGAAAGATGCTTTAGAGAATAGTAGGTAATAGCACATTGCATGTTGTGTTATCATTATTTCATGTGGGCATTGAATTTGCACAACACATTGTTTGTTCCCATCTTGTCACATTTGACATCATTACATCTATTGGTATAAACATTTTGGTCTTATAGCATATACAATCCATTACAACATTGTACAATAATATAAGGTTCTCAATAATATATATATATATGAAAGTCGAAGAGGAGAACATGACACCCATGAAGAGGACTTCACAGACAAGAAATTTGTTCCAAAAAACAATTAATTAATTGCACAATGGGAAGAACAAGTCAACAACAACGACAACAAATACAACAATGATTAATAGTTATATAACTATGTACCCCCTGAAAGCGCAAATATCGACCCTTCAAATCTCCTATCCATCTTTCAAATCATGCAGCAGCAGAAGACCCAATTCATATGCATGCACTCGTATTGGAATGTTCATAAAAGTAAGCTGGAGAGAAAACTAACAAAGAATGGATACTGCAAATTTGCAATTCACAGCTGCTTGAAACTTCGGTTTCGTGCATAAAAGTCCTTCAGCTTGGCCATCTCCAAACACCCTCTTTTCCTCTCGATCTAGACTTAAAAAGAATATAAATGTACATATAAAATTAAAAGCATCCATGAGTGTCAATCAAACTACATGAATGCTTCTGACATTTTGTTTCTTTTCTTCTCCTCTCCACCATCGTTAAAAATTGTGTACAGACTGCATCATTCATTCACAACGATATTCTTTTTTGATCCTTTCCCATCCCCACCACACACCGACACAATCAAACAAATACATCGCGCCTCTTCTTCGGATTCGCTTCTGGGTTTCCTTTTTTCATCATTGCCACAAATTCCTCGTAGTTGATCCGCCCATCCTGCAAAACCATACGCAAAATTACCTTGTTAAGATATATATCTATAAAAAAAATGTGGGATTCGGATCCCGTTCGTATCAGTGCAATTCGTGCTGCTTACATCGTCGCCATCGACTTCAGAAATGACTTCCTGGATGTCTTTTCCATCGTTCATGCCATATTCTCGGAGAACTTGCTCCAGCTCTTCAGTTGTAATGAACCTATATGTATTAATTAACCATTCATGGAACAGTTACGAATCACGGATTTCTAGCAAAGTGTTTGATTCAACTTCCAAAAGTTAACCGGAATTTATTGATAATGTTACCCGCTGTTATCTTTGTCGAAGTGCTGGAAAGCTGTATAAAGATGTTCTTCTTTATCCATTCTGTTTAAATGCATCGTTGCAGTGATGAACTCATCGTAATCTATGGTTCCATTGCCATCTGCATCAGCCTATTTTCCGGAAAACAAATTTTGATTCGTAAGTTTATTGAGATCTCATTTGCATACTTGCTTCCGGGATTTCAAAGACAGAAAAGAAAAGAAAAAGAGGAAAGGAAAATCATACAGCTTCCATTAATTGTTTAACTTCAGCTTCAGATAGCTTGGTTCCTTGCGTAGCTAGTCCTTGCTTCAATTCTTCAAGTGTTATCGTTCCACTGTTATCAGTGTCTATGCCCTTGAACATCTCCTTCAGACCCATGATTTCTTCCTCCGATAAACATCCCGCAATGACCTGAAAATTCCAGAGCAAAAAGCGGTCAGAAAACTCTTTCAAAACATTCTAATTTCAGTAAAAATAATTAATATTCTGATAATCATTACCCGAAGAGCAACTTTCTTGAATTTGTTCATTGCTTTGAACTGTTTGAGCCTACCCAATACTGCGTTGTCAAGAGGAACATCAGGTGCTTCTCCATCCTCCTTGATCCATGGATGACCTGAAGAATAAAAATTCAATAAGCAAAATTTTGTAAATAATGAAAAATGAAAAAGAAAAATTAAGGCTTTAAACATTCATACTTAGAACTTGAATGGCAGTCAGCCTCTGCTTAGGGTCTGAATTGAGCATTTTCTTAACAAGATCCTTTGCTTGAGGTGAAATTGCAGGCCATGGATCGCTTGAAAAATCAACGTGCCCACGCAAAATTGCATTGAATATACCATGTTCCGATTCTGCCAGAAATATTGCAATTAAAAAATATAAAATCAAAATAGAATACACATCGGAAGATGCAATATCAATTACACCAATAATACTGAAAACTTTTATTACCTGACCAGAAAGGAGGAACCCCGCAAAGAAGAATGTACAACATGACACCAACACTCCAAATATCAGCTTCTGGTCCATATTTCCTCTTCAAAACTTCTGGTGCAATGTAATATGCGCTACCAACAATATCTTTAAACACTTCTCCTGTTACAGATTAAAATTCACTTGTTGTTAGAACGATGTTAAGCAGAAACAACGAGAAAATGGAGGGAAATAAGACGAATGATATTACGAACCTGGCTTGTAAAACACAGAAAGACCGAAGTCTGTGGCCTTGAGAGGTGAATCTTCTTCCTTATTGAGCAACAAGAAATTTTCTGGCTTGAGATCCCGATGAATGACCCCCATTGAATGACATGTATGTATGATTTGAACAATGGTACGCAACAAGCCAGCAGCAGCACGTTCTGAGTAATGACCTTTGGCAATAATCCTGTCAAAAAGTTCACCTCCAGCACACAATTCCATCACCAAATGAACAGACTGTTTATCCTCGTAAGCTCCTTTGAGCTCAACAATATTTGGCTGACCAGTTAAATGATGCATAATTTGAACCTCCCTCCTAACATCCTCAATATCCTCTTTGTTAACAAGTTTTCTTTTAGCAATTGTTTTGCAAGCAAATTGCTCGCCCGTGGCCTTATGTTTACACAAATGTGTGATACCAAACTGTCCTCTACCAAGTTCTTTACCAATAGAGTAAATAGCTTTAACGTCTTCCATTGGACGTCCTAAAACTGGGCCGATAGGGCCCGGTTTTCCGGCCTTATTGGAAGCTCCTCCGGGAGTCGATGAAGGAGGTGTATTATTTGGTGGGGTGTTGGAAGAATCCATGGCGGCTGCAGCATCTCTGCCATTGTTATTGTTGGCACCATGTGTAGAGGAAGTAGTTTTTTCCTTTTCATCATTTTCAGATTTTCCATGGGAACAGCAATTACCCATGATAATAAAAAGGAAAAAAAAGAAAAAACTAATTAAAGAGAGGATTGAGAGGGGGTGATGGTCTAAAGAGAATTAACTCTATTTTAAATATATATATATACATATATATTTAAATCTTTCTTTCTATCTTTATGGGGGGTACAAGAAAGTGTTTGTTTTAGAGCTAAGAGAGAAAAAGAAAGAGGAGAGGATTAGGGAACAGGTTGGAATTTTGGTGCAGAAATTGAAGAGGATTGATTGCGAGGAATTTTAGGAATAAAGCAAGTCTAAATTGTGGTTGAAAGGGTCATACTGTTTGAGGATTGAAACTGGTTGGGAACTAAGAAAGTTTTTTAGACAAGGGTTGGGAGGATTTTCCGGGAAAATTTAAAACAAGATTTTGATTGTTTTAAGAATTATGATTAATTAAGAATTTGCACTTGTGATGTAAAGTATAGAATACAGCTAGTATGTAAGATAATGCCATTCATGATTGGCTTTGTTGGTCACCATGCCATGGCATGTTGCCTAAAACCATCCTAAATTGTTATGCATCTAAATTTATGAACCTGTTACAAATAAACCGTATGCACATTTTTTTTTATTTTTGTTTTCTTTTTTATATTTAGGTTAATTTGAGATTGCTGTGTTTTTACTTAACTTTTAAGAGCCCTTCAGATTCTAGGTTAAAGCAAAAAGGATCTTGCAAAATAGTAGTAAGTTAGTTGAGAAAAATAATAAAAGCATTGTACCAGGGCAAGTAAACAGTATTGGAGCCATGAAAGAGATCATCCGAAATACAGCAATCAGTGGGGCTCAAGCACATCCTTGATTCAGGCAAATGAAATTAAAGCATATCCAAAATTCGAACAATGAAATCAAATTATCTAACAATGTTTGCTGTATGGTAATAAAATCTACTCAGTGCATCATTCTTAAGGGATTTATATCAGTGGTGTTGCACCTGTGCATTTGAAGAAGATTTTTTATCCAACCACTGCCTCTTCTTTGTCCCATATGTGGACTGTTGATAGGATCATGCAGAACTTAACTATAACCCAGTTGAATTTATTTTACAATTATGTTTTGGGAGATTTTTACAGATCGAAAAGTTTAGTTTTTCAAGAATGTTAGTACATAATGAATTGCTAACAGAAGTATACTTAATACAGTTAAATGCATATTCAAATACAAATCCCAAATCACCTGGAAAATTGCATGTGCAATTAACTGTTATTCAATTAAGCATTCCTTTACAAATCCAAATTCATATACAATTTGTGTACATGTTCATATAAAGCATTCAAATACAAAATTCTAGGCAATTCAAATGCATATTTAAATAGAAATTTAGTCATCAAATTCAGTCTAATTATATAGTATGGAGCATGTAAAGCGATAGCAAAAATATCTATACAGTCCTTCCTCAATAGAAGTACTTTATACTCATTTCAATAATAGAATCATTTAAGTGTCACCGTAGTTGTAAGTCTCACCCTTATCTGAAAAACTCCATTACAATTTTCCAAAAACAATCATGAAATAAAATCTTACCATTGTTGTCAAATCCCTAATTATTGTTAGATAGTCAATAGGAGGAATATTGATAAAATTAGAAGTGTCGAGGGAAAACATTATATTTTCATTCCTTCTCAATGAATTTCATTGAAAGAACCCTTTTGAAATTGGATTCCTTGTATAAAAATTTCAACAAGGAAACTTAAATTTTTAAACTAGGATGCATTGACAAATTTTTTTTAAAAGTAACCCCCTTGACGAAATTCATTGAAAGATAATATTATTTGTATTCCAATAATTTCACCTTCTTTAATCACATCCAAACCATAGAAGTCATACATGAAAACTAGCCTAAATTAAATTTTTAAGCCTTTCACATGCATCAATTAAACTAAATCAAAGTTGTAATTTCGTTTTGTAAAGCCGGTGAGTGTTTTAAGAGGAAAGAAAAACATTAATCTGGGGATATTCCCCTCCAAAAGTATCTTCAATTGGTCAAATTTATAAGAAAATTTCATTTTAAGTTGGATTTTAATCATAAAGGGCCTTAAAATTATCCTATTTTGGTAAATAATTCTAAAGTTTGACTCGTTTTGCAACTCCTTACATAACATAATTCTCTGTCTTAACAAGGGTCTTATTAAATGAGTAATTTTTAGTTTAAAGTTAATATGATTTAAAGCAGGATACTATCAAAGTTACAGAAGGCATCATATTTGGCATTCATCCTTTATTTTTATTTTTTATTTTTCTCTGAAGCAAAATATGTGAATTAGTTTCTTTCAGGCTTATTTCCAAAATCAAAATTACCAGCTTGCTCATTGCATTGATGAGCCATTTAACCAGAAACAAGAATTGCAATTATAAGAACATTCTTCTTCCTTTTCCTCGTCACTGATGAAATACCCTGCAGCATTTTCTGCGCTTGAAAATGGCAATGCTACCACTAACATATGTCATTTCCTAATTGATGGATGATGAACGGCTACTAGTAGGGCTTGTTCTTGGCGTCCAAGCATAGAGGAGCATACCCAAGACAAGGATCACAGCTCCGGCAACAAACCCGGATGGAAGAGCGGATGCAACAGATAGGAATGGTAGCGGCAATGTGAACATGTACATGGATATTGGCTCTGCCATGAGAAACCAGGGAACCAATATATCAATTGAAGTAATGCATGGAAAACTGTACAAGTATCAAAAAGCTTAAACTTGAAGATAAGCACTCAAACAGTGGAATTGAGTTGAATATGACAAGAAAATCACATACCTGAAAATGTGGAAGCAAGAGAAGATACTACTGCAGAAGAAATCTTGATAAGATGCAGCATTGATATATTGAAACCCATGTTGAAAAGAATGTACAGTAAAGGGAGGAGCGGCCCACCATCACATCCTGTGGCCATTGAGATTGCGAAGAGTTTAAATCAATCAATTACTACATTTGTTCTGCAATATCGTTACTAAAACGAAGAGTTTAAAAGTTGCATCAGTTTCATTATTTTAGCAGGATTACAAGGTGAAATTCTAACTACGCATGCCTGACCTCCCAATGTAGCAGGATACTGACATACCTGCCAACATAAGGAATAACAATCTTTCTCATTCTCAAAACCCCCTACAATATACTTACCTTCATTAACATTAATTGTAAATCAGCATTATTCATCCAATGTCTAATAAATATTGCTCAAGCCAGTAAATAGTAAACCCACAAAAAATGATTATCCAATGTGCAAAAGTTTCCTCAGAATACTCCTTTCACTTTCTAATAAGAGTATGAAATGAGAGTTAGATTAAAAGCTTCATCTGGTTATCCTACTCATGAGACTTTTCTTTTTTTCCTAGCCTTCTTCGCCTTCAATGCAACCCTTCAAGCTCTAGTACAGAAACATAAGTACCAAATAAGCCATAGCTTACCAAATGAATCATAACTTACCTCTTGATAAAGTACCAATGTTAACGAAGCAGGCGGCACCATCTCTAAGATAGTTGGGAAGTTGACTAAACGGAACGCCCCATAATTTTGACACAATAGGTAGTAGAAGGAATATGAAGAGAGCCTGTGTTTAACCATAGTTGGAAAGAAATAATTAGTCTTTAACATTCAGGTTGGTAATGAGAAAACAATTACAAAAAGCTAAACTAATATTTTTGTAACCACAAAAATCTCAAATAAATATTAATGAGTTACTTGGAAAGCAGATCCATAGGAGTTTACTACAAATAGATCAACCGAACCTCCCTGATCCAAATGCAATAAGGTAAACATCAAACATCACCCAGATTACTGGAAAAAATAAAATACAAGAAGAAAAAAATAAGTTAGACAAGAAACCAAAAAGGCAATTTGTGAATCAAGCAGGAAAAGGTTCTTCTTCCTTTTTCCAGTTTAGCAAACTTTAGTAAAGCAATTGACATAAGTCTATACTGTCTTGCTTTTGTCATGCTGATTAGGGGTTTTAATTACAGTAATAACCATTCATTCCCCCACAAACACAATCTAAAATGCATTGCAATATGGGAGCAAAAGTTGAATTATTTAACTTACAGGAGTCAAAACACAAGTACATCATCATTTTATCTGTCAATCTATAAACATATGCTTGAAATCGGCCCACCACTGTACTTACTTTTAACTGTCGAGCCGCATCTGAAAAGATAACTTCCTACAAAATGAAAATAAAGATGTTGCTACTTGCCAGTTAATTGATGAGGTAAGAGAAAAAATTGGACAAGTTTAGATATTTCAGAATTTCCAGCAACCTTTAGTATTGAACTAGCAGCTTGGAATAGAAAAGAAACTATCATTAATAGACTCCAAAATATACCGGCTTCCTTCAAAGAATGACCAGCACTAGATCCACTGCAGAGGAGGAACAGAGCAAGTGTTAATACCAATGACAGGGACAATTCTTATCATGATTCTAAAAAGAGATTTAAATTTGGTCGGGGTTGTACATGTTGTCAAGTGTAGTACATAATATGCAAGTTGAAAATTATTCCCAATGTGAAATGCACTGTAGAAAATCTAAAAGATCAGCTGATGAACCGCAAAATAGATTCTGAATTTTCAGACTTCACATCAAGAATAAGAAGATCACACAATCCACTTTAGCTTGCTCAAAGAGCAGAAGCTTTATGCTCTAATTCTCCATATATTATGGAGACCAGCCACTTGGCTGATCTCCATTCATAGGAAGGATCTGGTCCGCAACTTGATATTTTCATGAGAGTTAGATATTCTTTATTGCTCTAATCAGAGATTTGGTTAATCATGATTTCTCTTATGAACAAAGGTTAAGAAACATTTTGGAATTACCAAAAGAATACAACATTTTGGATGCAAATCATTAATTAGTTATGCAGTTTAATTGACCAACAATAGTAATTTGCAGTCACTTCCATTATCTTTACATAAAAAACTAAAGAAAATTATATATAGAAATAAGGAATTAATAAAAAGTGAATAAGCCATGCACATATTCGAGGTACCATGTAGGAATATCCATATATAACCTAGACCATGATTAATACCAGAGGAAGATGGCACCCTGGAATCCATACTAATGAGAATTAAAGCTTCAGAAGTCCAAAATTTAAAGTCTCAAGGTTGTAGCCCTCTTAGACCTACAGCTCATGATCATCAAATAGACAGATTTTTGGAGAAAAAATGTAAATTTTCTCATTTTTGGACACCCAGAAATCTCTCTGACCTTTCTATGCAGATCAATTTCTAAATTGAAGACTACTACCAGGGAAGGGATGTAGAAATTGAGCCAATCAGATTTAAAAATGTGTAACAATTTCATATCATAATTCAAAAACAAAACATATCACCTTGCTACAGTTATGATAACGCCAATGGCTACAAGAAAGCATCCAAGTAGTTGATTGAACTTATATCTCCTCCCAAGGAAAATAATTGATAGAATAATTTGCCATACAAGAAAAGTCTGCAAAAGTTATCCAACTTCAATGTTAGCTTTTGCAAAGGCAGGTCATCAGCTGGTCTGACTCTCAAGAGCTTGAAAACATAACCAAGTTGCATGTTAGTATTTCAATAGTCCCAAACATTTATGAGCCTCTGATGCATACTAGGTTTTGCCTCAATGAAACCATAAATCCACTAACTTTTGGTCCTACGATTTAACATTTCGGGAAATACACTGTTTATAGACTCAGCTTGTGCTTTCGAACCCAGAAAGCTTGGCTGATGAAGATGGATATCCTAGTTTAAAGCTTAGAACTTGACTGTACATCGTATACAATAAGATATCTAACTCACGCATTCAAATTAAATTATGTGCCATTGCACCACTGAGTTATAATAATGTTTACTGCATAATGTGTCCTCTGATAAGTTCAACTATTTAAACAGAAAATTCCTGATTTTAGCAATTAGAGTTGAAGGCACTGTGCAAGCCTAGTAAAAAAAATAACAATATAAGTGTTCCTCAGAGTTATCAACCAATGGATGCAAGAAAAATGGCAACTAATCGCTAAATGCTTCTCACCTGTGACAAAACTGGAATTGATGCTCCGGAAAGTATTGCTGATCCAAGAAAGATGACAAAGAATAGAACACATGAGATTTAAATATATCCCCAATACACCAAAAAAAAATGGTTTAAGCACACCATCTCTGCCAATTTGCCAACCATCACAGAAGAAATTGCTAGCTGTGAAAGACAAATTTCCAATGCACATGAAGATTGACAATTCAAAAACCACATAAACTGAAAAGAAATCAAGAATTAGCATACATCATTCACATCGTTTCACAAGTCCATCTAAATGGTGCTTGGTATATACTGACAAATGATTTTGCAGCTTGCGCTGAGAAACCAAAATTCTCAACAGTCAAAAAATAAGGGCACGTTTACAGACAAAGAGGACTTTGATTTCAAGTAAATGATGAGCTGGATTGGGTCTCAAAACATTTATAAAAAATTACGAGAATAGGTAATCATACAAAGAAAAAAACTATGTTCATATAACTGTTTTCTAAAACCTACCATTAGGATAGTTTTTGAATCACTAGGATGTTAATTTCCTTCAACTGGGAAGGAGCTTCTGAGGGAATTATTTAATCCAAAAAAGGGTTATTATATACTGATGAAAAAAGGCAAAGACATTAAACAAAGCTGGTAGTACAATTTAGCAATCAATAATGCCTCTAGAAATATAAGCATATGTAGGACAAATAAATGGAACGGATAAGAGAATATTTATTACCTCCTGCTGCCATTCCGGTAACAGCAGCAAGAGCCTCCAAAAGGCCAACAGCCAAAAATGGAGCTTTTGGCATGGAAAGCATCTCATCTGTGACAATGCCAGCGTGGTACCGAAAACACAACACAGAAAAGTACACGGCCACGTACCTGGATGAAAAAATTATTAAACTTAAACGGGTGAGAATTTGTGTCATCCATCTTCCACAGTGTTATTCATCTACATATGTTAGTAAGTTAATTAATGATAAATAAATGAATTGAAAGCTTTCTTTGAAAGTATCAGAAAACTTGGCTCTAAAGAAACAAGTCCAGAACCAACTATAAGTTGCATAGGAAAAATGAAATCTGCAACGAAAAATTACACAGGCACTCAAAAAGAAAAACTTTATTGACGCCACAATGCCAGTGAGAGAAACATTAAGATTTTGGTCCACCCCGGAACGGAGTCATCATAATTTTGGTACCGCTAAGGTTTCCCTTGTCTAAAGAGGGGCACGAATTCTCTGTATCATCACAGTTCCACTCAAAGAAGCTATTGCATCCTTGAAATAATTGAGAGCCGGAGATTCTAAAAGAAATAATTTTGAATATAATAAACAAACTAACGAAACACGATCCAGGACCGCAAACGAAAAAAGCTGTGAAATCAAAGACAGGGAAGTCCGGATTGCACGTGACTGAAGGTTGGCACTTGAATTTTTTTTTATAAATATTTTATTAAATAAAAACATAATTTATTATATTTCTCAAATAAAATTAATTTTTTATTTTTTGTTAGTAATTAATAGAAAATTAAATATTTATATTAAAATTTATTTTAAAATAAATATTTGCAGTCAATTATTATATAAAACGAAATGTAAACACTAAAACATAATAAAAAAAAAGTCAAAATGTGTAAATAATGGAGAGGTCCCTGAACTTTAATAAAATAGTAAGTACAAACACACTTTAATCATTTTCAACGGAACAAATCTTTCATAATACTAAACGGGGGCAATTAACTATTATAACTTTTAACATCCTATAAAAGATTTTACTACTAATTTTCAATACAACTCAAATTAGGATTTTTTTTTAACATAAAAATATAATAATTTAAGCCCCCAAAACCTTTAAAAATTACTACCATTTACAAACTTCCGAAGTTATTCCTCTCGAAGAAAGTTAGTGATTGTTTTGTCATTTTCCAAAAATTCAGGGTCCTTTCCGCTAATAACCCATATTTGAAAGCATAAAATAAAAAATGATTAAGAGCGTAGTCGAGGTAGAGAACAACGATTTGATCACGGCGATTACCGGTACAGTGCACGTGCACATGTGGAAGACATGTTTTATAGGGATTCTTGCCACGTGTAACACAGATGCTGTCAGTCTTGTATCCAGCAATTTGATGCAGCCAGTTTTGTTTTCAGTTAAATGAACCGACTTCAATGTGTTTAAGCAATTGTAAGATATTTTATTTTAAAAATAAACAAAATTTTTTTGTTTTACGACAGCCGTTGGATTGTAACAGAGATTATGATAAATAAACACTTGGAAATAGTAAAAGTGACCGTGGCAATAGTACGAGGAAATATGCAGAAATGATAAAAGGTCGTGACAATAGTACCCGAAAGTAGCGAGTTGCGCAAGGAAGAAGGGGTAATGCTTGAGAGGAACCAGTGCCAACTTATACAACACTCGATTTCCTACGCTCAGCACCACCGTCACCGCCGCCGCAACCATTACCTCCACTTTCCGATCACTACTCCTCGTATTGATCGCCGCCGTCAGCTCACTACTCGTTCTTATGTCTACCAAATCTCCCACCGCGCACGAGCATGGCCCCACCGTTCCCGCCCCCTTTTGACCGTCCCTTCTTTCGCCCGCCGCCGACGACGACGAGGCCTGTACTATATGTAAATTATTACGCTTGGAAGACCGAAGAAAGAGTCCTGGCCGTTGATCTGTTGTATGATTTCGTAATTGAAAAGAAATCACGCCGGCAGGAGACCTTTTTCGTGATTGAACCAGACTGAATGGTGCGGCATACCCAGTGGCGAAACGGCCGTAACGTGACGTCATTAATGGTAATGCGAGGCTTTAATGTTTATGAATTCTGTTAGTTTGACTGGTAGATTAAGACAGAGGAAGAGACAGGGGTTTGGTATATTCAAAGGAACAACGAGAGGGAGGGAAATTATCGTTGTCTGAAAGCTTTGCCTATTTTTTAAAAGGGGGCGTTGGTGGCAAGTATAGAAAGAACAGGTCAGATGCGTGGCGTCTTTAATTTTTGGTTTGGGATTTTATCGTCTATGTCCTCCATATTTTATATTTTACTAAAAATATGTGTTTTATTAAAAAAATTAAAAATTAATAATAATAATAATAAATTTGGATATCGGAAACTGTATATTGAAAGGGCTATTGGCATTAACTGCAATTCAGTCCAAATTATTAGCAACTCTGTCCAGTCTTGTCATGGACAACTGCTGCCATGCGTGGGTCATCACCATCTCATTATTAATTGCATTATTGTTCTCTCTATCAGTCCCAAACTGCCCTGGAAATGCTACATAGGTATGCATAAAAGGCCACAAGAAAATTTATAAAATAATTTTTATTTTTTAATTAATTTAATCAATTATATATTAAAAATATTATTTTAAATAAATAATATCTTTATTTTAAAAATTATTAAAAAAAATAATTTTACTTTCTTATTTTATTTATAACAAACAACACTGAATTAAATTCAAAATTATCAAATAATGGGTTAAAATTAAGCCTCCGTTCGAGTTTATACTTAAACTCAAAAAAAACATATGTTGAAGTTGAAAATGAATAGAAGACCTGAGCACACAAGCTGTCACAGCACAATCTAGTAAGCCCAGCATTGTCTTCCCTTACATCCAGTCCACCAGCATTGTCACTTTGCACTCGGAAAGCTGCCAAGATGGAGATAATTTCAGTTAATGCAGCCGACAGTTCATACACCAATGCATTTCAGAGCAGCACCACTGCACACAGCAGCCTTTGTGCTTTATTCTCATTGTACAATGGTTTTTCACTTGTATTCTTTTCGAACAATGTAACTAGTATGTAGCTCATTGTTATATAGGAAATCATTCTTAAGGGCTGTAATATTCATTCATTTTTCCATCTACAAAACCTTCAATACAGGAAAAGTTTGCAAAGCATTCTTCTGTTTTTCTTAACTGTGACAAAAAATGTCGCTTTATGATCGTGTGCTGCTGTTGAAACCAGACGTGAGGAAGGAAGCGTTGATGGAGTTGGCAGTACGTGTTGGGGAAACATATTTACAATAGAAATGGGACTCTCACCCTTGAAACTACATGCACGAACCCAACCAATTGATGGATCAAATCATTGGCACATGTTCCCTGATTTGGCTGCTGAAATGACAGAGAATAGAGTAAATAGACTTTAATTAGAGTTTCTGCTTTCCTTTTAATTATATATTCATTGTTTTAGATGATTCAGATGGGGCAGGGCAGTTCTTGTTAGCTCGTATGAGAAACACTCTACCAACTCCGGCTCTGTTAACTACAAATTTTATGAACACTCTCACCTTGACATTCAATGGATTAAGGCAAAAGGTTCATAAAAGTAAATGGAAGATAAGTGTCGTATTTTTCAAATTGCTACGCGAGAGCATTCCTAAAATTACCACCCAAATTTCTCCCTCTTCTCCCCTCCCTTCTCCATTCTTGATCTTCAAATAAGTCTTCACGAGGCTAATAAACAATCATGTCAGTGAAAAGCTCCAAAATGTCCTCTTTCACCTTCTCTCCCAATTCTGGGTGTGGAAAAAGGCAAAGATATTGGAGCACCAGGAGAACTCATTTCGTCATATATGCCCATTGCTTCAGACGGCAACCCACTATCTAAGCAGGCACTCATGATACCTCCCAAGGTATGTTGATCAAACAAGACTTCCCACTTTATGTTAAGGGTAAATTGGAAAATCCCTTTATACCATTTACTCTGGCCAGATGTGCATAATTAAGAACAAGCACCACCTCACTCAACCCAATAAACAAAATCAGTAAGTGAAAATGGTGCAACAATTGTAATCAACATTGAATACTCCAATAGACAAGAAGAAGCCAAATAATACTTGTCAGGATGGATCTGAAGAATGAGTGCAGAAGAGAGAAGCAGCACAAAGAATGACGGTGAGGCTGTTATGGGATGATTGAGTGTGGAAGAGTGAAACAGCACAAAGAATACTTCCTCAGAAAACAATCTCTAAAGATTTAAATCTCCAAAACCTAGAATCATCCTACCTGAAAGTGAAACTACATGGGAAATACGATAAAGGTGGTAAAATCAAATACATAAAAGGCTCTCTGTCATTGAGACTCCTAATGAGTTGAAGCTCCAACTCACCGCAAAACACTATGGCAGGAAGAAGATCTATAAAGGCAATGGAAAAGCAAATACAAATAAGACACACCAATCAGTCAGTGCTAACAGAACTTTGTCTCCCTCCACTCCGCAATGACACCAAAAAATGAAAAGGAAATTAAAAATTGCAAGGATTTTGGTAACCCAGATTCTAAAACTAGGTTTTTGTTAGAAGAAAATTCCACCCAACTTCTCCTAATTATTTATCACTCTTGCAATAGATCAGCTAAAAAAAGAAAATTGAGAAAACAGTTTAATCAATAAGCAAAACATAGGACTACATAAATTGCATAACAAACACCATGTTCCAAAATATAGCATAAAACTTAGTCATTGCCATTAACTACCGATCAAATACTCATAACCACAAAAAACCAGTGAAAAGTAGGGATTCCATTCATGGAATTTCTCTTTTCTATCACTTACATTCATATCAAATTATCAATTGTTCTCCACCTCTCGTGGACTCATTCTCTTTTTGTTGCACTATGCCATCCTTGTAAAATCTTCAATAACAAAAAAGCTTCAAATCTTCCCCAAAATTTCTGGTGAAACAAACAGAAAGCAAACTTCATTTTGTAGTTTGCATTCCCTTTAGTTCCCTACATTTTCCTAGAAACAAGCAATAAATCAACAAAAAAGAAAATAAAAAAATTAGAACAAACCTTCATGAAGAGGAAGACCTGATCTTGCCTCTGAAACTCAGCCAAAACAGAGACAAGATCTGACTTGAGCAAGCGACACTCATTGGACTTAAGAAACCAGTCTAACCAGAGCGAGTGAGACTGGAGGCGCTCCAACTCATTGGCAGCTATCAATCCTTCTTTGCTCATTTCCTTCTTCCTCCTCCACATCAACCAGACAGGACTAGATGCTGACCCTCAAATATTGCGAGTGTAAATCAGCCATAGTTGTTGCCCTTTTTGCTGTTGTTTGTGTTTGTTGAAAATGTTTTCAGAAAAGAGAAATGTGGACAACGAGTGTGCTGGGGTCTTAGGCAAGAGATTCTGCAGAAGAGTCCGTGTAAGGCACCATGTATGGGTTTTGTTTGTGATCCACAAGGCATTTTATTTTTATGGATTGTGATCCACAGGGTATTACAAAATTGAGATATAATATTAAAAAATAAACAAATACTACTTAAAACAATTTTAATGACATAACTGCACTCAAAAATCTCCTACTCAAAATCCAATTGTGTGATTTTTAAAATTATAAATATATGGGCATGAATCACAGTTTCAAGATATGTTTTGAGATTTTATGGACAAACAAGAAAGATTTTAGATCTGGGAGGAGAGATTCAACAGAAGAAATCACGTGCTCAATAATAGGAGAGCAAATAGAGAGTAGGCTAAGAATGATACCATAACTATATAATTGCCTTCTTGCCTTCCCTGTTAACGAAATTTGACCATTTGGAACTACATGGCCACCAAGGATCTTTACTTCATTATGAAATTTCAGAGTAGATTAATATGAATATAAAGAACCAGCAAGGAGAGACAACTAAGAAGAGAACAGAAAGCACGTGCTACTGCACTTGCCACTTCTAGAGGAGCATAGTTACAGCCTCTGCTGCATCTGTTTGTGAAAGAATTATTGGGGAAAAAAAGAAGATATTATTAGATACTCTTTTAAGTCACTATCAGATATGGTTTCACAGTATCTGCATCATGAAGAAGTCCCACATTAAGGAAAAGGGAATAATTTCTATGAGAATATGATAATCAAAGTACTGTTGCATACAAAACATTAGAATTCAAACACTATGTACAACTTACCAATCAGAAGGCAGAGCAAGAGGTAGCCCAGTGTCATGCTCCCTTAACAAATACTAAGCAGTGCGTAAATGAAGCTTTGGGTGATACTCCTGTAGTTTTAATAATAACTCATTGCATGAAATACTTTTCCCCTTTGATGTCTCTTTGGTAAAGGTAGGTAAAAGCTTTGTTACATCAACATCCTCTGACATATTACAGAGACATATCAAGATGGTAGAAGTTAGTTCTGAGTCAAGAACAACTCCCTTTTCTGCCATTTGGTGAATCAAATCAAAGATTTCTTCTGTTTCACCTTGTGAACTAAAACCTTTTAGCAGGGAATCATATACACAGGCATCAGGAGTACTGCCATAAGCAACCATTTTCTGGAAAATACTTTTGGCCTCACCTAACTGTCCAAGTTTTGAAAACCTATTTATCAATGTGGAAAATGTCAAAGCATCAGGTGCTAAACCCATTTGAAGAATGTCGTTGAGTAATTCTTTTGCAGATTGACAATCCCCTGCTTTAAGAGTCCCATCAATCATAATATTAAATGATATCACATCTGGTACACATTTCATGTTTCCCATCTCTAGAAACAATCTCTTTGCTTGCTCCAAACTACTTTCCTTGCACAAAGATGCCATCAATGTGTTGTAGTCAAATAATGTTGGTTCAAGCCCAGAAAGTCTCATTTTACTAAAAAGTCCTTTTGCAATATTAAGCATGCGCCTTTTGCAAAATCCATCAATCATGAGACTATATGTAACTGAGTTTGGAACAAGTCCCAGTTCAAGTATATGTTTCCACATTTCCAAGGCCTTGTCAATTATTCCTAGCGATAGATATTTACCAAGCAAAGTATTATAAGTTACCAAATTACAAGAGCTCCCCCTCTTAACCATTTTATGATAAATCTCCACAGCCTCGTCGAGACAATCTTCTTTGCAGAGCCCTTGAATTAGCTGGTTAAATGTCATATAATCTGGTTCAACATATTTCCCATCTTTCAATATCAAATTGAAAAGTTCCAATGCCTCATCAACCTTCCCAATCTTGGCAAGTCCCTTAAGTAATGTATTGTAAGAAACTACATCAGGCATCACTCCCTTCTCTATCATCATTTTCAAAATTTCATAAGCTTTGCTGACAAGGCCCTGCTGGCATAGTCCATTAATTAAAACATTATAAGTAATAATACTGGGTTCTTCACCCTTTTTCACCATCAAATTCAAAAGCTCCATAGCTTCAGTAACCCTCCCTCCTCTACAAAGCCCTTCAATTAAACCTGTATAAGTAATAATGTCAGGGCGAATCCCACGTTCCATCATAGTATTAAACACTGTAGTTGCTTCTTTCCATTTCCCCATCTTACAAAGACTATGCATTAAACAGCTATATGTAACCACATTTGGAGAAATCCCTTTCTCCAACATTTCATCAAAGAGTTCCTTCCCTCTATCAAAACTTCCTTTATTAGAAAGACCACAGATTAGTGCACCATAGGTAATGACATCTGCGTCCAAACCCTTACTCTTCATATCCTCCAGCAACTCCATTGCCTCATCCACTTTTCCATCCTTACAAAAACCATCCATCAAAGTGGTATAAGTGACTAAATTTGGACAGCAACCCACGGCCTGCATGTTCAATGAAAAATCCAATGCTTCTTGAAACCTTTTGACTTTACAAAGTCCATTTATAATTGTATTATAACTAACAATATCTGGAAATAAACCATTTCTTTTAATTTCACCAAACAACTCCAGAGCCTTATCAACCTCGCTCTTTCTACAAAATCCCTTCAATATAAGATTAATTCCATACACATTCAAACTAAATCCACGCTTTAACATCAATCCTATAACTCCTGAAGCAAATTTGGGCTTCTGGATTTCCACAAAAACTTCGATTAAACCACTCAACGATCGGAAACTAGGGAATATATCAAAATGGGTCATCTTATTGTAAACTGAAAAGGCATGTTCATAATTTTTCGACTTTACCAGGGCTTCCACGAGAGAATTGCTAACCGAACCAGACGGCAAGTTGCTCGAACAAATGGCTCTGTGAAAGAGAGAAACTGCCTCTGCAAATTGGGAATTCGGTTTATCGAAAAGAAATCTCAACTGGGTATCTATATCAGATTGTGAAGCGAGGGACGGAACTGAAGAGAATAGCCTGATGCTGAGGTACAGAATTGAAACGGGAAACCTACGGCGAGGATTCAAGAAAGCTTTCGGGATCATTTTCAATGTTGGAAATTGAAATTAGTAATTGTACTACCTTTATCATCAATGGCATAAAGACGCAAAAATCAAATGAGATAGAACCTGTGAGACTGGAAATCAGGGTTTAGGGTTTTGTTTCATGAATTCTTAGGATGTTTAACAGAAGTCCTTACAATTACAGCTAATTCCCGTTGTATAGTTCATCGGGAATGTCTATTTTAGCCTTAACATAGAACTTTTCCCGAAAACAACAGATAGGTGCGTAAACTTTAGAAAATAACAAATAAATACACACTTTGGTCTTGTGTTACAAATATACCCAAAAGTATGTCCTTGTATATTATTTAATGAAAACTGAGAGACCTATCTGTTAATATTGTAACTTTTATTTCTATCCTCGAACTTTTTGTCACAAAATAAAATATAAAACTATTTAAATGACCTTGTTGCCCCTAAAAAATGTGACAAGGGAATAGACAAAATGGCCCATGTTGACAATTTGTCCTTATTTTTTTAAAATGATATAATAACAAATGACTATTGACTCTCCAGAGTTCAACTCATTATACTTGTTGCCCTCTGTGACTCCAAAAAAACTCAAAAGCACTTCAATTCCTTAATTGTAGATATCCGTTTAAATAAAAAAAAATAAGGGTAATACGGTATATTTACATAATTAAATGACAAAAACAAGGAACTGGACCACTGGACAAAACACCGAAGGACAAAGGCGCCCGTGTCGCCGAAACTTAATAAAGGATTCCTTTGCCGGTTATTTCCAAACGACTGGGACAAATTTGGAGAGCCGCGTCTCACCGGTAACCGCTTGTTTCGGTACATAATAATACAGTCGCTCCTACTCGGTTGGTGTTTCACGCGCGCTTCGCCACTTTCCTATCAAATGGCAGTGCCTTATTTATCAGGGGCCAATTAAATCAGGTTCTCGTCTGACTCCGTGAGTGCAGCGAGCGGGATTGGCACGGGCGAGTGAATTTCGTTTTGGGAAATAACGTTTGAGTCTCTATTTCTTACGTTTTTAGGAATAATAATATACTCTTTTTATTTACAATAATTAAGTTCTATTACCCATTGCAATGACTGAAATGACCTTTAGCATTAAGATGGATATTCTATTACCTACATGGTCAAAATTAGGTGTGAACAGTTTTAATTTCAGTTTAATCTTTAAGAAAATTGAATTGAACTAATTCAAGTTTGGTTTATAATTATCAAAATGAAAATAAATAGGTATTTTGAAAATGAATCGAATCAAATCAATTTAATTTTTAATTCAATTGATAAAATATAATGAATTTTTAGTTGATTAAATAAATATTCATTATATTATTAATATACTTTATTAATTAATAAATAAATAATTATTAATTAATTAATACGTCTTTTAATTAACAGATTTCACATGGTCCGAGGTTATATCGTAAACAAGTGGCTTCTTTGTCGCAACTGAAAATATTAAGTCACCATTTGTGAAAAACATGCAAATGGGGTCCAGAGTGTTATTATCCATTTCTTCTTGGATTTTTGGCTTGTCAGTTTAGTAGGTTTCTTTACAAGTGAAGTGTTAGATCTGGAACAGAGAATGAAACTTCATTTTGTTGCGTTTTGCACAATATTCCTCTGCTGCCGAACTTAGTGAAAAATTTGTTCATGGACCAAGACAATCATGCCATGTCATCATTTTTTTGGAACAACAAGTCAATAATTACATTCATTTTATTTAATTTTGAGTCCATAAATTCCATTAGGTGTAATGTCTATGGTAAATTAGATCTCCTAAATAATTCTAATAAAATTAATAATATCAAATACATGGTTTTGTACAAATAACCATGCACCCACGGGTATTAATAATGCGTAACAAATTTTTAAAATATTTTAATTAAGTTTTTTTAAAATATATTTTTAATTATTAAAAAAAAAGAAAGAAAAATATACCTTTTCAACTGTGAGAATATTTTCTACCAATCCAAATTTAATACAGCTGTTTTCAATAATGACGGTTGCGGACGTGGCATGTTGTAATTGGCTAGTGAGTAGACTTGGATTAGAATTGACTGTAGTCTAAACCTTGATCCAACCACTTCGCCATCTCTTGGCTCTCTCGCTTCTCTGTCTACAGCCAAAGAGAAGTAGGTGAAAAGCAAAGCCTTGAATCTCTCTATCAAGTTAGTCATTCCCTTGTTACTACGACAACCACGATTGCACTCTACCTAATCCGCCTAGCTAGAATAAAAATTCACCGAGGAAATGAAAGAAAACGAGAGAAAATTAGAAAGAAAGTGAGAAAAAGAAAACTTTTTCGGTTAAATTCCTGCTGTTATATTATTTATTTATTTATGTCTATGCAGAGGTAATGTTAGCGCGTAGGTTGGTGCTGCCTCTTTATTGTTTCCTATCAAATCAATCGAAAACCCTTAGCTTATTGTGCAAGTTTCTCTCTGTACCTCACTTTTAGATCTTATTAACTTGAGCTGATCTACGGATTTGGCTCTCGTATGTATTGGCTGAGTTGACTCCGCGGAGAACTTGAGAGATTCAGTTCAGTTTAGTTTGATAGTGGTAATGATAAGTGTATTTTCGTGGTTTCGGCTTGAGCGATGAAATGATGGTGGTAATGATAAGCGTATTATTGTGGCTTTGGCTTGAGTGATGAAAATAAGAGGTTTCGATGTTAATCGCTGAAAATGTCGGCATCTTCAGCGCCTTTCGACCGGCCGCGAGCGAGAGCGTCCAATAGGGTACGTCATCTTGAATTTTATGTTTTGATATTGAGTTGTTGGATGGATCTTATGCTATATTGTAGTTTCTGGTTTTAGATGGATTTGTTGGCTTAGGCTTAATTGATTATAGGTTTTTTTTTGGCTTGCTTCCGTTTGCTGTTTTAACTTGATAATGTGGAAAATCTGAAATTTGTAAAGTTTGACCGATGACATTAATGCTATTCTTAGTAAGGCTGGTTGAAATGCTGGTACTTATTTGACCATAACTGTTTGGTTTGCAACAAAATGAAGAAACAACATGAACTAATTGTTACGTGCTGTATGAGAGTAGCAAGTAATGGAATAATTCTCTTTGGCCTAATTGAAAAGGTGGCGTTTTTGTTATTTTCAGAGCCAGTTAGGAAAAACTTTCAAAATTCAAAAATTGGATGGTTCCATTGTTATTTAGGGAGTGAGTGCTTGAAGTGAATTTACTTAATTTGCCACCTATTGTGCTTGGTAGTCAAGAATGGACAAAACTGAAGGATAATTAATATTAAAAGCGAGAATTCTAGTTTGTGCTGTTTCAGTAGTTGATGCAAATGAACCTGAACTATTTTTTCTGCTAGTTTAGCTGTTGTTGCCTTAGAAATTTGTTGGAATTGTTGCTTTATGCTTTTCCAATTGAAGATTCTTTGTATATGTGTTCTGTCCCCACTTCGAATTCAATATTGATGATTAGATTGTTTTTTTTTGTTGATTGAAGCTGAGGAACTGGACATTTTATGGTGACAATTTTGAAAAAGACTTTGATTTTCCTCCACTTTTACTGCAGCCTAACAGATACTGGCTATAATTTTGATGTCTACACAATGAACTCTTGGTGTTACCTTGTAAGGATTTGTTTAGGTTTAGTGTGAGCCATACAAAGTCCAATATCGCTTGTGAAAAAGTTTATGGATTAGTAGATATATCCTGTGGTCTCTTCTTATGTACACATGTTTTAAAAGGCTAGTTGGAAACCAACGGGGATAAAATATAAATTTATTGGGTTTTTGTGTGAATATAAATATCTCTAATTTAGCCTCATTATTTTGGCTCATTGCCCTTCTAACACAATATTCCTAGTATGAAAATCTTCCATAACCAGTGCCGGAGAAAATTGATGAAAATATACCAACACACACACACACATGTTGGTATATTTTCATCAATCTTGTCCCTCAAAATAGAGAATTTTTTATTTTGGCCTCCTCGACATTTTTTATTATTGCATGTTCGCTCCGTCACAATGTTGATGCTAGCTCTGTGCCTGTCATAGCCTTCCATGGTCCAAACTAATGGAAGACGCTTTTTTGAAAAAGTATCTATGCTGGATGCCAAGTCATACATGGCACTGGTACCGGGTCCCTAACTTGTTCTTAATTTAAGAAAAACCCAATATGAGTCCGTATCCAATAGAAAGGATGTGTGCTAACTTGAAATAAAGAATTTGATTGGTTTGAAATCTAATCGCTTTGATAGATGTGATTCAAGTACAATTTTAAATAAACAGGTATTGAAATTTCATAATCCACTTTGACTTCCACACCATAATGCGGAAATTGTAGCTTTAGGAGTTTTTGTGGTATGAAATCAGCTTCAAGTGATAGTTCTTTAGAATATAATTTATTCTAGTGTTTGATTTTCATAACCAGTAAAAAGTCTCTTCCAAAATTATGTCTGATTGACATATTAAAATCTTAAAAATAAAATAATCATTGGGTGGTTTTATGTCTCATATAATTTTTGGTCAATTTAAAAGAGGCCTTTGTAGTTTTAAGTCTCATATAATTTGTGTTCAATTCAAAGAGGCCTTTTTCTAGCTAATTGAAGATAGATGACAAGATAGACGATGCTCTAATGGAATATTTTCATAGAAAATATTTGATACAGAAGCAAATGGTGTCATGATGGATGCTCATTTTTTATCATATAAAACAGTACATTAGTTCAGAAAGCTTTGATGTAGCATCAATGGAGTCATGATGATTGAAGAAATTTGCCATGAAACAAGCTAACATCAACTAATCTGTGCATGCCATGGCAGGCTGTGACTATACAGACTTTGGGATGCTGTATAGAAGGACTGAAGATGTTCATTTATATAATTATTTTGGAGAAATAATGAATTGAACAACATTATCACACATTGTTCATTGAAACACTTGTTGTTTTGGCTCTCGATGATAGTTCTAATAGTGCTGGTGGTTTTGAGGTACTGAATGAATGAGAGCACACTATTTGCAATTTCTATATCTTGTATTATTTTGTTGTTTCCCCCCATTATTCTTATTATGCTTAGCTTTCAAATTAGTTTCACCTGAAACTAGGCAAGTAGTGGTTGTTTCTCACATTTGGTGATTTGACAGGTTTTCAAGAGTGGCCCTCTTTTGATATCTTCAAAAGGTTGGTAAAGTTTTTTATTTTTCTCACTTGCATTTTCTCCCATATTTTAGATTTTGCTTACCATTTTTCTAACCATATGTTTCTTTGTCTTGACATTCTCCAATATTTATATGTGGACACATGGCTTTTGTGCAAAAACACCATCTTTTTTTTTAAAGAAAATTTCCTAAATTTATTATTATAAGTTAATAAATTCATAATCTTTGTACAACATTCGTAATCTCCTAGCATGCTTCAACCATCTGTACAACGGAGAATGTTACTCTAGGATTAAGAAATTATTTAATTGTTAGAGAATAAGGTTATTTGCTTAATTGAATTATTACTTGTTAAATTGCTTATTTGTGGTTCTTAGACTTTTGTCTTTTCACCACTGTAAATAGGCTGTTAAGTGACCCAGAAGCTTATGCTGGTAGGTAAGGACCCTAACAGTATTATTAAGCTTACTAACATGCACCTAATAGCTTACTAACAAACACCTAATATAATTTTAGGAAATCAAAGTATTTGATTGATTTTGAGAATAAAAAACTTCAGTCTTTATTATGATTTTGAGAATAACAAACTTTAGTCTTTATTATCTCTCTTCTTTCTGTTCTGATCTCTGCTCTTTCTATTTTTGTTTATTTTCACTTTGACTGTATTTCTTCTCATTTTTTCTCTCTTTTCTTTCTATTTAAATCTCTTTCATTAATTTTTCATTTTCATTATCAATTAGTATGAATCATTGTTGTCCTAAATCTGCTGGTATTAGAGCCCAATTAATTTTATCTGTACATTCCCTATGAAATTAAGATAGTAACCAACTGTTCAGTCAGGAGACCAAAATTCAATAAAACTAGCACAGAGAATTCCAAACTTCAGCCAAAACAGACCCCAGCTCTCTATAATTTCTGTAATAAGAGCTATTCTCAATTTTTTCAGAAAATGTGCCATAAAGATGATAGTAAGCAAATGATCTTGGGACTATACATTCTTAGCTTTAAACATTTAAACTTAAAGAGTTCTGGTAGCTGCAATATACTTACCACAAGAAGCATATTATGCTTCTGATTTCCATGTTTTGGATTATCATTGATCTTATTTCAGATGTTTTTGTGCTATCCTTATGCAAGTTAATGTTCATTTTTGCAGGAATAGGCTGGAAATCTTGGAAGAAGCGATGGTTTATTCTGACATGCACTTCCTTGGTTTTCCTTAAAAATGATCCTGTTAGTATTTATTTTTTGTATTTTCCTCGGTCTACTTGTTTAAAATATATTACTTTATTTAAATTTTTGACTCTAATTCATTTGTTTATAATATCTTACTTTATTTAAATTTCCGGCTAATTCATTTGTTTATAATATATTGCTTTATATAAATTTCTGACTCTAATTCATTTGTTTATAATATATTGCTTTATTTAAATTTCCGACTTTAATTCATTTGTTTATAATATATTACTTTATTGAAATTTCCGACTCTAATTCATTTGTTTATATTATATTACTTTATTTAAATTTCTGACTCTAATTCATTTTCATTGTTCCATGATGGAGTAGTGATGCAAAGCAATAGCTAGCATATTGGTTGGTGCCCAATATTGCATGTAGTTGTTCATTATGAATGAAAATTGTATTAGGCTTTCATAATTACATCCCCTCAGAGTGGGAATAATCCGAAGGGGGTGGATTGAGTGGTATATGATGGGCCACATGTATAATCTTCTTGGAGTTGGAGGTTGATTAGTTAATATAATCATGTCTTTGCATGGGTGGGGTGGGTGGAAACGTTAAAGGTAAGTTTTTAGGTTTCCACAGTAGTGTTCAGTTACGAACTCAGTGAAATAGAAAGGTTGAGGAATTTTGAGCATCAAAAATAAATAAATAAATAAAACCTTTTATTGTCACATTGCTATTAGAATTTAGAATGTTAGTCTTTGCTGTTTGCTGCAAATAGTGCCCACCACATGAAACTACTATATGGATTGGAACTTAACTGCAGAAGGAACACTGTACTTTATATCTTTGTTACTGCCCTTTAATGGCTTTCCCTTCTTGTAATCTTTTTGCCACTTATTCACTATGGTGCCACTTATTAACTTTGAAAGAAACACATATTCTACTGCATCAATTGATATTTGAACGTAACATGAGTTTTTTGCCAAAATGGTTCCCTGTTGCCATGTGAAAATGTTATCTATTTGCACCACCTTTCACTGATTAGTCTATGTGCTATCGTTGGAGATGTTTTCCTTTATGTCCATAGTTAAAATTAGATTTCACCTAAAAATGAGAGGGTACTCTTTCATCTTAAATACATGCCATGATGAAAATGTATATGAATTTTGATGGCACAGTTTCTGAGTCAAGGCATGGGACATTGTCACATAGTGGTTTCAAGAGGTCTTTGTAAGCATTCCATCCAATTTATGTGGCTGGTGTGTAACCTATGGTTCACAGGTACTGAAAGGTTCAATTGAAAATCTGGGGTTCACAGATATTCTTTTGTTTCTTATCAGGAAAAAAAAATGAAAACCAGAAAAAACATGCAGCTATTTTATTATTATTATTATTATTTTTGTTTACCTTTTGGAAATTTCTTCCCCTCTCATCCCTCCCTTCCCCCTCACAGTTGCACTCAGGGAAATGGAAACCTCAAATATGGCTGTATTATGGGGGCATTGCTTATTTATTTGATGAAATTCCCAGTAGTTCAAAACATTAGCAAGTCATAACTTTTATTCTCTGTGCTTCTTACCAGAAAAAAGAGTAATTTTTATACTTGATTTGCGGTGTAGTATCATCCGTAATGGTGGATAACAATCCTAATGATTACAATAAACTGAAATGAGTGCTGTTTATTTTGTTTGTGATACAGAGTGTACTACCACAGAGAGGTGGTGAAGTAAATTTGACTTTGGGGGGAATTGACTTGAATAATTCTGGGAGGTATGTATTGTCACTATAACTTCCATGCAGCAGTGTTCTGAGTTTGATGTCTTACAGTTGCCCTTGTTTATCTTGCAGTGTTGTTGTTCGAGAAGATAAAAAGTTATTGACTGTGTTATTTCCTGATGGACGGGATGGTCGAGCTTTCACCCTTAAGGTGCCACTTTTGATGGTTGAATTTTGTTTAATAGTAGTTTTTCCTAGGTGAACTGCTTCCTCCCTCCCATTGACTTCTTCTAGTTTTTAAGGGAATTCTCTTATTTTTTAACTTCAGGCTGAGACATCGGAGGATTTGTATGAGTGGAAGACAGCCCTAGAACATGCACTTGCTCAAGCGCCAAGTGCTGCTCTTGTTATGGGACAGAATGGGATTTTTAGGAATGACACAAATGATACAATAGAAGGGTCTTTCCATCAATGTACTTGTTTTTTCCTTCCAATTTGTAGTTTCTTTTTCAATGATATCCATTTTGTTTTTACCATATTCCTTGGCTGTTTTTCATACCTATTTAACCAGATGTTGAACATGCCACATAGGGAGGGATAAGCGTCCTATTAAATCTTTGGTGGTTGGGAGACCAATTTTGCTTGCCCTTGAGGATATTGATGGTGGTCCATCATTTCTTGAGAAAGCTCTTCAATTTCTTGAGAAGTTTGGTAAGCTAGTTACCTCAAATTTTGATTTGGTTATCAAGTTACTGTACTTTTGTTTGTATAAGCGTCTTGTTTATAAAGTCATTTGTTTCATCAGCTAAAAATTGCAACCTTTATTTTTTAATATTGACACGATTATAGTTTTCTTTATGTATTTTTGTTATTACAACTATTAATTGGCACTTTTGTTGCATGTTACTTATTCAAGTATTTACAGACTTCTCTTTTGGCAATGAAAAATGCCTCTAAGATTTTCTAATTGTATGAAATATGCATCCAATAAGTGGCTGAGGAGGTTTCTTTGCAGTGGAAAAAGTAGATGATTTTGGGTTAGATGTTTCTGTTCCAATATGTGCTTTAAATATTTGCTGACCACTTTTAAGGATGGTGATGGCACTTGCCTTTTTGGCCCCTATTATGGATGAAAATCTTCTATTGTTGCCGAGTAGGGGCATATATCTTATAAAGAATGTAGGCTTCAACATAATGAAACTGTAGAAAAATGATTCCCAGTAATTACAGACCCACGTATATAGTTTTAGCCTTTACAAGGTGGTAGTAAAAGTGTTGTCATTAAGATTGAAGGAAAATTTGGGAGACACAATATCATTTGCACAAGCAGCTTTTGTCAAAGGTTTAGATACAGTGTTAGCTGCTATGATATGGTAGAAAGTATAAGAAAATTAGACAGGAAGGAATTGTTTTCAGTAACGATTTGAAAAAGCCTATGACCGTGAGGATTGGGATTTTTTGGAGGTTATTTTTTTTTCCAGGTAACAGGGTTTGGTGAATGGTAGAAAAGTTAGTTTGAGAGTTGCTTGGAATCTTGATCCGGTTAGATAACGAGTGACCATGGGTGTGTAAATGCTTCCAGGGTCTTAAATAGGGTGATAATCACCCTCATTTACTTTTGTTGTTTAGTGCTTTTTAGGGGTTTGGTCAAAGCTGATGGATGATTCATCTTGTCCCTTTTTTCAAACTCTCCTCAATGATTTGGATGATGAAGTGGCCTGCAAAGTAAAAGTTGTTGCTTGGATCACTACTCATATGGGGATTAATGTTTTTTATCTTGTTCAGAAAACAATAACTAAGGTTTGTTTGTCGCACCATTGGTTTGTGGGAGATTGAGGCTGAAAATGATCTTCCACTTTTTCTTCATTGTTCCTCTGTTCTGAGATTGCAGCATAATCATCTTAAGGAAGTTACCTGAAGAGGGTAATTCTGCGTACATGTGTTTCTTTGTGCTCTAAGAATTATTGTTCTTTTGAAGGAAGAATGAAGGCTAATATTTAGTAGGATTGTATTGTCATGGCTATCTTTTGGGTTATATTAGGTGAAAAGGAGGAAGATCTTTGCTGATTCTAGCCTCAGGTGGAGTTCTTGTGGGATAAAATTTTATTTTGGGCATTTTTATGGGCTTCACATTTGAGTGAATTTTGAGATATGTTTTTCACTTGGGTTAAGGTAATTTAAATTTGGTCGTTTAATAAATTAATATTTGGTTTTTTGTTCATTAGTTGACTCATTGGTTGCTTTGATGGTTGTGGCTGCATGTTTACCTTCTTTTAGTTCCATTACTTTTTTTTAAATATAATTTCTTTTTGCTACCTACTAAAGAACAAATGAAATTAGAGGTCTAACAAATTAGTTTGGACATGCCTGCCCTGGGTTCCAACTAGTTTGGGCTTGAGCCTTAGCTGAGTTGGGTGTGGGAAGATACAATGTCAAAAAATGGAAATACAAAACCCGTGTTGTTGGTAAACTTGCTTGCCCGTCTTATTAGTTTTGCTTGGAATGAAGTCATTGAGTTATAAGGTGGGCGCCAGAATCTGAATTGGATTTACATTTGGTTTGACAGTTCCAAGCTCATTGTCTTGCTGCATTTGGTAACATTTTAATCCCGGTAGCAGATAACAAAATTTTCCCTCAAAAAATCATGAGTTCTCCCATTCTATTTAGTGGATTTTCTGCAAATATTTGCTAGGACGAACAAAAATTGTGAATGAAGTTGTTAAAATTTGGGAAATTGGCAAATAACAAAAAGAAAATTCTCTCTCTATTATATGTTTGCCTTATCTTGTGATATTTTTTTGACAGGAACTAAAGTTGAAGGAATTTTACGACAAGCAGCAGATGTTGAGGAGGTAGACCGCAGAGTTCAAGAATATGAACAGGGTATCTCTTCTAGTCATATCTGCTACATCTGATCTGCGATTTGTTAATTAATTGGTTCATCTGTCAAGTGCAATGTTTTGTATCCATGCCCTTCAAACTTAGGTTATGGCTCACCTTTCTCCCCCACTAATTGCAGGAAAGACTGAATTTGGTCACGATGAGGATGCTCATGTTGTTGGTGACTGTGTTAAGGTACTCCTGTCACTTGTATGCCATTTGTGACTTTTAGGTCAAGGTAGTTAGTTTAACTTTCAAGATCGCTATTTCCTCTGCAGCATGTCCTCAGGGAGCTTCCATCATCTCCAGTTCCAGCATCCTGCTGCACTGCTTTACTGGGGGCTTACAGTAAGTTTGGTTATGTTTGTGTCTTTTTTGGCTTTGCTAAGAAAAATCCTTTTCATCATCTTTTCTTGGGGGTGATTCAAGTGAATTATGGGCTGAAACTTGTGGCTTTTAGATTGTGTGTGGTACTTTGTTTGTTGAGTTATATAACTGTTTGGTGTTTAGTTCTATAAATTGATTTGATTAGTTATACATCTCATTCAGTCACGACAATAGCAAACAGATTTATACAGGTGGATTTGTCCTCCATGAATAACAAGTGTCACTGTTGGAATAAGTGACCGGGATTTAATCATGACGTTGAATTCATGCTTGAATATAACTTTCCAGACACTAAACAGTCATGGTCTTCCATTCCTGTCATAACTCCAGGAAGAAGGCTAAGTATCTTTATACGATGTTACATTTGAGGAAATGATAGGCATGATTGGAAAAGTTTCATTGAAATTAATGTGTGCATGATTAAATTAATGTTGAGAATGTAGTGTATCTCTTGGATGCTAGGAACAACCTCTTTTTCTGAATTGAGGTAAACTGAAAATAGTGTGAACAAAACTAGCAATCGTTATGATTTACTCTATCAAGACAAGTAAACATCACAATTATCATGTAAAAAGTTGAAAATGAAAACCTAGAATAAATCAACGTTTTCAATGGAAGTGGAAATAATTCAAAAAGTATTTGATTTGCTTACTCAAATTTAGTTTGCTAATTTTTATTACTTATAGATTTTGAGCTTTGACTATCCATTATGTTTTGGCTGTTGTGGATGTCAAAATGTTTAAACAACCTTTCATCGAACTAAATATCCTTAAACTGTGAATGTGCATTGACATATTTTAAAACAGTATCCAAATATCAATTGGTGTTTTAATTGAATTTATCCTTGATTAACTATTAGGAGAAGAAGAAAAAAAGGAAATATTGGAATATTTTTTGTTTCATTGATCATGGTGGTATGTAAGCATGTCCAATGGTCTGTTGGGCTTTAACATCTGTTTCTCTATTCATAATTTGCTAAAGTTTGTTAGTGGAGACCTTTCAACATTTTTCTTGATGCATTGGCTTATTGAAAATAATTGAACTTCAGCTCCTTTTCAAGTGCAGGGCAGTTGTTTTCCCTGGAGATATAAATGAAAAGATATTTTGAACTTGTGAACATATTTTTTTTCATTTTGGATCCAACTCTCATTTGTTTATTTGTGCAAGTAATGCACTATTCTAATCATGGAGGCTTATGCACTTTCTCTTGTGTGGAACAGTTTTATTTCAAGTCTAATGTGCAATAAGCATCATATCAGGGCTTGTGCCCTTTATGCTAGAAGTTCAGTCCATTGATTATTTAGAACTTTTGTCTTTAAACATTTGTTTCTATCCTCAAAATTTCATCAACTATTGAGTATTTTTGTTGCTTTCTTATTATATTTAGGTGTACATGATTGTCATCTGATCCTCTTTTAGTGGATTAGAAGTGACTTGCATGATTAAATATTGACATTGTTTCACTTCTGTCTTATTGGATAAGAAATTGATCAGAAGGAAGCTCGGATTAGTGCGATGCACTCTGCAATATTGGAGACATTTCCTGAACCAAATCGGCGTTTATTACAGAGGTAACTCTGCACATCTTACTTACAAAATTAAGTTAACCCTATTTCCCTGGTTGCATCTTTTTTGTGTTGTCCTTGATCAATTTTAATGTTATCTGATCTGTTCTTAGTGTTAACTTTTTGTGCATCCTCTAAATTTTAATTTCTATTCATTTTTTCCTGTTAATTTTTTTTTCATTTCTTTTTGTTGTAATCTGCAAGTTTCATGGCTACTAGACATTGTATGCATTGGTGATAATGGGATATCTGAACATGGAAAGATGATATATCTGGAAGACATGGTTTATTGAGCCAGGTGCCTTGAAAAGCATGGATTGAATGTTGACCATTGATGATCCTTTTATTCGCTAAATTTACTTTAATATAAAAGAAGAGGAAACTGGAAAACAGTGCAACAAGGAGATGATATACTTTGGGAGTAACTGTTGAGTGAGAGCATGTGGTCTCAGTGATATTTGTTGGAGTTTAAATGCTATTATTTGGTCTTTTTTTATCAGCTTCAACTTCTACGTTTAATGGTTATTTGACATGGTATGGAGGCTTAGGCATATTTGATCGAGAGGTTTTTGTCTTCAAATTTTAAATACAAATTCCCCATTTTATCTCTTGAATTATAACATAGAGCAAGTTAGGCATGTGCTTGGTTCCACATGTGAAGTTTGTTAGTAAATTTGTTCATGCATGTTAGAGTACATTGTAGAGATTAAGGGTTGATTTGGGAGTGCTAAAGAAAAAGTGCTAAAATGCATAAGCACTTATATATTTTAGCATTTTATTCTTTTGAACTTTCTAAAAGACGTGATTAAAATATTTTATATTACATGTAAGTTACTCTTAAGTGTTATTTTATTTAGCTTGTAATTATGTACTAATATAGTTTTTAATGCTAATTAAATTTGATAAGCACTTATATAAAGTCAATATGCAAACACATTGATAAGTACTTATATTTTTAATTTAGTACTTAGTGCTAATTAGCACTGCCAAATGGGCACTAAATACTTTTGTGTCTCTTTAAACAGTTGGGATTACCGGTTCAACATCTCAAATTTGAGTTTCCAACAGAATCCATTCTGTCCATGCAAATTATTCAATTCCTTTACACTTGGACAACATATTAGCAGCCAAATAGTATCCTAGTACAACATTTAATGAGTTTACCCTGGAAAAAGTTTAACTTGTGGATGTGGGGCCAATACTATCAAGACTTGTCTGCATTCTTGTCAGCCGGTATCATACCTGTTAGAGATTATGTACTATAGTTGGACCCTTATCTATCAGCTTAGCTTTTGGATTGATCATTGACAATGGTATGAAAGTCTGTTTGACCAAGTGCTTTTATGTTCAAATCTACCTGTGTATTGATTATATTATAGCAGGTAGTATCTGTGGCTGTAGATCTCTTTGATCCACCTGCTTTGTACATGAGGATGAAAGTTATGGTTAAAAATTGGCATTGGGTCTTAGCTGGTACCTTAACTTTTTGGATTTAGTGGCTACTCAGTAACTTAATTGTGTTTGAAATATACCTATACTATGAGTAAAGAGTTGCTAAAAATTTTCTGTAGTGAGGAGCTGCAAATGCTTAATTAATCTAATATGTAATATTGTTTCATATTTTGCAGAATTTTGAAGATGATGCATACAATTTCATCTCATGCTCATGAAAACCGAATGACTCCATCTGCTGTTGCAGCCTGCATGGCACCCTTACTCTTACGCCCTCTGTTGGCCGGTGAATGTGAGTTGGAGGATGACTTTGATACCAATGGGGATAACTCTGCTCAGCTTCTTGCTGCTGCAAATGCTGCTAATAATGCTCAAGCTATCATTACAACTCTTTTGGAGGAGTATGACGGTATTTTTGATGTAAGATGCTTGTTCTTTGATTGCTTGTCAGATAATTGCTCATATACATGTCTTTTTCCTATCTGAGAATGCAATAGTCAATAGGTTATACCATGTGTGAAAAATATGACTTCTCTTATTACTGGAAAATAGTATATACATACAAAATCTATGGAGCTGTCTTTTATGCCAAGGATAATAAAAAAAATTCCTTTTCTGTTTAGAATAAGGAATCCACCAGTACCTAGAATTGATAATTTTATATTATAATATCCAAATATTGGATTTTGAATGTTTCATATGTTCTGAGTAGGAAACTTACTTCTATGCTTCGTGATTTCAATGTAGTTATTGAATGTGGTTAGTATAGAATCATTTTAGGAAAGGATTTTTAATTTTGTTAAGTATTGTAGCTCTTGAAAGCTAGGATTGGAGCTGGATATGCGGAAAAAGTACTTTGAACTTAAGTTCACTAAAGAGGTCTAGCCACCAGAGCAGTCCAATTTCTGCCCTATTTAGTAGCCAAAACCAGGAAAGAATGGCTATTCCAGCAGCTCTAGTCCAGCAGTTAGCAAAAAAGAGCAAACAGGAAAATCCAAATCAGGAAAGGCAAGAAGAGCTCTTGTTTCTTATCTGAAAAAAAAGGAGAAAGAGGGTGGGTTGAATGTGGATAAACAAGAGCTTATTTTCTCTCTTCAATCAATGCATTGGGTGCTTACAATTGTGGAAGGTAGTAATAGACTAAATCAAAGACAATGTTTGACCTGATGAATTGTAAGAAAGAAGAGAATCAGAAAATTTGTTTTCCACTGAAACAGGGGTAATACTAAGTAAGAATTGAAGATAAATTCCTATTAGTCTCTGCATATCAATCTGGAATCAAAGTCTTTGTTTATTTTGTGTACAGTGGTGTTCATTAGGGGTATCTCTTGATTATTCAATCAAATTCTTGAATCAGCAGTTTCTTGATTAATGTCTGAAAGACCTTTATATAGAACGACACAAGTCTTTTAGGGTTGGCTCTTTGCTTATAAGCAAACTTCTAAAAAAAAATTGACCTGCAACTTTAAAATGTTTCAGCCTTTAGAAAGAAATCCTTAATAAGTTTATGGAAGCATTTGGAATTGTGGAGGGTTTGCAATCAGTGCAGGTGCTGGATCATCTCTACTGATTTTTTAACTGTTAACAGTGTGGTAAATCATCTAAATGTGATTTTTTTTTGAAGCTAGTCTTGAATGAGATTTGTACTATGCTGATTGTTATACAACTTCTTTAGTGTGATGCCAGTGTTAATGTAAAAGCAATAATAATATTTTGTTTCTTATTTGAAAAAAAAGTTGCTGTTGTTAATGTGAGGTTTTAATTGATCGCTTCTGGGGTTACAAACTTCGGCTTTCTTTTGATTTTCATACTCATATTTGTCATTATTGGAGACTCAAACATTGCTCCATGTCAGCATAGTTTAAATTGGTATGTGTATATTCTGCTTGTTGTTTCAGGATGAAAGTCTTCACAGATGCTCTATTTCATCTGATTCTGGGGTTGACAACAGTGGTACTGAAGATTCATCTGATGAAGAAAATCTGGATATGAAGGATAATGGCTACCATGATGCAGAAAATGAAGTTGATCCCAGAAATGGATGGTGATCCTGAACGTGCGCTCAGTGGGAAAGTTAAGTGAGAGCAGTGGTTACGGTGGCAGTGATCTTAATTATAAGGTCCTTTGTTCCCTCAATACGCCCTTAGTTTTGTTATGGCATTATACGCGTCCAATGTCTTATCACTGGCCACTCTCTGGCTTTTTTTATTTTTTTATTTTCATGTACAAGTCTCAAGTATTCCCATTCTTTTACTTGCCTCCTTGGAAATAGCTTCATACGCCTGTTTGGCTATCCCATCAAATAGTTTAAGTTTTTGGGTTTTCTTATGTTGTGTCTGCTTCCTAGATCCCTCCTTAATATATTCTTATACTCCATATATGAAGCCTGTTAGTCTGGTGGGCCTGCATGTGTGAGATGTTAAGAAATCGCACATCAGCTATATCCTGGACTTGATGTGGGTATGTATACTTTTTGGGCTCTTCCACTAAATGGTTTGAACTTTTAGGTTGGTTTCTTTATCATATTGTAAAACTATATCTTTTTAACTGTCAAGCCACCTCTCTTTTCAATCAAAAACATAAATTAAACCAGAGCCTTGTGTTAGAGAGATCAGAAATTTTTTAAACAAAGTGTAAACATCTTTGATTTCATTGAAATGTTCAAATTCATGGTCTTGTTCTAGTAGAAAACTAAGTATTGTTCCATTGTGTACAACATTGATGTGTTATCAGATAAAAGTACTTTTATGAGCAGCATTATTATGTGCATGGTGGCTGGTTAAACGTAATTGGTGAGTCAAGGATGCAGACACATCCTTTTTATTTCCTGTCTCTCACTCTCACTCAGGTATAAAGCATTAATTACTTTCTTTCTTATGGAAATTTTAAAAAGAGCTTAGACTGACAGAGATAGTGAACTTATTGGATTTTATGCTGATTTGTTTTAAACTTGTCTGCGTTAGTTCTGTTTATTTAAAAAGTTACGATGAAGTAATTGTCATCTTTGTTGACATCTACATTCATTTTGCACATATACAGGCTGTTGGGGGTGATGATTCGGATGTTGGATTCCCCAGAGATAATAATGCTCCAGCTGAGAGCTCAAATCTTCCTGTTGATCCTCTGCAGATTGGGGATCCAGGTATTCGGGTGATGGAGCAACAAGGTAAACAGAAGCAAGGAAATAAAAATTCAATTACTGAGATGGAGGTTTTGGGGGTTTTACCTGCTGGTGAATCTTACCGTTCAATGGGGGAAATCCTGTCTTCAATGGATCCTGGGCACCCTCTAGCTGTATCTGCACTTGAATCATCTGCTGAGAAGCCTGTGGGTAAAGATACAGGCTCTAATCTCAATGCAAAGCTATCTGCATTCTGGGGAAGAAGCAATGTGAGTTGATGTACAATGTCTATCTGGACTATTATTATTAGAAACTTCTAAATAATATGAAGAAGCTGATAGGTTAATCAATTTGAGTGACTTAGGTTTTATTTTTTCTTTTTGTGAAATGTTTATTTATAGGCCGAACATCTGTTCAAACAAACTTACTATTGCAAAGTCTTTCATAACAATTGATTTTGCAAAAGCTTCATTCAAACTCGTTTTTTTGTTTATTCTGCTTTTATTTGCTGTATTTAGATGTTTCTTTAGCTTTCGTTGTTTTCATTTGTTTTATTTACATCAGTCTTAGTTTACTTTTTGTTTTGAGGTTGCATTAAGGTATATGCATGTTCCTTGGTCTAATCTTGTTCGACTTGAGCTTGAACTTATATTATTCATCTATTACTATTGGGAAAATTGCTGGTTTCTTGGTATGGATGATATGTTTGGTCTTCCTATCTTGCAAAGAATATTGGTTATTTGCAACATCATGGTCTGTGTATTAACTTGAGGGCCGTTATGGAGGCTTCTGGTTGTTTACTACTGCCATCACCTGCCCTGTTCTGTGACTATGGTCAATCAGAAATCGAGAAGGAAATATATCAGTTTTAAATAACAATGTCTATGCCCTGGCTCCATGCAACTTAAAATTCATGAGTTATTGAGGAATCTGCCGTTTGGATTCTTGATTGCAAATGTCAGGCATTTGATTACCTTTATTGACTTTTATACAGGCTAGAAAGACACCTTCAGTGGAATCTGTTGATTCATCTGGGGAAGAAGAGTAATATACTCATTTTACGCTTTAGCTCTTTGCTTTATGCAATTTTTATTGTCATTGATAGCATTAATGTGTGTGATTGGGTTAGAATATCTCAGCAATCGATGATTTTCCTTGATGCTTCTTTAATTATACTCTCATGTAAGTTAAGATTAGAGAGTCTATCATAAAATATATTCTTTTGGCGTTTGCTCGATATCGTAGTACCAGGCTCATATGAATTAGTTTGCACTTTTTTTTTATTTGAGACAATTTGTGTAAGATGATGATCAGTTTAATTAGTAAATGCATTGCTTTAAATGGCTTTATGGTTAATTAATGGGAAACTTGGGGGTCAGACAATAATTGGGATTGAAATGATTGGTGGTTATCATTGTTGTTAGTTTTCATCAATGTAATGTAGTTGATATAACTTGAAAAGGGGTGATGATATCCTAAAATTGCTAGGATGAGAAAAGGCATTGGAGGAAACAATCATATACTAAATTAAAAAGCAGTGAAATATCATGAAGCTGCTTTGGAAATCTGATGACATAACTTCCTGTTAGACCTACTAATGTACCCAGAAGGTAGTGTCTTAGAAAGTTTTCTTTTATATTGAATCTTCATATTTGAATATTTGTTAGAAAAGGTGGGTGGATCAGATACCTATTTCTGATGGATATTCTTAAGATGGTGTGCACGCACACAAGAAAAAAAGTCCAACAGGCTGCGGTCTTACTATCTTTGCCACATGACATTGTTGGTCCTTGTTTCTGATGGCAATTAAAAGTATGACTTTCTTGAACAAACTGGTTGCATTGCCCTTTAAATGAGGCTTGTTTTGTTTGTTGTGGAATGAAACTCTTTTTCTCTCGTAAAGATTGTTGTTGCAATTTGTCAAATGTTTGAGTCATTGGTTGTAATACAGTAAACAAACTGCATTATTGAATCTTTTCTTGCATGAATTTCTTCAATGTTTTTTGAAGCATCATCAACAACCTATAATCAGCTCTTTGTTTTATTAATTTGCTCCATGTTACAATCTAATCTAAAAGGACTAAATAAATACAATGACTTGATTGTAGGCTTGCTATTCAGAGACTTGAGATCACAAAGAATGACTTGCGACATAGGATTGCGAAAGAGGTACCATCATCTTTACCTTATTCATGTAATACTGGTGTTGTCACTGACAGGATTGGTCTTTATCTGTCATAGGCTAGAGGAAATGCCATTTTACAAGCTAGCTTGGAAAGAAGGAAACAAGCTTTGCATGAGCGACGCTTGGCCCTTGAGCAAGATGTATTTTTTTCTTGTCTGTTAAATACTGCATATTTTCCATAACTTTTACTTGCTTTCATCCACATCTGCTTGCCATTATATCACATTTAATTTTTTTCCCCTTCTGCTTTCCTGTTTTTATTTGCATGTGTAAAATATCTATCATTGCTAGTATTGCACTCTTTGTTTTGGTCTATTTGTCTACTGACTAGTAAATGATTAAACAGGTCTCAAGATTACAGGAACAGCTTCAAGCTGAAAGAGATCTTAGAGCTGCATTAGAAGTCGGTTTGAGCATGTCTTCTGGACAATTTTCTTGTTCACGCGGCATGGATTCTAAGGTTTGTACAGATCTTAAGATATCAGTTATATATATTTTTTTTCTTTCCAAATGTTGCTTTGCTTAATGTCTTATGACTTAAAACCGATGTGAAGACAAGGGCTGAGCTGGAGGAGATTGCTCTTGCTGAAGCGGATGTGGTCAGGTTGAAGCAGAAAGTTGCAGAACTGCATCATCAACTTAACCAGCAGCGCCAGCATCACCATGGTTCTCTCTCTGTTGCATGTGACCGTTATCAAAATTTCCAAAACCAAAATCCTCAACAGTGAGTATGCCAAATTATGAATTCACTAAGGTTTTTCAGCATGTGGAGTTAAAAATTGTTGGTAGCTGCATGCAATATTCTCTTGGCATCACAAAAGGATTTGTTTTTTGGAGTACTACTTAATTTCATTCTCTCTTGACATCAACAAACCTTTCTAATTATTGTTTCTCCTAATATTGGTGCTTTAATCTCATAGCTGCAAAAACTATGCCAATTTATTTATGCCTGGTGCACAAGTCATCAACAGAGTTGTCTGCATATGATTGTTGATTGCTTTTCAATTTAAGCTGTTAATCTGTGCTCTCTCTGGGATTCTGAACATCCCATTTTAAATTAGTCTAGGCATAAAGTGCATTTTTTTTTGTGATTTTCATTAAGTTTTTTCCTATTTTGAAAATAATACTAAAATGTACATCAGTTTTTTCCATGTGCTTGGCTTAGGGAAATTTCTTTGGTGGGGTAAAGTGCTTAAATTCATTTTAAATCCTTTTACTAATAAAATTTATTTGATACCTTCAGGAGATTTCTGCAGCAAGATTTTGATAGTACCCTCGCTTTTGTTAATCATGAAAGGAAACAAAGAACTGAGGTATGTCTTTGAAATTGTTTACCATCAGTCTGTCTCAACTGATTGAAATGAATTTCCAAATTTTGAAAGGGGTGAAGATGCTAACTCAAGTCATTGGTTTTTGTTCTCGCTATTCTATTTATTTCTTTTGCCACTCATTATGTTTGTTTTATTTGTTTTCTTTCTCATCTTCACCTCTTTTGTTGTGTTCTACTTTATGCCCATATGTAATTATTGGTTATAAAACAACCTTAGCCAGCAATATCTCAATGGGGGTGTTGGATTCATGTTAGAATAGGAGGTTAGGGTGGGAGTGGAACTAAGTTTGTTTCATGATTTTTGGTATAAAAAAATGTATCTATAAATATTTGGCCCCTTCAATCAATATTTTATTCACTTCACCTTTCCTTGCCTGCTCCCTGTTTTGTCTCTGCACCTCCACAAAAGCTTTTACGGAAAAATTTGCACAATCATATTTATTCTCTTCAGCTATTTCACCCAACTGTGAGGCCTTAGAAATGTAGTAAGAGCTAACAAATCAATCGATAAAGAAATGCATAATTTACTGATTAAAATACATGAAGTGATATGATTTTCTTCCCAGTATATTTTGGCTATAGCTTTATGTTCAGGTATCTTAAACTACACTGTGCTGGAACCAGGATGTACGACCAGTCCACTACTATTCCAACAAGATTTGAATGTTGCCTAAATTTTAGATATATATTGCAAGCTTGGAATGACCTGGGAGCTGCATGATCCTCTTTGCTTGACCCATTTTAATATATTAATGGATGGTTTCTGTCATCATGATAATATAGATATTATGATAGTAAATTGAAAGAAGGAGCAGGTAATGGAATTATTGAATACTAGCCACAAGTTACATGACTTGCTTGGAATTATTGTGCACTATCACAAATGTGTCCTTTGTTCTAGGATCTCTTTTGCCCATTCAATCTTTTGTTTCTCAATTCTTATGCTCTATCCAATCCTAATTATAATCTTCTATTGCTGTATTGTACTGCAGGAGAATTTGTCAGGATCAGATAGGAGGAATATCAAAGGACAAGGATTGGCAGCTGGTAGCAGTAGCAGACTTCTTTCGAGGAAGCAATTTGTGGAGTCAACTAGCTTGAGTGACTCAAAAAGTACCGAGGCAGCCACAACTGTGTCTATGGATGAGCTTCATGGTGTTGATTCTGCATCTGCACCTTCCACTTCAAGAGCAGTAGAGGTAAGCTTGATATTCATCAATGGTTTCTCCCTCATTTTGTTTGGTTCTTTTAATATAATTTTTCGGACTTCTTAAAAGATTTTGATTTCAGCATGTATTGAATAGAAAGCTGATTTTCTCACATATGTTCCGGGAAAGTTACTCGACTTTCTCTCTCAGCAATTACGTAATTGATTGTGACAATTTTCCTTTCAGGCAATGGATAATGCAAGGCATCCATCAGCTGCTTCTGCTTTGGTAGAATTAACTTCTCGACTTGATTTCTTCAAAGATAGACGATCTCAGCTAATGGAACAGCTTCACAACCTTGATTTAAACTATGGCACGGCATCTTCACAAGATTTTGCCTGCAGGCCATCATCTCCACCCTGGAACTAACTAGAGACGATGCTTGTCAAACGAGCCGAGATTGAGAATGTCAGTGATCTTGTTGTACATCCTTTTGTATCTCCAAGTAGTCTTGTTTACTCTATTATTCTCTTCCTTTTTTTTTCTTGAAATGTGATTGGATGGATTACTAACGATGATAAGTCTTCGAGACCCCCCTCTTGCTGTAAGTTTTGCCCCAAATATTGTAAACGAAACAAGTGGTCTGTTTTGTGTCAATAGTTTGTGAAGACATTGATCGAGCATTTGTTTTGCTAGAGATGTAACATTTTTTTACTTTTTGAGTAATTTGTCCTGTCCTGTGTGGAGCATTTTTGTACGGCTGCGTGTACATTTTTTAATAATTGTTCTATGTAGACGTGTGTTTATGAAATTGATTGAGTTCAGAGTGTATTTGAAGGTGGTTTCTGCAATTGAGTGCATTCTACTTGCAAACTAAGGGTACGTTTGTTTTGCTCAATTGCACTGCATAAAAGTAACTGTTTGCACGAAAATATGGGTGACCAATGAAAATAATTTTATAAATATAATTCATTTGTATCCTTTTAATTTTTTTTATATAAGGACGAATTTTAAAATAATTTTATTTATCTCATGAACTAGTGTGCGGTACTTTGCTCATGGACAAGCTTTCACTAGTGCAGCAGTAGATGTTCATGAAAATAAGTCATGGACAAGCTTTCACTAGTGCAGCAGTAGATGTTCATGAAAATAAGTCATGTTTGTATGCTTAAATAATGTTGCGGGAATAAAGTTATTTTAAAATAATAAAAATATTATTTTAATAAATGTAAATTAGAAGTGATTATTTATACAAGTAAAATTCAAAATAAGATTAAAAATAATAATTTTTTTTAATAATTTAGTTTAACGATTAATTAAATCTTATATTTGTCCTTTTGTCAAAATTAATATTAGTGTCCTTTTTTTTTGCTAATCAATTAAAATTTTATAATTGTCCATTATATATGTTCTCCTTGAAATATTTATTTACATATAAAAATATGATTTTATAAAATAATAAAAATATATTAAAGAAAAAAAATATTAATAGATAAGTGTAATTAAACCAAGAAAATATATTTATATATAATTATCGTCAAAATTAAACGCATAGATCTCTATTCCCAGTGGCTTCATGCCACGTCAGAGACCCTCGTTCTCCGGCTTACTTTGTGGCCCCATTGACAGACTCTCCATAATCCCACCCACGATTGTCCGAGTCCACATGATTAAAATCTTCTCCAGAATCATCTCTCTCCCTCCTTGTCTTCTTGCAGTTCGACAATTTAATCGAAGAAACGGCACGGGTTAGTTGTCATAATTTCTCCTAATTACGTGCTTTAATATTGAATCGTGCTTTTTTTTTAAAAAAAAATTTCATGCTGTTGAATTTCTGTTGCAATTGGGCTTGTTTGGTTGCTTAGAAAACGTAGGAAAAATCAAGAATAAAACTCAATACTAAAATTTGTTCCTTTTAGATTATTCTCTTCACGTAATTCGTCTCGGTATTTAAATGTTTCTCATGTTGTTGCCGCACATAGGGATTAGCTTTTGAGAGAAAGGATTTATATTTAAAGTGGATTTCATATTTTATTAAACCGTTTCTTTGGAAGAATCCGAAATTAGAGTGAGGTTTTATTTATTTATTTTGATGATGAAAGCTGAAATTATATTGGAAAGCAGAAATTATAAAGTTTGCTCATCTGATTTTAGTACTGCAATTTGGGGTTGAAAATAGGTATAACTAATATGACATGCCGGAAATTGCATTTGTTAACTAGTTATGTTTAACACTTGTTCGGTGAATCTTCTTTGTTTTAAGTAATGTGTTTACTTCTTATATCCATGGCAGATTTACTAAACAAATGATTCCCATGGTGGCTAAACACTACAGCATGGTGACAACTTGGTTTTATTGAAAGTGGACATTTTGGGTTTATTACCATTTGATGGTACCGTGTCAATTTGGGAGCAACCCTTAAATCCACAGCTTTTATCATGGTAGAAGAATCAAATCAAAATCCAGCAACCCTTAAATCTACCACTTTTGTCATGAAAGAATCAAATCAAAATGGACATTTTGATATCAAGCTGTGGGGATTGTCCCTTCTTTCGCTTGTACCTTGGGCTATCAACACCAGAGAAAAGATTGGAGGACCTACAACTATAAACAAAGGGTTGAAGAAGCATGCGCGGCCTCGTGAGTTTGTTGAGCCTGGTTTCGGGGTTAACCCAGTACGATTTAGACCATATGTATCAAAGGTTCCATGGCATAAGGGTGCAAGAGCAGTCCTTTCTCAGCTGTTTCCTCGATATGGGCACTACTGTGGACCCAATTGGTCTAGTGGCAAAAACAGTGGATCTCCTGTTTGGGACATGAGGCCTACTGACTGGTTGGATTATTGCTGTTATTGCCACGATATTGGTTACGACACTCGTGATCAGGCTGAGCTGCTGAGAGCTGACTTAGCTTTCGTTGAGTGCTTAGAGAGGCCACACATGAGTACAAAAGGAGATGCTCATGTTGCTCTTCTCTACAAGACAATGTGCATCACTGGTATGCCTACCTACTACACCAATCTTTATGCGATATACATTTTTGCTCATTAAACTGGGTTTAAGATACTGTTCTTTTAGGCATTGATGTTCGGCTGTTTGTTTTAATTCATGCTTGGCAGGTCTCAAGAATATATTAATACCATATAGAAAATATCTTGTGAAACTACAGTCAGGGAGACCTTTGATTGATTTTGGATGGCTAAGCAATGTGAACTGGAGGAGGATAAATCTCCAGAAAACATTAAATAGTAAGTCATGAATTCTTAGAAGTAGCTTGCAATTGGAGCGGATAGAAGAGTATTGTTCTGAGTTTTTTATTATCTTCTTGTGTGCAAGAGCTTTGGAGCAATCTCTTTTGGGATTATTGTCTCCTGAATCTAATCTGTCTCATTATCCGCTCCCAAATTTAAACTATGTACATAAATTGTCATATTGTGAACGTTAAATGTAGGCTTTCAAAATAGTATAGATTAATTAATGTCTGTTCATAGGATTTGTCAATCTGTTTGTAAATCAGAATGCTGCATTTCCATTTGAAGAAGTCCATAATTTTGCAGGTTAGCTGCTTGTTTGTCCTGTCCTTGTAATCCTACTCTCAAAGGGAATTAAAAATGATGCTTGATGGAACGATCGCCACCCCCTCTTGACTGGATACTTCGACCGTTAAGATGAAAGATTGAAATTTTGAACGGTTGTGATCGTTGATTGGCCGTTGGTAATCGTTTTAGGTGGAGCCCACGAGAAGGGAGGAGAAAAAAGCGATTGAGTAGGCATTACGGTGTTACCGATGCATGTCTTAATCAGAGCGTGGACCGACACCCACCTATGTCACACAATAACGGTTCATAGTCAGGGCCATTACTGTTTTCACTCTCTTTCAAAGCGCGTGACCTCGCGTGCAGAAACTTTATTTGCTTTTGTACTATGCATAATTAAATGTTAAAGTAATTTTTTTATATTTATATATTATTTTCTTTTGTAAAGAAAATACGATATAAATGTTTAGTTATCTATTTAACAAAATAAAAAATGGGTTAAGCTCAATAATGATTAATGAATATAACTAATGTCAAATACAGGAAAAGTTTGATTGAGCTATTAAAAATAATTAATATTTATAAAAAAAATAATTTTAGAATAAAATTTTAATTCTTAATTTATTGATAAGAATTAAGCTTAATTTATTAAATAATTAATTTGTTATAACTATTTATTTATTTTATATTAATTTAAATTTATAAAATTATATTAATTTTTTATTAAATAAATAAATCATGTAAAAAATTATTATACTTGTTAAGAATGCTTTTAAGATAAAAGTTAAATTTTTAAATAATTTTATTACTTTTGTAAACCGTATAGACCAATTTAATTATCCTTTTTATATATATGTATACATATATAATTAGAAAAAGATGTTTTGAGTTTAAAAAGAAAAAGAAGTTTCAAGATTCAAAATATAGAAGGAAGGTTAATGAAATGGAGCGTGAACCGAAATCTCCTCCATGTCGCGTGGGTGAATTCCTTTTCCACAAAAATCATCAAAACTAAATAAATGTACTCCTATAAATAAAAAATTGAATAATCGATGGTTAATTTAGAAAAATAAAACAAAAAATAGAAAACCCCTAAACGACGACGTAGTTTTCGTATATCGCCGCTTGAAATAGAGAGCAAAAGGGAAAAGAAGTGAAAATATATTGAATTTCCAATCCCATCCCCAATTGAACACAACTACCACCCCTTCTTCTTTCTTCCTCTCTTTCGCTCTCCCTCCCTCCAAACAAACCCTAGAAATCTCTCTCTCATCGATTCGCAGCGCGATGGTCTGATCCAAGGCGTCAATCTTTCTAGATCTGATTTGCTCGGTCAGTTTTTATTTTCGAAAAAATTTCGTTTATATTTTGGTTTTCTTTAATTTGTTTGGGGATATTTGTGATTGATTGATTAATTAATTAATTAATTTTGTATTGTAATTTCGGAGGGTCTTGCAGATCGGATTTTGTTATCTTTTCTTCTTTTTTTTTCCTTTTTTTGGGTGAAATATATTGTTTGATTTATTTTCTTCGAGGTTTTTTACATGCGTCTGTTTGGTTATGGTGTAATGAAGAGGAAACGAATACGGAAACGAAATCGAAATCGAAATCGATTGTATTTTATGTTGATTTTGGTTATAGAGAAATAATTAATCAGAGTTAGGGTTTTCCGGTTCGTTGTTGAGAATTAAGTGTAAAACGAAAATCGGTCTGAAGAAGCTTGGTAATTTGTTTACTCTCTGCAAATTGCGTTATCTTCCTTGTCTGCAACCAAACAGGAGGGTCTGTCTATAAAATTATTTAATAGTGACATTTGATTTAGTTGTAATTGCTAAGTGTTGAATATCTCTCGATTATATATGTTAATTTTTAGTTCTATTATCATAGAAAGAATTCTCACGTGATAACTCAAATTTAAATTGTTTGGAACAAAGGTGTAACATATATAAACTGTCTGAACGTGAAAAACTACGAGGATTTCTAATTGATGAACTGTTAAATTTTGTTTTGTTGGTAGTTTATTATATTGGTCAATGATAATCTTTCATAGTTTCTCTTTGTATTTATCTATACAATTTCTTAGTTCCTTATTCCCGTTTTCTTAATTACTGAAACTGATAGTTTCTAGGTCTTTATTGTTATTTTTATTGGCTGATGATTTTATGTAATGATTTTCTGCAGATTTAGTGCAATGTGAAATTGGTTGAATATATTTGATGGATGATGATTGTGCAGATGGATAAAATGTCTGCTCCTTCTTCACGGGAGCGTGCACAACGTCTCTATGAAAAGGTATGTCTTGTTTTCATTCTTTTTTATTTTCTTCGACGTTTCTACCTATGAAATTGGTTTTTAACCTAACTTTAGATCATTGTCACTTTGGTTGTGTTGTTTGAAATTTTTTGAACTTGCATGTTGACATTTTCTTTCTAACTCTTTTTTCCTCTCCCCTTCTCTTTTCCTTAGCTGTACATATATAATGTTCCTTGTGCAAAAATTGGCTTGTAACTTTTCGATATTGGTTTTGATGCAGAACATTGAGTTGGAAAATAAGCGTCGAAAGTCACTCCAGGCACGTGTTCCATCAGATCCCAATGCCTGGCAACAGATGCGTGAGAATTATGAGGCAATAATACTTGAGGATCATGCTTTCTCTGAGCAGCACAGTATTGAATATGCTTTATGGCAGCTGCATTACAGACGAATTGAAGAATTGCGAGCACACTATAGTGCTGCTATATCTTCAACAGGGTCAAATACATCTCAGGGTGCAAAAGTACAACCACGTTCTGACCGAATTACAAAAATCAGACTGCAGTTCAAAACCTTCCTTTCTGAAGCCACTGGATTTTATCATGAACTGATTTTGAAGATCAAAGCAAAGTATGGGCTTCCTTTGGGTAATTTCTTGGAGGATTCTGAGAATCGAATCACCATGGACAAAGATGGGAAGAAATCTGTTGAGGTGAAGAAAGGTTTGGTCTCTTGTCACCGTTGTTTGATATATTTGGGTGATCTAGCAAGGTACAAAGGATTATACGGGGATGGTGACTCTAAATCTCGAGAGTATGCAGCAGCTTCGAGTTACTATTTGCAAGCCGCTTCTCTTTGCCCATCAAGTGGGAATCCCCATCATCAGGTTTGGCCACTTTTTAGTTTTCTGATTAACTGATTGTTCCTGGGTACTTCCACATCATTCCTTGTGTGATGTGGATATGTCATATTTTCTGTTGCCATCCTCCTAGTTTGAAAAATTATCAATTTTCAGCTTGCTATATTGGCTTCTTATTCAAGTGATGAGTTGGTGGCTGTTTATCGGTACTTCCGGAGTTTAGCAGTGGATAGCCCCTTTTCAACTGCAAGGGATAACTTGATTGTTGCATTTGAAAAGGTAATTTTCACCAGCCAACAAAATACAATAACATGAGAATAGATGTTGTGTGCACTTTTGTCTCCGCTGTTTTAAAAATGTGGGTTGGAAATATGTTTTTGATGTATCCTTTTGGATTGTGCCATTTCAAGGGTAAGTGTGAGGAATATTTACTTGTTCATGTTGTGTTTGTCGTATCACTGCTTGTGTTGTATATTGAGTTTGAAGATTAAGCATTTTACTTCATGTACATTAGTTCTTCAGACAATATGCTATATGTTGAGGGCAGCTTTGACTTTTCCTAAGGAAAATAATTAATGCATGTCCTGCCTAATGCTTGTTAGAAATGTTTTTGATATGGGCTTGATTGGTGGCAGCCTGGTTGCAATCAATTACTAGGTTTTTTTAAATGTTAGACAAAATTTGCTGTTTTGGTCAAAATTTTTCTTCTTGTTGTCATCTATCATGCCTGTTGTGCTCTGATTTTTCAAGTGTGGATACTGATTGGCACTTTGTTTCATCTATTTGCTAATTTGATTATAAATTGGTCTCTAGATGAACTTTCATGGTTAGAAATGGCTTGACTTCATAAGTTCCATGAAGCCTACAATTTAAGCAAAAAAAAAGAGTTAAAAGCATCGAACTAGATGAAATCAGCTTTTCAATTTATCTGCAGCAGAAATAAAAGTGATATACAAGTTTTGACAGCTTGCTTGGTAGCTGAGTGCTTCTGCTAAGTTTTTATAGCACAAAAGCTCTTAAGTGTTTAGTAAACACTCACTCTTCTACATCTAGTGATTCTATACTTCAACAATTTTGAACTTAAAGCCACAACACCTGAGTCCAAATATGCCCATAATGCACTAGTTTGGAGTTTAAACCAGCCTTGGTCTTCTTCTTTGAACACCATTGGTATTTATTTTCCCTGAGCGGTGTACCACACCAACTTTATTTTAAAAGGGAATAATTATAGAATTCTAAGACCATGTTTGGTGTGTAGGATTGGACTGGATTAAAATTATCCAAATTGTTAGTAAGCTAATATTATCCACCCTTAATGGGATGGAATTGATGTGGACACTTACTATTGGTCAGTGAAGTAAAAGATGATATGCTTTATTGTCATTAAACACATGATACCTGTTAATGATGGGTTGTGCACTCTCCTTTTATTAGCTGCTCTGGCAGTTATATCTCTTTTTAAGTCCTGGTGGTTCTTGATATAATTCATCTGTGGCTGTCTTTGTGTGGATGTGGGGCTGCAAATTAATTGGCAAATATAAATCCTCTATAAAAGTTCATGATATTTATACTACTTCGACTTGTGATTCGATGAAGCTTCTGGTCAAAATAAGAAAATCCATATTCTGACATAATTTCGTGTTCTCACATTAATAGAGAAGCAGAATTGTTTCAGTGGGCTGGCCTTTATGTAGCTGGATTGTTTGAGGTTAATGAGTGTTTAAATAGTATTCTAGAAATTGTTTTTGGGTCCAGTAGTAGTATTATAATGAATAAGCTCATGTACATAAACATATGATGCAGTTTTTGGATTTTCATGTGAATTTCAAGTCCATTTGGATGCTGCTGTCCGAGCCATATTTTCATTTAATTTTCATTGCATCATCACTTAACTGTATGTTGTTTATCCACTTATTTTTTGTGGCAGAACCGTCAGAATTATTCTCAGATGTCTGGAGATATTAAGTCTTCTTCTGCTAAGGAGCCCATGCGGTTGACTGGCAAAGGAAGAGGGAAAGGAGAAGTAAAATTTGCATCTAAAGATACTGACTTGGAGAAGGAAAATGGATCTAGCGTCCAGGAGAAACTTAAAGCTTTTTGCACTCGATTTGTCCGTCTAAATGGCATTCTTTTTACACGGACAAGGTACTTAATCTTGAACATCTTGTTTTTATTCTCTTTTGCGTTTATTAACATTAACATTTAAACCAACTATTTTTGGGACTATGTCCTTGCCATGATTTCTATTTTCCAGTCTGGAGACATTTGCAGAAATTCTTGCTTTGGTTAGCAGTGGATTATGTGAGCTTCTTTCTTCTGGCCCAGAAGAGGAACTAAACTTTGGATCAGACACTACTGAGAATGCTCTTTTTATAGTTAGGCTAGTCGCAATTCTTATATTCACAGTTCATAATTTGAAGAGGGAAAGTGAAAATCAGACTTATGCAGAAATCGTACAGCGTGCAGCACTTCTTCAGAATGCATTCACTGCTGTATTTGAGTTAATGGAGCATATGCTGGAGAGATGTGTACAGCTGAGTGATCCTTCTTCAAGTTACCTCTTACCTGGTGTTCTAGTTTTTGTAGAATGGTTGGCCTGCTGTCCAGATATTGCTTCAGGTAGTGATGCAGATGAGGGGCAGGCAACTGTTAGATCACATTTTTGGAATCAGTGCATTTCTTTCCTGAATAAGATCTTGATGGTTGGGCCAAGGTCCTTGGATGACGATGAAGACTTGACTTGCTTTTTCAACATGAGCAGATATGATGAAGGGGAAACTGAAAATCGTCTAGCATTGTGGGAGGACTTAGAGTTGAGAGGATTCCTGCCTCTGATTCCTGCACATGCCGTCCTAGATTTCTCAAGGAAGCACTCCTTTGGAGGTGATGGTAATAAGGAAAGAAAAGCACGTGTCAAAAGGATTCTAGCAGCTGGGAAGGCTTTGGCAAATGTAGTTATGGTTGACCAAAAAAATGTGTGTTTTGATTCAAAGGCGAAGAAATTTGTTATTGGTGTTGAGCCTTTGGATGATGTCACATTCACCTCCTACTCAGACATGTCAAAAGTGAGTGATTTAATTCCAGATGATGAAGCTGAGAAACCAATGAATCTGGGGGCTGTACAGGAAAACCCACACTTGTACATGGATGGGGAGGAGGAAGATGAGGTCATTGTTTTCAAGCCAGTATTGGCTGAGAAGAGAGCTGATGTGATTGGTTCACAATGGGTGTCCTATGATGGCTTGAAGCCTGGTCATAATGCTACAGGTGATCTGCAATTTTGTGGTGGTGCTCTTTCAGTCTCTCAAGATAACTTTCACCAGCAGTCTACTTTTGATGGTATTTCACCCATTCCTGTATCAGTTGGCAGTATTCTTCCGCAGCAACTGCTGCCAGTTCGGTCACATGCTCCAACGCAGGTAATGGAAGAAGAAGTGTCACTGGCTAATAACTTGAATGGCTTGAGGGTCTCACAGAATGGACATGTGCTGGAACATGAGATACAAGAAAATATAGGCATGTCACTTCCTGCAGCAAGGGCAGTTCCCATTCAACAATCTGTTAATATTAATACTAGTAGTATGTTTTACAGCCTTTCAAATGGACCAGAAGCTGTTATACCATCCAAGATTGATGCTATTGCATCTTCAGGAGTTACTGCTGAGAGTTTGGCTGTAAAAGCTTCATCAACTTTGCCCACAGGCCTCAGGAAAAATCCAGTTAGCCGTCCTGTCAGGCATCTTGGACCTCCACCTGGCTTCAGTACAGTTCCTTCTAAACAAGTGACTGCACCAGTTTCTGGTTCTGACTTGTCTAACAAGAATCCAATAATGGATGATTACAGCTGGTTGGATGGATATCAGTTGCCATCATCAACAAAAGGTCCAGGACTGGGTGGTTATGTTAATTATCCATCTCATGCAAACCCTCAGTATGTCGCTAACAGCAATGGCTTGGCTGGGACAGTTAGCTTTCCGTTCCCTGGAAAACAAGTTCCAGCAGTGCAGTTTCAAGCTGAAAAACAGAAAGGCTGGCCGGAGTACCAGACTCTTGAGCATCTAAAACTACAGCATGAACAGCAGCTGCAGCAACAGCAACTCATAAATGGAAACCAGTTTACTCTACTGCCTGAGCAATGTCAAGGACAGTCTACGTGGACCGGTCGTTATTTCGTGTGAGATCAGTTGAAAACATGGCTGGTATGTTGTGTGTGTATTTTGATTTGATGCTGCATCAGCTTTTCTTACATTGACATTTTTCTTGTTTCTTATGTTTCTTATTTTACCTGATTTTGTAATTGATGAGTGTAGCTTATATAGTTGTGAGGTTTTGTTATGGCCTAATGTTTTCTTGTTTTTCAGGTTTATGAGAATGTTTCCGGTGAATTTACTACATCCTTTTGCTACCGAATTTAAACTCCAACTTTGAAGCCTTGTCAGTGTTGAGTTTTATTTTGTTGGAGTGTGGGTGGCCCTGGCTTCTAGCAGGCATTTGCTATTACAAAAGTGAGTTTCTGTTTGTCTACTTCTAATTATGTTTGTGCATGTATATAGATCATTGAAGAAAAGTCAGGTAATTTGTGAGTTTATTGGTAAGCATTGAATTATGTTTGTGCATGTATATATATCATTGAAGAAAGGTCAGGTAATTTGTGAGTTTATTGGTAAATAGAATTGACTTCTAAGGCCAAGTGACAAACTTTGTGAAAATATGAAAAGATGTGAACAGATTATAGTGTTCTTTTTCACCTTTTTCTAATCTTCTCCTGGCAGTAGAATAATAGTGCTCTGGTCTTTTTTGGTTGAAATCAGCTTCTCTCAAAGTAATCGGTACAGTTTACCTTAACTTATGCCATGGTGGGTATGCATATGTATGTGTCATGTGCCTGCACAATTAATGTGTTTGGATCCAAGGCTGGCAGGTATTGCATAAGCACTTACATGTTTTGATTTTATACAGGTATCACAGAGCTCTTTGGCCAGATTAAGAGAAATGTGGAAACATCTTTTATGGGTGATATGTAAGAAGTAAATGCCTTATCGGGTTACTTGGGATGGGGATAGAATGTGTCAATAAAAAGATATCATTCGATCATTAATTCGTTTTGAAGCTTTGTCTTGGGGAAGTTGGTGGAATAAAAGAATGGTGTACTCACTTAAACTCTATTTCAATGATCAAGTTGTTAGTCAGAATTGCTGCATTTATATCATCAGCTGGCAGCCTGATTATTTGTAATTGCACTCTAGACCGGTTCTGTGCACAGATGGCTTCAAAGGATGATCAGGAGGTTACCGGGTACATGTCTGGTTACTGGAAGTTGGACGGTGGGGATGCCTAGTGATGTGGAAAGAGCACACTATACGAACGGGTGAGTACAAACTGTCGTATGTTTGGTCGGTCTTTGCGTCTGCATAGTTAATTAAACTCGCATGTTTTATTATTATTAGTATTATTAAAGGTTGTGTGATAGAGAACTGCAAACCTATATGGCCTTCCTTCCTTCGTGTTGTTGTCAAAACTTTTTTAACTTTGGTGTAATGAACTCATCTGGCCGCCCACTTACTTATCATTACGTATGTACTTTGTGATTTTGAACCCCGCTGTACTTCTGTTCATCTAACAAAATGCATTTATGAATATGCCATCATGAATGAATTTGTTATAATCTCATGTGATAGCATGGTTTATAATTTGACAAACATAATCAGTTGTATAATTAATTTACAATACAATGACTATTGTATTATCGCGGGATAAGAAGATGACAAATGGTACTAGAGAATCATTTCTCGCTTCACTGATTCGCCGACCATCTTCTTCTTCTTCTTCATGCAGCCGCAATAATTCGGTTAAAAATGTTAAAAACACCAAAACCCTAATTTTCTTCTTCAATTTACTTCTCAACAGCAAAATACACAGGCTAACTTTCTGGCATACCTACTCATAAAATAGGTTCCCGTAAGCAATTTTCGACTACTTCTACGACGCTGGAGTTGAATCCGGAGTATGCTGCCAGCATGTCCTTGCCGCGTTGCTCTACGGAAACTAAGAAAGAAAGGAACGTGCCGTGCTTGTGATAAACACGGTGGATTTTATGATCATGTGGCTACGTCGATACGTGGGGATTCCCACTCCGGAAGGGATTGTAAGGGCTGAGCCGTTTAATTTTACAACTATATATTATTGGCTCGCCTTCATTGAAAAGGGCACCGCCGGTAAATACAAGTTAATTCTATTTGTTTATTTAATTTGTTTTCTAATTTCTCTTAAAAAAATAAAACAAAATTCAAGATAAAAAAATCTAGATGGTGAATCTCTCCACCCCCTGACCGACAATGAGGTGTTAGATTTGTACAAGCTAAATCTATCGTACTAGTTTACACTACTACCTTTTTCCAACGAGAGAATCTGAAGAGTACTTCCACTTTTGTCCTCTCTTCCATCTCCATTTTCAAACCAAATCAAGTTAATAAGCAAGCTAAGCCAAACCCTAAAGCCTAAGATACACATCCCAACTCCATGCCATCCAATCACCACTCACATGTCAGCTGCGCACGCTCGAAGACGAGGAGGAGGAGACCAAAAGTAGTTCTACAGATTCTAACAGCAAGGAATATTCAATTTACAGGTCTGAAGCATTCCACAAGCAAAATTTAACTATATACTCTTAATGTGAGAGTTACAACAGCAGAATAATTTAGGTCTTCAAGCACTTAGATTAATCACTATCAATAATCAAGGATCCCTTGTTTTGACTCAACTTTCTTTCTCCACCCATAACACTCTTTCTGTTACCTGTAATTACTATCGACAAATTCTCTTCTGAACAATGCTGGTATCGGCAAAGAGACAAAAATTCCCCTAGCGTATGGTCCTCTTCTTTTTCTCAACCACTAGTTAATGTATCCCACCCAGGAATATTAGCAGTAGCTTCATTCACCATCTTCACAAGTCTCACCTGCAAACAATCATTGGAAACATTACCTAGAGAGTGAGAGAGTTTTGATATTACTTTATATCTTGGGCAAATGAGATGAGGCATAATAACCAGTATTAATATTAATGTTTGGAGATTTAGTAGTCAGAAAGTACAGTACTAATGTAGAGGCTCAAAATGATACATTGGCATGAATTTTTAGTATTTGTGTTTTCTTTCAGAAAATACATTAATTATGATAAGATTTTCGTTCAGGGTCAAGTCCCGCACTTAAGTAATGAGTAGTTTATGTCCTATGAACATGAAATTTAATAATTTACATGACAACTATATTAATCTATGTTTACCCTCGCTCCAGAACTGAAAAGTTTATAAAATGTGGTGGATCAATTATAGAACTAAACAGCGCTACCCAGTAAAGAGGGGAAAAAACCACCCATTCCACAAACTGATAAGATGAAAATTTCTATGTTAAAATTGGGAAATTGTGTCTGTCTGGAAATACTTTTCTCCACAGTACATGTTAAGATGTTAAAAGAAAGAGTAGTTTTGAAGGCAATGCAAGCATGTGTTAACAAAAATTTCTGTTGTCAAGTTATTTCTCAAATCATTCTATATTGAAAACCTAACTTAAGACCTGTTTATAGAGGCATATATATGAGAAAACCAGCTTAAACAAGTAATGATCTTGAAAAAAACAAGTAATATCCCAAATAAGATATTTCCTACTTAAATAGAAAGGCCTAGTTTACTTCTAAAGAACATAAGGTTGGTTTGAATTAAATAAGGAAACTGAGATTAAAAAAAGAAAGAAAGGGGGGTTGTTGATTTGATTGAATATATTGGTGTATCATACTGCGTTTACAGCCTCTCTCTAATTTGAAGAACCTTAGAAGAATCTATTACAGTGAGTAATTGATGATAAACTTCACAAGTTCACTGGTTCTCTTCTTTTTTCTTTAGCACAGGTACATGCCCTGAATATTTTACCGGTAAACTTCATAAAATTTACAGAGACTCAAACTAGGAAGGAGGCATTTCATATAGAAAGATATTTGCCAAATAAGCCACTGGACCCATATTTCCAGGGTACATTGGAAATTGAATCAGCTGGTTCAAATTTGTGGTTTCCTAAATAAGGCAGTAAACAAATAAAATTTAAAGGACATACCACGCTTTCAGGAACTCTGGGAGGGGGCAAAGGGAGGTTTCTCGGTGGAGGACCACTAAGATAAGATCTCTTATCGAAACGCCATTCTCCAATTTTTCCATATGTCAACTCTCCCTGGATTACAATCAAATTGCAGTAAGACTTCAGAATTATCAGTATCCAAATAAGCAAGACAAAAGTGTTTTTAAGGACAACAAAATATTTATAAACAAGTACAAATGACCTGAGACCAACACCCACTGAGAAGTGCAAGTGAAAAATATGCAAGCAGAAACCGTGAAACAATTGCAGTTAAAGCATCATGATTCTGAGATTATGTCAATCAATCAATCAAGAGAGAAACTTTTACCTTTAAATTATAGTCACAACCATAAGTATAGTGGATTATGAACTTCTTCCCAACATCTAAATCCCACGGTGGCTAAAATCACAGAGGACGCAAGTTAATTATAAATATGTGACAAGGAAACAGTAAATAAACCCAAAAAAAAACTGTACTGTATTATGTATTTGAACCTGTAGCATAAAGTCACTGCGAAGTATATGCCGCACATCATGCAATGCAGATGCTACAGCATATGCATACCTTAAGAGCAGCAAGACATGAAAGTAGCATCAAAAACCAGATCAACCATATTAAGGATTTATAACCATCAGCCAGAAAGAAAGCAAATGAACATGAAATTTTAATGAGAATTACTCACATTTCTAGCACCCATCCAAATGCATTATCAGTCTCAGGGTCATCTTTCATTCTCAAGGAAATATTCAGCCATGTAGGTGAAATTTCCTCTAGCATAGACTGAAAAGATAATATTGATGTTAATAAGGCCTTGATCTAATGAAAACTAAAATGGGCAGCCACCTCAAAACACTGATGACAAAAAAGGTACTGCACGCATAAACACAAAGGACACATTCATGACGTATTTATGCATGTATATCCATATTTGTCACATCTTCGGGGATAAAACTTGTAGATATTACGTTTTGATTTTAAAAGCTTGGGATAAACCAGAGCAATTAGTTCACAAATGCAACAATACCAATAAGAGTTCTACCTTTTTAATGATTACGGGAGAATTGCCAATTGGATCAACATTGGTCACTGGACCCATTTCCTTGGGATAGAACTTCCTAATAACTTTCTCATGTTCAGTTGGTTTAATGTAGAAAAATGGGTAACCCGCCGGATGGCTTCCATGAGCCAAGTTAGGCAAAGGATTTACAAATATGTGGTCAGGCTCTGCCATTAGGATGTATCTGCATCAGTTATAAGAGCCACAAGTATTCAGATTTATAGCCAATAAGAAGAAATGGTATAATCACAAGTTATTCATTCATCTTCAAGTGCTGCTTTCACAAAGGATAAAAAGAAAAACATGCAAAAATGATTCATAAAGACTCTCACTCTTCCTCAATGATTGCCTTTTCCAGCCATTGCACAAAAGCCCAAGGTCTATTTAAGACTATATAACCCTAGAAACACAAAAAGATACAGAACAATTAAGAAAAAAAGATAAATCACCAATAGGAGTATATTACAATACAATAAATGATGTTAACTAAATAAGAAAAAGGACGACTCAGTGAAATCAAGATGTGTATAAAGCAACTGTCTACCATAAATATGATTTGAGGAAAATCAAGTAAAAAGTGCATGTGAAAAATCAATTAACAATATTCAAAATGCTACGATAATTGAATTGCCTAAAAATTTGGATCACATCAACTAAGTCATTCTTTAATCACAGCAATGCTGCTTAAAAACATAAACTAGGGCATACACAAGTAGGTATGCTATCATACACACGGATATACAAGCACACAAACACAGATTTATACAAAATTCTTGATCAGGGAGACAGAAGATTCCTCCAGCAAAATCTGCAGGGAGTTATTAATAAAAAGCATAATTGGTAGAGCGAGAATACACGTCTTAAACTCCTATATTGCTTGGTAGAGCATATGATGATTGTCTTTAGAAAATTAAAAAAAGAACATGGCATTTGGGAAACATAGATCCAGACAATGCACCAGGAATAATCATCATTACATAACAATAAAAAGAGCATGTATTTTACAGAAGTTTTAAACTTCTGTAAAAATGCAAGTACATGGGTTTCATGGCATTATATCTCTTGTTTTTCTCAAGAGGATAACACTTTCATAAAACAGATTCCAGATATTAACTGCTTATATTTCATAAAACATGCAAATTCTTCAAAGCATAAGGCTCATCAGCTTACAATTATTATGGCAAATACCAAACCAGCTAATATAGAACCACTTCCACTCAAACTTATTTTGTTTACTTATTAGAAAGCAAAGGAGCTTTACACACTTTGTTTACATTGTTGACTTATATTTTGTATTTCCCAAATTGTAGAATTAATCAAGACTGATCATTCAACATAATCTGCACATATTTTTATTTGTCAAGCAAATAGATCAGCAAGTCGATGACATTAAAATTTTAAGTCTCAAAACTTTCAATTTTCGTAGAATATAAGTATTTAGATCGAATCATACATGTAGAGGTCATAATGCAATGATTAAAAACTCAATAAAACTGTCGAAATTGATAAATAAAAATCTAAAATACTGGCAAACTCTATGTAACCATAGTAGCTCCAAATGCCCATCACTGCTAACATGAAAAATGATCTTTAAATGTAAGCCTCAAAAGCAAGTTAGGGCCAGGGGAAGCCTTTAATTTAGCAAAGTAGCAGTGAAGATGCTTTTGGGAAACTAGTGGACTTTACAAACTTTGTTTTCTTTCAAGGATTCTCCAAATGTTATGTTTTGTTTGGGAAACTAGTGGACTTTACAAACTAGTGGACCTAGGCTTCTATTTTACCAAACAAAATATATAATAACAGTTTAAAGCAAAGATATCAAGGGTATTAGGATGAAGTTAAAGGTGAAAACGGAGCGCAAGACTCAAAGTCGAAAAACCTTATGAACAACATTGGTTTCTGATTAGTGAAAACATACAAGAAAAAATAGAATAAAATAAAAAACGAAAAGAATGTGGAATAGTAAACAAGAAATGAGTCTCACCCGATCAAGACCCTCAGGAAGAGGATCAACAACAAAAGTTGGAATCTCCTCCATCAAATTGTCATCCTTTCCTGAATGCAAAATTCGGGTAAACTTTCCCATGTCTGATCCGGGCATGTCTTTTACTTTCTTATACCAATAGAACATGATCCGAGACTGCCATTGGCTGTAAGGAGCATCAGTTGCCGTAAGGGCAACATGATATCTCAAGTTGGGATTCCCGACTTTATTCTTTGGCATCTGAGTGATGGGATCAGATACATCAAGCTCCTTAGCAGCCCTATTTCGTATTACCATTGTAACCAAATTATAGGTCGAAAAGAAAAGCCCCAGAGCCAAAAGCACCAAAAGTAACGGTGACACATGGCCAGGATCTTTTCTCCCATTCATTTTCAACCGCTTGCTTATGTACAAAGTGAACAAATTTAAGCTTCCCACCGATCAGCGAACCCAATTCAGCTATCTACATCAACATTTAAATGCAAATACAGAGATCCCGGTAAAACTTAATACTCCAATTCACAATTTCAATGCCCAATTGCAGCAAGTAAGCACCACCTCTATCAAACTTCTCAATGAGTCAACCACAAACCGATATGCATACAAAGGTATATCTGCATTAGAACGACAAAAACCAACAGTAAGCCAGAATAACATCAGATAACCACTATTTCTTAAGCAAAGAAGAAAAAGCAGTACAAACTCAAAATTTCCAATTACTGATCCAATAAATTCAAGAGCGCACAACACTCAAAGCCTATATGTCAACCAAATTTAATATTTCCATTAACCTGACATACTCAGATCTGATATTCCAATAAGAAAGAAAACAAACAAATGGGCACATACAAAATGAAATGAGGAAGGCGAAACAAACCAAGAAAAAGTAGACAAACCAAAAACGAAAGCACGGCCAATGAGAGATCAGAAAGTCAACCACTCTGACATAAAACAACATTACAGATTGCAAGACAGATAGAAGAGCATTCATCTATTACCTTGAAAGTAGAAAAATCCAAAGACCTTCAGGAAAGGCAAGAGTGTTCGCCGAGTAATTCAACACTTGGGTAGAATACGCCGAGGTTTTACATTTGATTAGTTGCAAAATGTTTATATAAATTCATTCGAAATATAAGAAATTTATTAGCAATATAATAACCAACGGAACTGCACTTTCGTTGGGAGCTGATCTGGTCTGTGTCTCATTCTGCTCACCAGTTGTATGTAAAAATGCAAGACTGAGATTGGACATTAGACAGTGTTTTGTCTTATCTTATAATAATCCAACACATTCCCTTCCCTACCAAAGTAACCGAATAATCCAATTAAATAAACCGTCTTTAGTCTTCACGACGCAATTAAAGCTAAAGCAGGTCGGTCACTCAGTGTAAATTTCAAGCCAAGGGTAACCTCTTTCTTGTATGGGAATTTTTTTTAGTATTTTTTATTCTTAATTTTTAAATAAATATTAATAAATAATTTAAATTATTTTTAATTTTATTTATAAATTAATTTATAGTTATTATAAATTTAAAAAATAATAATAAAATATAATAAAAACTATTTATCAATAATTATCTAAAATTTATTATTTAAGTAAATATTCTTTTCTTCTCTCGTATGCAATTGCAACTTTCAAACGTAAATATTACAAGATTAATAATGAATTATTAAAATATGATAAAATATTAATTAATTTAAATAGTTGTTTTGGAAGCTCTTCGAATGAGGATGAACCAACAAAGAACGCGATAGAATACGAAGAATCCAAGCATGATTCCAACATTCAGCCATCTCGAATCCCTATCAAGCCCTCTATTCTTCAACACATCGTTGCCTGTAAGCAAACACTTTGAATATTGATCTTGAGCCTGGGCAATATGCCGAGAGAAACACTCGTCTCTCATATTCCAATACTCGTTCGTCAGCAGGCAGTCCAACGGGTATCTGTAAAGCGAAACGTAGTACATGAAAATCCAGTATTTGGGAATGATTTCTTTGGGAATGAAGTAGCCTGAGAAGAGGAAGAAAGCTCCGAGAACTGTGCAGATAAGAGAGTTTCCGGAAATGAAGTCCGGAGAGACTGCACTCAGGAAGAGAACGAGAGAACTCGCCATTAAGACGATGAGCCAGACGACGAATGTGAAGAAGACGAAAGCCGCCATGGAAGGGTTCAGTCCTACGATCCAGTATACGGGAATGGAGAAAAGGAGAGCTACTGCGAATAAGAAGGGGAGAAATACGATGGTGTTTGCGATTAAATAGGATGAAGTTCTGTAAGCTTCTCTCGATGCCTCTTTCATTAGTACACGACGTTCTTGGAGGTATATGGGAAGAGCTTCCACTGTCGAGGAAAGGAGAAAACTAAGACTGAATGCGAATAAACCTAATCTTTCTGCGACTCCAGCTTCATCTTTTCTCACCTTTATGTAAACACTTCCCAATCCGAATCCTCCGACAAGTGCTTGCATTGTTCTTGCCAAGAACAGCTGTTTTGTTCTGTAAATAATCTTCCAAAACCTTGAGCAGAGAACTATAATCTCGTACAAATTGAGAAAGGAATTGCTTTGACTGCTATCTTTTTGTTGTTGAACTGATCTGCCAATTTCTTCATATACTGAGAAGGAATATTGCTCGTCTTCACTGGCGGATAAATAATTTTTTTTGGAGTATGAATCTTCCAGCGTTTGCATAATTTCCATGGCAAATTCTATAGCATTCAGCTGTACTGGAATTTGATATCTCAATTTATTGATGGTTTCTTCGAGAAGTTCAAGGCTGCCGTTATGAACAACCGAACCGCGAGAAAGGATCAAGAAGTTTGAAATATATTGAAGAATCCGATAACTTGGCTGGTGAATCGAAAGCACTACTGTTCTTTGCTTAGCTCTCGACATGGAAGCAAGTAGCTCAATTACTTGAAGAGCTGAAGTGCTGTCCAATCCTGAAGTTGGCTCGTCGAGTAGCAAAATCGAAGGGTTGTGAATCATGTCAACTCCAATGGAAACTCTCTTCCTTTCTCCCCCGGAAATTCCTCTATTCTCTTCATCTCCGACGAAACTATCAGCAACATGCGTAAGTCCCAGCTCATGCATCAAGCTTTCAACCCTGTCTTCTTTCTCTTTTTCGCTCATGTCTTTGAGCCTGAACTTGGCACTGAAAATTAGAGTCTCCTTTACCGTGAGTAAAGGAAGTAAATCATCTTCTTGTGCTACAAATCCACATATCTTCCTCAATTGAGCAGGACTAGTTATCCAATGATCATTGATAGCGATCCTCTTAGGATCAAAATCTTTTTCCCTTACCCTTCCGGATAATATCCGCAGAAGGCTAGATTTTCCGGTGCCACTCGGGCCAACAACGGCGAGAATTTCGGAATCCCTTGCGTCAAAAGAGACAGATTTCAGTATCTCAATTGGCTTAGGTTTCTTTACAAAGTGAGACAAACAACCGGGTGTTGAACTATTTGGTTGAACAGAGTAGGATAACTTTCTCACAGTTAGATTATACGATGTTTCCGACCGATGAGGCCGGGGTAGCGGCTGCGGAGAAGGGTGGTAGTAAGAAGAGGACGGGCTGGTGGATTCCTCAGGGGAATTGGAAGCCGAGAAGAGAATTATAGAATCATCTTCAATGCTAGGTCTTGGCTGCTGGAAACAAGACACCATTTTCGGTTGGAAGAAGTGCATGCATGGAAGAGGTTTTGAAGGTGGGAAATTTGCAGTAGATATGGAGAATTAATGGAGGTTGGAACAACCCCATGTTAATTGTGAAAGAAGGTTTCTTCAAATCAAATTAGCTGGTGGGAGGTGGTGAAAAGTTTGGCAGTGTTTGGTGATCTAATCTATTTGACTATTCGCTAATCAGAATGTAATGGGATGCATGCAAGAAAACCAGAAAGACACCCAAAAAAGAAATCTGTAAGAAAACCAAAACCCTCCAAGCATGGTTTACTTAATCAAGAAGCCTGAATTTCCGAAGAAAAGAGAATCCCATCAATGTCTTGTGTGTTTGTTTACTGGAATTTTTGTTATTTTTTACTAGAAAAGTCAAAATAATCCATCTTTCCAATTACTTTGGTGGGTTTGAAATTTCAACAATTTTGGTCGTTGCAGGACGTGGGTATTGGTAATTGAACTCTCATCTGATTTCCCATCATACATTACGCAATGTATCCCTTTAATCAGACATATCTGGGGTTATCCACCGTTAATCTTATTTAATTTGCACCTAAATTTTTTAATCATTATATTAATTATTTTAAATTTTATATTAAATGTTTAAGTAAAAATAATTATTTTTATAGCTGCTAAAATACTTCCTAATAAATTTAATTGTTAAGGACAAATAGGAAAGAACAATGATGGATGGACGGATGGATGTAGAGCACGTCCAGATGGCAAATATCAAGGAGTTATATGAACGCCGTACGACTTAACTGGGGACCTGACCTTTTTTGTTTTGTCTTGCGTCCAAATACGAGGGAGAGATAGCAACTTAAAGTTCGTACGATGACTAGCTGACAGGAACAGTAATTGAGTGGTCATTAACCTTCCACGTGTTACATCATCACGTGTTAAATTTATTTTTGGTCTGCTAATGGTGCCAATTGCATGCGAAGTCGTGATCGTCAGCGCGTTTCTTACACGCGCTTACTCCTAGATTTTCAACTCGTTAATGGATGTGTTAACTTGATGGCACCGATCATAAATTGAAGTTGCATTTTAAGAATGAAAATTTAATGGAGAATAATTAATTAAATATTTTTGGACAAATTAAATTAAATTATTAATTATATAAATAATTATAATTATTATTACTGTATAAAATTAAATATACAATTGTGATATTTTAATAATTAAAATATATTTAAAATAAAAATAATTTATCAATATAATATAAATAGTTATATTTTTATTTTAATATATAATTTTGTGTATTTTTATAAGATAAATGTAAATTTTTTATATTTGTAATTAAATATTTATTTATTAAAATAAAATTTAAATTTTTTATATTTATATATTATTAATTTTTTATAAAAAAAATTAAAAGAAAATACTCTGTCCTTGTGAATAATTAGCAGAGTTATAACTACACGCGTGAATCACGTGCGCGTGCAAAAGTCTACCAACCCCATCACATACTATATTTAATCAAAAATAACTTGATACTTCTCCCACATTTTCTATAAACCCATCGCACGCGTAGCACTGTCTGCTCTGTTCCCCCACTATGTCACGCCATAGACGGCAAGTCTCCCAAGTCATCCCGCCGGGCCTCTTCGACGGCGATGATACACAGCGGCCGACGGACTCGAATGCAGCGATCGCCGTTCATCTCGCTCCAAATACCAAGAATGCCGCCTCTCAAAGCTCCAAAAATACAGCTGATCAGCAGGAGAAGCAATACTCAGCTCCGCCGAAAAACAATAAGCCTTCTGCAAATAAGCCCGCAACATGAAGCCGAAGAGTGTTGAATTCCTGGTTTTTGTTTTGTAATGAATGATCTCAGTTCTGTTGTGAACGCTTTCTCTCTTTGTGCTCTCTGTATTCTGCTTCGGTTTAGGATGAAGTTGAATGTGCTTCTCTTCAAGTGCTGCATGTACTTATTTTGCTTTGACTTCCTTCTCAATAATGAATTTCATTTGAGCTTTTTCTGGTTTCTCTCGAGTTCATCTCCTTGATCTAACACAAGATATGCTAGATTGCTTGTTCAATCTTCGCATCAATTACTATTGTGTCTTGCACTAAATCAAATGATTCAATTTCTTTTATTTTTTCGGTTAAGAAATATTATTTCAGTGGGGAAGGAACCAAGGTTCTAACAATGGATAAGATTTTGGATTAAATGTTTAATGGGTTAGGGCATGTATCATATGCATCAGCTGTATGGAGCTTATTTTCCCCACTATTAATATTTGTTAGAGATAGTCTATGTATATATTTTATGTGTCATATGGGAACCTCAGAATCGGAGTGAAGCACACGTGTCATAAATCATAATTGTAAAAGAAATACATACATACATACATATATATATATATATATATAATGGAAAACATTACAGTGTATTTAATTGTATGTATTGTAACATCTCCGGTTGTAAAAAAATTATAAATAAATAAAAAATTTTGAAACAGACAAGATTGGGGCTATTTTCAATTTTTCTTGAGCCAGATGTTGACTACACAGAGGCAAGGCCCGCAGGTGTAATTATGAAATTATGAAATAACCAATCAGTTTGATCGATTAATTTGACTTGAAATTCTAACCCTGTTATATATATACAATTCAGCCAACAAGAACACATTTACAAAAGAACTGAAGAACGTGTAACATCATTTACGAATCAAATTAAAATGGGATTCTAGCGAACTGCGCAGCAGGAACATGGTAATAAAAAAGGTTGAGGAAGAAAGTATTTGACGCAGGAGCAATGCAAGGCTGACAATTGGGGGCCAACGGTTGAATTCTCGGACTGATTCGAAGAAGACGATCTCTGTCTTCTTCATTTTGGCAAAAACAGAGGCCGTTAACATGCTATCCGAACCAGCGTTGTGAGCATCGCCAAATCTCTCCACATTCAGAATTTTCGCAACTCTGTTCAATCCAAGTCTGGCCATGAACTTGACGTCGTATACGTTTCCGAAATACCCATAAGCCAATTTTACAAAATTGGAAACGTTTTCTGGCATCAGATTGTTACTCAAGAGTTTAGCAATATAACCTAGATCGTACAACCCATGAAAGGTGACCCACTTCAAATTTCTGTGTCTGACTTAAATCTCCACAAACTTATCAACAAAGACCCTACTTTCAATTCCGTCACTTCTGATCTTCTCAAAAACAAGACCATTACTCTTTAACAGATCAATCGATGCTTTCACGTGTGGGTCTTTGTTTAGATCAAAATCGGAGAAGTTAAATTCCCAAGTAGCACAAATATTCCCGGCACTGTCGGAAAGTGTGATGCCCAGTTGGATGATTTTTATCCGATCGACGTTAAACTTCAAGTCTTGATACCGCAAAGCCTCCTTTTCATTTCTCGGCGTGTTTCGGAGAAAACCAGGAAATTCGGTGTCGACAGACAGAACATTAAATCTGTTAAAACACTGATCGAAGAAGACAATCTGTGCATCAAAGTTAGAACGCCAAACTTCCCTTAATACCGAACCACACGTCATTGTGTTTGTGTACTGTGACTACTTAAAAAAAATGAAAATATTTATAAGAATAATAAAAAAGAAATTCATACTGTCAATAATAAGATTGATTTAACAAATTTTTATATTATTCTTATACTTCGAACCCTATATTTTCTTTTTAAATAATTTTGAATTACTAATTTGATTCTAAAATTATTATATTTTTTAAAAAATATTATTTATACTCTAAAATTTTGATCCATAATTTAAAATACAATTCTATATATAACATTATTCGTTATTTTTTATATTATTTTTTATAATTTTTTAAATATTTAATTTTAATCGATAAAAATTTATAATTTATTATTTTTAAACACACATGGTATAATTTTTCTTTTTAGTTTCAATAGTTGGTTCTATAACTCACACTTGAAGGTGGGTTGGACTTTGATATCAATTATAATAATTTAAGTTTAATAACTAAATAGATATTAATGATTTTGAACTTAGCCACTAATGCACTTTGGATATTTCATCACTATGGATTAGTTTTTGGGCTTGAAGAAAGGGTGGGTAACCCAAAATACATCTAGTTAACATAAGGAATTTTGGATGGAAAGGTAAAGAATCCCTAGTACAAAATAGCACAACCCCCTTGTGTTTTCAGAGAAAATAGAGGGAAAAGCAATTGAGAAATTATGTGAGACGGGAAAAAGGAGAGAAAATGAGCTAAGAAACTCTCAGATATTGAAGGAGGACCATAAAAACACCACTGGATTAAGAAAACTTGATCCTACCCACCCCCACAACCAAAAAAAAATCTAATATTGTCCGTACGAAAAGTACTAATACTAGGCATGTAGGCTGCCCCGACTAGGCAGCAATATTGCTTTTGCTCATTGGGGAAGCCCTCGGTATCTTTCAAAGCAATTGTACGATATGGCAAATTGTTGAATGAAAGTTAAAAGGAGAAGAAAAAGTATTATAATTAATATAATAAAATTATTTAATTAATAAAATAAAAATTTTATTTATTATTAATTATATTATATATTATTATTTTATTAAAAAAATTAATTAAATTTTGATAGGTTACAAGATAATAATAAGAATGTAACTAGGTCATAATTTGCATAGTAACCAACCACCATTAACACTAGTAGTAGCTCAGGTGAGCTTAATTTTCCAAGCTTGACTGAAGAAGATGGTAAGGTGATTGCAATTTGCAAGCAAACATTAACATGTAAAAATCAAAGTAGCTTCTACTAATCCGATATGTATATCTTCTCGGGGTAACGAAAATGACATTTCAATGAGACACCAACACGTTCATAGAACAGTAGTGACTCACTGAATTTTGCCTAACTTCGCGTGCGCAAAGTTGGGCTAATTGTTCTGAGTCCTTGAAGCAGTGGATTGCCATAGCCAAATTTTAACCCTTACTCATCTTTAGCTTTAAGTTTCTTTGTGCCGTGAAAGAAGACGACGGAAAGCTGTTGATGTGTGATCAGCTCATTTGTCATGTCTTCAAATATTGAAAAAGCTGTTGTATGCACTGAGTATTTTGACTGGGATTTTGGACTGCTGTGTCTGTTTTCTTTACTCTCTCTCTCTCTCTCTCTCTCTCTCTCAGTGAAAGAAGAACCCAATGTTTTCTTTTGATTTTAGCCTGTTTCTGCAACTTTCAATGGTGGGGACAGGACATGAGTTACGGACTTGCGAAAAAAGCAGACAGGAACTCCGCTACAGAACATGGACTTAATGGATAAAGCTTCCATTTTATATATAACGTGTTACAGAAGTATGTCACGTGCACTATTTTAACGACAGTATCATAGTTTGATATGAATGATGGACATAGATACAGCATCGAATTCTAGAAACATATCAAGATATCATAATCTGATCTCACATGCATAAAAGTTGACAAGATAAGAATGCAAGCTCAGTTATGAATCAATTACTTAGTCCTGTTGATTCACATGCGAAGGGAAGGGACTTTTTTTTTGAAAAAAATGATAAAGGAAGAGAAGATGGTTGGGTTGATCAGTAATGAAAAGCCGCACGGATTATACAGTAGACAGACGAGTCAAATTTCGGCCATGGTTGAATGCTCTGGAAAAATTAAGTCTGCTTCTTTGGAGACGGTAATCGGACCTTCCCGAGGGACAGTTGACACAGAAAATAAATAAATAAATAAACTGACATTACAAGACAACTTGTAACAATATTTCAACGGAAGAAAGAAGACGACCCACTGTCCGTCCCTGATGCAGTCTTTTTGTAAACTTCGAAAGTTAAAATTACAGACAGCAAACATACAGAAAACCCATTTTCATGCACACAATATGAAAATGTAAATCATGGCTCAAAGACAATAGAAAAATGCGTGCTTCAAGCAACAATGATATCATTCTCCATATGATTTCAAAAGACAACTTCAGTTAGGGCAATGCTACAAAAGAGAAACTAGGTAAATGAGTTTGCTTCATAACATGGTAAGAGATAAAAGACAACAGAAAATAAAATTACTCCTGATATAATTTATGTTTGAATTTCAACATTTTCTTGTTGTTAGTAAGGAGGGCGAGGAGAAGCCCAATGCATAACGTCGGGAGGAATCTGACAGTTGAGCGGAGTAGGATTAGCGACAGCAACACCATAAACAGGCATGGATTTGCCCACATTAGAACAAGAAAGATCAGTTGCATCAGTAGTACTGACAGCAGTGATATTTGGCTTATTCTCTTTTTGTTGATGATCTTCGTGATGATCCGGATGTTCATGATCACTTTCTTCTCTAACGGGCAGGCTGTGAATTGAAGGGTTTGAAAATGTAGCCGCTACCACCACTACTAGGCCCGCCGCCGTCAACTTCCCTGCCACTATCCCTCCGAACACCTGTCCTTGCGCTCCTGCAAGAGTTACACCAAAAGAAGAACAAGAAGAAGAAAACGAAGAAGATGAAGTCTTTGAAGTAGAAGAAGGGCTAGCGAAAAATGAGCCTGAGAGAGAAAGCAGGTGAAAGGGTCCATGAAGAGACAGCAAGTGAGCGTGAGAAATAGGCTGGCGAAGCGTAACGTGAGAGAGAGAACCAGAAGCACTCATAATAGTAAGGCCAGTGTTGTTTCTACGTGCGAAGTTCGCGATATTGTCGATGATATCAGCCCCGGCGGATATCTCGAGGACGACGGGTTTCATGGCGGAATCACTGTCTTTGGTTATCACAATGGGGGGCTTCGGCTTATTCTTGGATCCGCGGGGTCTGCCTCTGGGCTTTCTCGAGGAGTTTTCTGGCAGAGTTGACTGGATCATGAGCTGCTGGTCGTTATCAACAGTAGAGGAGTGTTTGTTGGAGGTTCTTCTGGGTTTGGAAGAGGAGGCAGAAGCAGTAGTGGGTGAGGAAAGAGCGGGGACGCTGCGGGGGCTGTGGTCAGAAGAGTCATCGTCGGTGGAACGAGCTTGAGAGAGAGTAATAGCTCCGGCGTAATCCGCCATTGTGGGGGGAAACGTAAATTTTCTTGCAGATTGTTTGGCTACGGAAACGAAAAGGTGAAATTGGCAGACGAGATCAAAATTTACAAGAAACAACAGGAGAGAAGACAGTGTTTGAGAAGCCGCGGGACCCACAAGCGATTGGAGGGAGAAGAGAGGACAAGAGAGAATAATTCCACTTTAGTCTCCTATTTTTAACAAACTACACTTTAATCAATAAAGTTGAAATTTTATCACTTTAGCCCTCTCATTTTAATCGACTTCACTGTAGTCCTATCACCTTAGCCTTATTCTATTAAATCATTACGTAAATCATAAATCACCCTTTTTTGTATTACAAGGATTTAACGGAATTTAATTTTAGGAGCTAAATGTGAGACAAGGATAAAACGTTATAGATTTTTGTGATCTAACATTAATCTTTTTACTAGAAATGTAATTTGTTGAAATATTAAGGAGTAAAGTGGAGTTTTCCAAGAAAGATGAGATACGTATGTATACACGTATACAGACGGACAGACAGACAGACAGACAGAAGTAAGTAAGGTACGACGGACGTATGATACAGCAACTGCTTTCAGGTTAATGTACAAATACAATGCCTAATGATAATAATACTAATGAGTAATGTATGCATACGTTATGGCGGTATGTGTGAGTGGGATCCATCGTCCAACTCAACTTTCCACGTGCAAAGTGGTTTTTTGTTTTGTAGGCATTTTATTTACTTTTGGTGGGCCCTTGACATGGGCAGCTCACCAATGGCGTAATTTTTTATTATTAATTTTTAAATAAATATTAATATATAGTGTAATTAATAAAAAATAATTTAAATTATATTTTAATAAATTAATAAAATATTTTATGATATAAATTAAATATATCCAAATATATTATAAATTATTCGTTATTAATTACATTAAGTATTAATATTTACTTAAGTTAATGATTAAAAAAATAATAAAATTATGATAAATTAAATAAAGAACAAAAATAATTAATTTAGAATAGGTCGAGAGACAAAACATGATATGGGTATTGTTAATGTTGTTTTACGTGAAATTTAATTTATGTAAAAATCATTTCAATAAAATTTTCAAATTGCCATAAAAATTCTTTATTTTTTTAATTGGGCTTGACGAGGCCCAATTGGCACTGCTTTATGGGCCTTGAAAAAGCCAGATCAATGGATAGGAGACTAACTTTGATGACATGACTAGACAATTAACAAAACTACAAAATTTTCTAATTGCGTTGTCTTTCTTGTATTATACGTCAAAAGTTCATACAATGTTGTATTATTTGTTGATGGTGTTCTATAGATGATAGTTGATGCTGTATTGTATGTAACACAGATCCCAGCTTATTTGTTGCAATTCTCTTTACTGTTGTTACTTTCAATTACCCTAGTAGAACAAAAACGCGGCGTTTCATCGTATGCTAATGCATGCGGTCAATATCTTTTATAATACGCAACACACAAGTGGCTTAATGATTATTGGATTCCATCAAAAGTGCTTTTTTTTTAAAGTACTTTTTTAGAACATATATAAAATTTTAAGAAGGGCATTTGGGTTGAAAAATGCTTTTGAAATTGTCCCACCACTAAGACAATGATACCTACCAAAAATTTTAGTGGATTTCAACAAAGTTTCTCATACTTGTCAAACTTTTATCATGAGATTCAACAACATTTTTTCTTCTCTACAAAGAAAAATCACTTCTAGAATATCTTCTGCATGAACATATCAGTCAAATTTTCATATCATAACTTAGATTTGATGAGAGCATTTTTGAACATGGAAAACTACAAGGAAGCAAACAATGAATTTGATAATGGAAGAAAGGAAAAGAATGATTGTTCACGCACTAAAAGGCATTATTCTGCTTCTCTAGCTTTTTTTCATACTAAAAACCTTATTACTTTGTGGGTTTTTTTTTGGATTAATAACATTTCGGTCCTTCAAGTTTTATATTTCTTCCAAATAAGGACATTATTTGTTCATTAATACTAAATAAAGGCCGTAACCTTTTTGAGCTTGCATGTGAAATTTCATAAAATTTGGTAACCCAAATGTTATATTACCTCCTTTTTCTTGTTCTCAAATTTCCTTCTGATCTTTAATCATTGAGGGGGCAGAAAAGAAGTATGAAAATGCTTGCCAACAATGTTGAATGTATTAAGACATCAAGCCAATCATAGCAGAACATGCAGCCATCCAACCTACCTACCCTATTGCCCAATAGAACCTTCCCAAGGACCAAACCCAGGTATCATTTTTATGGGAATTAATTAACATAGAAATAATATTATTTTCCTCCCTAATTCCAATAATAAGACCCATAAATTCCCAAATTTTATAATTAATTAGGTTATATATGTATTTATATATTAAAATTCAGGTGTTAGTGGGAAATTATTGAAATAAAACACTACATATTTAGTAACATGGAATAAATAAGAAAATTTATGTCACTTTCTACATCGAATCACCTATGCTGTGTTTGCAGCAAACAGGAAGCAGTCTTCATACAAGACTTAGAATCAGCTTTTACAACTCTTCTTTACACACAAATTGTAATTATTCCCACTACAGACAACTCAAAAGATTTCCTGAATCCCTCAAAAATTCACAATCAGATTGCCATGAATCTGCAACAACAGCACTGAATTGAATCCGCCTCCATGGCAGTTTACTGAACAGAAATATTACAGACTGAATTTAAAATGATTATTCTGCTCATCATCAAAATGATCCAGAGGGTTAAACAACGCTAGTATGATTAAAATCTGTCGTAAATATGAACAAAGACGAAGAAAGATCCAGAGTTTCGTAGGTTAAATTAACTCCTTTTCTCAGTAGGGCAAGCTTACTTGGAAGTTTAGCAGAAAGAAGTAGCTAGCTCCAGCAATCAGAAGAATGCCCGGCTGCCGTAGAAAACCCGCGATCCATCCTTCTTTTTCTTCTCAATTTCTAAGTTATTGGTGTTGTTTTGGATGATATCACCGCGATCTACGCATTCTCGTTTGTCAAGATCCATTGGTAGCTTCATTTTGGCCAAAGATTCTGTAAACTGTTGCATACTTCTCATGTACATGTCTACTATTTGCTGCTGCATTGCAGACTGTTCAGCTTCAAGATTTATGTTCCCCAGAGGAGCTGAAAATACTAGACCAAATCTAGCAGAACTGATGCTGTTTCCTTCCTTGTTGCTTTCCACTTCCTTGCTTTGAAAATTCAAGCCCTTTTCGTCTTTAACTTCGTTGTCTTTCTTCGAAGTTGGAGTATCCGGACAGTTTCCTGAGCTTTGATGAGCATCGTTGGTGATTGATGCATTGGTAGAAGTTGAAGATTGAGCTCCCAGACGATTCTTTTTCTCGACAGAATCAGCTGAGTTTCTGTCATCACTTAAGCTGGTAGTTGTAGAACTCAAAAAACAAGAATTGTGAATGCCGATCCCATTTGATGAAATTGATCCACCTGGATTCTCATCCGATGAATTTATGGTCATTTCATAGTCATCAACAAGCTGGGGAGACGCACCGAGATGAAGAAAAGAAGCGAGTTCTGCCGAATTAGGCCTGGAATTCAATCCGTCAAAGTACTGAGAAACCATCTTCCGATTCTCTCTAACAACACTGATGTCAGGAAACTCGATTCTTGAATACTCAACTGGATCTAAAAGCACTTCTGAGATTTTCCGGTCAAGCAAAACAACTTCTGATGATATTGAAGAATTGGTGGATGGATTAACAGGCAGAGATGTGTTAAAAGAAAGAGATAATTTGACAGTGCCAGCAGGAGAATGAAAGAGATCAGTGGATGAAAGGTTGTAATCCTGAGTGACTTTTCCTTTGCCTACAACTTGTGAAATTGGAACCAAAGCAAATCCAAGAAGCTGATCTTCCATATAATTTCTAGCTCTGCTAAGCATCCAGATTTCGCATTTGAGAACAGCATCGAGTTGCCTGACTTTTATGATCAAATTCTCATTGAATTCTGGGTTTTTGCCCCCTCTATTGATGATCTGAGTGGAGAGAGTCTCATCTGGATTGTACGTGAGAGAGAATTTGGCATAAACATCTTGGTTATCGTAGATACAAATGTTGTGAATATTTCTAGCATGATGAACATAGATTTCAAGAATCGCAGAAATTTCAGAATCACTCTCAACACTGCCCATTGTGTTTGACTCAGAATTAAATCTAAACCCAGTTGACTGGTTGAAAGAATCCATCTCAGGAAAATAAATCCCCCCTGGAAAAATCTCAAACCGTTGCTGATTTCTAATAAAAGAGCAACCCTGGAATGAGAAGAAAAGTAAACAGAACAGAAAGAGAGTTATGTCAGAAAGCAGAATGATTAACAATGGAAGAAATCAAGCGTTTCTTATAATTCTGTCACTTTCAATTTCTGGGTTGTTGATGGGTAAGCTAACAGAAACATTCCATAAATTCAAGTTAAAGCGTGGCCGCAGAGAAAAAGAGAGAGAGAAAATGTCTCACACTTGAATTGAGGAGGTGGGCACGGTGGTAGGTAAGAATCAAGAGAGAGGAAGAAAAACAAAGGAGAGGGAGAAGAACTTGGTGATGGTGATTATGATGTAATGTTTGCTTTCCCATGCTTACTTGTGTTCATGCTGATTGCTTCCGTTTTCACTTTCTGATAACTTTTACAAGAAGTTCAAAAGAAGTGTAATATAATACGTATGAAGCTGGGATTTGTACATATTATTATACTTGACTTGACGTATCATTCATTAGGATAGAAGTCATTAGAATAAAAAGTAATACTTTATGTATACAATTGAGGTAAAAATTTCATCTATTTTTATGATATTTGATGACCACTTGGTGACATATCTTACCTTAACATTAACAAAGCTGTTACCTTAACAAAATAATAATAGAAGTCAACGATGGTCTGAAATGTGATAATTAGTTAAGTGCATTATGGTAGTTGATATACAAATTTCATTGAATTGATCATGGAGTGCCTTTTGATGACTCCTTCACCCTTTAATTGTCAATTTCACAAGACTTATCAACATTCAAAAAGAGGTAAAATGGTCATTAAAGATCTCAAAATTGAGGTCCTTCAATGAAGTTTTGTGAAATCTTGTTAAATTTTTCAAAATTTAGACAAATATTGAGGTCTTCATGTGAAAAAAAAAGGGAAAAAAACTCAATAAATTTTAATTTGTCATATTTCTTTTTCTTATTGGATTAGGAAGTGGTGGGTGAGGGATAGAGATTTTTGGATGGGAGGATTTCCTTGACTTGACATTGCAACTTTCACTTCTACACAATTTTCTCCACTTGGTAAAATGCAGGGCCCATTTTCTGTCATCCTATCTTAACAAAGTTACTCTTCCAAACTGTAATAATTATAATAATAATATATATATATATTTTTTTTTAAATTAACAAACCAAATTGATGGTTGTGATTGATTTGATTTGAATCCTATTATCGAATGATTAACTCAAATTGAAAACTAACATTTTTGGATCAAATTACAAAAATGCAAAATGGTAGAATATGATTAACCATTTAGAAATGAAAGTTGAATTTATAGTGTTGTAACCTAACTTGGGCAATTGTTTACCTAAATTCAAAGTCATTAAGTCAGATTGTGGTACTCAAAATCTGCCCATTGTATCTTCCTTCACAAAAGTCAAAAAGTAAAATCACTTCTGTAGAAAATAATTTGCTCATACATAATCTTAAAAGGCAAGGCAGGCATTTTCCATCTCTTTTCTAGTTTCTTCCCTTGTACTCCAATATCTTTGAAACAAATTATTCAATTCCTTCTCATACCAACCCTCTTTCCATACATAACCAAATTTAATTCAGAGGGTGTAGTTGCTGAGGATGTTTCCTTGTACGGCCAAGGCCAATTATACAGCCAAGGTTTTCATTTTAATGACAGCAACAAGCTAACCAACTCTCCATTCTAAATTTGTTTGAACTACTGGCAACTTTTGACAAATCTGGCCTACTCCCAACTTTAACACAAAACTGCCTCAAATAAGCATGTACTGAAACCGAATCAAACAAGAATCATATGATTCCTAAAGGCTGCGTGCAACACAAGCAAGATAACATGATCAATTGTCATTGAAAGGTGTTAAGCTTAACACAACTAGAATGCAAATTAGAAAACATCATACGAGAAGCAATAACATGAAAACACAAGTGTGTTATCATTCATTCTACGTGCACTCTTAATGTTTTACACTACCACTTTCACGTTCAACCAGATGTAGACTGATAAGTAAATAAATCAAAAGTTAATTGCTCTTCCTGGAATAAAAGAAACTAAACATGTGATGATGCTTCGGAGGTACTAAGCTTCAGTTCTACAAAATGGGTAACAGAAAGATGCTTTACACATGTTGTCTACTGATGACTTGGGCATTGACAAATACTTATTTGCTTTCAGTAAATATTCTAATAAACTAATTTTCAGAACTGAAATAACAGATACAGTTAAGTAACAGTATAAATTATTCAAGCCTACAATTTCCAAGCAGTTAAACGGAAAGATGAAATTTTGGAAGTTACAACATATCAGTGATTCTGCCCACTGATCACCGAACTTCCAACCAACTAAGATGTCATTATTTCACAATACTAAAATGAAGGAAATACTGTACAAAGGAGGATCAAATACAACGTTTCAGGCTTAGTGACTACAGCATGCATCAAGGTTTCGCCCCAGCCTTGCCAAATGTTGTTGATGTTTGGCTGCAGCCGCCTTATCAGCAGCTTCTCGTTTAAGTGCCCTCTTTGCCCGTCTTCCAGCTGTACTCTTTGCAACCTCTTTCTTCTTGGGCTCCCGCGAGGAACTGGCACCCGAATCCATGAAATTTGGGCGGTGGACAGGCCTTGCTTCTTGGCGCCCCGCCCTCACATATCCATTATCTCCCCACCTTCGGTTGCCAATCCGAAGACTTGATGAACTGCGGAAGTAAACTTCATCCAGATCGTCCTCTTCATCCTCATATAGAGAGTAATCTTCTGGATCATCATACACCACCACTTCATGATCCTCCACAATCAAAGGTTTAAACCATACAGCTCTAAGCAGTAAGCACACACTTTCCTCAAACATGTAATCTTGAATACTGCTTGTTACAACACAACAAAAAGTAGAAAAAATTTACATTAGAATATTAACTTCAGAAATGTCAAGTCACTTTAAATGCCAAAAGTTACAGCAATTATCACTTGGGACTAAATAGTCACTGATCACTCACATAAAACAAGTCATAACTATTCCAAAGCAAGTTGCATTTTCATCAAAATGTTAAAAAGAGAGTTTTGCTATCATTACCTGCCATCAAGAGAACGATGAACATTCAGAAATTCAAAAGGATGTTTACATTGAGGGCACATTGGATTCTGAACATAAGAGGCCCATCGAAGGATACAAGTCACACTGCACAGAGCAAAAAACAAAAGCATGAATGCTACTATTTCATGTCTTATCAACTTCCTATTCCACACAGTTCTTCAGACAATGTAGAAATAATAAGAAATATTGTTTGCACTGATCAACACAAGTGGAAAAGAAGAAAGTAGACTAGGTATCAAAGGGAAATGAATCCAAACCACACAATGCAAAACATAATTCACTCGTTTGCAACCAAGCATTGAAGAACACAATCACTAAAGAAGCTTCTAACATATATCTGACATCTCATAAGTTACCTGGTTTGTTCTTCGGTCACTTTCAGATATTCAAAACTGATGGTCAAATTTAACATAAAGCACCAGCAAAATCTCTCTCATGACAAGTGACTCCAATGCCAAAACAATTGACAAACTTAACATGCTTGCTGACTGAAAAATTTCGAGTGACAATTACACATTATTTTTGTCCAACTCAAAACTGCCCACAAAAGGTCATCAATCTACATAAACAGGAGGATTATCCTTACACAGAATTCAACTTTTTTGTTCTTTTATTTTTTCCCCTTTGTTGAAAGAAACAGCTTTTTGCTTCTGTACCTCCACAATCTTATATTCTTACTTCATTGGTACTTATGGTTTCACTTGCTGCTAAATTTCATGTAAGCTGACTTCAGAGTGCTGAAATATTCATTCTTCAAACCACAAATTTGGCACCACAAATGAGAATCTAACTAATTTAACTCAAGGAGAAAAAATCCATCATCACACAATGCAATACATCTATTGGTCAACTCCCATAAGAGTACAGTTGCAACAAGCGAAATAAACAGTAAGTGATTCATAAAAGGTAAATCAAGTAGAGGAATATGAATACATGAAAGTGCTTGGGAAGATGACACAACATCCTCTTAACCATATTTGCAAAATAAGCCTTTTGCATTGCATATAATGAATCCAGGTCACTCTTTTGGACTGTTAATGCACCCTAATCAAATTCTTCTAAAAGAAAATGTAAAAAGAACAGAAATTCAGGTAAAAGTTTCTTTTTATTTCATTGTGCAGTCTCGTTAATGGAGCAAGGAACAAAGGAAGCCAGTATCCCTCTCAGAAGGTGAGGAACAAGGGAAAGGGAGAACAATGGCCAGAAACAAGTAACTCTCAACGGAAAACCACAGAATTGATCTCTTATGGGGGAAACATCTACCAAGCATCTCAAAGTCAACCAAATACGAATGCCACATTTTCAATTAACAGTATCAAATCTCTACAGAACTACAGTTGTTCACACAGCATGGATCTATAGCATAAAAAACAATATTAAAGTTCCAAAATGTAAAAGGAGTCACAGCAAATTCATGCCACTGTCCCAACTGATCATAATTTTCTTGACACTGACACAAAACAGACAAAAATTAACATACCTCTCATCAATCCCAGGAGCCTGCTAAGTACAATTTTAAACCATGCCCCCAAAAGGCAATATAATGAAGTTTTGAATTAATCCCCCTAACTTGAGGCACAGAATGGCCTCAAGCATAGATGGCTAGTCATCACAAACTCTTGAAACAAAACAAACAAATAAAAAGTGAGGAAATGACCAAAACATACTAAAAGAATGAAAATTAAAAAATTTGTTAAAATATTAAGAATAACACAGCTCTGAAAACAAACACCTTAAATCTGTTGTTGTTACTTGTTCTCGAAACCCTTTGTGGGTTAGTAATATTTACATGTATTGTGAGAAAAAGTATGATGTGCGGTCAAATAACCATCAATGCAGAAGCCAGCCATCTCAAATATATGACAGATCAAGATTTCAAATATGGGCAATTGTCTAAATCACAAGACCACTCCATTGAATGGTAATCAATTTTGATAAGCCTCACTTTGGTCATCTCCTTCATAAATATAAACTAAATGCTAACTCCAACATAATCCTCATCATATACGCAAACCTACATATCCTAAATCCATGTATTCTCTTGGCCAAAAAATCCATGTGAAAAAGTAAATTACCAAAGTGTAGTTTAGAAGTTACAGGTGAGAGGAATCAAAGAAGTACAGAAAGCAAGAAAAACCACGGGCTGTTCACCAAGAAAAAAATGTAGATAAGAACAGTTCAAAAATGCCTAGGGTAGCTGCACAAAGTTATATGCCACATACAGCATAGAAGCTGAGGAACGGTAAACTATTGTCCAGGAATTCAACAATGAATACAAAAAAATAAACTTAAGAAAAATATATCCTTGGATAAAAAGCCAAGTCTGCACTCCATACATATGTTAATTTAAAAGCAGCTGAACAATTAATTATTTGGTACATACTTCTATTATTGGTTAAAATTACTTAAGTAATGGGTACATAAATACACAAACCTGCAGAGGAAAGAGACAAGCAAACTGCAAACCCAATGACAGCAAAATAATTAAGATTTGCAACTAAGTATCCAAAACTGTAGTTCCTAAACACTCTAACCATTTAAGACATTTTACAAGAAGTATAATTCCACAAAAATATTCACAAAATCAGAGTGTGTGATCCATGAACACAATGGCAAACCAAAATAGATGAGAGATTTCCATTAGACAAACCAGTATGCATGCTCGCAACCTTTTACAAGAGCAGTTTCCTGAAGCACTATCATATCCAAGCATATGGCACAAACCCCTCCATGATTCCCAAACCCCGTTTCAGGAATCTCTGATTTACATTGCATTTGCCCCTAATAATGAGGAAAAGCACAATTTGCAAATTTAGAACTAAAATAAAATAGATATCAATCTCCGAACCCAACCAATCAATAGCAAATGAACAAAAATTAGAAATTTTTCCCTACACCAGTAAACAACATCAATATCAATATCAATAGCAAAAAATTGAAATCTGCTTCAGCTACCACTTGAAAGAATCAAAGAAAAAACGTAAAGTTTGTATTCATTGTTTACAAAACGTCGAAACATGAGTGACCGATAGAACATTATAATATCATCTTATTTCTCTCAACACTCCAATAAATTTTCCAGAACCAAAAGTAAGCACCAATGCTGTGTCCGGTACGTGAGAAAATGCAGGCAAAATATAGCCACCCACAGAAAAATTCAATCTTGACTATTTCATTATCTGATACCCGAAAAAACCCACTAACCCTTTTCGAGGCGTTATGAAAGCTACACAATTTCTATGAATATCCAATAAAAGGATCCAAAATCGCCATATACAATTCTCTCTTCCCGCATATATTTTATTTTCTCAGAGACCAAACACCAGAAAAGTTTTATCCAATTTTCCCAATACATATCTAGATCTAACAAAAGTAACAACCAATACACGGGCAAGAAAATACCTGATCTGAAACGGATAAATTGTCAACAGCCTTGACCAGCTGTTCGCCATCGATTTTGTTCGCAGAAGAAGTCATGATGATCAGATAAGATTAACAGATAAACAAAGAGGATCTTTGGCTGGTTGTTTGAACTACTGATCCGAAATTAATATGAGAAATTTTTATACAGAACGGAAGGAATGAGAGAGATATGCTCGAAGAATAATTCTGATTCCCCAAGACAGAAGAGCGGAAAGTTCCGTTGTTTTGGGGATCGAAGATCCGAACAATAGCATTCGAGCACGGTCCACGTAAATACACCTCTATGGTCGGTAATTATTAGGCAGGACTTCAATATTTTAATTTTATCCAATAAGAACAATCTTTTCCACTTGTATCAAATGAGTCCCTAGCGGTCTCCAAGTAAATGACTACATTGTTCAGAACTCGTCAGATGTAGCTAATTATCTACTTGCTTAACTCCCAAACTCGGCAGGATAATTTAGTAATTTCGATATCAGAACCTATTTGAAAAAATGCGTTTGTTTATATCTTATGCACAAATTAGTAATATACAGGGATCTTGATGATAAAATGTGATTTGTTAGGTTTCATCTTTTTCCAACTTCCTGGGGTAGCCACGTAAGTTGAGTGCTGTCGTGTAGCGCCACGTGTGTAAATCAGCTGCAAAGCATTTCCTTTTGAATCCAATGCCGCAGGAAGCAGACCAAACCGATACGACGTCGCCTGAGAACGTTGACGCGCTACTTGAGGTTCACACTTCATATTTTGCTCTCTGCACGAGGAAATTTATACTCAGCTGGTCATGAAACTTCGCTCGCTAGCTACTTACAAATTGACTTGTAATTTACTTACTTGCGACAGGCTGCTAGATATGACGATACTGAGGATGTAATTGCCTTAGAATCTGCTGGTGTGCCTATCAATTCTAAGGATTCACAAGGCCGAACAGGTTATTGCCATCACTACTCCTTCCATGCTCTTTAATTTTGTATATATATTTTGCCCGTTATCCTTATATTGTGGTTGTATTTATTTTGGTTTATTGTATAATAGATAATTGGGTTTTGGTTCCTTTTTTATTATTATTTGAATTTTGGTACATGTAGGTTTTCAATACTTGTAAGACATTGGCCTTAGTTCATATCTTGTATACCTCTCTTCGAATGGTCGTCTTGTTGATAACTTGGCTCTTTAAGTTCAATATTTTGTTGTGTTTCAGAGAAATTTAGATCAACTTTAATCTTTGTCTCTCTCTGGTTTATTAGTGTGGAGCTTTCTGGTAGTTTCTAGTTTTTCAAGTCATGATTTCATAGGTTTCGAGTTAGAATGTTGTTAGTGGCTGTTCAGTAATGTACAACGTCTGCAAGCAAGCATATTGAATAGTTGAACCCGTTGAAGGTTAGGTTAGGTTTGGTTAGACTAGTCACTCCCTGTTCCATTTTGAAAAGTAAGAAACTGATAAATTTGGTTTCAGTTTTCCAATTTTAAAAACCAATCCATGCATTCAAGCTTTGACAATGAACCATCTAGTAGGCGTGCACATTTTGACTGTGCATTGTGACAATTGGCAATTATGATCATCTGAATCCTGCATTTTGACTGAACATCATGACAATGGGCAATTTTGATTATTTTAACCCTAGCCATACACTTTTTTTTTGCCATTCAGAACTGAGAATCTAAAGCAAGCCAAAGTAGTTTATGTGATACAGCAGTTCAGTGTGTGTTTTAATTTTTAGAAACTGCTCAATATTGGCTTTTCATTTTCTCTTTAAAGCCAAGCCAAACTCAGCCGAGAATACACCCTTAGTTTGAGTGTTTAGAGGTTGAAAATCTAATCTTATTGATGTAAGGAAGTGATCCATAGTGTACAGAAAAAGTCTATGTACATTCATATAGTTATCTTTGAGACCAATAGGAGATGATTTACTTGCATCCCTCCCTTCTCCAAGTATGTTTGGCTAAGATCTTTAGTCTCTTCTAAAATGACTAATTACTTCCCAAGTTAACAAATACCAATTTTTGTATTCCACCAGACTCTATTAGTATATCTATTATTAATGGAGCAGTCTAAGATTCTTTCTTTGTGTATTTTCCCCATTGCAATGCTATCAGGCTGTGTTATATGTTGTTTCAATCTGCTACAGTTTTGTAAGGCATTTCCTTTCATGTGTCAGCTTTGGTAGAGGAAACGAAAGATTAATATTAGGGAGATGCATTGTATTGGTAATTTGTGGCCATTTGGCAAGAAAGGAACCAAAGGGTTTTTGATGATTCTGGGGAGGAAGATGTCAACTTTTTTGGGATAGATAATGGTTCTTAGCTTTTCTGTGTGCATCAGTCTCAAAGGAATTTCAAGATACTTCATTTTTCTTCATTCACTAATAAATTGGGAAGGGTTGTAGGTTAGATTTTTTTTTAGTTCAGCTCACCTTTGATTGAGCTATTTAAAGCGTTTTTGAAACAGTTTGGTTCTTTTCCTTTGGCTTGAGAAAATTTTCAGAATATTTCTGGGCTTGATTTCTCAGAATTTAATACAATCTTGTTCCCTTTTTTTTTAAGCAAAAAGTGAATTTTGGCTTTGAAGTTCTTGTTTTCTACTAGATATTATGTGACTTCATCTCATAGTCACTATTTTATGTGTATCTGGGTTACTCATTCACTTGTGCAAGTGGCATAGAATTTATGAATATGAAAAATAAAAAAATGTAAATGCTCTTCTCAAATTACATTTTTTAGTCTCTATGTTAAGGAACCACTGGTTTCCCTGTGATGCTGCCTCTTAGTTACTTGAATGTTAATGTTTATCTGTGATGAAAACTACAGTTTATGTTCTAGAGTCAATCCTTGCATGTATATAAGATGAGGAATTGGAGACATACTAGAAATATAAAAGAATGTCAGTATGAGCCATCCCATTATGGATCTATGACATAGAACACTAACCTCACAGTAAGACATCTCCAATTCATTTGGTATTAACCATACTTTAATCCAGTTTTGTTATGAAATGTGTGCATGATTATGTCTGCCCACCAAATGTGGGAGATAAATACAAAAACCATATGCTTATAGTCGAAAAAATTGCCATCATCTGATGTTCTGTGTGGTTTCATCTATGCTTCACTTAATTCTTTTGGTGTTTGTGTTCAGCCCTTCATATGGCTGCAGCTAATGGACATCTTGGCATCGTGGAGTATCTTATCAGCAGAGGAGTGGTAAGGAAGCAATCTTATTAATTTTATTTTATTTTTTTTGTTATGTATGATCATTTGATTATTATTCTCCACTTGGCTCACATTCATTTCTTGCTACATTATGACGTTCATTTGATGGTAAGTAAAATCTTTTCACTTAAGTGGCATGACCTTGAGTTTACACAAATTTTTGGATGCAATAATTTTGTTTAGAACAGAAATTCCTTTTGATTTTGTATTCTTTTTATTGTTGGAAGCATATCTATGTTCCCAACAGTGTTCATTTTATCTTTTTGAATATGAAGATAATTTACATCTAAAAAATGAGAAAAAAAAGAGGAGAGCTTTCTATATTCAGGATGTGGACAAGCAATGCTTACCCAGGAGGCATAATTAAGGGTACATTATGAATCAATAACTCTAAGAAGTAGAAAAGGCAGCATTAGACACTTTTGTCGAAGTTGAAATGATCCTGAAGCAAATGAGGCATAATATAAGGGTACATTATGAATCAATAACTCTAAGAAGTAGAAAAGGCAGCATTAGACACTTTTGTCAAAGTTGAAATGATCCTGAAGCAAATGATCAATTTAACTCATTTGATTTTGCCACAAGCCTGATAAAAGCTTGTGTATTTTTGCTCAACCTAAATTGTCTATGTCGAGTACAACTGGCCCTGGTCCATGACATCTACCTTTCCTTATCTCTGATCTTCCCATAACCAACCTTCCCATTAAAAGATGAACTGCATATTGACTGGTGTTCTTGCACAAAAAACTTTAGTTGGGGAAGAAAATGCAATCTTGATTAGATTATTAAGAATGATAACGCTTACTTGATTAAATTATTAATAGTGCAAGTATTCATACCTGCGGTAACAGAGTTGTTTGGTTGACCATCAGGATGGAATTTGACCTGGTATGAGCTGAAGATAGATTGTTATAAAAGAATGGATTGTTCACACTATAATTTCTTTCATAAATTTATAAACAGAAGGCAAGGCAAGTACATGATCTAATTAGTTTCTCCCAGGTTGTAAAGATAATTACAAGTTATGTAACTTGTTGCAGTGCACTTATTTAACTTTTAGAGCAGAGCAAGTGAAGTTGGGAAACTCTTCAGATATTCATGCATTGTTAGTGAATATATGTGGTAAACTTTGTAAAAGATAGTGATCATGGCTTCTGCATTGGTGCTTAATCTTGAGTGTTTAGTATGCACTTGTAACTAGTGGATTCTTTTCATTTATTAATAAAGTTCCTTGTGCCATCAAGGTTTGCCCTCATGATGTCAACCCCCCTCACCCCAATGGTTGAGTAGTGTTTGTGTTTCTGTTTGGTGCCTTGCCATCTTCTATACCATGGGATGTGAAATTGTAAAATACGGAGTTATTTAAATATCTGTAAGCTCTTACTTTACTGGTTAAAATGCGCAAAGTATAAACTACTTGTTTAGTTTGGGTCCTTGTAGTAACATTTTTACCTGAGGTTTAACTTATTCTTTGTTGATTTTGGGTTATTATTAATTAATTTGGCCACTGATATTATTGAAGGTGAAATTGGTATGATCATCCATACTGCTTAAAAAGTATACTATTTGTTACATTTGTTTAATGGTTCTCTTCTAATTTGGGATCTTCTATTTAAGCAGGATGTCAATGTTTCTAACGAGAAGAAGAATACGCCACGTCATTGGGCTTGCCTCAATGGTCATATTGAGATAATCATCATAATTAGGCCTTATGTGCGGGAGTCTTTTTATTCATTTTACAAGTCAATTTAATACATTATGGCTGTCACAGGTGTTTAAGAAATTGATCCTGGCTGGAGCAAGTATTAGCATGTTAAACTGGTGTTATTTATAACCTGAGACCTAGAGTTTAACATATATCATTTCAAATAATGCTTCAAATTTATTCCCCATCTGCCATCATTTTTGACTCCTGGTAATGTTCAGCCATGATGGGACTCCAATGGATGAAGCTGTGAGTAGGGGAAAGATGGACATTATCGATGCAATTAATGAAGCAGGCTCACAACTGGAACTCAATGGCATCACGGTTTCCTAACCGTCTCTATTCGGTGCTCTCTTTCCCTCTCCTTCTTGTGACCATGAGTTACCGAAGCTTCAGGATAATCAAATATTATTGATTCAAACCATCTGAACCAAAAATCCCCTTGATACTGAGGAACTAGAAACTGTAAAGTTTGGTTCTCAATACTTGGAAAGATGTAATAAACTAAGCATGGATGTTTGTCTTGTCATCTTCCACAAGAAGAATCTGAATTTATTCCTGCCACAATCCTAAGACACTAATGAAGGAATAAAGTGAAAAAGTCCTTTCTCATTGGAAACCTCCGTGCTGCACCAAGCTTATCTTGTACTGGGATCCTTTTTCTTTCTTCCTAACATACACACACATTGATAAAGTAATCTTTAAGTTCGCACTAGTGATTCCATTATTTGTTGTTCTCTTTGTGCTGGGACAGTTTTCAACTAGCAACAGTTTTCTCTATTTTCCGTACCATGATTGAGTATAATAATTTCTTTCTGGAATTTATGAAATGGGGGGCAACTTCACTTTGTCTTGGATGTGTTTCTCAACTTCATTGGGGAGTTGTTTTGATTAAATTTTGTCAATAAGAGGGAGATTCTATCCCACTCTCATAAATATATATATATATATAAAATGCAACAAACTTTAATTCATATGTGAAGTGCAGTTGAGCACCAAAAGTCAAGAACACAAGTAAAATATAATTGAAGAACTTTTCACTATTTGTATTTGGAAATAGATGTGATTATAATATGAGCACCAAAAGGGAATTTTATTATGTAAGCACCATTGCAATGCAAAAAGATGTGTATGCTTTTGAGAAAATATAATCATACTCTTTTTTAACTGTTAGTGCATGGGCCCTTCCAATTATTGTCTATTAACATTCCATTGTGTCTCTTCTCAATAAATATTTAACATTTGGTAGCACCAATGAGCCAAAAAGCACTTAACCTAACTCATACCTGCATTAACCATCATCAATTATTATATGACATGATACTTTTTTAAAGCTTATGAGGGTTTCAATTGGGGGAGGATTTTCATTCATTTTTTTACAGCAATATTATGTATATAAGCATATTCATACAGAATATAGTGATAATAATATATTTTATTATGTTAGTTTGTATAAGAATTTTGTATTTTTGGTATTATTATTATTATTGTTTTGAATGAAACAAGTAATGAAATCTAAAAGTTGAAATTAAAAAATACCAGTGATGTATTTTTTTAATATCATATATTAACTTTTAAAAAATAATTATAATGAAATTATTCACCAAATTTCATTAAAAAATATTAATACGTAATAATTTAAGTGTTGTAAACTTTTTAAATCATATATTTAATGAACTAAATTTTTGAATTTATAATTATAATTTAAAATAATTTTGAAATAGAATCATTTACATTTAAAGTATAAGCAAGCAAGCGATTAATAAATATTACTCGTCACATAAAAATAAATTTTTGTTAATTATTTTAATTATAATTTAAAAAATCACTAATATCATAACACCAACAATTAACTTACACAATAAAGAAAAATTTTTTGCAAAGTTTTTTAAAAAATTCAAGAGTCGAGTGGAGGTTAGATTCTATGTAATTTCATTAATTATCACAAATTAATTAATTAAATGTAGAAATGCAATAGCTGAAATGTTTGATGATGAAAGTGGAGTTTTGCCTTTACCACCACAAACAACACTGCTTCAATAATCAATGATTGTACAGGATTTAAGACTTAATTAAACCATCAATTATATGCTATATAATTTAGAATGTGACAATGCATAATGTTCCACTCAAACGAAGATTCATCTCAGTTGCTGCAATGATGGCCGTTTTTAATTCTTCCACTTCATAAAGATACACTATCATATGTTAATTACATTACTTAATGTCAAAATAATACAAATATATATATAAATTAATCAATACCCTATAAGAGATAAACCCTAATTATTGAAGTATTATATGTAAGAACATCGACCTATCAAAGAATATTGGTGAATTAGTTGAAGAGGCAGCACTGATTCTACTTCGAAATGGGAATCATCGGCTCATTTCATTGTATTGTGGGTTAAATCTAGAATAAAACCCTAGTAAAAGATGTTGGAAAGCGATCAACCATTTGAGGAAACTGTCAATTTTCATTCTGGAATCAGACTAATCTTTTATTATTTCTTTTACTGATATTGAAACCAACACGTCCATTTTGTGGTACGAGTGATGAGATTAGGCAGAGTCTCGTAAAATGCAAGTTTAAAGGCTACTGAAAAGGTTAAAAAGAAGTGTTATAAACCGTCAAGAACATGTTTGCTTCGGCGTTCGGAAAGAATTAAGAATGTATGTTCAACTACGAAGGTGGCAGTGTGTCAAACCCTGAAGGAAAGAGAGATTTCAGGTTTTCCTGTATTTGCTTGTGAGTATGAAATGGCAAGAGACTTGTCTGGTGAATTGTGTTAATCAAAATATATTCAGTATTATTAGCACTCAAAGCAAGGTTTAATCAACAATTCTTTACTCCTGTACAGAATTGCCATCAATAGATGTTACATGCTTCACATTCAAAACTTTTCATTCTTAGGTTCAAATTTTTTTGCTATATCTTTATAATTTAGGTTAAACGTTTTAACTTTTTAATTTTTTTTTATTAATTATATTAAAATTTACGATACATTTTAAATAATTTTTTATTTAAATTTTTTAATATATTATCTTTAACGTTTAAATTATTCGTTGAATATTTTCAAATATTTTCTTTGAAGTCTAAACAAAAATAATACTTAAATATAAATTACACAAAATTAATAACAAATATTTTTTAAATAATATAATAATTAAAATATTCTTATTATAATTTTAAAGTATTGATAATATTTTTTTACATATCTTCTTTGAAGTTTTAAAAATTTATATATATATATATATATATATATATATCTTTTTTGAAAATTTAAAAGTAATACAAAATATCTCTATAATTATATATATATATATTATATTTTTTGATATATAATCTAATTTAATAAATAGATATAATAAATTATGTGTTAATTTTAATATATCAATACTATAAAATATTTCTTCATCTTAAACTTTAAATATTAATTTAATAAATATATATATATATAACTAAATGATGTTAATATTATAAATTATTTACTTTTATAAATATTTTAATTATTGTAAATATTTTTTATCATTAATAAAATTAGTTAAATTATAAATTTTTATTTTAAAAATATAAGAATTAAAAATTTTTATATTTTAAAAATTTTATTTTATAAATATTTTAATTTATTTTTTTTTAATAAAAATTTTAATTCAACTAATTTTTTTTATTTTTAAATAATTATATACAAACAAATAATTTAATTATATATTTATTAATTAATATTTATAATTCTACATGAGTAAATATTTATAGTATTATTTTATTTAAAATTAACATATAATTATATATATTTTATTAAATCATGTTTAAATATAAAAATATAAAAATAATTTTTAAAAATATATTTTATTAATTTTTAAATTTTAAAAGAGCTATGTAAAAAAAATTATATATAAAAATATCTTAATTATTATTAAAATAATATATTTTTTAATTTTATAAAATTTTATATTTAAATATTATTTTCATAGTATGAAAAATATTTTTAAATACCCCGATTAATCGATTCAACCTCGAAATCTCTAATTAATCATTTCAGCCTTTAATTATTACATTTTAATTTTTTTTTATTAATTGTTTAAGTTTTATTTTATTTATTTTAAATTATAATTATACTTTTTAAATTTTTTTATTAAATATATTAATATTATTTGAATATATATTGACAGTTCTCACTTCATTAGGTATAAAAAATCTAGTTTTCAAGACACTTGCAGAATGTAAGTACAAAACTGTAAACCGTGTTAGATAATTTGTTTTGAGTAGAAATCTTAATATAACATTACCACCTTTATTTAGTAATTTAAGTTTACAAGTTCCGTGGGATTTTATTACTTCATTCACACCCATTTTAGCTTTTATTACATAGTATAGTTGAGAGAATTGCAGCACGATTATCTGAATATCACTGATGTTTTCTCCTTTGAGCTGATCACAACATTTCTCCCAGATTCATGGAGCATTGCATGTACTTGGAAAACCGCCCTCCAATGCCAGCAAAACTTTCCCATATCAGGAAAATGTAAATAGAATAATTAAACTTACTTGCAGAACCTTTGGCAAATCGCAAATTTGCAGAACAATGATTTCCCTGGGAGATTATTTTGTGGTCTGTAATATGCAGCACTACACATTCATCAGGAATGACTTTAGCATGTTCCAGGCAAATACGCCAAGGAAAGAACAAGATGCAAGCATAGAGTGAAAGATTATTACGAACCCTAATCGAAGAAACATTCCAACTCCATCCATCCATCAAAAATTATGCTTCCACGGGAAGAATCTATGCATCCATTCACTGAACTATAAACAATCAATAACAGGATATAGATGTATCGCACTGGAAATGCTCAAGAGATCAAACAGTGTAAAAACCAATCAGAATAGCATGGTAACAGACAATCAGTTATTTTTCTTTCTGGCAAACAATAAAAGCTCTCGGACATATGAACAATGCAGACTCTAAAAACCGACATGGCATGCTAGTATTGGTTGAACAAAAATTTAAAAAAAAACAAGTATTACCATCAATTTTGTATTAGAGTTTTTATATATCTAGTACTACTGTAAATTTCACCCATGAAATGATAAAACAAGTGAATACACTAAATACTTGTTGCCAAGTATAGAATCAATTTATGCAGTAAAGAGAAAGCAAACAAATGAATGAAACACAGACATTTTCCCTAGAAATTTACCGAATTGATGATACATATTGACTACGAAAGATAGCAAAGTAATTAAGAGAAAACTACCAACAGAAAAATATATGTAGATATCATCATACAGAAATAACAATAGAAAACATAAAATTATAAACCAAGGATAATGGAAAAGCTTGTCCTGCAGGAAAGACACTTTATTGCGTGGGCAAAAATCAAGTAATTAGCTTATAATATTTCTCATTTCACAATCAGTACACCATTTGGATAGAAGTTGGATAATCTAACAGTTGTAGTGAAAACAGCATCAGTTAACAGAAAATTAGGCGTGCAGCATACATGTGAAATGACCTAATCACATTGATTGCTGGGCCAAGAAAAATTCAAAAATGCCATTCATAAGTTGTGTGTGGTGCAAAATGACGTAATATGATGCAAGCATGCATGCAAAAATTCAAGAGAATTACACATAACTTTAGGATTTCAAACAAACATTAAAAACAATGCAATAATGTACCTTGCATCCATATCAGTAATGTCAGGAAATGGAATAATTTCATTCTCAGTATTTAATTATTTAATTCGTCTTAAAATTTGTAGACAAACAAGGAATAAATACTATACACATACACTGATTCCAAAGAACACAGAGTTTAGTACTTGATAAATTTATCGGTTGATGAAAATCCGGATCATACAGAGACTTCTCATTTTCACTGGTGCAGCAGATTCTAAACTTATGTACTAAAGTTGTTATCACAAAGAGATTGTAATGCATCTGATGTGAACCACTTATCAACATAGACAAAAACAAAAATACCCAGTGTAGTATTATTCTTTTAGATCATTCAACCTTCCTCGCCCAGATATACTTATAGGAAGATTAAGATGTACCAAATCAATTGACAAATGAAATTTCACAAGTAAACATGGAGCATTACAGTTATTCCTTCTCTGTAAACAATCATTTTTCAGAAAAGATGAAAAAGGCAGGCATTTTCTTAGCTCACACTTCAAACAATTTATCATTAATTAGTTAGTACTTGATAAAATTATATTACAAGCTAAACCGAAAATGCAAACACTTAATGACTTTGAAAAGTGGAAGGATAGAGGCAATGACATGAGAGATAGATACATGTATCAGGGACATGATATTAAAGTAAGGAACATAAAATGCGAGAATCAACAATAAGACGTCTGCAATACACCAAGCATATTTTAAAAATGCGTCAAGCAACATGCCAAATGTAATAACATTTTGAAAGCAATATAGAAATGAATAATAATGCAATCCACATATCAATCCATTTATAAAGTATGCATAAACATCCAAAGGGGTACAACATGTTAGTGGGCGGAAAGGAAAAAGGCCAAGCAAACATTAAACACACACATATCACATTATTTAAATCCAGAATAGTCAACATTTGTACACAAAATCTTAGCCAAAGGGATAAGTGTTACATAGATCTGCAGCATCTCAAGGAAGAAAGTATCATTAGAAACCAAATAAACATTCAGACAGCAATTATCTCAGCAACCGCAAATGACATAAAATGGCTAAGAGATTAACAACAGTGACAAAGCCCACTTAATAATAAAATAATGTACAAATACACTATTCGTTGCAAGATTTTCCAATGCAGGCTCAAAATGCAAAAGAAGGAAACAGAAGAAAAACCAAGATAACCCAGAAAATAAGAATACAAATCAAGTTGAGAATTAACAAATTCACTTCATTAAACAATGGTCAAGTACAGAATCCATCATTGTATTTTATCATATATGTGGAGCAATGGGTGAAGGATTCAGCATTAATGTTTTAGAAGCAACTGTCAAGATCTACAAAATTAATAAGTAAGATGATACGAAGTATTGATAAAGAGAAATATTGAGCTTCAGGTTGGAAACATTTCCTATGCAAGAATAACACAAGCAAAGTGCATAATATGTTCATGAATATATGCATACGCAGGCCTTGTCCAGATTTCGGAAATGCAATAAGTTTGAGTGGGTCTAAAAAGAACATCCATGAAATGCTCTTCCCTGTTTGGCAATAAATGATAGTGACACGACAACTACTTCTCATGCTAAAGTCTAAAGCAGCAAAATAATGATGAATTGTACATTTACTTCTAGTCCATCATGAACCAAACTAAACCAAGAAGAATGGTGAAATATTACACTTGGCCCCCACCATGAAATGTTATTGGAATTGAAGGAGAAACATTAGAAACCTAAAAAATAATTGTATATGGGAAATAATGTCACAGGAAATGATGCACCTAATTTCTAACTCTGGCGAACCAGTGTATGAAAGCAAAGACAAAATCCCTATACATTAAAGGTGAGTGTCTGATACAAGATGTTGCTTGATGATAAATGACACTTTACACTGTAGATTTCACCTTTCTCAAACCTAACTCTGATGAACAAAAAGAACAAGAGAAAAAGATTAGGCAACAACTTCAAGAAAGCAAAAACAGAATTTATAATCACAAAATTCTAAAAACGGATGAGATTTACATGTATATCTACGGGTACAGGATTCGTTCTAGACTTTATTCTCTACATGTTGTAATTTAGTACAAACATATTATAATAGTGGAAAAATGTAGCTTCATCGGCAAATGCTGGTAAAAGTCCCATTGCAATGCCAAAAGGCACAGACTAGAGTGCCGAAGAAGAAACTCCAAACAGAAAATAGTTGACAATTTCAAGGAGGGTCATTTGTTAACAAGATAAAGGTTTACAATAACAATTTACCAAATCCTATCAATATTAATATAGCAGACAGGAGGAATTAGGCTGCAATGACATCATTTCCAACATGATAAAAAAAAGGTCTCAATTCATCGGATTACCATAGCTTGAACCTCCGAGGAAACCACCAACAGTGGCGGCACCGTAAACATCGGATGGATCAAGAATATTAGGCGATGATGAGCCAGCACCATTTCTTCCTCCGCCACCACCACCCACACTACTAATACCACCTCCTAAATGCAATTCAGATATACTCGGAAACCCTTCTCTTGTTTGATCAACTCCTTGATCATACAGAAACCACTTAAAAACATGACCGCCAATTTTCGCAACAGCTTGATATGCGTACTCATCTTCACCATCTTCCACCGCCGTTACTCTCACACACTTGAAAACTGCCGGTGCACGTACTTGTCCCGGTAGTGACTCTTTGAAACTAGCATCTGCACACAAAATTCGACAAACCCTACTCAATTTTGCCTGGAGAGAGAATTTGAACCCTAAGAATTTCTTACACCGAAAAGAGACGGAACGTTAAAAACACAGAAAAACAACGCCATGAATAGAATTGTTACAGTATACGATGAGATTCAGACAAACCTTGATGACTAGAACTGGTGTCAAAGCTTCTGGGCGGAGTGGTGTTAGAAGTTGAAGTATGAGAAGTCGTAGTAGTCTGAGAGGATAGGAGTCTAGGTTTCTTGATGCCAGAGGTTGAACCAGAAGAACCAGCGCCACCGACGGTAGTTGCAGTTGCCATGAGCTGACGCTCCCGGCGCCGTGCAGCAGGTACCCACGTGCTCTTCACGTGGGTAGCACAATCAAAACCCCGACTCTTGCAGCATGTTCTACACCTTCTATGGCTGCAGTCTTTCTTGGCTTGGTTTCCACAATCCTGACACGTGGTTACAGAACTGGAGCCCGAACCGCCGCCGATGCTAGTATTATTATTAGTATTGCCACCAGCGGAAACGCTGCTACTTTGTATCAAATTCAGAGACGAAGAATTGTTATGATGATCGAGAACAGGAGCAGAAGCTTTCTTGAGGTATTGATGAGAGTTCTGATTTTGCCAAAACTGAATTTGACTAACTTTGTTACGACCATTATTCATCAAATCTTGATCTTCCATGTTTTGAGGATTAGCCAAACAAGGACCTGCAGTGAGTAGAGGAATAACGCCAACACCAACACCGACGCCGAGAGCAGTGGCGCCATTTGAGGTGTTCATTGGATCGGAGTCTGTATTGATAGAATCATGATGCTGGTGGTGGTGGTGATGATGGTGATTGAAAGAAGAAGCTGGAGCTACAACAAACACGTCTCGAAGACCCACCATGCCCATCTCGGGAGGAATCCCATAGTTGGCGGGGCGAGAGGCGGCTGACCAGGAGGCGGGTCCGGCGGGAGTTGGGTGACCGCTCCAACAGTGAGCGGTGGGGCCGGCATTGAATCCGAGAGAGAGGTCGTCGGGAGCAGCACGTATTGCGGAAGAAGTGGTTGCCCAGTCTGCAAAAGCTCCAGACAATCAGAGGAAAGTGCCGCCGTGTAGTAGCCACAACTGATATGCTTTGATTCTTAACCCAAAACGTTTATATATACACGCACACAAAAAGCAACGTACAGAGATAGATGATGATATAAAAACACCAAATCTAAGGATTTAGATTTATGCGTGTCTCCCTGTAGGTTTTATGTAAGTTGTGGGGTCTATAAACCCAAAAGAAAAGAACAGAAAACTGGAAAGGATGAGAATTGTGTGGTTGGGATGGGGCTGTGTTAATATTGCTGCAGCTGCTTCTGAAATTGCAGTTTCTGCTGCTGCAACTGCTACTGTTGCTGCTGCTCCTGCTCCTACTCCTACTGTCACTTTGGCTTTTCTGTGAAGAAAAGTTGGGTTTTTAGAGGGAGAGATGACTGATTTTTTTAGCACGAGAGTGAAAGAAAATAAAATAAATAAAATACAAAGAAATGCTACAACAACAATGACCTCTCTTCTTTCTACCTTCTTATATCTCCATTGTAATTACAACTAAACCTTTAGCTTTCTCTTTCGTTCGCATCTCTCCCATTCTCCTTCTTCTTTTTCTTATCGCCTGAGATTCTGTTCATCTCTTTTCGTCCTTGTCCTCCTACTACGGTGAAATCGCTCCCTCCAACAATCACATAGCAGAGAGAAGAAGAGAAGATGTATCAAAGACTTTTCGTTGTTTAGTTATTGTAATTTTACGGGGTCTCCATTAAAAGTCACACCATAATTATCAAATTCCTCCTATAATTTCTCAAAATATAATAAACCCACATTGTTGACATTTATGTCAAATTCATTCCTAGTATTTAAAATATAAACAGTTCTTTTTAACAGGCTTTAGCAAGACGCAGACAATCCGTAGGATGAATTTGTATAAATCCTACATTAGTAAATTTATTAGTATTTTATTACATAAAAAAGGTGATCAAAATGATAGTTTCGAAAAGTCGCTTGCCCCTCGGGCTCAGCCAACTTTGTGCTAACTTCTTCTTCGCCCACTTCTCTGAAATGCCCTTATTCCTTTACTCTCCTCAAAGCGCGTGCATTTAATTTCGGACGAGAACAAGAAAAGGTGTGGACCCACATCAAAGTCATCCTCCATTAGGTCGTGTAATTCACGCGCGAAAGGAATTGTGAAAATATCTTAATTATTTTTAATTAAATAAATGATGAAATCCAAGCGATAGAAATCCTTGATTTTATGATCTCATCTGTTGTGTCGTTTAGATCGATTTGTCAGACAAAACGGGAGCGAAAGATTCTCAAAACTGTCGATCCATGACATGTGTACAATAATTTAATACCATTATTAATTATTTTAATTAAAATATATAGCACGTAGCTTACTAAATTATCGGATTTATTTAAATACAAATATAAAAAAAATAAATTAACGTTATTGGTCTGGAATCCATGCATTTATACTACATGATTCATTGCTCTTCCAAAATGCCCATGTGACCAACATTTGCATGGCAAAAACAACAGACGCGTTAATAGAGAAAGAAATTGAATGTGTGATGCACAGAGCAGGTTACTGTCCATAGGGTAATTAATCAAGGGATTGCTGGCAAATTGCTTGCAAATGAAAGTTGTCTAAACCAATGAGTTGAGTTAATGGCTAGCTAGGGCACGTGAAAGAGAGAAAAGAAAAGCACTTTTGTTCTTTTGTTTTTTCTGACTCACTTTCTTTGTTGCCAGCCAAGTATTTGGCCCTTCGGTTCACTCTTTGGGGGCAACGAATCTCTTTCAACTTTGATTAAGTTTGTAAGCACTACTTCCTTCAAGATGTTCGTTCTTTCGTTCAATTCTTCTTACTTAGCGTGCTTGTTAATTAAAGTCTTTTCTTCTCCGTTGGGATCTCTTTTTGAAAGCACTACTCGTTTCTCTTTTTTGTTCTCTCTTGATAATCATATATCTGGAAAAAGCACTTATTTTTAAGTGTTTTTTTCTTACATATATGTAAATGCAAAAGCACTTCCCTTTTGCCCCAGTTCCTCCATAGTTGGCATTATTGCACCCATGAGAGAAGAATCATTTCCTGTAACTAGCTTTTGAGGAGCAAATAAAATACAAGAGAAAGGATCAATTTCTTTCGGTTCTGGTTTCTTATTCTCGGTTTTGTTCTCTATTCTTCAGATCATCTGCATTGCTCGTACAGACTGACAGACAAACAGACAGAAATCTCCATACATTATATATATATATATATATAATTACAATCATTAGATGCTTTAGGAAATGCATGCAAGAGTTCAATGTATTTGACCTAGTTAATGAACCCCAATCACTCCCTCTTATGATTAATTTTTACTTGGATTTTTTTCACCTGCCGAAGATCTACAGTGCACGAAGGGATCAGTTACTGAAGATGATTATTACCTTCCCAGTAAATACGATTTCTATTGTCAGATACAGTTCTCGGGCTGAGAAAGTTAGGGTTTTCAATCACTTCGTAGCAAGTGCCTAATGGATTGTTTAACGTATGAAGAGACATAATAAATATAAATAAAATTTTGGGATTGGTAAAAGTTAAGCACTTGCATTCATCGCTTCAATTTTTTGTTTGGGTGAAAATGAAATTAATTACGATATGCATTTGCGATTGCAGTGTCTTGCATGCTTAATATTTAATTATAAATTATCATAAAATAAAAACATAAATAATTGATAATATTAATTAATTAAATAATTGAGTATTTATTAAAAAATTAACTTTTTACAATTTGATATATTTTTTTTATTTCAGCAAGTTTTAAAAATTAATGATCTTAACCTATTTTTAATTTAAATATTAACTCTATTTTAAATATAATTTATTAATTTTTTTAAATTTTTTTATTATAATTTTATATATAAATTTATTTTAAAATTTATATAAAAATATATATATTATATATATATATATAAATTTTAAAATAATTAGACTTACGATAAATAACGAAATGATTATAACAGAAGGTAAGTTCTTATTTTTTTCACCTAAGCCTTTTCATCATCGGAATCAAAAGCTTTACAACTTTCTAACCCACCCATTTTTATTTATCATCCCCTTGTTTGAAGGCAATTTTTCAATTGACATTCAAATCCCCATGAAATTAAATTGCCTATTGCATGCTTGCTAAGTAACTTATTTTGTAGATTAGTCTATCACTAGCTAGCTAGGTGGCTACTCCAACCCAACACGTGCACACACCTAAAATGTAGAAAAACCATTCAGATTTGGAATGATATTGTTATTATCATCCTGTCTGATCATAGTTTTCTTGTTATTATATTTATTTCTTGGTGTCAAACAAGATTTTTAAGAAAGCAAGTTTTGATTAAGCTAAGTTAGGCTAATAATTGTGCTCAAAATATAATACCTAAACCTGTCTAATCTAAAACGAATTGCTTAACCAAAATTAAAGTTCATTACTGTGTTTCAGAACTGCTCGACAGCAACTACTAACAATACTAGCTGGCATGCATGCTGATAAATCAAATGGGGAGGTCTTGATTCATTGTTTGATTGAATAGGGTTTTACCAATGCATGAATCATGGTGAAAAGGAATTTAAATTATATTTGTAAAACACTCCATCCATGCACCTAATTAATTTTGAAAAATTTGTTAAAATTCAAGAACTGATATTGGTTATTTATTTCTCTGAACATTGTTTTGATTTTAAAAACTCAACTAAGATATACATTTTTAATATAAAAATTTTAAATATATTTAATATAATTATTTTAAAATTTTAAATATAAAATATATTTGATGTGATTTTAATAATTATTTTATATTGTTCGATGAATTTGACAGTATTAAATGTAAAAGTATATTTTATATTTTTAATTTTTATATTTATTATTTAAAATTTATATATTTTTATTTTATGTTATTTTAAGTTTTATACAAAATGTAGTAAACGTAATAAATTAAAAAATACATAATAAATAATAAATAATTTAAAATATTTAAACGTCATATTACATCAAAATAATTTTTGTATATAATTACGTACAAGTATACGAATCTCTTAAATAAAAGCTTTGCCGTATCACATGAGTCTCCGCTCACAGTATCTGACAGTCACATCAAAGATATTTTGTGTGGAAAATGTCAACAGAAACAATATCTCATCACCGTTCAGTCCTCTTTTAATCGTGGACAATCGAACAGAACTGAATCTGATCTGAAATCACCAGGAATGATTCTACTATTCTTTTGCAGCTGCAGCTGCTGCTGCTGACGATGAGTTCTACCTTTGATTAATACATATTCCTTTAGATTTGTTCGTTCAGCTCCAGGCTCCTACATCTTCCTGTTCATAGTTTCTTCATTTACCGGCTTTTTAATTTGATTGATTAAAATGACATACTTCTTTCTTTCTCTCTTTCAATTGAGAGACTGATGTTTCTCTTGCTTGCTTGTATTGTAATGCGCTGTGTTTTACTGTATTTGGTTTGCGTTCTTCATTGAAAGAAGCTGTCGAATACAGAGGTCAAAGGTGATGATTCAATTCAAAGTTAGCCCATCTTAGAATTGCTCCATTCCATAACCAGCAAAAATTCTCCCTCCGTCTCTTCCTACACAATATTCAAATTGAAAACACCGTACACAGAAGAACAGTAATGTGTTCAAAATTAGGGTTGAGCTTAGGATTGTGGGTGTGTAAGAATGTCCAAGTCCAATCTTAATTAATAATTTAGGTATAATTTTTTAAAACAAATTTAACATTATAAAAAATAAAGTCTACGAGATATATACGATAACATAAATTATTATAATACTAAAAATTATTATACGGTAGAATGTTATTAAATATTTTATTGTTATAATTTTAAATATTAACAAAAATAACACAATAATTAATTAATTAATTGAAGATTAAAACAAGAGATATTAAAAAATCTAAACCTAATTATGCTTTAATTTCAAGATGGCTTGTGAGGGAATCTCAAAAAATGCAATCTTGCAATATGTCACATCCCAAACAAGGGAATACAAAGCTGGTAACTAGTTGGATCACATTGCTTATGGTTTAGTCAATATTTGGTTGCATGTCATCAAAAATGCTTTTCATCGTATTGTTTCCAAACAAAAAAACACCAACACATATTTTTATTGTCAATTATCATTAAAAAAATATTCACGGATCACTCGTGCGTTTAATTGCTTGTAATTTTAATATAAGCAATATTCAAACACTAAATATTTGTCTCAATACAATAATTATTATCAACATTAAATACGAATGCAATAATAATTACAAAAAAAATAAATTATTTTTTAAATAAAATTAGAAAACATAATTTTATCTTCGAATAGCGTAGATGATACATTTGGGAGGGAAATACTCCCAAACCCTAATTGGTAAATTATTGGAGAGTATTAATACAAATTGGTAACATCTTTTTTTTAATACACACCTGCATACATATACCCTCTTGTAAACAAAAATTCTATGTAGATTAACATTTATCATTTACAATCCTCCACGTATTGCCAATAATAATACGTTTATAAAAATATATTTATATTTAATAATAAGAATAATAACTCGAATAACAAATATAACAATATACACATTTGGAAGTGGTTTTAGAAATAAAATATACAGAAAACTAATTAAAATTTAAAAATTTTAAATATTTTTAATTTAATATTTAATTCGATACTAATTATTTTTTAATAATTTGTATAGACTCAGAAAACTTAAATGTTATGACATGTGCATGATTAAAAATAGGTAGATTTTCGTACAAATTGGTGTTACCTTTTAACTAATCAAATTTTATTTTCAGAGTTGAGTTGTAATTACTAAGAAGTAATAGTTTATTGATTTTTATTTAAAATACTAACAGTAAATTAGAAATTTGAAAGACGAGATCGGTATCGGACCTGGATTGGTACAGTAGTACGTGGCCGAGCCGGGAAAGAAAAGAGCCCAGAGTGCGGGACCCATTAAAGTGTACGGATCCAATGAGACAGCATACTACCTCCGGAACTTTAGGTTGTCCTGTCTCCCTCACTGTTGATTAATTAATTAATTAATATTTAATTATTATATTATTGTGGCCGGCCTTTTGCTAGCATTGAGCACCGCGCTCTGTCTGCCTGTCACTTTTATTCTCTCCCTCCCTCTCTCTCTCTCTCTTATTTTTCCCTTATTTAATTATTTTAAATTATATAAAATTTCATTTAAATATAAACAATAAGTTAGATTTTCTCGGAGTCACGTGCGTGTAGGTTCGTCTAGATTTCCTTCTTACCATGTTCGCCAATATTTATACAGAAACTCTTCTAAAACTATGTCTCTTTCTTAATTTAGAAATTAAATAAAATAAATAATTAATTAAAATTGAAAATGGCTTTACCGAGGCAGAAGAAACAGTGAAAAGTAAACGGGAGAAGAAAAGCAGAAACAGAGACAAACAAAACCTACAGCTTTATCTAGCTTAGCCTCTGAAACTAGTTAAGACTACTCTACCCTGCCCTGCCCTGCCCTGCCCTGCACTGCACTGCACTGTACTGCACTACCAGTAACAGTACAGTCACCCCACAACCCAACACACCATACTTTCTTCCCGTAAAGAAAGCGGCGCTCTCATAAGTCCAAACACATTGGTCCTTCTACACCACTCTCCGTATCCGTAGTGATGGCACGTGCTAAGGGTAACGGCAGAGCGTGTTCAGCACGCGTTGAAACTTAGAGTGGGGAAGGAGGGAGAGAAGGGTTGATAGTATTGTATGACAGCGCAGCAGATCTACTCGGTCTGGTTTCAATATGTAGGTGCTGGCACGCTGCAGCTACTGGCGTTAGTGCTGCACATGCCCAGCAAAATTTTCAATTTAATTAATTAATTTTGACTGCCTCGATCCCTGTGCCGTAATTAATTAATTTATGTATAGGTGACCACCGGCTCAATAAATCCCGCGAGATCTCCTCCTCTTCTTTCTTTTTTTCCCACAACCCGTACCTTTTTGTTCTTTTGACTTCCCCAACACAAACGCGCACGCACGAGCGTGATAATTTAGGAGGCTGGTATTTGGATCGGGGGAGCGCGTGCGATTTGAACGAGGGATGTGGGCGGTGGTGTTGGGTATTTATGGGTTTGGAGCCTACAACTGGAGAGTCTAGAATGAGACGTAGGTCTAGGCATGGGGAAAAATCCTTAGTACAAAAGGGTTACGCTAGGTTTGACAGAGTATTACACGTGTCAAGATCTTTGTGGTTATTTATTCAGGTGTGAGTCACGGTAGAGTCGCTCCAGATCTAGCAATTTATTTATTTATTTTTAGTAAGCAAGCAGTCACTCGTCTCGAAAACGGTTAATATCATTAAGCCCCTCTTGGTTTTTAACAAACACTTTAATAATGTGAAAAAAATAAAATGTTATATTCCGGTCCCTTAACAACTTAACATGGTGGGAAAATTAGGTTCCCACGTCGGTACCACGGGCACTAACTAATCCATCATATATTTTTTTGTGTGATTTTAGAGAATAATGGCATAAAAATTTAATTTTTAATTGAAAATCTTTGCTCAAATTTATATATGTATTTATGTTAATTATTATATTAATTATTTTAAAAAAATAATTAAAGGATGGTGTTTATACACGTGCGCGTAAGTAAATTCATGTCAGATGTATGGAATTCTATTATTCTAGAATGGAATGGGCTGGGGCACATTGGGCATTAATTAATGTGAGTAGAAGAAGAAGGAAATTAAGAAAGAGGTGTCGCTCGTGACCAAGACAATGTACAAAAGGATAGGTCACTTTCAACCCACACGACCCTAGTTATAGGGCCACATGGTGCACCGGCCGACCCGCCGTTAGCTCCCTTGCCCGTCAGTCAACTTAACTCACCCTACGCTACTCCTATAGCCTGTATATTTATGTATTGTCTATTTCACATGCATATGACTTTTATATATATATATATTAAAAAAATTTTAAAAAAGGTAATTTTATATCAATGTAAATAATATAATAATACTATTTTAATAAATAAAAAATAAATTTATCCGACAACCTTTGCAACTTAATCCTAGCTTTATTCACATGGATACAAAAATGAAAGAGAGTAATTATAAGAAAACACGATGTGGCATTGAGACAAAGACAATTTAGCAAACTAGCTATGAAAACTTGGGGGCCCTTGGCTTGGCTTGGCTAGGCTAGGCCTGACTATCACTTTTTGTTTGGGTTTGATTGACACAAGTTTTAGGTTACGAGGCTAAGACAGTAAAATCCTAATTATGTACTACAAAAAAGAATGGTCCCTTTCCAAAATTATTCAACTTTGGTCTTCAATCATATGACCAATTTTCCATGGTTGGCTTAGCAAATTAATGACTGAAAATGATGGGCAAAGTTGAGGGAAAAAGAGACCCCCACCTCCCTTCTCTTCTATGCCTGAGCAAAAATATTTGAAAGTCTTTTTCGCAATAATACCTTACTGAAAAAAGTTGAGTCTATGCTTCAATTATTTGTGCTATAGCACCTAATTGCCCTAAACACTAGGCCCATTAAAGGCCCTAGGTCAATGAAATATTATATCACTTTGGGGTTTACTCAAAATTAAGACGACTTTGAATTTTAACTTGTTCAATGGTTGGATTATGTTTCTCAATTTAAATTTCAATATTTTCAATAAAATATAAGACAATTATTTAAAAAAATATACCCCGTATTACTTTAATCGTGAGAGATATATTTATCTTTTAATTAATTAATTTACGATCATAACACTGTAATTTCGCTAAATTTAAGTTAAAAGTGGAATTACGACAGAGTTTAAGAATAGTGTATGGTAAAATTCTTGTAAAATTTATGTAATTAAGATTGGGTTTGTGTTTTATTGTTATTTTAGTGCTTTCTTTATCTATTACATGTTAATGAACTTTAATAGTGTTTAATTAACAAGAAATGGAAAAGAACTTCAATTTTTACTTGAAAGGTTTCTAACCTTTGTGCTGACAAAGGTTTCTTTAAGAGGCCCAGTTTAGGGCCCAAACCCAACCTAAAAACACCTCGGCCTTCTTGCATTTATTATTGTTTTTAAAATCTTGCCCACTTGCATACTTTTATTACAATAAATGAAATTTATAGGGGATAATAAGTCAAATGTTGACCATGTCACGTGATTTTATGCCCATGCCATAAATGCAAAAAATTTAAATTAAAGCGGTATTCATTCATAATTGTTGTCTAATTAAATCACATTTTAATTAAATAAAATTATTCAATATAAGTATGTAATTTACTTAAATTTTTCTTTTTTATAATTAATTAATTTTAAAATAAATAAATATATAACAAATATACAATGGTTGAGTATGTCGGTTTATATAAAATTTTTCACGTAAATGAATGAGTCGACATAAATATTTTAATTTACATAAATTTTTTAAAATTTTTTAACAAATCTTTGATAAATTTATTTTTTTATATACTCAAAGTTAAGATTTATTTATTTTTATTATGTTATTATTTATTATAACTACCAAATAGAAAGAGTATAGTTCGTATAAAAGTTCAAATAATGGGTTCTAATTTTATTTAGTAATATTGGTTATAATATGGCACAAACACACGTGTAAAATGCGAGTATTAATAGAATTGTGATAATTGATTTTCATATATACATGGAATTGCGAAGAAATCTATCTCCAACTATGACTATGAGTTGGAGATTTGAATGGTAATGGCCGTCCAATGAAATAACATTCGGACACAACATGAAAAACAAGCTTTGGTTCGTGTATTTACACTGTCAACTTGGTTAGAAATTAACCGATGAACATGAAATATTGTTGTCCATAATTGACCAAAGATTATACATTGTAATTATACATTTCCTATGTAATTGTATGAAGTATTGGTCACTTTAAACCTTGCATGCTAAAGGCATGAATGTTTTTCACATTTCGAGAGTTATTTATATTTCTAAATTATTGATTTAATAGTTATAAATTTTGATTCAATAATCGAATTTAATAATGACTTTATTTCTGCGTTTCATATCTGAGACATATAAAAATTTAAAATTTATTTTTAATTATGAAATCTTAAATATGATAATTTTAACGAGATAATTTAATTAAATTAGATTACGTGTACTAATTTTTAATTATTTAAATAATGTGATATGTTGATAGTTCATCTCACTTAAGGAACATATTGCTACATATTCTTTGTACAAATTTTCTATCAAGAATTAAGAGAAACTACAAATGAATCGACTAACCAACTGTTTTCTCCTTCTGTTTCCACTCAAATCCTATGAATTTGCAAGGTGAAAACCTAACATTCTTACTCTTGTACTCAGAAATTGTCTCAAGCTTAGGCGACCAAACTTGTTCTCTTGATCCAACCAGCTGATCATAATGTTTCTTCAATTCTGGTGTGCTGCAAAGCAAATCATTACTCGAATTGTTATTACTGGATTCAGTTTCTTTACCTCGACTTATCAGCTTTGTTATGAACTCCGGCAAAACTTTGATCAGAATTCTACCGTTTTCACCCCTTACATATTCGAAAGGACGAGACTGATCACCAACAAAGTTAATGGGAACTGCAGCCGCCGCCGTTGCCGTCGTTGGTTTATTAGGGCTAGAGCTTAAGTTTGCCAGAGATGAAACAGATAAAACTCCGCATGCAAAACAATCAATGGGAAGAACGAAATAGGTTTGGCCAGGCACGAGGTTGTCGTCGATGGCGAGAGCCGGGATTGGGTGGCCAATGAAGAAAGAATCTGCGTGGCAGACCATTTTGTCCGGTGACTCAAACATGATCTCTCCAGCGATATGCTTTCCTTTGAGGATCTCTGTGTTCCCTTCCCAGAAGATTAGCTTCACCGAAGAGGAAGCAGAGCTTGAGCCTTGATGGAAACATGGAGCAACAGAATTTCCCATTTGAGAGAGAGATTAAAATTGATATTTGCAGTTGAGATTTGGGTTGAAGAACGTATTGAAATTTATACAAGAAGAAAGGATTGACTTTGAGAAAGTCCAGGTCTGTTCTGAGCTGTGTAAATAAATAACCTAGGGTTGAGGGGTCGGTGGTCAGCCTTGTCGGCTTTGAATCTCTCTATACTTTCTCCTTTCAATCAAGTTGTTTAACTAATTCAAGCCAGATATATTCATCACGGCATAATCAATTAGAAATTTAGTATTATAATATATATATATATATATATATATATATAATAAAGTTCAAATATTACATATAAAATTTTTATGTTGATATCTATCACACGTATTATTTAAATATATAATTATCATATAATTATAAATTAAATAATATTTTAGTTAATTAAACAAATAATACAACTCACTCAGGATTATAAACGTTATAAGACAATTGTATAATAACTCAATGATAGGATGAGTTTCTTTAAAATTAATGGAAGTTCAAGTGCTTTAATTATCGATAAAAGGGATTTAAAAACTAAACACTAATTAATTCAAATCTCTCCACTCTAAGTGGGGAGGAGAAGCACCCTTCTAAAAATTAGGAGTTAAATACCGATTAATATGCCAATGAGTAGAGTTTTGACTTCAAAACACCACTTGCAAAATGCACTTATGGTGTAGCAACATTCAGCAAATAAATAATATGCTAGTATTAATATACACCACTCATCTATGCCAATGAACATGACTTGTCTAACATCAATCCATTCAAGGTGGATCAGCTTTGAAAATTTAAAGATCACACAAATTGGTGATGTATTGATTAAAATCACATGTACATAACTTCGACTATAAAGTGTATATTCATCGAAAGGTGAGATGAAATCCACTAATCCTTTTTCTTTTTTTTATTTGTAAATTTCTGCATTAATTGTCGATAGAATATATATATATATATATAATATAATATAAAAAAGTTAAAATTTTGTTAATTTTATATATATTTTTATACTATTTCTCAATCATAAAATCAATATATTTTTAATAATTAAAATTAAATATATAATAAAATATATTTTAATTATTAAAAATATATTAATTTAATAATTAAAAAATTAGTGTAAAAAAATTACGAGACTCTCAATCATTTTCTCATGTTTACATACACACACACACATATATATATATGTTATATTATTTAATATAAACTTTAAAATTATTAACGTAAAATAGAAAATAAAAAATATTAAATAAATTAATTTAAAATTTAAAATATATAACATAAATAATTTAAACATGTGAATATAAAATTGAAAACGATAAGTGAAAAGATTGAAAAAAATAATTTTATCTTATATTCAACGTATTATAATTAGTTATTGTATTTTCAACACGATAATATTATTATTACTTATATGCATGTATGCATATATATACACGTATGTATGCGCGTGTGTGTGTATACATATATATTAATTATAAATTTTTACATAAAAGAGAAGTGAAGCAATTATTTATTGGATACTCCACAAGTTATCATTTTATTTCACATCTTATCCATCACATAATTGGCTTGTAATGAATGTAATAAAATAATTTAATTAACAGAAGGCTATGATAAAGACAAATTTTATTATGTGATTATTCTCTTTTGTACCTTTTCCCATGTGACAAATTTAATAATCATAAGCCCACTTCCATCAACACCCCACCCATAACCCATAATGGTGACAATACAAATTGACTTTATTAATTAATTATTTAATTTTTGACCCATTAAAATAAATTTGTTTATTCATTTTAAATATATATATATATATATATATCTCAATAATGAAATAATGATCAATCCCAAAGTCATGTACAGATGCTGTTTGCTAAGACAGAAAAATAAATAATTAGATTGCTTTTTTCTGACCATGGCAAACCGACATGTAGTATTAATTAATTAAATAATCAAATACCACATGCAGATTTTTTTTTAATAAACGTGGAAAATGTGCTTGATTGTTTATTAAAATTTTTGAGGAATTTGGAGCGTGGCAGTGGGGTTTTAAGTTGACAATAAATAACACAGTCATCATCATAATCTCTGAATAACAATTGTTGTTATTATAATACATCAAACTATGATGAAATATAAATACTTTAAAAAATATTTATTTTTAATGGTTATTTCTGAAAATTTTATTAATTATAACCTTACATTTTAGTAATTTATGGTCTATTTTTAAACAACGAGTTCTTTCTTTAGGTGAACATTTACTTTTATTTTAATTTTTAAATTTTTTTTTAATTAGTATAAATAATTGATTGTATTATGAATATAAAGTTAAAAGTTTAGAAAAATACAATTGTTTATATCGAAAAAATTATTGAAAATAATAATATTTTATTTTTCCAATGGATAAAAAATTTTATTTATTTTTACAAAAGACTAATATTTTAAATAAACTTCGAATACCCATTAATTTTACGTATTATTATTATTTAATTATGATTATAAAAATGGAGACATAAGCGATTGTTCAAGTACTTAACATGTTTTAATTTTAATTTTTATTTTGAAAATTTCCAAAATTAACACCAATTTGAATTTGGCTACTATTTAATATTTAAAATAATATATAATTTAATTATAGTAAATTCTAAAAGGTATTGATTTTTGTAATTTACATTGCTTAGTGGTGGGCTGGGTCAACTGGTGACAACTTAAAACTAGACAGTCCGGCATAGACCATAACCCCAAGCCCTAATAGGTTGTGTTGGACCAACTCGGGGGTTGGCCAGCAGGCCTTCAGCATTTAAATTCATGTCCTGATACAAACAAACAAGCATATGATTTGTTTAATTTTAATATTAATTTAAAAAAAAATGAATTAAATTAAAACTTGTCTATTTATCATAAAGCAACAATGAAAAAACAAGTAAAATGAACTGAGCGCTGATGATTTTTGACTTTTTCTTTGACAAATATTTGTCTGACATTAATTTAATGGATGTATTTTTCCATCTACACATGGTTGTTCGTAGATGCAACACTGCGAGAATTCTATGCAAAACGTGTAGCCATGGAGGAGATGATCATGAACGAGCTGGAGATTGCGGTGGCAAAAGCGGAGTTTTTCTACGGGCTAGGCAGCTGGAATCAATACTCAGTAAATTTCGGCAGTAGTAGGTCGTACGTTCCAATCCCAGAACAGGTTGAATTCGAGAGGCTTGAAGCGATGACAACAAAGTTGGCCATGTCGCGAGCGATGGGTAGTGATAAAGATTACAGGACTGTGTTAATGGAAGCGGAGTTGCAGGTTTCGATTTATTTGGCGAAGTTCTTGGAGCCGACGATCGATCCAGCGCTTGCAGGAACGAGTAGCTTGAAGGTTGAAGGAGAAGGAACGGCATGTGGGCTTTGTCAAGAGGAGATGGGGAAAGGAGAGGAAGCAAGAGCCGTGGAGGATTGCATGCATGCGTTTCATGATTCCTGTGTTCTCAAATGGCTCAAGATTAAGAAAACTTGTCCTCTGTGTAGAACCATTTGCAAGCCTAAGAAACTGCTGTTTCAAGACATGATTCTTCTACTCTCGAATGGCTCAATCAATAATTAGTTAGAAGATTTTCTTGTTACATAATTAACATGGAGTATTGTTTTGGAACTTGTATAATTTAAGAGGACCATTTTTGCTGGTCACATGTGATATGAAGTTTCAATTGCCCAGCGAGACTTGACTGACTCTGAAATTGGCTTGTAATCGTTTACACAGACAGAGATAGGGCTATAACAAGATACATTTGATTGTAGGGGAGAGACAAACACAATCACAAAAATGTATGAACCAAAATGATTTCTGATGACAACAAAGGGAAGCCACTGCCACCTAAACAAATCAACAATACAAAACTGACTTACATTCCATACAAGCACTAGTTTTTTTACCACTGTTTTGCCTTTCTTTCCATACCGTCACATATTTGAATTTGTGAAAATTCAGTGAGTTTACAAATATATTACGGTAGATTACATCAAAAGAGATTGCTGAAAATGCCGTATCATCATGTTGTTGACACCTTAACGAGTTCACGAGACAAAACTGGTATTATTGTATGTCATACCATTTATCTTTCTCTGTTTCTTCTTTTCCAATCTTCGTTCATCCAGAATTCTCTCTTCAAGCCGGGGAAAAAGTAGTTTGTGATCTTACAGATATGCTACTATTATACGAGGAAAAACTGCCTCCACTTTGTTCTTACAAAGGCTGTTACACCAGGTCAATCTAAGAGGAAAGGTGGCAACAGCTGCGCTGATGAGAGACTAGATACTCAATAAATTATGACAGGATTTTCAGACACTAAAAAAATAATATACCTTTAATAATTGAGATTACTTGATGTGCTATAATTAACGCACATTGAGAACAGTACATGTAAGATATAATCTCTCCTATTCGAAGTGTATCAATCTAATGATCCATGAGTAGGCTCATAATTTATGCTAAAAAAGAGGGTTGTTGACCTTGCCCCCCTATTATAAGTTAACTTACTTTATGATGGTCCATGATATCTATCAATTTTTGAGATGCAAATCATTCTAATTGATAGGGGGATTGAATTATGAAGCAACATACTTGTTAGTTGGCATTAGCGATTATGAAGTTGCTTCAACAGCTCTTCAAGTTTGGATTTACCAATCAAGTCCCATAATTTTGTATTTTACGAAAAATATCATAAATAATCATAATTTGTTAAATAAGTCCAAACACTTTTTGCCAAGATACCAAATTAGTTTAACTAATAAAATATCTTATTAGGATACAAGTAAGTAATTTCAAAATTACAATTCCCTCAACTTTAAAAATTTTGATATATTAGTATAATATTTTTTAAAAATAAAAAGTTATGTTCTTTTTTCTTATCTATGAGAAATTGTCAAAATAACCATAAAATTTAGACACAATACTCAGAATAATTTAAAAAATAATTATATAATTATAATTTTTTAAAATATATATATATGAGATAAACATGCACCATTCATAAAAAATGGGTGATGAAAGAATTCTTCTTGTTATATCAGCTTATACGAGATAGATAATTTGATAATTATTTGTGTTTGCTAAATTAATTTATGTATTTAATATATAAATTTGAATACGTCATGACCATTACAATAATTGGTACAAGCATAATAAATGTATTAAAAATTCACTGTAAAATTTGTTGAGTTTACTGTCGTAATATTAATTATAAGTCAATATAACTATTTTATTATACTTAAATAAAAATTTATAAATTTATCCTCAAAGTTTAGTTTGTTTCACCTTTAATAATTGATCATTGAGGTTTATATTTTATATTTATAACTATGATTAATCTCCTCAACTGGTTAAATTTTAGGATTGGACTTACAACATGGGGTAAAACGTAGATTTATAAAACTATAAGGGGTCAAATGAAGTTTTTCGAAAAATGCGGTGGCTAAATAAAAATCCCTTTTTTTTTAAACGAAGGGCAAATAGAGGAGGAAAGTGATAGACAAGATATTTTGGGATGCTGACATGTCAAAACGTTATTGGACAAAAGACTTCAACAGTACGTGGCAAACACAAGTCCGGTGGATTTTCAACGACTTATTGCTCGATCCGGTGGATTTTCATTCAAGATACGCACTCCACCAAAACAATTACTACTCGCAACTCCGCAACCCAAAACCGCCCAGTAATAGTTTGCCACGTGTCAGGTCGACGCTACCTCCACTTCGTTGCGAACAATCTCTAATTTTCATTGGCAGTGATTATCTTTATATGACAGACCTATAAGACTGTAAATGGCTTCTGCAAGGCAGAAATTAATCGTGCAACCCTGAGTGAAAAACCAAAACCAAAAACCCTATCTGGTTTTTATTCTTCTTCTTCTTCTTCAAGGTCTTCGGCTTTCTCTCCGATCTGAATGTTCAGCAACTGTTAGAGAGAGAGATAGATAGAGACAGATCCTTTGTTTCTCTCTCTTCTTTCCAGGTTTCTGATTAAATTTCCGAGAAAATTGAATGAGTTCTGTTGTTTTTACGGTATTTTGTTTATTGACGCTTTTCGTTTGATTCGTTCAGTTGTAGGGCGGTGTTTTTGGTTCTATTCTTAATTCAGCCGTGCAATTGAATACAGTGAACGATGAAGAACAGTGAACGGATAGCGAATTTTGCTTTGGCAGGTTTGCATTTCGTCGAATAGACTGATCACGAGTTTTATTTGCTGTGTTGTGATTGATTGGGGATTTTTATCCCCCTTCCATGTCTTTTCTGTGTTTATAATTATGAATTTAGGACTCTGTGGCTGTTAAAAAGAAATTGACTTTTTTTACTTATTTTCAGATGTATGGTGTTCTTAGAAACGGAAAAATTGACATGGAAAAAATATGTTTCTATTCAAAATGTTTTTACATCCTCACTAGATTGGAAATATCGATCCCATTTGGTGGGTCAGCTCGTCTACATGAACTGCGTGTTTTCTTCAATGAGGATGCCTTTTGGTCTTTGTAAACCTTGATTTGGTGATATTTAGCATGGCACTTCAGTGGTTCTCGGCATAGCAGAAGAGTCTAGGGCAATTAGTTTTCAAACAATTAGCCCAGAATGGGGTGAATGGGGTTGGAACAATAGAAAATAACTAGGTTTAGAGAAACCTTGGAATTAAAATTTGACTTGGATGCTCCAAAATCATTTTCTCAAACTAGAGATTTCATTTGGGGATCAGTGAGTGAAATTTTGATATGTATGAAATTTTTGGTGTTTTTGAGTTCAATTTAAACGCTGGTTACACTGTTAGTGATTCTTAGTGGAGTTCTATTCAGGTTGCGGATGACCTTTATAATTATATGTGGTTTTGTGATAGAGGTGGTAACTAGTGCAGATACTGGCGAGACTGTTTATGTGAGATGAGCATGAGATCTACCTTTTTGCTGCTCATGCTATTGACTAGCTGTTAACATTTTTGGCTTGCTGCATAGCAATGTTCTTTGGATAACTGAAATCCCTTGATAATTTTTAAGGTTTTTGTCTTACCGTTCCGTCTCGTGCCCAACTCTCTCTCCCTTTTTTTGACTTTTAATTTTGGATAAGAACACCTGATTTGGGATTCAAATGCTAATAGCTTGTAGTAAAAGATGGTGGCAAAGTGATATTTCTCTTTTAGATCTTGAATATGATTCCTATGGGGGCATGGTTTTACCTTTTGCCTGTTGAGGAGCTTGACCCTTTTTGCCTTTTCATTTCATGAACATCATTTGTGTTTGCAGGTTTAACATTGGCCCCGCTGCTTGTGAATGTAGATCCAAACATAAATGTTATTTTGACAGCATGCCTTACAGTCTTTGTTGGCTGCTATCGATCTGTCAAGCCAACTCCACCAACTGTAAGCATGGTGGCATTGAACCTGGCAGCTTTTTCTACCTCCTTTTTTTTCCTCTCTCCTTGTTCCATGGCTCCATTACAAACTTTCTTGTACCTTGTTTTAAATGCAGGAGACAATGTCTAATGAACATGCAATGCGTTTTCCTTTTGTTGGGAGTGCAATGCTGTTATCACTGTTCTTACTTTTCAAGTTTCTATCGAAAGACTTGGTTAATGCTGTATTGACTTGCTACTTCTTTGTTCTGGGGATCGTTGCTCTTTCGTATGTTCCTATATTTTGCTTATAATACTTTTCTGTATAAAGTTGAATTAGTTTTGTTCTTATTGCTTCATGATCTTATGCATTGATGTTTTCCCACTTTTATAGGGCGACAATCTTACCAGCAATGAAACGTTTCTTGCCCAAGAATTGGAATGACGACCTTATTATCTGGCATTTTCCCTATTTCCGTTGTATGTGACCTCGTCACATCTCTCTCTCTTTTAGGAAACAAATTATGTATGTTTGTGTATTTATTATTTTTAGTGACAAGAATGCTGGTAACATTGACTGATAGAACATTAAATATCTTGTGAGTTTTCTTTGTCACTTGTATTCCTTTGGGCTAGACTTATCCATTAGCTAAACTAGTATTATTTTTAACTATTTTTGTTTCTTTATGATATTTAAAGCTAGCTTATATAAACTTTTTGAATCATTTTCTTTGTTGTGTTTGAAAGAAAACCAATGGGGGAAAGGCTTTCTTTATGTGTTAGATTTGGAAGAAAGAATGAACGCAGATGCAAAAAATGGAGGAATTACAGAACATGGCTTTCTTATAGTGAAACCAAAGAAGATTAAATGCCATTGAACAGGATGTGTTAGCTTGTGTATCTTTCATTTCCGGCTAAAGTTCTCATGCGTGCAGCACTGAACTATTATCTTTCCCTACAGTCCATTCTTATTAGGAGTGGAAACTCTATTGGGCCTATAGGTTATTGGCTTTTAGTTAAACTCTATTGGGCCTATATGTTATTGGCTTTTAGCTAAATTGTGCCTTAGGATTTTTGGTGTCATGATTTCATTTAGAGTGAGTAGGAGATTTAAACATTTTGGTATTTTTGCATCACTAGTAGTAGCACTGCCCTTTTTTAAAAACACCACTAGAAACACAATGAAGCTGATTGCTTAAATTTATAATATGTTTTTTTGGCTTGTTATATTGTTTGGGCAATTTGCTATTGTTCTGTTTTTATGCTTTGTAAAACTGATCTGTAGATCCACTGGAATCTTTTGGCTTCACGCATAGTGGTTTCTTATCTTTTTCGATGAGCCTCTCTACATATTTAAAGCATTTATATCAGTCTTCTGCCCCTTTGAATTTGCATTTGATCTGGTTGACATTATCTTCCTTTCATAATGCAGCCTGATGTTTTTCCTTACACATTTCTTACACAGCTTTGGAGATTGAGTTCACAAGGTCTCAGATTATCGCCGCGATCCCTGGGACCTTTTTCTGTGCCTGGTATGCTTCACAGAAGCATTGGCTGGCTAACAACATTTTGGGCCTCGCTTTCTGCATTCAGGTTTGACAGCTTCTATCTGATGGATGTGTTTTTAGGCCTCTATTTGCTTACAGATTTGCTAATTTTGAATCTTTAGTTTAATATGATGGCTTGGGCCATTAAATACAAGTTTTCATTTTTTTTTGTTAGCTTGCAGAGAGTGCTTGTGGCATCAATACAGAAAAAATAATATGTTATGTTAATCTTCTAGCCTTCTCTTTCTGCAATGTCACATCACTCTAATTTTAACCAAAATAAAGTGAGTTGATTTTTGAAGATTTATTTTGTGTCTGCTTTGCCTGGATTTTCTTCAGTAACTGACCTTGTATTCCTGCAGTTCATTTTTCTCGCTGAACTTAATTATTCCTCGAGTTGGAAAATGATGCTTTTTTGCAGTTCTGTTATTCCTGGTTTTTGTGTCTCATGAAGTATTTATTTTTGTTTATCCAGTTTGCATTCATAGATTAAGCTTTGTGGTTTGAATGATTTTGTTTTTTGTAACTTGCCAGGGTATTGAAATGCTTTCTCTCGGATCTTTCAAGACTGGTGCCATTCTTTTGGTAAGAAGTCAATTTATGATTTCAATCATGATTTCTGCTTAAAAGTAATTCCTAAAATCTTATATTTCAAATAAACATCATTGGTCAAGGATTTTGTTCTTTTAATTGAGGTTGCAACAAGATTCTTGCATCCTCTATTAGTAGGGTTTCACCCTTAACAGAGATTTAAGATCTGTCCACTTTTGTCTTTCTCATTATTTATATGAATATTATTAGTTTTTGCTTTATAAAGTTGTTTTCTCATGTATCCATGTGCTCGGCAATTTCTTCTTTGATGTTATTTTTGGCATCCTTGTGTACTGTAGGCTGGACTTTTCGTATATGATATTTTCTGGGTTTTCTTTACTCCGGTAATGGTTAGTGTGGCAAAATCTTTCGATGCTCCGATCAAGGTGATTACTTCAGCCTGACTGAGATAATATTCTTCTGGTCTGATTGTTGGTATCCTATATGTGTTATCTTGTGATGCTATTAGATGTGTTGTGTTAGTCTCTATTTTGGTTATAATAATTATTCATATTTGTCACAGCTTTTGTTTCCAACAGCAGATTCTGCACGACCATTTTCCATGCTTGGACTTGGTGACATCGTAATACCTGGTATGTTGTTGAAAAATTAAGTTGAGGGGAACTCTTGCATGATAGTGTTTTAGAAAGCTTTGTGGTGAAATGTATATTCATATTCAGGGGAGCTTCATCTTAGCTGTGCAGAGGCTTACTAGGTTTGAGGCACAAATGGAAGTTTTCATGAAGCAGGGTTACATAAATGGAAGTTTATATTCTATTTCTGTGAATTTAGATTAAAATTCTCAGGCATTTTTTTTTGTTTAATTGTGAGAAAAAAATTGATCGGATTTTGTATAGTTTTTTGACACTTAAAAGCAAAAGTAAAGGAAAAAAAAATAGAAACACGGCAGAGTGCAATTTTTTTCTCAATAATTTGGTTGGTTATTACAGAGTTCCTTTCTGGTGTTCAGGAATCTTTGTGGCTCTAGCATTGCGATTTGATGTGTCTAGAGGGAAGGGGAGCCAGTACTTTAAGAGTGCTTTTCTGGGATACACAGTTGGTTTAGTTCTTACAATCATTGTCATGAACTGGTTTCAGGCAGCACAGGTGACTATTGCTTGTTCTCTTCCTGTTTTATCACTTTCTCCATATATGTGTAGGGGAAGTAGACTCTTTGTTATGCCTTATTATTTGATATTGACTGATATTTTTCACTGATTGTGATTCTTGGTGTTGCTCTTTCAGCCTGCACTTTTGTATATTGTGCCTTCTGTAATTGGATTCCTGGCTGTTCATTGCATATGGAATGGCGAAGTCAAACAGGTTTGTTCTCATTTCTTAACACCTTTATGATCTGGTTTTTGCTAGTAACGCTGAAGAAAATAAAAGCACTGAATTAGTGTTCCATTTATTAAAGAATTGCTTTTTTAACGATTTCTTTTGGCATTTTGTGCAGTTGATGGAGTTTGATGAATCAAAGACTGCCGTTGCGTCTGAAGAATGTAGTGATGCCAAATCTATTAAGAAAGTCGAATGATTTTGAAAGGAGTCATCGACAACAGATCGTTTTAGCAGGAAATGCTTTTTCTTTTTCTCCTTTTTGAGGATCCAAAACCATCATCAGAAGCTCAATTGTAACAGATTAACTTATGCAACTGCACACCATTGTAACAGATCTTGGAATTAAGCAAGAAATAATATTTTAGCCTTTTTAAGACCACTGTTGTAGATATTCCCAATTTTAATCTTTTGAAACATTTATACAGGTTTTAGAACTGTAGTGTTATGCGTTTCTGGAGATGATTAAGTTTTTGTCCTTTCTCAACTGTACTGTAATGTCATATATGTTCTTGCAAAACTGGTTGTGTACAGAAGCTACCCCAAAGCATTCTGAAATTTTCACACGGTAGTCACGGAAGGACCGAGAAAGGGAGCCGGCGAAGTCGGGAATCGATCGATAATATCCTCTATAGCATTAGCATTTGCTCGAGACGACAAGACCATATTTATTTTGCAAAATAACTTGTTATTTTCACCATTTTCACTTTCTTGCCACATTTTCTTGTTCAAATGTCGAACTATTTTTTTATTTGTATACAATTTGTGGTTAATCCATATAATATGTATATATATCGAATCATGGAAGTCTACTATGAGTACTCTATTTGGGAGAACAAAATATGCAAATTTGCAGTAGTGGTCTGGACCAGCCCATCGATGATTAGGCCTGCGTCAAGATTGTGTTCATGGACGTCGTTTCTTGCTTGCTTGCTTTGCTTCTCTGACAAATCCCCAAAAAAGGAAAAAGCTTTAATTAATTAAGAAGACAATTAACATGAGCTAAAAGAGCCTAGTTTTCGATTTAATTAACAACAAAAACAAAAGAAAACCCGACAGAGGCAAATGAAATCAATAACATCAAATACTTGAAGAATTTTCTTCCTATGTTTCCCCTCCTCCTACCAAAAATTCTCTCTCTCTTGAAACATGAATTGATTGGAAGGAGGCACAGAGATAGAGAGACAGAGAAGCGAGTTCATGCAACCGATATTGCATTTGGGTTTTAATGGGTTTCACTTTTTGAGCCAATCAAAGACAATTTTGTGAAGAGAAAGAAAGGAAGAAAGAAGATTATTAGAAAATTCGCAAGCTATGGAAGGTATATCTTCAGATTCTTTTCTTAATCTCGAATCATTTTGGGTGTCTGGGTGTTTTTTTTTGGGGTGATGAATTTATGAATTTTAACTTGGATTTCTGTCATTGAAAGGTTTAGATTCTGTTTTTGTGGGTGATTGGAGTTTTTATTGGTGCTGGAAAACTGGGGTGTTTGCTTGCATTGCGAATATTGACCAATAATGCTATGTTTGTCAATTATTATGAAATCTGAAAATTTCGTATCATGGGTTTGTTGAGTTGTGTGCTTCTTAGCAATTGTATGTTATTTGTTTATTCCTTCCTCTTGATTTGTTTATGGTTTAGATTGAGAGACTGGTTCCATACCCATTTGCCAAGGCTATTTGAGTAGCTGTTGACCTATTTGTGTGTCAATTGTAGTGGTTGTACGAAATGATCCGTGTTCACAAATGCTGGTTGTGAAGTGTGAAATATGCTGCAATGGTACAGCTAGTAAGCCTACAAATGGATTTCCTTTATTGTGACATGAATTCTGTTTGGCATGTATTTTGAAGTTGAGACCAGCTGAATTTAATTTTTTTTTAGTTTACTGTGGTTAGAACTTCGTCTACTTCTAGAAATGTTTGGTTTCGAAGGATTTTCAAATGGTTGGAGTTACTTGCAAATTCAATGCTATATGATTTGAAAAATGAGTGTTTTCATGACTATTTGGATTGGGTGCTCATTATATCCCCCAAAAGCTTAAGCTGTTTGGAGGGGAGCAATCTAATCTTTGAAGGGTAGCACAGAGCCAACACTAAATGTCAGGTGAACACAAGGGTCTTTGCACTGCTACCATGCAGCACTGATGCATGCAGGCATTTAGTCCTCCATGCTTTCTGTGCACTAGCAGGAGGCATCTTGAGCAACAGGATGGATATTGAACCCATAAGCCAACATTATCTGTTCATTGAATTGGTTATTATGTGTATGACCTTTTTGGTTGTTTCATGGAGTCTGGATCAAGTTTTAAAATTAGTTGGTTCAATTGGCAAGAACTTGAATAGTAGCTGATTCAGTCAATCACTCAAGGTAGCTGGTCAGGGGGTCAATGAGGTACTATTTCACGTATTGGGGTGACAATATTAGATTCTTGCCCTGCTGTATTTTGAATTCTAAGAATAATCCTTGGTCGCATCAGTATTAGGAAAGAATGGTTGTGAGCTTGTCAGTACTTCTACAACGAGGAAAATATGAATTATTTAAGTGTTCCGGTTTTTGACGATAAATTAAAAGTTTTCCAGGATATAATGCATGCCTCTGGAAGAGATAGGAGACAGTGACCAATCATGAGAAAGTAAAAGGGTTTGTTTGCTTTGGGTTTTACCATGTAGATACTAGCTTCGCACTTTGTTTCATTGGAGGGAACTATGAGACAAAGAAGTGGAATGGAGACAAATATTACAGAGGAGAAACCATTTCTATGTTTGATTGGAAAGAAATGACAGGTTGAAGATTAGAAGGAATGGGTAAGTATGTTCAATCTTTTTGAGTCCAAAAAACTCAATCTACTCATAAATGGATGGAAGAATGATAGAAAGAACGGGGTCCTACTGAAGGATGAAAATAGTTTTATCTATTACCCTTGTCCTAGATATCTACGAAGATTGATGGACTTATTACAGTTCACCATACAATCATCAAACTAATATATAATAGTTTTTCTCTTCATGTGCATTGAGACCTGTTAAAATGTGGAAGTGACAATTATCTTCTTTTTCTCCTTCTGTCTAATCAACTAAACAGGAAGAATGATTGATATGTACCCTTTCGTTCCTATTTACCTTTCTGTTTCCTTCCCTTCAGAAGCAGGACGGCTTGGGGTTCCTTTGATGCATTTACAGGCAGGGGAATGGGAATCATTGTTATTGCAATAGTTTTGTCTTATGAGATGATTGTATTGAAGGAACTTTTGATGTGCATTCTGATGTTGTGAGATGTTAGTAAACTAGAGTGATGCCAGTAAGAATTTTGGTTGAGGATGTGATGAAATATGTTGTGTATAATATAAATTGAGATCTATACATATAGCTTACTGTGAAGAAGTATGGTGAACAAGATGTGTGTAGCTGTGCCAATAGGTAACCTAAAGACATAAAGTTCTTGAGTTAAGAAAGCTCTCCCTGAGCGCTTATGTACTTATTTTTCATTCTGTTAAACTCAATTTGTCATCTGTTAAGGAATTGAGTTTGTATGTTAAAGTTAGCAGTAGGTGGGTGGTTAATATACATTGATGTATGTATTTCCATCTTGCTATCATTTATATAACTAATATATAATTTTTTTCTTTTTTGTTATCAAATTTAGATTCAATTGAAAGGCATTCTGAAGAAAATAAAGTATCTTTGGAGAAAAATTTGAAAAAGCAGTACAAGACTCCAGCTCAGGTTATGGCTTTGGAAAAGTTCTATAATGGTATTGTTGCTTTGCCATGTTCTATATTATTTGTAATGTATTGTGCTAAGCTGTGTCAGTTATGTTTTGAAAGGAAAATTTTTTGGTCTTTTTTAGAGCACAAATATCCTACAGAAGAAATGAAATTGCAGCTTGCAGAGCAGACAGGGTTGACGGAAAAGCAAGTATCGGGATGGTTTTGCCACAGGCGCTTAAAAGAAAAAAGATTGTCGGGTGATGAAGCATTTGCTGGTGCGCGACAAGATCGATCAAGTGGTGTTATTCAAGACCGTGGGAGTGGCCTCAGGCAAGATTCATGTGGTAGCACTAAACAAGGAGATTATAGGAGCATTGATCCAAGGGAGGTTCAAAGTCGGATGCTCTATGGTCATGATTTTTCTGCAGCAGACCTTGCTGATGATCATAGGAATCGGTATATGGCACATGCTAGCGGAAGGGATGATACATCTTCAGAAAGCAGCTCATTCTTGCAAGATAGGCTTTATTCTCGAAGTGATGATCCTTATGCTATGGAAACTTCTAGATATGCCAGAAGTAAGGAATATAAGCCATCAGGATATTTGAAAGTGAAGGGTGAAACTGAAAATGCCGCTATTAGTGCTGTCAAGAAGCAACTGGGGCTGCATTATCGTGAGGATGGTCCAACACTTGGTGTGGAATTTGATCCACTTCCTCCCAGTGCATTTGAATCTCAAAGTGGTGATCCGGTCAATGGTAAGTCATCTGAAATTTTTATCTTCTTTTCTTTGTAGAAGTTTTCTAATTAAGAGTTAAGGAGTTGTATTACCCATCATTGTGATTTGCTTCAAGGAACAAAAATTATATCATTTCTAAGAAAGTCTTGTGGTGGAAGTGCATGGATTCTATTCTTTATAAAGAGGTCTCCTTAATGTTTATGAAATAGACATCAGAGTTGGTAAAAGAGAAGGACCCCTAACATGCATTTTTAAGGCAACATCTTTATAGAGGACTGTGTCGAAGTTTTATGACAATCATGAAAGTGGTTTTTGTATAGAGGATTCATGTTTATGTTTAACCATTGCTTCTTAAGTTCCTTTGATTTAGACTCACTTTTATCAAGGTTCAACATGTAATTGGTCATGCAATATAAGTAATTGTCTGCTTGTGGGTTGAAGGAAACAAATTGGAGTTGATGGTTTGCAAGCTTCAATTTGAACTCCTAAGTATGGTAGTTGATTTTCCATATTGGGTTTACAGGCAGCCAAGAGTTCGAGTTGTTACTCCAGGTCTGCTGAATGTTTGAGCGCTAGATGTATTCAATGCAGATTTTCTCACCTCATTAATAACTGTATAACCCTTCACCTTTTGCTTTTGCCTGGAAGGCTTCAAAATTTTTGTGATATTTACTTATTTTGTTGGATGGTTTCTTTTGGTTTTGTATTTTATTAGTGTTATTGATATTAGATTCTAACCAATTCAGTTTTTCTCTGTTTTTGATAAATTACCTTTAAGATTATTGGATTTTTTCTTCTGTTTTCCTTAATTTGTTTATTTATATGACATCTTTTTTGTTGGAGAGTTTTTGTGCTTTTGGTTTGCATTTGTCTTTAACTTATGATTCTTTGTAGTGAGGTTGGGAACTTTAACTTGATTTGTTTGCTTGCAAGATGTATGTATTTATAATGATATATTTGTACATTCTTGTATGTGTGGTTGGTACATCCTAAAGTCAGAAACTGATGAATACAACTCAAAAACAACCGTAAAAGATCTAAAATTAGATTAATGTAAATCTTACTCTAAGTTGTGTCTGCAAGTTCTAGCAATTGATGCTTGAATTCCACGAACTAATAGGTTTAGTGTAAACAGTATTAGACAAAAGTGAATGTAAAGGAAGAAAGTAAACATTTAGCTGTCCTTTTGTATAACCAAATTCCTCCATCAACTCTCCTTGTGGAGCAGCTACATGAAGTGTTCCATTGTCAATCCCTACAACAATCTATGTACTTGGTCCCTAAAGTAACTTGACAATTGGAAGAAACAGAATCCTTACACTAGAACCCACTAAGAATTGACCTGGTTCCAGACTTGAATAAACTACCGAAAGACGTGTAACAGAGAGTATCAAAGAGTGGATGCATTTGAACTGGATAAGCCCAACTATTCTTTTTTAAAGTGGTGGTTTCTTCGGTCAAAAGAGATTGCTTTGTTTTTATATACAAGTTCCTGATAATTAGTTTAACTGCAAAATTTTTTCTTGAATCCTTAGCTTTTAGAATTCTTATGCCTCTTTTGTTAAACATATGACAGAGCCAGTCTATGTTGGCAATTCCAGATGGCCCCAGTCGCCGGATGTACCAGAAATTGAAAAGCAACACACTCTTGGCAGTGTAAGTGGACCTTCTGATGCATTCTTCTATTTTGTCTTCTGATCTCATTGTTTTGCAAGTTTATGAGCTTGTTCCATGCGTGGAAAAATTGGGAGCTAATTTTGTAAACTTGGTTTTGTACTATATTAAATGAGAGTTATAAAAAAATTGGGAAAATATGACTCCACCTCTACATTTCTGTTGTGTGAATAGAATTTTTAATCCATGATACTCAACTTTTAACACCGAGAAAGCTTTTAGGATTTCATTTCACTCTCTTGTGGTTTAGTGTTAAATTGAAAGAAAAACACCAATAAAATAATTAATAGTTTGTTTGCAAGCCGAACGGTGTATGTATATAATACGTTTCTTACTGTTTTGTTTTGTTTCATGCCCATGCAGAGATTTGAAGTGGATGGATTGAAGAAGCACTTTCAGGATTCATATAGTGGGGAAGACCTTAATTGCAAGCATGGTTCTGATTACAAGGGCACAAAATCTCATCATCAAAGGAAACAGAAGTCTCCTCTACTTCATTATCTTAATTCCTCCCCTTGCCCAAAATCTAACTTGAATAGGTATGAGGATTATGATGGAGAAACCCCTGTTTATGATAGCCGAAAGGGTTATAGCTTCAGTTCCAAGAATGATGCTGGATGGATGGGATTGGATTCCATTATGAACCATCATGAACCCTGTGGTGGTAAAATTAGTAAGGAAGAAGCAAAGCCTTATTTGCATAACAATCATATTGCAAGCACCAAGATTCTCCGAAACAGTGAATACATGCCTAAGTTTTCAAATTTTTCTGGGAGCAGTAAGTCTCTTGATGAAGAGGAGAGAGGACGATCTAAAAAGATGGCAAAGGTCTTGTAGTGCCTTTATATTTATATATTTTTAGTTATATGTTCTGTAATTCTACACCATTCTTCTTGATGGTATTTGATCTGAACTTTAATCATGTAAGCATATTTGCAGGTTAAGAAGCTTTATGGAGAGAAGGCAATAAAAGGGTGTTGTGACTCTGTAAAATTGAAGGCGCATCCAGCAAATGAAATGACTGTGAGTTCAGCCTCTTATCGACATTTTGGCACATGTCTGTGTTGATGAAAATAGTTTTTCTACTTTACTTTTGACATCCTTTTTTGAACTAGACTTTGAAGGTTGCAAAACGAGCAAAAGTTGAGTTTCCTCAGCGAGATTGTATGGCCAAATCATCATATGCTGAAATCCCAAGATGGACAAATAAAATTAAAGGGTACAAGCTCCTGCGTTCAAAATTTTATTCTTTATTTGTTTTCAAGCATGTGTTTGCATCCCACATTATTTTGTGTGCATGTTTCTTTATTTTTTTTATGATAGATCATTCCTTTGATTTTCCTTTTAGATATTATGATAGGTCTTTGTTCTGGTGATTGTTAGTTTGTTATTAAAAGATGAAGTATCTGAAATTATGCATGTGCCCTAAGATAATCTATAAAGTTTGCATGGTGTGTTTGATTCCATCAACACGATTGATAAAAGGAAACCCAAAATTAATATTATTTCTTGAACTTTATTAACATATAATTCTGGGAGTTACTTAACCTCTGAATATTATCTAGTGCACCTAAACAGAACAATGATAATTATGTTTCATTTTTCCTAAACAAAAAGAAAAATTTTGGCTGAGAGGATATAGCGAACAATAAAATAACAAAAGCGTGATATCACTGAGGAAATTTAAGAGAGGAAGCCTATGGATTCACAACCTCTTCTCTCTCTCTCTCTCTCTCTCCATCAACACTTTGTTTTCAATCTGTTTGACTTTTTTCATTTTGGTTGTTTGACAACTGCTCTTGGTTGATTTTGCACTTCTCTTACCACTTAAGAATATAGGATACTTTTTCAATGCTGCAAAAGCTGAAAGTTTTGAGATATCTTTATGTTTTTTCTTTTTCCAAGATCTTAGTGAGCATAGCTGACAACCTACGGACTTCATTGTGTTTCATCTAGATCTCCTGCAGATATGCTGTCTAGCTTCAGTGAGGATGAAACAGCAGAAACTAGTTATATGGATTGAGGAATAGGCAGTCAGATTGATAGTATAGTTGGACGGGCTGGCTGGCCGGCTGCTTATGATCATCTGACAGTTTCCTATACACGATATCAGGATGCAGTGAGGTTGTACAGTTGAAGAATGCGTTTCATATGCTAACATTCTGACATGGGAAGCTCCGTTAGTTTAACATTACGATCAGGACCAAACTCCTAATTTTTCGTAGCAACCAATCTTGTCTTGCCTATGTAATACCAAGCTGTTAATATGCTTGTAAATCTGTTTTTTCTTTCCCCCCCTCCTTTTTAGGTTATAATTCTGATTAAAAATCTCATCAGCTGGATTCTACTTCTTTGTAGATGGATTGGAAACCAAGCTGATGATCACTGTATGTATGCTGTGACTCCTTTGCCATTGTAATCAATGATGAAAGCTTTGATGGAAAATTTTAGTCTCACATTTTCCACATGCAACTCCATGTTTGACTACTCGCAGAAGCCAATACGAAAAAACGAAAACGAGGAGAAACAGAAACAAAGGGCGACCATCATTCTCGGAGAATGTCCATGTTTATCAATAACAAAGAACAACCAATGTTTACGAAAACATATCCAGAACATGAAGCCCTAGGTCTCTCTCTCTCTCTCTATATATATGTATGTATATATGTATGTATGTATGTATGTATAGCTATATCTTGATGTTTTAAAACTGCCAACTTTTTTGGCTTGCATGTTATTCTACAAAGAGGACAAGTATTCTTGATTTTGAGCCATTTGAGAATGCAAGAATCATGAAACGTATGCGTGCAATCCTCCATGGCTCTTCCTTCTTCGCCTTTCTCCATCTCATCTTGACAAACCCCACATACCATTCCTTCTTCTTCAACCTTCATGCCTTTCGTTCCTGCAAGTGCTGGATCAATTGTCGGCTCCAAGAACTTGGCCAAGTAAATAGAAACCTGCAACTCCACCTCCATTAACGCAGTCTTGTAATCTTTATTGCTAGCCATAGCTCGCGACATGGCCAACCTTTTTGTCATCGTTTCAAGCCTTTCGAATTCAACCTGGTCGTCCAGAAGAATTCCGTTTCCGAGCTTCAAAAATACATATGCCTTGTCTGACGCAATCTGAAACTCATCCATCATTAACATGTCACTGTCTATCTTCTTTCAAAGAACACAGAGATAAAGATTTGAGTTCACTATAATAATGTTGAATATAGACACAGAATTAAAATACTGAACGGACAAGGACTCCTTATTCTGTCCGAAACCAGGAAAGAACAAACAATCCGTTCTGAAGAAGAGACAGTTCGTCATCTATAAACCGAAACAATAACATCTGAGTCCATTTAATTTTGGTTTCGACAACGATGGATCTAATTTCATACATAAATATATTAATTTGTGGGTAAGTATGCAATGTTATCCTCAACCTAACTCAAGATAAGAGGATCTCGAACCATGAAAATAGATTATCTTAGGAGTTCTTAACCAACCTTCATTCAATATATATAGATAACAGAAATTGTTATTTAATTATAATTAATAAACAAAAATTTAAATCATTGATTGTTAATTGTCCAAGCCATGCACAGGGATTGAGATTTGAGTTTACAGTATACACGGCAATACAGACAGAGACTGAAACGGGACAGGAAAATAGGAAACTCGTTGAATTAAGAAACGCGAGCAGACAAGGAATCCTTGTTATGTCTGAAATCAGAAAAGAAAAAACGCAATCCTTGTTAAAAGAAGGGGACAGGTTATTTTCTTCAACGGAGAGAATGCCATTCTGGTCCATGTAGTTTTAGTTTTACCAAAGGAGAGAGCTAATATCTATATTTATATCAAATAGGTCACTCATTAAAGTAGTAATTATAATATTTTTTAAAAAATAATGTTTTGTTAAATTTAACCATCAAACTATTAATTTTATTTCTATAATTTTATTCAATTAAACCAATAATAATAACTCCTCAAAAATATAAAATAAAATCACGAGAAAAATTTATAAATTTAATGATAAATAGATTTAATATCACATTATGTGGTTGGTCAAATAATATCGAGAAACAATAATTTTTTAAAAAAATAATATTTAAAATATAATTTTTTTTTCTTATTTTAAAATTTACCATATAATTCAAACACATTTGAATTAAATTAAATTAGTCTCCTTTCAACATTAGTGTGAAATAGATTCATCCTTTAGACCTCTTACCAGATTTAACTTTGCTAGCCTCAAAAATACAATATCACTTCTTAGTTTACACTTTAAAAATAATCCAAGTCTATTTTTAATTTTCAAATGTTATCTTATGCATTTTAACTAAGTTTGCTACCATATATATATATATATATTGATGACTATCAAAACACTAATAAAAAAAAATATAAATTTTTTTAATCATTTTAACTACCACTGTAATTAGATAGTTTCAAAATTTTCATTTCAATCATTTGTTAAGCTAGAAATGTAGAATTTTCTTCATAATAGTCTTTTAACAGTGATAATTGAATACTCTCTCCAACCTCAAATGAAATACATTGACACATGATGTTTTGGTAAGAATTTGGACCCATATAGAAATGAATAATAATAAGCTTCATCAAGAGCCCATGACATGTATGATAGGACAAGAAAATTAGGCTTGTTTCTTGGGTTTTTTTTTCTTATTATTTTTTGAAAATTTGTGGATGTAGTAGAGGATGATGGGCTTCTTGTGTTGATTGACAAGCACATCAATCCCTCACTTAGCTAGCTAACTAATCAGTTGGTTTTGGGTCTACAAAGAAAAAAAAAGTGCAATTTCTCATAGTGTTGGTCTTAATCAATCAAGACTTGGGAAAAAGAAAGTTAGCTCTTTTGCTAGCTTCCTTGCTTGCTATGGACATTGTTGTTGTTTGTGAGAGAGCATTCAACCCACTTTGCACATCCACTTTGCTTTATTTTAACCATATCTTTCTTTTTCTATTCTTCCTTTCTTCAAAACTCAAACAATTTATCACTAAGAGTAAACAAATTTAATTTAAATCAATTTTAATATTATTTAAAACTATTATTTAAGTTAATTTATAACATTTCGATTCAAAATTATCCACCCTTCTTATAATAGAATAACATTTTTTTTATTAATTTTTTTATTTAAATATTAATTTACGGGTGAAGATCGGGTTTAGATTTTATATTGTTTTTAATATTGTGAAAATAATAAAAACTAAAATTTATATTTACTTCTCTTATTTTAACTACAATATATTATAGTAATAATTTCAAACACATTGAATTGGATAATGTTGATAATCTAATCCATGTAAATTTTAATTAATTATCAAAAATTATATCTCAATTTTGGAGGTTGAAATTGGAATTTCATTAAAAACGTGGTAATAGCCTTAATTAAATGTGAGAAGGTAAAATCAGTTGCCGACCTGCAACACACTTGATCTCGTAATGTTTTTACTGACACGCCACGTGTCAACAGTGTTTTCAATTCACAGCCGAGCCCTCGATTTATTTCTTTCTCAAATTTTCCGTCATTCAGTTCACCCACTTTCTCAGCCACCAAACAGCCGAAGGACGAAATTTATAATAGAAAAAATTACGGCAGTGAGAGTGAGAGTAAGAAAGAAGGGTGGTCAAAAAAAAGGAAACTTACAGATAAATATAGGAATTATAATATCTGAATCCCTAATATTTTATATTTTAGAAAATAAGCATATAAGTTTTATTTTGTGTCAAATAAGTCCCTAACCGAATTATAATGACTAAAACACCCTTCATGTTAACTCCATTCCATATTAAAAAGTTGTTTTGTATTTTGATCATATACTCTTTAATTTATTTTTTAAAAACAAAAAATACTATTTCAAGAATTTTAACTAAAAAAGAAAAAAAATGATTTTGTATCATCTTTGTTGTATAAAAAAATATATATTTTTAAATAAATTATATTTTTTATAAATTAAAATTTTAATTATTCTCGTCTAAATATAGTATTATAAGGGTAATTCTATTATTTTAAAACTTGTAAAAGTGAACCAATTTGTTAGACATCGACAAAAGAAGCACACAAATTAGAAACAATAAATCATTAGGGCCCTATATGTTATTATCCATGGCTAGAAGTCTATTCAGTCAATTAGACGCGCTTTCTTTCCATTTTCTTTTTCTCTCACTTACCAGCCGTTGACAGCAAATTTTTTACTGCTTTGTATTGACTCTCTATCTGCTCTGCAACTACCGATCAGATCGTGTCATAGAATTTTCTCTTTGGTTTTTGCTCCCACTTTCTCGCGAACCAAACACTGGACTTTTATTTCCTTCTCGATCGATTTTCTCTCTCGCTAAAGATACTCTCGTCACTCCTCGTTTTAGGCGACACTGTAGTTTCTTGTCATTGACTTTGGCCACGGTTTCTTTCGGTTTGTGCAATTTGGGGGAACGGATTGGAGTTGAAGTGAGTGATCGTGATGATTGAGCTAAATGTTTTGAGAGATTTGGGGATAGTTAATGGTGGTGGAAATTTAGGGTTTAGTTTGAGGGTAAACGAGTGGATGAATGGAAGGGTTTGGATTTGAGAATGGGTGATTCAAAGATTGAAGTGGAAGATTGTTCGTGTGAGTATAGTTTTGATTTTTGACTAGTTTTCTGATAATGTCAAGGACCGATAGGATGCCTGCGGATCATAGCAGGGTCGGTGCCGTTGAAAGGGACATCGAACAGGTACTTTTTAATATGTGTTTATCATCTCTTGTATTGTTGATTGATTGACGTGCTTTAATCATGAGTGGAGATAATATATATACACTTTTTGTTTGGAATTGTGAGTAAAGTATTGTGATGTTATAGCTAATATTTTCTCGATAATTTTGGTTATGTTGGTTGGTATTGATAAAGTCTTTTGTGTGCTTTAAGATTGTTTTTTGATCACTAAGCAATAACTTGTAATGCAGGAGCGTTATTAATAGGATGTTTAATATCTGGGTCAGCTGATTTTATGTATTTTTTTGGTATGGATGGTAATTGATATGCTATTTGCTATATACTGCTTTTGTGGCAAGTGGGATGATGAAGGGTGAGAGAAAATTTGCTAATCTTAGTTTAGGAGGAGAGAACAAACTAAGGTCTAATATTTGAATCCAGCCATTGGGTAGGCAGAACTGCTGTTCCTTGAGAAGTGAAGGGAGAGCATTAAAATGGGTAGAAAATATCTGGGTCAGCTGATTTTACATGGCACATTAATGTTTCCAGAATGCATCTAAAGAAAGTATTCTAATGCAATCATGTTCTGCTGGAATCCCAGACATCTGTCTTTTGATAGTGCAATCCAATTCAAGGTCGATATTGCTGGGATGCTCTATGTAAGTAGTTTGCCTGCAGTTTCTTGTTGATTAAGAAGGGAAATAGTGGTGGATGGGCTCTATTTAAAGCTAATATACTACATTCTGTTTTGAGATCTCAAAGTGGTTAACGCTGCAGATACAGTGTGTTACATTAGTGTTATATGTACTCCAGCCTGCTGATATGTCAGAGATTTTATTTTCTGTTGAAATCTTGGCACCGCTTTACATTGTTAGTCATTTGAATATGCACTCAAGATTTTATCTTTGTTCACTTCTGCTGGTGTTGTTCCTACATCTTAGTTCTAATTTTATTCTTCACCTGCAAATTTGGTGCATATCCTTATGCAAAGATCTTGCATGATATTTACAACAGGCCATTACTGCTCTTAAAAAAGGGGCATACCTGGTCAAGTATGGAAGAAGGGGAAAGCCCAAGTTTTGTCCTTTCCGACTTTCTAATGTGAGTTTGGCCCACCTTTTATATATAAATATATTTCTTTGTTTTGCCTTTTTCTGTTTCTAAAGTGCATGTATGCTTTTTTTTTACCTTCCCCCCTGTACTAAGCAGTTATTTGAATTATTAGGGTCCATTATGCACATATTGAAGTTTATAGGTATTGAATTTTCTATTTCCTTACTGGATATTTGTTTTAATATTTTGACAAGATAAGATTGTGATTAGGTGCTGCTGTTTTGGTCACTATACATTTGTAGGCTTTCAACCAATTTATTTAGAGAAACTATGTGTTGGTAGCATTCTGTATCCACTCAAATTGGATGCTGATTTTCTAACCTAAATACTGGATGGTTGACTGTGTCTAACCTAATAAAAAAAACTAAAAAAATGTGTCATTTCTTTCAGGACGAGTCAGTTTTGATATGGTTCTCAGGGAAAGAGGAGAAGCACCTTAAACTACGCCATGTGTCCCGAATCATCTCCGGACAACGTACTGTAAGTGTCTCACTGTACGGAAAAAATATTTTATGTAGCTACTCTTCCATGCTATTTACAATCTTCTGCAGAATGTGGTTGCTTGTCTGCAACATGTGTTTGTAACATAGATGAAAGGTTTGTTCCAAATTCAAATCAATGTTTTTGATTGCTTTATTAGAAAACTGTTAGTATAATCAAGGAAACTTTTTTGGCACATTGGCATGTCTGTATCTTATCTGTAATTCATTGTAAATGAGTCGATCATTGTTGCCTAAGGGTTACCTCGGTCATTATCTTAACTTGGTATTGGACAGAAGAACTTCTATAATTGTTACTATTTCAACTTGACTATTGCCGTATTAACTTCTGTTTGGCCAAATGAAAGCCATAACCAAATGCCAGTCTCAATTAAATTGAATCTTGGGAGTTGTAATCTCACAGTAAAACTAAAGCGGGGCTTTTACATGAGATAAATTTACTTCTGATTGTTTCTTCTGTATTGATGTGCTGTAGCACTTCTGTAGGATTAAGAGAATGGTACCCAAAAACTAAGAATGGAAAATGATAAGAAGGCAAAAATTGGGAGAATAAAAAAAGAATTGAAGGGGGGAAGATGCTTCCCTCTGCAGAAAGACGAAACATATTGGGATGCCATTCGGGCTTCTACCCCTGGGTTCTCCCTTCTTTTGTTGCTGGTAATCTAAGTACACTCCTCACCTCCGGTGCATTTTCCTGACACTACATGTCTCTGGACTTGTACCTGTACACTTGGCATTCTGTCTGGGTTGATTTGTATTCACATCTTTGGTTAATTGGCGAGTGGTTGCATGGGTTTGAAGCTGCTGAATTTTCTTCTTTTTTGGTACCACAACCATCATGCATTTACACCTGAATCACTGTTGTATATTTCATAATGTACTGCTTTGCTTTTTATTTGCGTTCATGTTTGTGTTCTTGCCTTCAGACTCTTGACATCATATTCTAAATTTCTGTTTTTTTATGCTACTGGCTGATTAAATGTCCCTAATTTTTTTTTCAGCCTATCTTTCAAAGGTATCCACGACCTGAGAAGGAATACCAGTCATTTTCTCTTATATATAATGACAGATCACTGGATTTGGTAATAGCATTCTTCTTTTTTCCACTGATTTCCATTTTTTTTGAGTCACACATTTGTTTTTTGAGAAGTTCCTTCTATTCTAACCCATTTTCCTTGTGCTATATATTGATGGTTTTTGTAACTGTGAAAGTTTTGTTATAATCTGGTGATCTGATTTTATTGCTAGATTTGCAAAGATAAAGATGAAGCTGAGGTATGGTTTAGTGGATTAAAAGCATTAATTTCACGTAGCCATCATCGAAAATGGAGGTCGGAATCAAGGAGTGATGGAATTCCGTCTGAAGTAAATAGCCCTAGAACATACACCCGGAGAAGCTCTCCTTTGAATTCTCCATTTGGTAGCAATGATAGCTTGCAGAAGGTGTAGTGATTATTTTATTTTTATTTTTCCTCTTGCGAGATAGTAATACTAAGGGTCTTCTTTTTGGTCTTCAACTCAGGATGTGGGAGATCATCTTCGCCTTCATAGCCCTTATGACAGTCCCCCCAAGAATGGTATGGATAAAACATTTTCAGATGTGATATTGTATGCTGTTCCTCCCAAAGTTTACTTCCCCACAGATTCGGCTAGTGCCTCTGTTCATTCTCTGTCATCAGGAGGCTCGGATAGTGTTCATGGCCACATGAAGGCAATGGGAATGGATGCTTTTAGGGTCAGCTTATCAAGTGCTGTTAGCTCATCAAGCCAAGGATCTGGTCATGATGATGGTGATGCTTTGGGGGATGTTTATTTTTGGGGGGAAGGAACAGGGGATAGTGTTCTGGGTGGTGGACCTAATAGACTTAAAAGTTGTTTTGGTGTCAAAATGGATTCTTTATTGCCGAAGACGTTGGAATCGACAGTAGTACTTGATGTCCAGAATATTGCCTGTGGTGGACGACATGCTGCCTTAGTAACCAAGCAAGGAGAGATTTTTTCCTGGGGCGAGGAGTCAGGAGGCAGGCTTGGGCATGGTGTAGACTCTGATGTTTTACATCCAAAGCTTATCGATGCCCTTAGTACTATGAATATTGAGCTTGCTGCTTGTGGTGAGTATCATACATGTGCTGTAACACTATCGGGTGAATTGTATTCATGGGGGGATGGGACTTACAATTTTGGTCTTCTTGGTCACGGAAATGAGATCAGTCATTGGGCTCCCAAAAAGGTAAATGGGCCCTTGGAGGGCATACATGTATCATTCATCTCTTGTGGACCCTGGCATACGGCTGTTGTAACCTCAGCTGGGCAATTATTTACTTTTGGTGACGGTACATTTGGAGTTTTGGGGCATGGAGATAGGACAAGTATCTCTATACCAAGGGAAGTGGAATCTCTTAGGGGGCTCCGAACTGTTCGAGCAGCATGTGGTGTTTGGCATACCGCTGCTGTCATTGAAGTCATGGTAGGGAATTCAAGTTCCAGCAACTGCTCATCAGGCAAGCTATTTACATGGGGAGATGGAGATAAAGGTCAACTAGGGCATGGTGACAAGGAAGCAAAACTTGTGCCTACTTGTGTTGCTGCTCTTGTAGAACCCAACTTTTGTCAAGTTGCCTGTGGACATAGTATGACAGTTGCACTTACAACAGCAGGTCATGTTTATACTATGGGAAGTCCAGTATATGGTCAGCTAGGAAACCCACAAGCTGATGGAAAGCTTCCCACCCGTGTTGAAGGAAAGCTTTCTAAGAATTTTGTGGAGGAGATAGCTTGTGGTGCTTATCATGTTGCAGTTTTAACTTCAAAAACTGAAGTTTATACTTGGGGAAAGGGAGCCAATGGTCGACTAGGTCATGGGGATACTAATGACAGAAATTCGCCGTCACTGGTAGAAGCTCTGAAAGACAAGCAAGTCAAAAGTATTTTTTGTGGTACTAATTTTACAGCAGCTATCTGCCTTCATAAGTGGGTCTCTGTTGTTGATCAGTCTATGTGCTCTGGTTGCCGCTTGCCATTTAATTTCAAAAGAAAACGTCACAACTGTTATAATTGTGGACTGGCTTTTTGTCACTCATGCAGCAGTAAAAGGTCTCTGAAGGCTTCAATGGCACCCAATCCCAACAAACCTTATCGTGTTTGTGATAATTGTTTTAATAAACTAAGAAAAGCCATTGAAACTGATGCTTCATCTCAATCCTCTGTAAGTAGAAGAGGAAGTGTCAATCAGGGGCCTAATGAATTTATTGATAACGATGAGAAGCTGGATACTAGTTCTCGCACACAACTTGTGAGATTTTCTTCAATGGAATCTTTTAAGCAGTCAGAAAGCCAATCTAAGAGAAACAAGAAATTAGAATTTAATAGCAGTCGTGTCTCTCCTGTTCCAAACGGAGGCTTCCAATGGGGGGCCCTCAGTATTTCCAAATCTTTCAATCCCATGTTCGGATCATCCAAGAAGTTCTTCTCAGCTTCTGTTCCTGGATCAAGAATTGTATCTCGAGCAACATCCCCAATATCAAGACGGCCCAGTCCACCTCGTTCAACAACGCCGACCCCAACTCTGGGAGGACTTACCTCTCCAAAATTCATTGTGGATGATGCAAAAAGGACCAATGATAGCCTTAGCCAAGAGGTTATTAAATTAAGAGCACAGGTATGTGCTCTTCCCTAATTTTGGTTCACTTTCCCAGTAAATTTACTCAAAAGTTTTTCTTTATATTGCTTTCTTTTGATCCACTTATTTTGAGTATTTGATTAAAATGGGGAGATAGCAATAGGTAATGAAAGTTAAGGAATGACTGTCACAAAATTTCCGTATATCTGGATTAATGTTGAGAATGGTGTGGGTGTTAAACATCTATGTGTTTGTTTTGAGTTGTATATCAATATATTTGATTATGATTTACATGTGGGCACAAATGAGGACGCTGCATATATAGCTTATGAAATTGAACTACCAGTAGATTCAAATTCAACCCGAGTTATAATTTAAGCTAACTATCAAGTAAAGCTCATTGTTCAAGGTTTAATTGCTGCATTGAGGAAATCACTTTAGCTGAGTTTGGAATTTAAACAGTTTAACCTTCATTAAAATTGGAGGGTTAGCAGTTTGTATAGAAATATTATGGTCCCTTTAATTTTATTAGTTTTTTTGAGCTTGTTGTATGATGCCAATTCTTTTAGACATCTTTTATCATTGTAGAAAGGCACAGGCTCTATGGAATTATTAATGCATTGGAACCCAAACCCCAAGATCTAATAGATTACCATTCAATACATTAAATATTAATACTGTCAGTTGGAGCTAATCATTGAGCTTTTTCTGTGGAATGTTGAGCTGTTATATTTACTCTTAAATTTGTCTTCGCATTGTCATCTTTAACTTTACCTGGTTGTCTGTTGCAGTATCATGCCTGATCAATCCTTCTCTTTCAGGTGGAGAATCTCACTCGCAATGTGCAACTTCAAGAAGTTGAGCTGGAAAGGACAAATAAACAGTTGAAGGAAGCGATAGCAATTGCTGGGGAAGAGACTGCAAGATGCAAAGCAGCAAAGGAAGTGATCAAGTCGTTGACTGCCCAAGTAAGATGGATATATATATATATATATATTCACATTATCACTTACAATAGTGTTATTTATGAGTTGCATGAGAATAAAATACCAGTGAATTCAGTCTACATACTGGATTTTCTTATTTATTTAATTGTTTTATAAGTTGAAATCATTTTGTTAGTTAAACTATGTCTTTAAGTTTTAAATCAATTTGTTCTGCAAAAATATAAGCCATACTAGTTCTATGAAGAGCATTGACAATGGAAGATGCCACCTATCCTGTGTGGTAAACCCTTGCCTATTTACATATACCTTTACGAGACTTTGAGTTCTCAAAGCTTGTTGGCTTCTCAATCTACAATTCTCCCTTTATTCAATGTCCCTGTGCTATAACTAATCTGTTTCAGCGAGGGCAATTGCACAATAAACTCTCTTTTACACACTCACCCCCAAATGCATGCTTGTGCGCACTCAAGCAGACATTGTGCACACAAGTGGACATTTGGGGGTGAGAGTGCAACACACACTCATACACACATGAGAGCAAGTCCATTACACTGTTTCCACTTTTGCTTATAGGTGGAGAAGAGACACTAGTATGCTGAAAGGCAATTACATATAGTTTTTGATGAGATACCGTGTATTATATGAGTGCCTTTTGTCTAGACCCAATTCTTACCTTGGTGCCCACTGCTAATTTGAGTTCTTTTTTAAGTTGTATTGGAGCTTGATTTGGTACATACGTATGTTTCATTAGCTTGTAATACCTAAGCCAACTTTGCCAATAGGTTGACAGTAAAATGAGGAGACACGAGGAGAAGAGATTTGATACATTTGTTTGGCCTTTCCTTTAGTCTTTTTGCATTTGGCTGTGTTGTAACTCCAAGAATGTCATGGATTTATCTGTAGCATAGTATAAGCTCCTGTAACTAAGGAGCAGTAAAGCAGTCTGTTTTAATGATTCTATTGATGAGATTGAATTGCGAACTTTCTTGCCTGGTAACTTGTTCTAGCCAGGAATCAAGGTAGCCAGGGTATGTGGCTCTTCTTGCCTTTCCCGGAAGTTCTGCATAAGTTAGTTGTAGTATATGGGTTTCAATTGTCACTTGTCTGTTTGACTGGACAGTAGCAAAATGAAGATTTTTTTTCCCCTCAATTCACATTTTCATTGAACACTTGATGGAAGTATAATGCTCAATTGCTATTGGTAAGGATTTTTGTTCCAGTATTATGTTCTAAATGGTTTTCGAAACGTGTTATAAGCTGCCCATGATGTTTGATTCTAAAAGAAATGAATTAGATTCTTCAGTTTTACATCAGTGTGCTTGTGCTTTCATCACATTTTGTATTGACAATAGCCTTTCTCTTTAATGTCAAATAGTTGAAGGACATGGCTGAGAGACTGCCAGTAGGAGCAGCATGGAACATCAAGTCACCTACATGTACTTCTTTTGGCTCCAGTCCTGCTTCCAATGATGTTTCTAATATTTCAATTGACCAGCTGGCTGGGCAAACTGAAACTCATGAGCTAGACACTAATGGATCAAATAACCAATTGCTTTCTAATGGGTCCAACACTAGCAGTAATCGTATTTTGGGTAATAACAAACAAGGCCAGTTAGCAGCAACAACTAGAAATGGGAACAGAACGAAAGAAAGTGAATCGCGCAATGACAATGAATGGGTTGAGCAAGATGAGCCCGGTGTATATATAACACTTACCTCACTACCAGGAGGTCTCAAGGATCTTAAACGAGTTCGCTTCAGGTATAATGTCTAATGCTCCGTTGTCTGACCACTCAAATTGTATGCAATCTTTGTTAATCTAAATTGGTTTATAGAACTTATCATTAGCCGTGACTAGAATGGCCTAGTTTTTCTTTTAGTAAATTTTGACCTTTTGCCTTTGTAATGTTTTAACTCAACCATAATACAGGGTTCTCATAACTAGAACGTGAACAATGCATCTGTGCCTGAAATCAATGTATACACAAGTGTTTAGATCACCTAGTTGTCTTGTCCCCCTTGACGTCAATGTAACAGTTCCTTGGGCTGTCTTAGTTTAGATCTAGCATTGGATGCATCACGTAATGAATTGCAGAACTAAAATTTTTCTACCATTTTATCAATGCAGTCGAAAGCGGTTTACTGAGAAACAAGCAGAGCAATGGTGGGCAGTGAACAGAGCTAGAGTATATGAACACTACAACGTACGCATGATTGACAAGTCAAGTGTTGGTGTTGGGAGTGAGGACTCGGGTCATTAACACACAGACAAGACAACAATTATCTGTAAATGTAACGATCTGTTTAGATTTCGGCTCCATTTGTAGGGAGTTCATATTGATCTGTTAGATTTTGTTTCCATCTTTTATAAATAATAAAAAAAAGAAGTTTGATGGAATCAAGGATTAGTACAAAAGAAAAAAAAGAGAGAGAATTAGAGGGGTTTGATTGTGCTTTTTCTCCTCCCTTGATTTTACATTTCCAATTTTTTTGGTTCCTATTTGTAACTTTTGTGTGGGGAGGTTTGAGGGTGGTGAGAAATGTAAATTCAGAGTTGGTTGCTTGCTCTTTCTTGAAAGCAGCTGCCATCATGTAAATTCATAATCAAATGCTTCTGGAAATTATTTTTGTACCTTATTTTACCTGGTCAGGAGGCTTGTTAATAGGGAATTGCATATTGATTCACATTTATGTTCATTCAGTTTATGCTAATCAATTTAGGTCTTGACCAGGTGTTTCTGGTTCCAAAGAAATGAAATTATTTGCAATCTTGCAAGGAATTTTTATTATTAATTTGGAATGCCAAAAGTAAAAATTTTATGTTTACAACCAATTCACTACACTTCTGAGTAAATTCAATTTAATCTTCAAGTTAATTGCAAAAGTATTAACTTGTAGAGTTGAAGAAGCAGATGAACATTTATGGCAATATGAGATAATATTATTAAAGAAGTTTAATACATTATTATATTTTAAAAAAAATGAGGTAGATTCATATATCATACTTAATTTTTAAATCACAAGTTCAACTATTTTTATAATTGTAGTCAAATTGGATGTAAGAAATAATGCAGTTACAAATTTCAATACAATTTTTTTTGCACAAGTTAACATACTAAATTACAATATTATGGAATTTATTATTATTATTTTTTATTTTCCTTAAGAATAGAAGATATAAACTCACATTAGTTTTTATCATTAAATTCATAAATGAATTTGTATATGTATAATCAATACACGAGTAATATTTAAATTTAAAAACAAATTTAACTAATTAAAAATAAAATAAGAATGTGTGTCAAGAATCTTTGTAATTGGATATAAATGAGGTTGGCACTTGGCACTGCACTTTTTACTCAAATCAATTTACTTCCCCTCCCCAAATTTTGGTGCCTACATTTGTTGCATTATAAATGCACAACATTGGATGCTGAATTATAACATTTCCTGAAAACCCAGCTAAGGTGGTGTTTTATTATCATTTAGCTAGAAGGTTACAAGAAGGCCTCAATTGGAAAGCTTTGGGTGGATTTGCAATAATACTGAAGGAGCCTTGTTTCTTTAGGCTTATGCTAACTTCACACTTGACCAATTTGGTGATGAAATCAATCCACCATTTCCGCATTTGGACGAGGTGCTCTATGATGTTCCAGTCTCTAAAGGAATCATCGGTTGCCTACACCAGATGATATGATCATTGCCAGTTAAAATATGTCAGAGACTCGGAAACTCAAAGAGAAATAGAATTCGAGATGAGGGATTTGGGGAAGGTAAGAAAGATTCTTGGCATTGAAATTATTAGATACAGAATTTTCGAGACCTTGCTTGATTCACAAGAGAAAATATATATAAGCAAGCCGCTTGATAGGTTAGGAATGATAATTCAAAACTTGTTACAAGTCCTTCGGCAGGTAATTTTATACAATCAAGTAATGATAGTCCAAAGAAAGATTAAGGCAAAGCTCATATAATTTCAGTGCTTTATTCAAGTGTTGTAGGCAGTTTCGTGCATGTAACAATCTACACAAGGCTGGACTTGACTTTTGCAGTAAGCGATATATGACAAATCCTTGAAGAAGACATTAGGAGGCAGTAAAATGGGTTCTGAAGTATCTAAGAGGTCCTTCTAAAGTTTAGAAAGGATCCCAAACATGGTAAGAAATTTGAGGGATATGTAGATGCAAATTTTACAGGTGATCTAGACAGAAGGAAGTCTATATCTGGATAATTGTTTACATTATGAGTTGGAAATCAACATTGTAGCATTTGGTAGCTTTGTTTACTATTGAATCAGAATACATTGCAGCAGCAGAAGCTATCAAGGAAGCAGCAAAATGGCTACAAGATATAGCGGCTGAGCTGAGATGGGTTTGCAACAAACTTTAGTGTGTCTTGTGTGATAACATAATGTTGTACATTTGAGTAAAAATCAAACGTATCATAAAACATATGGATGGGAAGTTTCATTTCATAAGGGATGAAATCTCAAGGAATTTGGTGAAGCTTTGAAAGGTTATACAAGTGAAAATGCTGTTGATATGCTCGCAAAACCTTTAATAGTTCAGCATTGCTTGGACATAGTTGCCATTAGAAAATTAAAATGAAAACTAAAGCTGGAGCAAGAATAGAAAAAGATTGGTATCCAAGGGGGAGAGTTATAAAGTGGTTAAAAATCGGTTTCAGGAAGTTAGTTGTTAAGTTAGTGAACTAACAATACAACTGCATTATTATTATTATTAGCTGGAAAAACTTAAAACAAACAGAATCAAATTTTCCTTGTTAGTATATAAGCAAGCTTACAGAGGTAGTTTTGGTCTTGAGAGGATTGGAAAAACAAGTAAAGAGAAGGTGGGCAGATTCGAAGCGTGGAGTGCCAGTGATATATTTTAAATATTTTTTAACAAATAAGATTTACAATTTTTATTTATGAAACACGATTTTCGAAAAATATCACTCTTCAAATTCGAAATTCATCAAATTAAAAACACAAATTTTATTTTAGAAAATACACACCGATAAACAATACCAAACACGCCCCCCTAAGGCCTGCTAAATTTCCCGGTCTCCTGTTCCATGTTGTTACATAAATCCTCCATGAATTCTTGAATCCTCCTCTGTAATTCTTCTTCAAACCTCTTCATCGCCGACATTGGCAAGCATATTAGTAAGAGAACTCCAGGCTCTCCGTTCTTGTTTTGGTGCTTATTCAAGAAACTAATCAATGATACACCGCAAGGAGGTCCAGCGAACAATGGTTTACCCCACCCAAAATCAACCTCTTCTAATCCAGAATGGGTTACATCGGAAACAATAAAATTCCCCCTGGTCGGGAACGTAATTTTTCTTCCGCTGATCACCATAAGATCCGCCACAGATCTTATGTACTCTTCGTTCATTTTACCCTTTGCTTTCTGCACTAATTCGATGGCATATCCCAACGGATTTCTACACAAAACTTCTGCTTTTGAACACTCAGCCGGGTATGCAAAGGCATTGCCATAATACCCGGATGGTAATTGCATGTTATAACTTTTTCCTCGTACGTTAACTACACATGAAATCCGAACAATCTCTTCAGGTTCTAAATTAAGTGCTTTTGTTCTACATTTCCATGCAAAAGCAGTTAACAAATCAAATGTCGAGCATTTCTTGATGTGACGAGGAACTTGATTTCTTAGTGCGCTTATCTCCTTGGGACCAAAGAAGAAGGGCTTGTAGATTTCCATATCATTTAGATTTGTGGTAATTGAAGCGTTTGGATTCTCATTTTTTTCCACATATTCATGGTGAATACGTGTAACTTGCGGTGGATTTCTGGCATCTAAGAGCTGTCGTTGCCAAACAGGTAATAAGGATGGTGAATTCTCTCCGCTTGCCATCTCTTCTATCGTTTTCAAGAATTGTCTCAAACCATATGCATCACACATTACGTGGTTCATGCGTAATGCAAGAATGAATCCTCCACATATCAAACGAGTCACCTAAAAATATCGTAAAATCCAAATATTTTAATGATAATGATATGACAACTCATAATATTGAAATAAAATATTTTTCATGGGTGCAAATAATTGTTTGTTCTAAATCCATAAATAATTTTTGAAACAATTATTATGATTATTATCAATTACAGAGTTATAAAGGGCAACCAAGCAACTTACTTGAATTAAGAATAACGGGCAGCCAAGAATTCCATCGGAGCCTGGAACATTATGGAGTAGTTGATCCAAATATGAGCTAGGAGATTGATCATCCCGAAACTGCTCAAGTTTGAAGTTAGCATCAGCCTCAATAAACAAGAGTCCTTCGCCATTGCACTCAACCATAAGCTTGCGATTGTCACCTTCTTTAAGCCTACCAGCTAAAGGGTAATAAAACACAAGTGCTTTACTAATTGCTTCTCTGATAACCTGAACGGGGTCTTTCCCTTTCATTAAAGGTGAAGGATTATTCCCGTAAGTGAATACTGCGGGAACCTGAAACCTCAGGCTTTCTTGGTCGTCTATGTCTGAAAGTTGCTTCACTTCTCGTGGCGTCGGTCTTGCCGGAACAATAAGTTCCGGGGCCTTCCGTGTGACTGATAAAACTTGGTGAAATTTCGTCGCCATTATTTGATCAGTTAAAAATAATGTCTTGGAGACCGAGTTTTGATTGGGTGAAGGGTTCATGTGCGGTGGTTCACTGCTTCCTTGCAAGTGCATTTATAGAGCATGCAACAATGGTCAATTCAGTGATATTTCTGATTTATTGAATTTTATAATTTTTATTTAATTTCTTTTTAATAATTTAGGAGTTCTCGGCAAGAAATTTTTGTACGAAATAATTGTATTATGTTAATAAAAAATAATATAATTAAATTATTATATTTAATAAAATAAAAATAAAAATTTTGAACTTTTATATTTAATTTTTTTTATTTATTATTAATAAATAATTTTTATTATTTTTTAATTAAATAATTTTACTAAATTAACTATATTAAAAATTTTAATTAATAATTCTTAATTAAAGGTGGATACACTTAAATTTAGTTATTTGAATTAAATTAAAAGTTTTAAATTTAATTTAAGTTAAACCTAATCATTTTGACAATAAAAAAATAAATTAAACCAAAATTAACTAATATATATCAATTTAAACTTAAATTAAATTTAATTAATTTAATTTTATTCCAAACAAAAACCTAATTCAATGAATTTTCATTAGACACTTGGATTTGGTTGAAGCATGTATCTGTCCGTGTCCGTCGATTTTAGGGACAGATACTGTATTCAAGAGAAGATGAAGTGAAGTGATCGGACATAAATTATTTGTGAGACACAGACTCTCCTCAATCCAACCATGGGTTCAATCGTTAGTGGGTGGTGCTCGTTTCTCCACGATCGCCGCGATTAAACCACATCTGTCGATCTACAGCAACTTCTAAAAGAAGATTTTACAACTGTCTGATCTTGATGTTAAATTATCAAGGAAGTGTCAGTTCACAATTTATTATAATACGTAGCTTTCTGATGTTGACGTTATATTATCAAGGAAGTGTCAATTCACAATTTATTATAATACATCATCACGTATAAAATATATTTATTATTATTTTTTAAAAAAATTTTATATTAATTATTTTAATTTATATTAAACTCAAATATACTGTATAAACAATTAATAAGTAATTTATATTTATATTAATTATTTTTTATTCAACATATCAATTTTATTAAATTCTTATAATATATTTTAAAGTTTTTTTATGAACTACAAAAATTGATTTTCCTTCCCAGTTTTTAATGAAAATCGATGATACAATCATGCAGCATTGAAGAGCAAAATGAGAACATGTATCATATTTTCTCGAGTTAAGAAGTTGTGACGAGACTCTTTAATCTTTACATAAAAAAAAATGAATTGAAGACTTTTGGACGTTGGCTTTTCTCGTGGTGAATGAATCAAGTACCCAGCGTATTGTTCTTTAGTATGTACCACCCACCATTGATGTGAAATACAGGAAGATTTAACCTATGTATTATAGGTTAATTAAGTTTTGTCATAAGTTTATGTACGAGAATTAATTAATATTACAGTATTATGGGGGAATTATAGCACTGTCGGACCGGAGCTACTATGGCACTCCATGGTTGATTGGAATTCTTGTGCTTTTATGATTGCCACTGCAGCTCGTGGTTCCTGCACCACTGACAAATGAAAATGGATTTAAAACGTGAGAATCGTTATTCACGTTGGAGAGGACACCTATGAAAGTCTCCACTTGCTTTACCATTGTTGCATTACAAATGGACCTTGTAAGGATGCAATGGACAACACGTCAGCGCATCGCTCGAGTATAACCGAGTCTCCCGGCCGGCCATTGATTAACAGAGCAAAGATGGCATCAAAATTTACTCAAGTTTTCTCGGTCACTCGGCCGGAACCGGAACTAATCGCTCCGGCGAAACCGACACCACAAGAAGTGAAGCAGCTCTCTGATTTAGATGATCAAGAAAACTTCAGGACTCAGATTCGAGTAATATTCTTTTACAAGAATAATCCTTCACCTTCCAATGGAAGGGAAGGATCCCAGTTGAGGGTCATCAAAGAAGCATTTGGTAAAGCACTTGTGTTTTATTATCCTTTAGCTGGTAGACTTAATGAAGGTCAAAATCGCAAGCTTGAGGTGGATTGCAACGGTGAAGGAGTCTTGTTTATACAGGCTGAAGGTAACTTCAAACTTGAGCAGCTTGGCAATGCAATTCTGCCACCATGTCCATATTTGGATGAACTTCTTTACAACGTTCCAGGCTCAGAAGGCATTCTTGGGTGCCCATTGCTCTTCATTCAAGTGGGAATGTCTTCATAACTTAAAAAGTTTGTTAATATTTCACACACACACACACTCTTAAGTTATCTATATTATTTCATTATATATACTTCAACACAACTACAACACACTTCAATCCATAGCCTGTATTCTCTAGCGCATAAACAGCTCATTGAATCTCAATATTTACTTCAAACAGTTACAATATTTAGTTTTTACATTAATTTTGTTCGAAATTTTTCACTTTAATCATCATACTTAGTATTGGATCTCATGCTTTTAATTTTTTTCCAACATGTACAAAGGTGACTCGTTTGAGATGTGGAGGATTCGTTCTCGGCTTACGTTACAACCGCACACTTGTAGATGCACTTGGTTTTAGACAATTCCTGAAAACCGTGGAAGAAATGGCTCGAGGAGAACACGCACCATCGTTGCTTCCTGTTTGGAGACGAGAATTATTAAATGCTAGGAATCCACCCCATGTAACGTGCATCCACCACGAATACGAGGAAACAAACAACAACTCGGATGCCTTCATGACTGACACGAACCACAAGTCATTCTACTTTGGTCCCAAAGACATAAGTGCCCTAAAACAGCAGCTTCCGTTACACCTTAGAAACATTTCGACATTTGATCTTTTAGTTGCTTTTATTTGGAGATGTCGAACAATTGCTCTTAAACTAGATCCTGAAGAAACTGTTCGACTTTCGTGTATGGTTAACGCACGAGAAGTGAAGCAACTTTCAGACATAAAGATTAAGAAAGCTTGAGGTTTCAGAACCCTGTAATATTCTTTTGCAGGAATAATCCTTCCCCTTGAATAAAAGGGAAAGACCCCGTTCAGGTTATCAGAGAAGCAGTAAGTAAAAAACTTGCGTTTTATAACAGTAGGCTTAAAGAAGGCGACAATTGCAACTTATGGTTGATTGCAACGGTGAAGGACTCGTTGCTTGTTGAGGCTGATGCTAATTTCATACTAGAGCAGTTTGGGGATGATCAGTCTCCTAGCTCACATTTGGAATGAACTACTTCATAATATTCCCGGCTCACATGGCATTCTTAGTTGCCCCTTTTGTTATTTCAAGTAAGTTTGCTGGTTGGCCAATGAAAAATATTTTGCCCTCATTTAATTTATTATTTATTTTAATTTTGTGAGTTCTCACATCGTTATCTTCATACTCAATATTTGGATTTCAATTTTAGGCCACTCTTTTGATAAGTGGAGCATTCATTCTTGCATTAAATTTGAACCACACAATATGATACTCTTAGCTTGATACAATTCTTGAAAATAACCGAAGAGATGGGAAGAGGAGAGAAGACAAGAGATAATATAGAGTTAATTCTATTATTAACTTTGTCTATACATGAAAAATATTTTCTACTCGTTTAACTTATTATTTATTTTAATATTACGATTTCTCACGTTATTATCCTCGTCATCGTACTAAATATTCAAATTTTATTTTTAGATCACTATTTTGATAAATAGAATATTTTTATTACGAACAATACTTGTTAAAAATTAGTGATTTGTCGTTTGCAAGCATATAGTATAAAAAATATTTTAAGGTTATCAAAATATATACGGCAGGCATGTATACGTGGTATAGAGACATCACAATTCACTTGGATAAGTATGCAAATCATGTGGAGCATCTTGTAATTTGTAATGATAGATAGGACATGGGAATGGATCATTGATCGATACTAACCATTAAGGTTGATTCTGCTTGATCTTGAACAATATAAAACTTTTGAAATCAGCCAGTGATGGATAAGTGACATGGAAAACAGCACAATTGCAGTAGTATATGTTCAAGTGATCTCTTGACCAATTTTAATTACAATTAGTGCTTGATGATATATTTAATACTATTTTATTTTTTTATTTAAAATATTTTATAATATTAAAAATCACATTATGTTTAACAAATGAAATTGTTAAAAATTTATTTTAAAAATATTTTTTAACAAATAAGATTCACAATTTTTATTTATGGAACATGATTTTCAAAAAATATCACTCTTCAAATTCGAAATTCATCAAATTAAAAACACAAATTTTTATTTTATAAAATACATACCGACAAACAATACCAAACACGCCCGGAGAAGAGCCAGTCCTAAAGCCTGCTAAATTTCCCGGTCTCCTGTTCCATGTTGTTACATAAATCCTCCATGAATTCTTGAATCCTCCTCTGTAGTTCTTCTTCAAATCTCTTCATCGCCGACATTGGCAAGCATATTGGTAAGAGAACTCCAGGCTCTCCGTTCTTGTTTTGGTGCTTATTCAAGAAACTAATCAATGATACACCGCAAGGAGGTCCAGCGAACAATGGTTTACCCCACCCAAAATCAACCTCTCCTAATCCAGAATGGGTTACATCGGAAACAATAAAATTCCCCCTGGTCGGGAACGTAATTTTTCTTCCGCTGATCACCATAAGATCCGCCGCAGATCTTACGTACTCTTCGTTCATTTTACCCTTTGCTTTCTGCACCAATTCGACGGCATATCCCAACGGATTTCTACACAAAACTTCTGCTTTTGAACACTCAGCCGGGTATGCAAAGGCATTGCCATAATACCCGGATGGTAATTGCATGTTATAACGTTTTCCTCGTACGTTAACTACGCATGAAATCCGAACAATCTCTTCAGGTTCTAAATTAAGTGCTTTTGATCTACATTTCCATGCAAAAGCAGTTAACAAATCATATGTCGAGCATTTCTTGAGGTGAGGAGGAAGTTGATTTCTTAGTGCTCTTATCTCCTTGGGACCAAAGAAGAAGGGCTTGTTGGTTTCCATATCATTTAGATTTGTGGTAATTGAAGCGTTTGGATTCTCATTTTTTTCCACATATTCATGGTGAATACGTGTAACTTGCGGTGGATTTCTGGCATTTAAGAGCTGTCGTTGCCAAACAGGTAACAAGGATGGTGAATTCTCTCCTCTTGCCATCTCTTCTATCGTTTTCAAGAATTGTCTCAAACCATCCGCATCACACATTGCGTGGTTCATGCGTAATGCAAGAATGAATCCTCCACATATCAAACGAGTCACCTAAAAAAAATTGTAAAATCCAAATATTTTAATGATAATGATAATGATATGACAACTCATAATATTGAAATAAAATATTTTTCACGGGTGCAAATAATTGTTTGTTCTAAATCCATAAGTAATTTTTGAATCAATTATTATTATTATTATCAATTACAGAGTTATAAAGGGCAACCAAGCAACTTACTTGAATTAAGAATAACGGGCAACCAAGAATTCCATCGGAGCCTGGAACATTATGGAGTAGTTGATCCAAATATGAGCTAGGAGATTGATCATCCCGAAACTGCTCAAGTTTGAAGTTAGCATCAGCCTCAATAAACAAGAGTCCTTCGCCATTGCAATCAACCATAAGCTTGCGATTGTCACCTTCTTTAAGCCTACCAGCTAAAGGGTAATAAAACACAAGTGCTTTACTAATTGCTTCTCTGATAACCTGAACGGGGTCTTTCCCTTTCATTAAAGGTGAAGGATTATTCCCGTAAGTGAATACTGCGGGAACCTGAAACCTCAGGCTTTCTTGGTCGTCTATGTCTGAAAGTTGCTTCACTTCTCGTGGCGTCGGTCTTGCCGGAACAATAAGTTCCGGGGCCTTCCGTGTGACTGATAAAACTTGCTGAAATTTCGTCGCCATTATTTGATCAGTTAAAAATAATTTCTGGGAGACCGAGTTTTGATTGGGTGAAGGGTTCATGTGCGGTGGTTCACTGCTTCCTTGCAAGTGCATTTATAGAGCATGCAACAATGGTCAATTCACCGAGTGACAAACAAAGAAACATTAATTGGACGAATTCACATTTCATACGTCTTTTTCCGCAACATGAATCAGGTTTCTAACGTTTTAAATTCAGTAATATTTTTAATTTATTGAATTTTATAATTTTTATTTAATTTCTTTTTAATAAGTCAGGAGTTGTCGGCAAGAAACTTTTGTATGTAATAATTGTATTATGTTAATAAAAAAATAATATAATTAAATTATATATTTAATAAATAAAAAATATAAAAATAAATTTTTATAATTTATATTTACTTTTTTATTTATTATTAATAAATAATTTTACTACATTAACTATATTAAAAATTTTAATTCATAATTCTTAATTAAAGGTGGATACACTTAAATTGAGTTATTTGAATTAAATTAAAAGTTTTAAATTTAATTTAAGTTAAACCTAATCATTTTGACAATAAAAAAATAAATTAAACAAAAATTAACTAATATATATTAATTAAACTTAAATTAAATTTAATTAATTTAATTTTATTCCAAACAAAAACCTAATTCAATGAATTTTCATTGGACCGTCCGTCAATTTTACAGACAGATACCTGTATTCAAGAGAAGACGTAGTGAATGTACAGATAAAGGTGATCGGACATAAATTAATTGTGAGTCACAGACTCTCCTCAATCCAACCATTAGTGGGTGGTGCTCGTTTCTCCACGATTGCTGCCATTAAACCACATCTGTCGATCTATAGCAACTTCTGGCAGAAGATTTTACAACTTTCTGATGTTGATGTTAAATTATCAAGGAACGTACGTGTCAATTCACAATTCATTATAATAATACATCACGTGTATTTTTAAAAAAATTTTTTTATATTAATTATTATATTATATATTTTAAAATTTATATTAAATTCAAATATACGATAATGTCATCTAATGTATATAAATAATCGGTAAATAATTTATATTTATAAAAAAAAATTCAATTATTTTTTATTCAATGTGTTCATTTTATTAAATTCTTATAATGTATTTTAAAGTTTTTAATGAATTACAAACATATCATGATTGATTTTCCTTCCCCTGATCATCCGCCACAGATCTCATGTACTCTTCGTTCATTTTACCCTTTGCTTTCTGCACCAATTCGACGGCATATCCCCTACACAAAACTTCTGCTTTTGAACACTCAGCTGGGTGGGCAAATGCATTGCCATAATACCGGGATGGTAATTGCATGTTATAACGTTTTCCTCGTACGTTAACTACACATGAATTCCGAACAATCTCTTCAGGTTCTAAATTAAGTGCTTTTGTTCTACATTTCCATGCAAAAGCAGTTAACAAGTGCATTTACAGAGCATGCAACAACGGTCAATTCAACGAGAGAGCATTGATTAAATGAATTCACATTTCATTCCGCAACGTGAATCCCGTTTCTAACGTTTTAAATTGGGTAATATTTCTGATTTATTAAATTTTATAATCTTTTTCTATACACAGAAGTACTTGTGCATAAGCTAGGAGTCCATGAAATAATTCCTATTAAGTTAATATAATAAAAAATTATTTATTTATTAATAATAATAAATAAAAATATAAATATCATATTTAATTAATATAATAAATTTTTTTATAAAATTTATATTTATTTTATTAATTAATTTTTTTTAAAAAAATTTTAATGAAGGGTGGGTATTCCTTGATTTGGTTATTTGAATTAGATTTTAAATTAAATCAAAAGTTTTAAATTTAATTTAAGTCAAACTTAATTATTTTGAAAATAAATTGAACCAAAATTAATTAAATCAAGTTTAATTTAAAAATATTTTAATTTTATTCCAACAAAAAACCTAAGATCAGTTGGTATCTGTCCGTCAATTTTACAGACAGATGCATGTATTCAAGAGATGTTTTGGAATCAATCTCGGGATTCATTAACATCCTCGTGCATTTCGCATCAACACCGTTTGCATAATAAAAAGACAAAAAATAAAATAAAATAATATAATTGATAGTGAATTAATACTAGGATATTGTGTTGATCCATGCATGTGTGATATTTACATGAAATTAGGACAAACCCAAGAGGGAGAGAAGGTGTTTAGAATACTTATGTCTGAATGAAAGTCGTTTATAAAAGAAGACACAAGTCATCGTCTCAGTGACAGTCATGGTATCATTGACATCACCGGCAATAAACTAAACAAAAGGCTGAACATACAGGATGATCCATCAACTTAACAAACTGAAGGTTAGGTTAAAATATACGGACTACGTATGAAATATATCAAACCTCAGCCCCCCTAAACCAACAGGTTAACTAATTAGCCCCATAATATTTGGCAGCCTGACAATGCCAGCTCTATTGGTTACATAGCACTAGTGATCAAGCTTAAACCATTGCCGGCTTGTTTATATGAGAATCAGAATTCCTTTCGTCTCCTCCTTGTTTGCTCTACAGGGATCAGGTAGGCAATTTGTCAACATTTCGACAGTTAAAACACAATGCGGCTGTTCATAACACAAATAATTTATTAATTTTATATTTTAATTCAATTAATAATATCATGTTACATCAGTTATGTATAATAATTTATATCAAAAATTTGTATTAGTGCTCAATGAGAATTGATACTGTTACAGTTGTGTCATTGACAGGTCCTTCAACTATTCAAGTTAGTATGGGAGTTACCAGGCGAAAGTAGTTTGAGTTGTCATTCTTGAATGGATACAACAAGGCTATTATCTCTGCTGAAAGCATGCATTAGTTCGAAGTCTCTGAAACAAGGCAAAATCATCCACCAAAAAGTAGTCACTTTTGGATTACAAAACAAAATTGCCTTATGTAAGTCCCTAATCAACTTCTATTTCTCTTGCCGACTCTATGACTATGCGAAGCTTGTATTCAAAACCGTTGAAAACCCGTTAGACCTCTCTTTATGGAATGGCCTTATGGCTGCTTATACCAAGAATTATATGTTCATTGAAGCTTTTGAGGTTTTTGGTAGATTAGTGCAAAACCCTTATTTAAAACCTGATAGTTATAGCTTCCCAAGTGTGTTAAAGGCTTGCGGTGGATTGGGTAGAGTTGGTATTGGAAAAATGATTCATACCCATTTGATAAAAACTGGGATTTTATTGGATGTTGTTGTTGCGAGTTCTGTTGCCGGGATGTATGGGAAATGTAATAGGTTTGAGTATGCGATTAAGGTGTTTGACGAAATGTCTGAAAGAGACGTGGCAAGTTGGAACACGGTTATATCATGTTATTATCAAGATGGCCAACCGGAGAAAGCGTTGGAACTGTTTGAGAAAATGAGGGGTTCTGGGTTTCAGCCTAATTCAGTGACGTTAACTACTGTTATCTCGTCATGTGCAAGGCTTTTGGATTTGGCAAGAGGAAAGGAGATTCATGAAGAATTGGTGAAAAATGGGTTTGTTTTTGATAGTTATATTAGCTCGGCTCTTGTGGACATGTATGGAAAATGTGGTTGTTTAGAGATGGCTAGAAAGGTTTTTGAGCAAAACCCACTAAAAGGTGTGGTTGCTTGGAATGCACTGATCGCAGGATACGGTTCAAAAGGTGATAGCAAATCGTGCATTGAACTTTTTAGGAGGATGAACGAGGAAGGAATTAAACCCACCTTGACTACTATAAGTAGCATATTAATGTCTTGTTCAAGATCAGTCCAACTTGAACATGGAAAATCCATACATGGGTATATAATAAGAAACAGAATACAGGCCGATATCTTTATAAATAGCTCACTCATTGATCTTTACTTCAAATGTGGATGCATTAATTCAGCTGAAAGTGTCTTTGACAAGATGCACAAAACAAATGTAGTTTGTTGGAATGTTATGATTTCAGGATATGTGACAGTTGGCGATTATTTTAAAGCCCTTGCCATCTTTGATGACATGAAAGAAAGTGGTGTAAAACCAGATGCTATAACATTCACTAGTATCTTACCAGCCTGTTCACGGTTAGCAGCCTTAGGAAAGGGAAAAGAAATCCACAATTATATCACTGAGAGTGCACTTGAGACCACTGAGATAGTCATGGGAGCTCTCCTTGATATGTATGCTAAATGTGGTGCTGTGGGTGAAGCACTTAATGTTTTTAATCAATTACCGGAGAGGGATCTTGTGTCATGGACTTCCATGATCACTGCTTATGGATCTCATGGTCAAGCCTTAAAAGCTTTGAAGCTTTTTGGTGAAATGCAGCTTTCCAATGAAACACCAGATAGTGTTACTTTCCTTGCAGTTTTATCAGCCTGTAGTCATGCTGGATTAGTTGATGAAGGTTATTTTTATTTTAACCAAATGACCTCTGAGTATAATATCAAGCCCAGAAATGAACACTACTCATGCTTGATTGATCTTCTTGGTCGTGCTGGAAGATTACATGAAGCTTATGGGATTCTACAGAGTGTCCCAGAAATTAGGGAGGATTCTGGGTTGTTGAGCACACTATTTTCTGCATGCCGGTTGCACAAAAATACAGAACTGGGGGAAAAAATTGCAAGATTTCTGATCGATAAAGATCCTGATGATTCATCGACTTATATTGTGTTATCCAATATGTATGCATCTGTCAAGAGATGGGATGAAGTACAGAAGGTGAGATTAAAGATGAAGGAGCTTGGATTGAGGAAGAACCCTGGTTGTAGCTGGATTGAGATTGGGGAGAGGATCCATCCTTTCTTTGCAGAAGATAAGGCACACCCACAAGCAGAAATGGTGAATGAATGCCTTGTGACTCTTACCAGTCACATGGAGAAAGATGAATTGTCGCCATCTTAGAAATCAGACAGAAAATGTTCTACCTAACAGCATCATGTGGTTTTCAGATAAGAAAAACATTCCTTGTGGAAGATAGTTAACGTAAATGCTGCATCGAGAACTCTTTTACAATGATTAATTGGGTGAGCTTCATGATCCTTAATGGGGCAAGGAGATTGGAGCATCTAATCTACTGCTTTGTTGACAAGGAGAACTTGTAGAAGAGACAAGGAGCATCTAATCTACCGTCTGAAATTGTATGACATCCTCTAAGAAAGTGGACTTTAACAAAGAACGCATCAGAAATGCCCGAGTATGAGAGATTGTTTCATCTATAAGTTTGGACGGTTCTAAGAACTTTGAAGCAACAGGTACTTTCAAAATATTGATTACCATGAAACACGCCATTTATTATCCAAGGTCACATATGAAGCATTTATATGAAGCTCAAATTTGCCATACAAAGTTGTTAAGTCATTTTTGTATGTCAGCTTGGCTCTGGTAAATAACACAGAGAGAATTTAAAGTTAAGAAGTTTAAAATTTTATGAAAGTTAAAGAGTAGTGCCCTTACTTCATTCTCTGATGCCAGCCTCATTGATATATTGATATAATAGTCATTGATATAAAGCAAAGAGTATTGTTCGGTCACTAGTCAGGCAATGATTACCATCATTTCAGATGACCTTGTATTATATAGATCCGTTGTCGTCCAGCGGTAAGGATATCTGGCTTTCACCCGGGATTCCCGGCAACGGACAATTTATGTTTTATTTTATTTTCTTCTTTTTATGAATATTAGATAAAATAATAATTTTAAAAATTGTCAGCAATATTTTTTTTTAAATAATAAATAAAATATTTTAATGAATTATTATGGAACATGACGGGATTATAATAGTAGATTAAAATCGAAATATAACCCGTTGAAATTCGGGTATAACCCGTTTTGAACAGCCAAGTAAACCTAAGGCGCCATAGTTGGTCAGACGTCCGAGCTCTTCTGCCATATTATCAATAAACAAAACAGAGTGACGGATTCGAGCAAAGCTATTACTATTACTATTAGATTTTAACAACTAACAAAACCACTTCGAAGCAAGTTTATGGCGAGGGAAAACAGTTGTCTCGCTCGTGTAACCACCGGCGTCGCTGTTGGTGGTGCAGTTGGTGGTGCTGTTGGTAATTCTATCTGCCTATCTACACTTCCTTCAATCATAAAATGCTTTGTTTTAAGTATCTGGAAGTGAATAAATTTTTGTGGAGATTGAAGGTTTTAATTAGTCTATATCGTTACTTGAAAAAGTAGGAATTCCTGACAAGGTTAATTTTTTTATTTTCACTTAATCTACTGTGTGTACCACTATCATGTGGGTTGGGTTTTGATTAGTGTTGTTTATCCTGTAATATTCAGAACAAGTTCCGAGTGTAATTCTGAAACTTGATTTCATCCACTTTGGTGAAAATAGAAACAGATAGAATATATATCTTATCTTTGATTGTGTGTTTATGTTGTCGCACAGGTTGTGTTGAAAGTTTTATATGCTACATTCTCACACAGTAGACACGTAGTTGGTGAATTTGATGGGCGGTGTTTACTATCCTATTGATTAGTTGCTTTTCTTAAGCCACGTAATCACTTAACCTTTTTTCAACAATGAGGCTTGAATATTGTACTTCACTATTTTGGTAATTTTGTGCATCCAATGAAATTCCCAGATTTTTTTCTCCAGTCCTAAAGTTTTTTGGATGTTTGAATGGAAATCATGGTGAAGCATTTAGTTTAGCAAGTTGCCAAGTAACTGATAGTCTCAGTTAATACAGTTGTGCATATATTTCTTTCTTTACTTGATTTTTGCCTTTTCTTGTCCAGGTGCTGTGTATGGAACATATGAAGCTATTAGGTATAAGGTACAAATCTGACATGATTCTCAACTTCAAATTGCAACGTTCTGCATGCATTGAATTTTAGATCCTGCCTTTATTGTTCTTGTTTATTGATGAGATTATTTCATCTTAATATACTTTTTTTCCTTGGATTTAACTGTTCTAGTTTATGCATGCTGAATCAATAATTATGACATCCAAGGGAAATGTAGTTTTGAGTCTAGTGGTTAATAGGTGTTATATAATATGACAACGGAGAAGAATGACTTCACTATTTCAGATAGCCTATGTCTATATTGAAGCTACAGTATGTTTCCTACATATTTATTTTCATAAGCTGATTCTGAAGTCGTCGTTGTTTTACCTCTGTGAATGAATATTGAGGAAATAAAAAGATAAAAGACACTGGGTAAACTACAGTTATAGTATCGGTCTTTGAACTGTGTGAACCTAGACATCGATTTTTAATATTTAAGTGGGTTCTTGTGCACATTAGGCATCACCCTAGTTTGATGGGGCATGTCAAAAGGAGATCTTAATGGTATTAACATCTAAAAAGAGCTAGATAAGAAAAATATACAAATTGAGATGTTTTGTTATGTCCATCAATATGAAACCAATGTTCTCTCATCGATAGTAAATATACTAGTTTTATTTGCATAGTAAACTCTGAGGTGATCCTTTAACCTCCAAACCAGTTGAAATGCCTTGAAGGTAAAACAAGAACTTCATTTTATAAGGTGTTTTATCATTCAATCATCTAACTTGCTTCTTTGGGGAAATGCAGGTACCAGGACTTCTGAAGATCAGATATATTGGACAAACCACTATTGGTAGTGCTGCTATTTTTGGTCTTTTCTTGGGTGCTGGGAGCTTAATACACTGTGGGAAGTCATATTGAACTCTGCTTGGTGTATCAAGTAAATTAATTTTGTCCTACTTAGAATTATTTGCCTTTCAATTGTGTTTGTTTGAGTAGCATATATGATTAGTCTTTTGTTGTCAGTTGGGTTTATGTCTATGAACTGCTTCATGGTAATTTACCTCTCTTTGACGAAGTTGTCAATTTGGCTGTGGTCATAATTATTGATTGAATTTCTCTTCTCAAAGAATTTCTTTTTTCTACATTGAAAATTTCCCATGTGCTGCTTTATTAGTATTATTTTTTCCTTACCAGCTGTATATAAAAATGTTACTCATATTCCTATAGTAATAATCAGAACTGATAAAAATTTCATTAATTGTGATTAACGCTCTATATTTTAATATTTTGACATCTTTCCTACATGATGTTGCAATGACAAGGAAAGAAAACAAAAATATCATATTCTTCTTACTTTATACGGAACTCTTTTTATCATTAAAGGCTACTTCAGTAGTTCATTTATCCTGTTTATACTTTAATTTTGAACACCTTATTAGGTTCTAAATGATATTTAGCATAAGCGTCAACATCTTTTAAGAAGGGATCCATAGGTTAACCTTGCTATTCGTTTTCATATATATGGGGTGATTATGGACTTAAACCTGCGCAATTTTGTTTATCAACTTATTAAATACTTTATAATATGGAACTGATGAGGTGAGTGGAGTCTTTGATGACTTTGTTAAATCTTTACAACAAAAATTTCGGATCGAGAACTGCGGAGCTAACTGATGAGAGACACCATTTACTTTCTTTACTTTGAGAAGATACATAACAAGTACAGAAACATACTTGAACAAAGGTATTTCACAATCCGGTGCAACTGTTTACCAATATTTGTTGATGTATTGTTACTTTGAACTACTTATTTTGCTTCTTCCTGTCATATTAAAACAGAACAGAACAAAACAATTGTTTCACCTGCCTCAAACCTGACAAAACATCACCTACCTTAGGATTATTTTCAATTCCCTCAACTCTGCAGCAACAGCCTATGCACCATTTTGCAATTTCACTTAACTTTGCCAAACCTGTGATCTTGGATTTTTCTTCAGGAATATTCAGCCGATGGTCAAGATACTCCTGGCCTCCAATGAAGTCATTTATCTGGTAAAGGCTGCTGAAATTTTTGTAAGTATGCCTGTTTGCTAGAGGTTCCCCTCGTAATAGCTCAACTAATAGTACGCCGAAACTCCATATATCCTCGGCCATATCTGATGTTTGTTCAGGATTTGGTCTGTTGTTGCTACTGCAATAGTTTGCAGCTCCAAAACCTCCCAACTTTGCATTGCAAAGTTCATCTAGTAGAATGTTCTCAGATGTAATATTCCCATGATATATAGGTGGTTTTGAGTACATGTGCAGCATTTGAATTGCAGAGCAGATTTGTAATGCTATTGCTAACCTCTTTTCCCAATTTAGTGTGCCTCCTTGCGCTCTCAGGTGCCAGCTCAAACTTCCCATTTGCATGAACTCAAAAACCAAATATCGTCTTTGGAGGCCATCTTGAGCATACCCCAATAAGGAAACAATGTTTGGGTGAGATGAGGACTTGAGCAAGATTTCTTCTTCTAATTCTGTTTGAGAAGACATATCTCTCCTGGCTTTAACTGCTACCACAATCCCATTTGTTGAGACTGCTCTATAAACAATTGCAGAAGGCCCCTCTCCAGTCCTGTCCTCTTCCCTATCAATATTTACCTTTATTTGCATTTGTCCCTCAGCTAAATCCATGGAGCTTTTATGCATTCTTCTCCTTTTAACTATAGCTATTGTAACCAAAGCAAGCGAAACACTTACTGTAACAACAGCTACAACAGCAATAGCTATGATAATCAAAACCTTTTTTTCCTGATCAACCGGAGAAGAGATGTAAAACTCAGCTGACCAGCCTTCCCCTTTACCTGTCTGAGTAGCAAATGCAATCATAACCTCACCAGTCAAATTCATGTGTGGGAGATCAGAACCAGAATAAAAGCCAGAGAAGTTGGCTATCTGCTGCTTTTTGCCATCATATATTGCAAGAAAATCCAAGTTTTTGGAGATGTTAATATGACTGAAATTCAAGGATACTAGAGTCCCTGGTTTTCCATGGAGAATCCACTGGCATGTAAGACCTTCAACATAGGAAATTCTGGTAGATGAACCGTACCCGATAACTCCATCATGGTCATAAACATCTTTCTTTCCGTTACAAAGCCCTATAATTTTTCTGTATCATTTTAGTAAGCTTTATTTTTGACTAATTAGGTGAATTTAGAGAAATTAGCTTGGATTTTGTTTACCTGCAGTATAGCTAAGCTCCCATCCTCTTGAGTCAAACGGAACATCATCACCACTTTTAAATTCCACAGTAGCTTTTGAGCCCATTACTCTGAAATTCTTCTGGAACTCTGTTTGATTTGCTCGAATATTTGAGCATGGCACAGTACTTGAATGAGACTGGCAAATCAGAAGATGATCATCGCTGTCTTTTGCAACTGCAAGGTAGTTGATAGTAAAACTTATGAACTTTGCATTTGGGAAGTTGATTTTCCACTGACATTTCTGATTTGGGGCATATGGCTGCAAACCATCAGTGTGATTTACTACAATTCCTCCCTTCATGATTCCTCTAGGCTGTTCCAAAACAACAGCATTGCTGCTGCAAGTTTCTGCACATAAAAAAACTTAAACCTTCATAAACTCCTGTTAGTTAAAACAATTGCATAGCAGAACAGAAGAGAATTCATTGCATTTCTTTCTTTCTAGATTTGTGTAGTCAGTTTATTGCATTTCACTAGAAATTTTCATTGTTAATACCTGAAAGTTTCAATGCACAGTTCTTGATTTTCTGGTCCCAAATGTATGGCACAATGTATCGATAACCATTCAAACCAACTGCATTAAAACTCTTCTTCTTCTGTTCATCGACATACAGAGGAGGACCATTCTTAGCTTTCAGAAATGGAGGCAAACAAGAACTACTTACTGTCAATCCATTTCCATCATTACTACTCCATCCTCTTCCATCTTTGTTAGTCACCTCCTCTGCAATTTTTGCCAGCATATTTCTGACCAAGCTATCAACCTTCTCGTCACCATTAGGAGGACCAACATAATAGCTTCTACCAAAAGATATCAAACAATGATCATCATGTTGCGGTTTTCTTGCCCATGTCATGTTCATCTTCGTCTTCATTTTCATCCCTGCAATGATCTCTATCTGAAATTTGCCACTACACAAGTCCATCAGTTCTCTCTGCTTCTGCTCATCCATGAACATCACCGTATGAGAAAACAAAATATGATAAATCTGATTCTCATTCACTTCGAAAACTCGATTACAGCTCAAATTCTCTCCAAGCTTTTCAATTGCAGTGTTGTTAAAAACTGTTTCCGAAATTTCAACCACTTGGTCTAGAGTTGTGTTGAGTTCAGGTCCTGTGTAGAAACACTCAGCACCTACACTTACTCTATCAGTCACTGCAGAATTTGAGCTGTCTCTGTATTGTCTTACAACACTCCACCAATCTCCCAAGGTAGGAACTTCTGAATCCTTCCCGTTGTATTGGGATGGAGATAAAGAAGTTATGGCATTTCTTACAGCTGCTCTCCCCGGTTCTCGCCATCCTCTCCCAAACCAGATGAGAGAAACTGTGACTGGTTCTGTCATGATTTTCCCATCATCGTAAGTGAGGCCGAAAGCCCTTCCATCTGGAGATAAACAAGGAAACCCAGGAAGAAAGTGAAGTAAAAGAGCTGCTAGAAGAATGTCAACCATTTGTAATTTACAAAGAATATGGCAAATGTTACAGAGAATGAGGCAGATTTTCTTCTAGCAGGTTGGTCAAGTAAAGAAGAGCGGCCGTCCAGAGGATCTTAACAAAAATAAATTAAGATGGGAGTGGGAGAGAAAATCAATGGCCGGCCTTAATACAAATTTAGTAAAACTGATAGAGATGTTGGAATTGAGTTGACAGAAATTGACAAGGAGCAATGACATTGGCAGAAGGGTTAAGAAGCTAAAGTTGTAAAGAAATCTCCAAAAATACTTAGTTTTGCTATTCAAATTATTAAAGTTTATTCCAATGACATCTTGCTTTGAAGCTCCCTGTGCCAACATCAATAAAGCTTGAACTGAAGAAGAGTCACTTGGTTCACAATTTTAAGGCCATACATCGAGAGGGGCCATATTCTGCTATATTGTAAATCTCTTCTAGTTCTTCAATGACACTTAATTTCTTCATTGTAATCTCGAAATTTTTATAATAATTTTATTATTATTTTATAATTTTAATATAACACAAAAGTTTTAAAATTATTTTTGGATTATATAACTGATAGGGTAATTGCAACTAAGTCTGTTGTCAACAAAAATTTAAATAAACCAAAATTTTTTCCCAATTGATCAATTGAATCCTACATGAACCATGATTACAAAATTCTCAGAAAAGCAATCTCCTGTTACTTGCTATCAAGTACATGGTTACTGAAATTCGAGTTCGAATTTAGATAATAGTATCATAAGTTCAACACGCAACAGAGAGGAGGAATGTGAGAAAAATATAAGAACTACTCAATTAAGAAAAGAAAAAAATAGTTGAGAAGATATCATTCAAAACCAGTGCCCAGGACTTTCCAATAAGATCAAGTCAAATTATTCAATAATCTCTAATTATTTATCAGTTTTTCTTACCCTCCTGAGTTTCTAGTGGAAAGTGACTGAAGGATTTGAAAATTATTCATGAACAAATTTTCTTTAAGAATATCTAGACACAACAGAATGAGCAAGGCATACATAATTATTCTCTCAAGATCATTAGCTTTAAGGCAATCAATCTAGATGGCTATAACAAATTGGAAACAGATGTCAAATATAAATCCCATTTCTTGTATAGAGCTCATTCTGACATGCAACTATGTGATGCTGCAAATACTTCTGAAGAAGCCGACTTCGGCGGTCGGCACCAAAAAGCAAACCTTCAGCATCTTCCGAGGCATTGAACTAACATCTTCACAACTTGACCAGTCAAACAAACCAACCAATTTGAGAAAAGCCAGTAATTTCACACCCTGTACAAAGAATGCAATTTAAAAGGATGCTTCTACCTCATTCCTCCACACAAGAAATCTCACTGACGAAATCTGTTGACGCTGAAGAGCCACATGGGCAATCACTGATGTCAGTTTTGAAGATCTCCAGTCAATTATGTTTGGATGTGATCTGTAACCCGTGTTAAAATTGTTCCGGCACCTCCTTCTCAAGACTTTCTGAAACTAGAATTTGCCTTGCCTTGTATTTTGACAAGATTAGAGGGTTTCTTCTCAGGAGTTAGACATCTAGTACATTTCTTGTCTTCTGAAACAATTTTGCTCAGAAGGCATATCTTGATCGCCATTTCCACCACAGAGTCGGGTTGATAGTGTAGGGGATAAAGAAGCATAGCCACCTACAGTTCAGATGTAACAGTTGAGGAAAATATTTACAGATCCGTAAACTAATTTAATGTAGCAATGGATGAGCAAAGTGATTGCAAGGAAAGAGTAAGAACAAATATCACACACCTCTGAAAGAAGAACTTCTCTCAAAGTCTTTGGTTGTGCGCAGCAAAATGGTCCCAGAGAGCACAACTACAAAGCCGCATATTTCTGATATGATGCTTGCTCCACTTTGGCCATCCCAGTCCTAAAATGATATATTTCGCCAAATAATTAATCTCATCACATTGACCATGTATTGAAAAAATGGACTGAAAGAAAATGAACTCCATCACAAGGCAGACACTTGGGAAATTTTATATTGACTGACAAGATCTAGCCGACAAGGCCTTGCCATGGGAGCACAAATATGAATAATATCTATCCATCCAGAGGTTGCCTAGGTGGATTTCCAATTTTACTAAAGGCAGCTCAAAAAGCTAGATTAGAGCAAACCATTCTCAAAACCCTCAAGCATGGAATTCAGCTGTTAAATTGGATTAGACTAAGATCGTCTAAAATCCAGCTCTGCAGACAGCATACAGGACTATTTCATAAACACTGTCAACCTAATAATTTCACCTCAACTCACACGGACTAGGCTAGTGATTACGACACATGAAACTAGAGTAGGAAGCAGGAATTCTCTTGAAACACCAAGTGATATAGTGGATGTTATGTTATGTTTGAGCAGGTCTGTTTGTCCATGTCACGCAGCCACTTCAAGAAATCATCGCTAGATCTGGAGCTTCATTTGTATATTTCCCTCCCAGTTAACAAAGTTAACTTGAGAAAATGAAATTACATCTCATAAAGAGGTATAAAATAACAATACCTTGAACATTATGACACTGGCCAGGATCGTGAGCGATGTAAACATGACATAATATATTGGGGACACAACTGCAGTGTTGAATGTGTCAAGTGCCTGTAACATCATGGAATTTCTTAGAGCAGAAATGCTGATATGACTTTGCTCATGAAGAACAAACCACTACATCAATGTATGAAAACAATGGACATATTCCAGATTTTAATATGTTCTCCAGTATTGGACATACCACATGTTAAAAGCTTGTTAAACCAAAATAGACATGTCTTTTATTTCTGAAGCCATGTTAAAAATAGACCTAAAAGATTTCAAAAGATGTTACAGTGGAAAAAAAGATATAGAACGTTTTGGGAAATCAAAAATGACAATAATTCACATTACTAACCTTGTTCAGATAATTCATTTGCATGATAACGCATACAGCCACAACCAACATAAAAAACCATGTCTCTGGGTATAGTAATTGGTTCTTTCCCTCAAAGGTTAATTTTAGCGAAGTTCCAAGAGCTTTAACACTCATCACCTGGACATTGATTGCAAAAACATACAAAATGTAAATAAGAATTCAAAATTCTTGGGGGTAGGGGGAGGCAGACTAAAGGAAATTTCTATCCTGCTTATTCTGAAAACAACAGATTAATCTGTATAGTAGGTCATTTATTGTCTAACAGAAAATGCAGAAAAACATAGAAATTCATTTGTTATCAATCATAAGATTTAATCAAATTTTACCTGCCTAAAATTTCAACTCTTAGAAAAAAAAGTGTTATAACATTCACCCAAAGGAAGTTTGACCTCTACTAACTTTTTTGTTAACTACACAACCTATGCCACCCCTCCCTTTAGACAAACACAAATGAAACTAAATCCCCTCAAGGTTGGTGTAACAAGATTGATCCATGACCTCTTATTCCACTATAAGAGATCTAATCAACTAGGTTATCCCTTTAGGACAAATCTCTATTTATAATGAACCAATAATTTTGTATGATGTATTATTTTAACCACCAAATGCAATGAAGGTTAGCAACTCAAAATTCAAAATCCATCAAATACCTCTACCTCATATTTTTGACTGCCTATTTTTCAATTCCCATAATGCCAGTTACCTCTTAAATTTTCGTAAACTATTAACAATCAAAACTTTCAATACCATAATGGTAGGTTTGAAATATAAGACAGAAAATGTGTTGGGACAGAGAGAGTTGCACATTTTCATGAAAGTATAGGACAGTGGTTTTCACTTATGATCAAAAGAAACTACATTATCATTGGAATAGTCAATCAAAACTTTGAAAAATAAAACAATGGTTCCAAATCTTTACCGAGAGAGAACCCATCAATGAACAAATGCCGATAAAAACTAAGACATTTGTGTTTCCGCACTGTGGGGCAAAATGGAAGATCAGAATGAAAACTAACACTATTACTGAGCCGATATAAAGTAGGAAAGCTGAAAAATTTGAAGAAAAAATAGTCAGTCATCAACAAAGGGTAACACAATTATAAGAAACAGATAATATAAAGGTATGAACAAACCTGGTTGGGTTGCCATGGTCCAAATTTCCTGAACAGAAGTTATTGGACTTTCCTGTGGTGCATGTATGACAATTATGATAGAACCCGCTATGCACATCACACATCCCAAAATACCTAGCTGGTGTAACTTCTCACGCAAGATAAAGTGCGCCAACACAGCACTACACAATTCAAAAAATTAAAACACTCACGGGACATCATAAACTTCAAGATAATTCTTCAACAACTGAATGCAAAGTAAGATCTGTTACCTCACAATAATACTTAAGGCACCAAGGGGTGTAATGAGAACAGCAGGCGCAAATGCATAGGCCACAAAGTTTGCAACCTCTCCGACAATCACTAAATAAAAAATCACACATGAAGAGATTATTCTGCAAAGAATCGGTGGAAGTCCACATTCATGTCATACATCCAAATTAACATACCCTAGTTAGTAATGTAAAAACAAAACAAAATTTTCAATCCACCAATCAAGTTCGCAACTGCCAGCCCGTAAAATTGACAGAGACTATGACATAAATTTGCAAATACGACAATTAAGGATGAAAATTTATCATAACACAATGTTTTAATCAGTACTACCTGAGAAAAAATAATACTAGATAAAAAAAAACCCTTACTTGTGATCATGCCAACCCACCATAGCGGCTCCAAGAGATAAGAAAACCCACCAACACCTACAAAAGTTCAAGAATCAAAGACAAACGCATTTGAGATAACCAAAAACCCAATAAAGAAATCCAAAAAAGCAGACAAAAAAAAGAAAAATAAAAACAAATAAATTTACCAGCTCTAACACCAGAACCAGCAGCAGCCCTTCTGAGGCCTTTTTTTTTGATGATGAAGCTTGACCCAATAAACAAACTTGACAACAGTGCCAGAACAACGCCCTTCAGGTTGTCTTCAGAGAAAACCATGTTGAATCTGTCTCTGTTTTTCTCTTCTTGATCGCCTTCTTTCTTCTCCTCTTCATTGAAATCTTCCAATCATTGGCTTTTGGTTGTCATTTTCGCCAGCTATTGGCAAATATATACACTCTGTAAATACAGTGGTAATGATAGAATAACTATGGTGTGGTTCAGTGTACAGCTACGTTATGTTCCACACACATCCTTTATGGGCTCCACCCTCTATTGATAACATACACTTGAATGTATTGTAGCGAAGCCCGTGATCTAGATGATAAAACGTGTGCGGTGTAAGTAAAAGACAACAAGGTGTATTGATTGACGAGTGTGCTGGTATAAAAAGACAACATTAACAACTTGTTTCCTCCGTTTACCGACAACCCGCTTCATGGCACTACACGTGTTCGTCATTTGTTTTGGTTCTCTACCGTCCATTTGGATTAGAATTTTTGTATTTTGACTTGTGGGCCTAACCACAACATTTATGGCCCAAGTGAGGCCCAAACTTGTGTACGACTGACTAGGTGTAGCTTTCCCTGCTTTTGTCAATGATTAGGCTTTGAAATAATTACATCTAATTGAATTTAAAATATAATTAATTGCAGATAATCTCAAATTTAGGAATATAATATTATTTAATAGAATTAGTGTATCCAAATTTTAACAACAGCCAGTATCTTGGATGAGTATGAACAGGGTTTGGCAAATTCAAATCAATTTAAAAAATAAATTATTACTCATTGATTTAATTTTTTAATAGATTAATTTTATTATTAATTTAAATTCAAATTAAACTAAATCAAATTATATTAATAAATGTTAATTAAACATAATTTAAATTATTTTTTATTATTAATTTAATTTTAAATTAAATTTTTAATTCCATTTAAAATCAAACACAAATGAAATCCAATTCAACTGTGATTACACTGAGTGGGGATGCAGCATTCATGGAAAGGGGAATGAGATTTGACAAGTCTGAGTTGAAAGAGATTTGTTTATTAAGAAAACCAAGAGTTTTGAATTGTTATTTCTTGTTGCTGTCAATGGGAATGAGTTGCAAGAGATTTCTTTATTAAGAAAACCAAGAGTTCTGAATCAATGAATTGGGTTGATGTGATGGAACAGGCTACATACCCTATTCATGAAATTAAATTAAATTAAATTATCATCCAAGTACCAAATTTTTACTAAATTATATTAAAACCCCTCAAATTTGTATTCTTGTCAATATTTATATCTATTTAACATTACTCAAACTAAAATAAATTCCTATAAGTTAAACTTATTCATAATATTATCATTAATTTTTTTATAAAATATTTAATATTATTTTTTTAGTTAAAAATATATTTTATACTTAATTACGTGTTTAAAGGGTATTATAGTTAATTCATAAGTGTTCTTTAATGATAATATTGCCAAAGACTTGAGTGACAATACTTTGCGGTATATATTTGATATTTTGTGTAATTATATGAATAAAGATCAAAATTTAAATACCTAAATGATAATTTCCCTAAAATTAACATCTAGGGATGAAGTCTTCTGGGTAACTTCAACCATATCCATCTGCTTTGACCCATCGATCGTCAAAAGCTTTGAATCTAAATTACATTGAATATTCCTTAAATTTTGATTTATTACATCGATATGCATGATTTTACCAAAATATACATTCGAATCTTAAATGCTAAATATTGTCAATTTAAATTTAGAAAAATTTAGGAGATTTGTTTAGAATTGAGGTGTTATTACTTTAAAATTATAAATTTTTATTTGATAGAATTACTAAACGATAAATACGAGAAACTAAAATTAATATATATTTTTTAAAAAATACTTTACAAAATATACTTTTAAATTATAATAAAAAATAATGAATAGTTATGTAAATAGATTTTAAAGTTAAAATAATAAATTAATAAAAGAGTTTATGCCGTTTATTAATAATAAAATTAGATAAAATTTAATTGTGTTCGTCGTGAGTCTCATTGATAAAATTTTTAAGTTTATTTTCATTTATTAAAATCAATAAAATTTCATATCTCAAAAATACATCATAAAGGGTATTTCATAAAATCCTAGATCATAGTGCAATCAATCCAAAAATGAATAATCTTGTAACAATTTGGACCTACATGTATAGATTTAAAACTTCATGGATCTAAATATAATAAATCCTGGATCACGTAAAAGACTTCTTTCCCATCTAGAAAACTAACAAAGAGAGGCAAACATTTACATTTGAGGCCAACAAGGAAGAACATTTCTTCTTCTTTCTTCTCCATGGAAACTTCTGTTAAAGCGTGTTCAAATCCAAAACCCGCAGTCAAAACCGCGTCCATTATCCTCGCACGAAATCCTTTTCCTGCTTTCTTCAATTTCATTTCACATCACATCTATAAAAAACCCAGAAAATTCTACAGAAAACCAATGGAGAAATTCTTTGGAGAAGAACATCAAGATCATTTTGATCGCTTACCCGACGCGATTCTTCTCGACATCTTCAACAAATTACTTGACGCCAAATCTCTTACCCGTTGCCTCCCTGTCTGCAAACGTTTCTCTTCTCTCATTCCTCAGGTCAACTCTGTTTTCCTCTCCGTTCCTCGTTGTGAACCCACATCCAAACCCAGCCGTGGTTTGCTTTTGAACTCCCTACGAATCATTTTCGGTCTCAGAAAGCTTGTAACGAAGGCGCTGAAACGATTTCATCGCATCGTTGATTCGAAGCCGTCGGGTGCGAGCAAAGATTCAAACAGCGGTTGCTTGTATCCTCCTTCTTGGACGAACGTTTTGAAGAATTTCAGAGAAGTCAAATCCATCCACGTACAGTTTCAGCTTCCGCTGTGTGGGAGTGGGATTGGATCAGACGGTGGAGATTGTTTGATCAAGTGGAAAGCAAAGTTCGGAAGGGAGCTGAAGAGTTGCATTATACTTGGTGCTACGTCAATTCATAAAAGAAATCCTACATGGGAAAATGCTAACGAGGAAAGAGATGAAGAGGAGAATGAGGAGCTGTTTTTAACTGACGATCAGCTGAAACTGCGGATTATATGGACGATTTCTTGCTTGATTTCTGCATCAGCAAGGCATCATTGGTTGAAGCAGATTGTACCAGATTATCCCAATCTTCAAAACGTGGTAATGAGCGATTGTAACAATCAAGGGAAACTTTGCATCGAGGAAGAACAGATGGTTGAGGTGAGAAATACCATGGGTTTTTTGGCGCCATCAAAATCCTCCCTGGAAAGAACACCAGTGCCGGAAGTGAGCATAAAGATGTCTTATTTGCCGGTGTTGGAGTTGCCAGCATTAGGCTATACGATGAAGGGAGCAACACTTGTCATTATCAGGCCCGTTGATGACGTGATCCGGAAGGAAATTGACGGTGGTGAGTTTGATGGAGAGGGAGAAGAGAAGGTTTTTGGTGAAGCTGCGAGGGAATTGATGAAGGCGAATAAGAGCTATGTAATGACAATGAATTCCTTTTGAGATATCATATTAGAACTAACAAGTTTTGTATGCATGTACGAGTACTAATTGATTCAACTGATAAAATCTTCCAAAGAGTGTAAGAAGTTATGGGATCGAACTTTTTAACATTATTTCGAAGATGGAATCTCATTCATAATGATGCATGCATGGTATGATAGATTCAAAAGCAGATTGCAATCATATATGAATTTTACTTGATTGGATTAGATAAGTTTCAAATACTGGATAATACAAGAAGCAATGTACCAAAAGAGAGATTCGGTGGCCCTCACAAGAGTGCAAGCAAGACAAGGAAACTATACATTTTTTTAAGTAGGTGTCCTGAAGCAAATGATAGAAGAGTTTTTAAGTAATTACACGTACGTATGGCGAGCGAATTAAATCCTGGAAGGGATCATTGGAGTGTTGTTCTGTAGGTATGCCGAAGCAGCTGCAACTCCGCTTCCCAGCTTAACCGGGAATCCCACGTCTTTTAGTATCATCTCCACGCCAGCAAGACAAGCCAACAATTGCAACTGAAAAGGCATGAAGAATTGTACCGATCAAGCAAAGTTCAGGCAACTAAAGAAGCAAAACTTATTATAATTCTAAGTTTCTTAATGATGATAAATGGTTGAACTACAGAATGAATGGTCAAGGATCTTCAGAAAAAATGGGCAGGTATTTAGACGAACAGTTAACATGATTTCTCGAAAAGATTAATGAAGTGATTGTATGAATACTAATTATTGACATATGGACTTTGAAGAACGAACATTACCTCATTCAGGTTGCCGAGATGCCCAATTCTAAATACCTTTCTAGCTACTTTGTTGAGGCCAAGACCTAAGCTTAAATTGTATCTCTTCCATGCCCTTCTAACAATTTCTGAACTATCAATATATGGAGGAACAAGCACAGCAGTCACGGTGTCACTGACCCATTCTTCTTTCTGGGTGCAGTTTTTCAGTCCCCATGCCTCCACAGCAAGCCTACATTTCAAATTTTATGGCCCTTTTAGAAAATCAACGAATTTGAAAGTATATGGATTACTCATGTTGTCAAACAGATATTTTTATTTTTGATATACCTACTACAAAAATCTCCAGCTTACCGGGTTGCTGTGCCCAAACGTTTATGCCTTGCAATCACATTGTCAAGTCCTTCCTCGAAAATCAGATCCAAAGATGCTCTCAGCCCATACAACAGTTGGATGGAAGGGGTATACGGCCAATATGTTCCCAGTTTGTAAAACTTTAGGTAGTCATTCCAGTCAAAGAAAACTCTGACTGATTTTGCAGTTTTGGATGCCTCTAGAGCTTTAGGGCTTGCACAAACAATACCTATTCCAGTCGGAAGAGAAAGAGCTTTCTGAGAGCCGGTTAAAGCCACATCTACACCCCATTCATCCATACGGAAATCAAGAGCACAGATGGAGGAAACCCCATCAACAAGCAAAAGAGCAGGGTGCCAGTAATCATCTGATAACAGATACACAATATATTAATCATCTTATTAGTCCCAAAAGTAGATTCAAGGACAAATGAAAAGTAAAGAAACAGAGTTATTTTCGTCAACCAAAAAGCAATATCAGTAAGCTAACATATAAAATATGATCACAGCAAGAGAAAATGCTTAAGATACAATCTAACAAACATATACATATCAAAGTTTAGCAAATTTATGCAGGATAAGGGATACATAAGTCAGGACATTTATTGTTAAAATCATAGCTCATTTCTAGGGAAGACAACAAAAACTTACCAAGAATTTTTCTCACTTTGGCCAAGTTGTTGGTAACTCCAGTTGCTGTCTCGTTATGAACAATGCAAATGGCCTTAATGGTATGTGCAGGATCTGCCACAAGCTTTGATGCCAATACATCAAGGTTAGCACCTTGACCCCAGTCACTTTCAATGACATCAACATTGAAGTTTAGGCGCTGCTGCTGATCAATCCAAAGCAAACTGAATTGGCCGATCAGAAAAGACACAATTCGATCTCCAGGAGACAGCGTGTTTGTAAGTGCACTCTCCCATGCACCAGTTCCTAAAACAAAATAATGACATCAACAAAGGCAAATTTCGGCTAACTAAAACAATGTAACAACTAATTCATTTTCCCTTTTAGATAACAAGTGTTGAATTATATGACTGAAAACATAAATGATGACAGTTATGAAATGTTCTATTAGTAAATTTACAATTTGATTTTCCAAATAACACATCCACATGCACTCGTGCACATACATGTAGTACCTTTGGAATAAATCTGTTTGCTAAAATGAGCTAATCTCACACCAGAATTGATACATTAAGATCCAAATTTGAAGCAAGGTTGCAATTTCTTCAAACAGAATGTAGATGATATTTAAAACTACAAACATTAACCATAATATTGCTAACAGTATATACCTGTGGTTGGGATCATAAATGGAGTTCCAGAAGTTGTCTTGAAAATTTGCTTGACATCCTCAAGAAGTGTTTTTGTCAATGCCGGAATTGCAGGAGAACGGTAATCCTCATTGTTCCTATTTATTGCCCGAATGACAGGTTCGGGGATGTTAACTGGTCCTGGAACAAAGAGGTGGTTCCTTCCGGGTCCGTACACATAATCCATCTTCCCCTAACTTGAAGTTCAACTGATAACTTGAAGTTTGACAAACACTTTTGCTACAAGATTCCAAAGAAATAAAGAAATCAATGTGGTATGACCTTTCTCTACTTCCTACTCATTTATCTTTTACAAATGATGAAAATAAGTGACAGCAAAGCTAGCGAACACAGTACCAGTATAGTTATTATTCTTACTACTTCCATGAAACAAGGAGCAATCATTATGTATTTAGGTGTATATATTCTGTAAATATTAACAACTGAATAAGGCTCCTTGCTTCAAATTTCTCTGCAAGATTTTTCCTTCATCGATAACAGAAATAGTTCTCTTGACTTAAATCTAGAGTGAACGGTATTAAATTCCACCCTTGCATTTGCTAATTAACTACTGCACAGAAAATATAAAGCACAAAAAGCAATAATTAGACCTCTTAATTAGTTAAATATTGTAGAACTAATAAAATATTTCCCATAAAACTTTTTTTTCATAACAATACTTCTTCTTGAGCAAATGATCAAGTAAAATGAATAATGAAACCACTTATTTAAGGCACATATCTCAAACTTCATCAGACTTCTTTAAGGCACGAGTGCACTTATTTTATGTAAACTTACTTTGATACACTTTCTCATACATATTTTATGCAAAAGAGAAAATATGAAGAGTCTAACAGGTACTTTTGCATACTAATATTTAAAGTATTTAATTGTAAAAAATTAACTTTAAATTATTTCCATAAAATTGTATTCTTATGTTTCCAGTAGCAACTTATTCAGAAATTTAATTCCCTTCAAGCCTGCCTTCCATTAGACATATGTATATCTATATATGTGTGTGTGTGTGTTTATGCAGTTGAATAAGACAATGAAAGCAAAGCAAAATTCTGAGCAGAAAACAGAGAGAATTTCAGCTGATGATAACAAAAACAGAAAGCAATCAGAAGACCATACCGCGCATACATGCAAGAAACAAAGCCAGATAAGAAAAGGAAATGAAAATAATTCAGAAGAAAACAGTTTGAATGTTACCTTCAGTAGAAGAATTTTGCTGCAAAGTCAGCAGAAACAGGCTCTCTGCGTATAGATAGAACAAGCAGCCGAAGAGAGAATTCATTTATATAAGAGCGCGGGAGACCAAACACCAATTAAAACGGGACCTACCATTCCTTAGATGTGGCAGATAAGGATGAAACGAACAGCTGGAATCCTGCGGCTAAGTATCCAAACCCAGTGAAATGGAAACACTTTGCTACTGCCCCTGCTTATTGTTTCCACTGAAATTTTTGGTTTTCTGCAGAGTTATCAACTGTTTGCGACAACATCCCTGTTGGTTTTAGTTTATTTCCCTTCAGTCCTTTTATTTTTTTAATTGGTATAGTTTTTATTTATTTATTCATGCAGTAAAATAATCTGTGTGTAGTAATACTGATTTCTAAGAGAATTCTACTCAAATTATGATGGGGATGGGAAAGATTTGATTTATTTTGTAATTATTTTTAATCATCCACAATAACAACAAAGTAGGCACGATATTGATTAAACTAAAATTATATGTAATTAATAAAATAACATAATTATCAACTATTTACTCTGATATTTTTATTTTTAAAAATTTGCAAAACACAAATTTTTTTAAAAGTTGTAATCGTTGGAAATCTTCTCTCTCTCTCTCTTTGATGCGAAGGAAACTACTTGATAATTAAGAAAACCATTAAAATAAGGGAACAATATGAGAAATAACAAAAGATGAAGGGATGAAATTGAAAAAAGATACACAAATGTAGTATATACAAAGTATGAGGCTGAGAAAGCAAAGTGAAAGATAAAGTGATAACGGGCTATGAACCACACCCTCCACACATTGCTTTTTCATCTTTGTTTTTTAGTGCACTTTGCTTCTTTCGTATTTTGTTTTCTTCCTCTTCCTTTGAACTTTAGTCCTCAATGGTTGGGTTGCTTGCATGTTTATTCTATCATTTCTCTTCTTTTATGCAATTTTATTGTTACTTCTTTATCAAAATTCCTTTTTTTTTCTAAACAAAAACTTGTTTTTATTGTCCAGATCTTGTTATGGGACAACAATTTTTTTTATTATAATCAAAACTAAAAATATTTCTTTAAAATTCTTGAATTGTGAAGAGTCTATACCTCAATAGCCAATTTCTTCAATATTTTAGCGTGTAACAAATTTTAGTAAAAAGATCGACAAATTGTTGCCTTGGATATAACATAGCCCTTCCTAAGATATGACAAACAAAAAATGCTCGTATCATATATATATATATATATATATATATATATATATTGAATCAATTTTTAATATTCTCCTTCAATTTCAAATCTCCTATAACAATGAAGTGAAATCATGGTAATCAACTTCACCTATTTGCTTTCAAACAATCAACTCAACCCAACCCAAATTGCAAAACCTTTCCATACATACATGCTAACTCTAATTTGGATTGACATGAAACGAACCATTTACATACTTTTAACAAGATCATAATATTGATAGCTGATACGACATATATTCACATTAACAATCTATGCAAACCCCATATCAAATCTAAAAAAGTTATATCAAGCAATTCAATGTTAAATTGCTAAGACCTACATGCATACATAAAGTATGTGAAAATTCAAATATACCAGATACATCTCTACTGATCATCCAAATCTAAGGCCGCATGAAACTAACCGCTCATCTTCAGTCAAGTATTTGATGGTACAATATCAAATATTAGAAAAACCTAATACAAGATTGTTACTTGTGCAATTGCATTCATTCTTCTACCTCAATGGTGTCATAACTCCGATTAACTTCAACCTACAATATCACATCCCTATGTCCCAAAAAAACCTAATACAAGATTGTTACTTGTGCAATTGCATTCATTCTTCTACCTCAATGGTGTCATAACTCCGATTAACTTCAACCTACAATATCACATCCCTATGTCCCAAAAAAACCTAATACAAGATTGTTACTTGTGCAATTGCATTCATTCTTCTACCTCAATGGTGTCATAACTCCTATAACTTCAACCTACAATATCACATCCCTATGTCCCAAAAAAACCTAATACAAGATTGTTACTTGTGCAATTGCATTCATTCTTCTACCTCAATGGTGTCATAACTCCGATTAACTTCAACCTACACTATCACATCCCTATGTCCCAAAAAAACCTAATACAAGATTGTTACTTGTGAAATTGCATTCATTCTTCTACCTCAATGGTGTCATAACTCCTATAACTTCAACCTACAATATCACATCCCTATGTCCAAAAGTACATTTTGCCTAATTTTTTGCTTAAAAATATAATGTTGAAACCAAAATGACAAATACAAACATCAACAAATGGTTGAATAAATGTCAAAACAAGCATGAGGTCAGGAAGAAAATACCTACAAAATTATGCAAAATTGATAATGTACACTTTCTCAAATTGCTTAATACACACACACATATATATCATCTAGCTTGTGCCTCAACATTTCCAACTGAATGGCTTTTTTTTCCCAACTTTCAATATACAAGGAAAAGCAAAAATTGCTCTACTCATTTTCTGAGGAAAAGAAAGATAAATTGTTGTGGCAAAACCTGCACAAGTCATGCTCTGTTAATTGATGATCCCTTGGCCATCTACATGTATGCTATTCCCATATGATGATGGATGCAACTCTTCAGACCAGCATGTATTTATTCCCATGGTAAAAAAGAATTCCAGAGAATATTCAAGTGGCTTAAATGGTAAATGCCACCAGGTGAAAGCCAATTGGTGTTGGACTTCAATCGGCTGTACTCAGACATCAAAAAACAGCTCACTTGATGCCAGACGGGAAACCCTGTCTAGCAGTAAAAACAGTTTGACGCATTGGGTAGCGTCTCTCATTACCAAATCGTCTGTGGTCAGTTGGTGCTGCCCCAAGAATTCCCAATGAATTTGGATCAGGTACACGATTGCCATTACTCATAGGTCTTTGTAATATAGGCTGAACTGGGGAATAAGTATCTGTTTCAGCTCTTCTCCTTCGTTTCCACGCTTCAAATTTTTTTGGATCAATGCCCTTGTGAATTGGTTCTGTCATTTGATAGGCAGTAATATTTTTATACCCCTTTTGCCTCTCAGAATGGCGATTAAATGTAGAAAAATGATTGAGATCGCCACTGTCTATAGGACCTGAAGCAGAGCCATTGATGTGGGAAGGTCCAACCCCTGCTTCCTCTTCCTTCTCCTGTTTGAGTTTGGAATAAATCTGATGCAGTTTCTCCCCAGAAAGATTTGAGAAAGTGGAGACATAGTTCCATAATCGCATTGTCATCCCTGCAACCAATATGAATTCTAAACTTCAATATGAAATATATATATGTCCAAAAGAATGAGATATACAACAAATATATTTTGACCAATACACTTGCAGTACAAAGAGAGAGAGAGAGAACAAATAGAAGATCAAAAAGAAATCAATACATGTCAATCATGAAAAATGATAAACAAATTACACTGGATGAAAAAAAACATACTGTCTTGCTTATAAAGTTCCTCTTCATGTTCTAAGACAATTTGGTCTATCTTTCGGCCTATAAGCTGCAAATAATTCCGAATTTTTGATAGGACCTGGTAAAAAATAAAAGAAAAGGAATTGAAGAAAATTGGATACATGATTCTAGAGAACAAATGTAAAAGCCAACAAAAAAGATTGAACGACGGAAGCAACCTTTTCCTTTGGAAGATTGTCACTGGTAGCCTGCAATTTCTGGAGACGTTGCAGGGTTTTAATTTCATCAGCCATGACATCTTCACACCATTCCATCCATTTCACCTCCTTAAACTGCTCATATACTTCCTCGTTGTCCGACATTTCACCTTCCTCTTTTATTAGAGGCTGTTCAACTCTCTGAGGTTTCTGAAATCTGGATCTGCTAGTATGGAAATTGACCTTACCAGAACCAGGTTTTCCTTTCTTGTCCCTCATGTGAGCTATTGGCATGTTCAAAATATTGTCTCTCTCCTTCTTGGAAGCCTTACGTCCCACTTTAGCATTTGCATTCTTTCCACCAACAGCTGCAAGTTCCTGTAGGAACAGTCCCAATCATCAGAACAGGAAATCAATGGCAAGTACAAAAAACTGGCATAAATCAACAACAATAATGACATAAACATCAGCATTACACAACTAGCTGTCATAACAGCCTCCAAACACATTAGAAAAGAACATGTGCTTGCAAAAGCAACATGAAAGAAATGCATTCAATAAATTGCTTGTTACCCCAATTTTGGCCGGATCCACTCAAACATGCTACAATTAACACAGGCAGAATATATAATTAATGATGTGACTACTAGAAATTAAGTATTCCATTTACTTTTATGGAAAGAATGTCCATTATAATGCATGAAAGCATTCTGCTCAGACAAATACATGACCAAAAAGTAGGAGGAAAAAAGAAAGCAAAATAACAACAGTTGGGAAAAATGCAGAGATCAAATATTTACACAGCTTGAAACATTGCAGAGGCAGCATGGGAAGCAGTCTAGGATGCAGTAAAATGATAAACAACATTTGAACCAACCAGTACCATTAATGAGCACATATTGACAAATACGATTAAGAAAACAAAGAGGGTAAGAATCTGAAAAGAAGGAACAAATTTGGATCTAGGAAAAGTCATTCTTCTACATAATATGTTTCACAGTGCAAGCACAAGTGAATGCCTACCATTTCCAAAAGTGCATTAGCACGCTCCTTTAGATTCGGAGCACGTGGTAGAAAGGTCTCATGGTGCTGAAGTTCAACAGGAGCAATCTTCTTTGTAAGACCGAGGCGCTCATCTAACCTTATCTTTTCCCAGTTGCCAAATCCATGGTAGTATATTCCCAGAAGCAATCTTGCATCATCAACTAACAACGAGATTCACAGGGCAAAATACAACAAATCACCAAACACATTTAACTTTTGGTTTTCCACCTCTTGAATAATAAAAGAATTGAAAGGAATCAATAAAGCACACAGCAGCTGCATAAGAGTGGGATACACATACTCTGATTCCAGCCACAACCTTTGGACCAATTTGAAGGTTTAAGATATGACAACACTCTGAATTGCTTAATAGGATTGTCATAGCGACAAATGCGCTTTGCTAGAAGTTGAAGTTCTTGAACACGGGTAAGTAGATCATTAGCCTTCACAGGGACACCAAAAAAATCCAGCAAAGGCCCCTACAGATTATTACAGTAATATCATTATATGACAATAAATCTTGAGCGCCCCAATGAAATAAAAGCTAACATTAGGAAAAATCAATACAAATTAAGCCAAATCTCATTCAAAACCAACCTTTAGGTCCAGACTTCCTACTTCAGCAGCTTGTCTGCACCCATCAATTAAAACATCAAAAAGCTCAAGCTGTGCCTCAGGTGAAGCTGTTGCAACTGCACCACCAACTTCTGCAGCTATTAAGCTGAGTTGACTCTGGTTTCCAAATTTCATAACCTAAGTTTATGAAACATGATAAAGATTTTCACTAAGTGATGTAATAAAGCAGACTAAACACAGCTTCTATACATCGCAACAGAAAATGCTAAAGACACTTCATCCTTTCTAGAAGTAATTCTATAAATCCAGCATAATGAAAGAAGCAGTGAACTAATTATTAGAAAGAGATAACACAAGAGCTGGCACCTACCAATAAATACCATGAGCAAGTGAAGCAGGAGTATTTACAAGAGATTGAAAAAGTTTTAGGGACCACTAATCACTGGTTATTTTTCTTTTATATATTTATATCAGTTTTTTATTTTCAGTTTAATTTCTGTTTCTCTGCCACTAAATCTTTACAATTAAAGAATTTGCAAGGAATGGTATACATCAAACAGAATCAATTGTTCCTATTAATTTGAAGTATCTGAGAAGAGTAATGTTGAGTAAGACCTGATTTTCAAAAAAAAATTCACAGGTTTGGAGTGGTCAAACATCAAAACAAACCAGTAATTTGAAGTCAGAACCGAACCCAAGTTTTACACATTGTTTATGTACATTTGGTAATTATTGGTGATAGTAGTTGTTAATCTCACAGGTTAGAGCTCTTAACAGAGTTAAACTTAGGACCCTTTGCCCATTCCGGCCATATTCATATTCATCCAAAGGTATTAGATTGACAAAATCAAAAAGGAGAAGAGCAGCAGACATCCAAACATAAGAGATATTAATAACAGCTACAGACATCCAAACATAAGAGATGTTTTCAAAATTTCAGCACATGCCTAGTTCATACATTAGCTGGTACATAACTATGCTGGATATGTTATGAATGTCCCACCTATAAGAGGGAAATAATAAGAACAGGACAACATGTGCTTATGTTACTTCAACTTAATGAACTTATATAAGTTAAATAGATAATGGGGAAGAACAATTCATTTGACATTTTTGAAAAAATAAGAAATATGTTGAGAGCAATGTTTTTTAATAGCATACAATGAGGACATGAACAGTTCACTTAGAATAATCTAAATGATATATGTCAAACTTTTAAGTATCATAAACATACCGCACGAGAAAAACGCTGGGCATCTCTCTTAGACAGATTCCCATAAGACCAATCTCTCACTTGAGCAGTTGCTCCATCAATGAGTGGAACAGAGGGGACAGAAAATTCTGCTTTTCGGCGCTTCAGAACTCTCTCCTGATGATCCTGAAGCTCGGACACTTTCTTTTTCCTTTTACTACTTCTCTCAGGTTCATTTGCCTCTGCATAGCTTTTAGTATTTCTTGCAGCACGTGGCGCTAAAGCTTCCTAAAGGGAGAAAAAAAAATATTGAGCAAACAGCTACAGCTTAATAGAATTTCAGAACATGTACATATTTAATCCTCCAAGCAAGGGAATGTTAGATGTTATATTGAAAATCAACAGAGCAGGCTCATACTTCAGCTTGAGCTACAGCTTCAGGTTTTATCCAACGACTCCAGAAACTTCCATCATCTTCAGCGCCACAGAAATTGGCAACCTAGATATGATCAGAAGAGAGAAGGAAAAAAAAAGTTTATGAATAATGAAAAGGCAATCAAAAAGATGGACAACTATATAAAGAAAGGGGAGTGATTAGTGAAATCCACCACAGAACATCACTCACCTTAAAAGCACTCAACAATTCATTCCCTGGTACTCCTTCAGCTTCCCTCTCCTCAACTTTCTCTGCTCTTTCAAGAATTTCATCAATATCCATACTTAACAATCTCTTTTTGCTCTCCTCTTCATTTCTGTCCTCCTTAAAGAGTTCCTCAGCCCCAAATCTCAAAATTGCTGAAAGTTCATTCTATAATCACAAAAAATTTCAGGTTATATTTTGCTAAATAACCAAAAGAATAAACCAGCAGTCAGGTTAGACCCACAATCCCAGAAATAATGAGGCAGAGAATACTCCAACTATAATTGGATCTAAAATATAGGCTACACAAAAAATAATTAAGCAAAATATATACAAGCACTTACTTTGTCAAAGTAACTCCCTTTCTTTGTCTCTTTCCTCTCCAGCCTACCTTCTGCATTTAACTTTTGAATCACCAAATGATCAAGAACCTATTAAGAACAGATTTAACAGAAGAGAAAATGTTAAAAAATTGGCATCAATAATGGAACTGAGCAGCTGAATGTAGATCTCATTACAGACACACAGAAATATAAACAGAGACACAAATGTATGATTACACATCTTCGAATAAAAATAATGAAACAATGTTGAACAAACTTCCCAGAATATACATCATACCATCTTTTTCTTAGCACGCTCCAGGATATCCTCTTCCACACTTTTGCTTGTAACAAATCTATAAATGTTGACAACTTCTTGCTGCCCAATTCTGTGAGCTCTACTCATAGCCTGATACAAAATAGAATCAAGAAAACATAATGAGAAATGGCATGCTCTTCATAATAAACAAATAAACTGCAGTAAAAAAAAAGTTTATGAAAGACAGAGAAAGGAACCTAATCCTTGGGATTTGAGAAATAAAATAAGAATAAGGAAAAAAAAACCTGCAAGTCATTTTGCGGATTCCAGTCAGAATCAAATATTATAACAGTGTCAGCAGTTGCGAGATTGATGCCAAGGCCACCAGCCCGAGTTGAAAGCAAGAAGCAGAAATCATCACTGCCCAGTGCATTAAAATGATCCATAGCTTGCTGGCGCAACTCGGCCTTTGTACTACCATCAAGCCTTTGAAACTGGAAACCTCTATAAGACATATACTCAGCCAGTATATCCAACATTCTAACCATCTGCAGTCATTTATATACATTAGCCATCAAATCATGTTACAATCTTTGTCTCTGAAAGTAAGAGCCAGCCAAACAAATAAACAATAAAAAAAATTGCAATGCTTTCACACCCAAGAAAAAAATGTTATCCTAATTATCAATGTTGCTTTGGTTTATCAATCTCTTTGCAAAGCACTTAAAACATACAAGAAACATGGATGGACCATTTAATCTTCCATCTGCTGTCACTTAACTTTTGTAATTTACACCACTGAGGGTAAAATGGTCCATTCAGGACAATAAGTTTGAATTGCTGAACAATTTCGCTTATATCTCTAATTCACAAAGTTTAGAAGGGAAAATATAATTATTCTTGTCTTAATATATTCTGCTGACTCTCCCATCATCTTAAGTACTCATTTTTCATTTTCTTAATATCTCAAGTATTTTTTTAACAACATTCTCTTGGTCATGCACTATTTCAAACTTCATGAATAAACTTCTTATTAATATGTTCTTACCAAGAAATGAGTTAATTGAAAGTCAATTATTGCAAAGAATATCTTCATCTGTTGATAAGTTTACACTATTGCAGGTATTTAGGTTAAACTATCATTCCTACTCTACACAATTGAATGATGAACAAACCACAGAGAAACTTAAAGACAATAGGCTATTAGTTATTACCATGGAAACAAAGTACCGTTATCATGCAAATGTAACAGTTTTGCTTCTTTAATTATTCATATCAACAACCTAGATAGCAATTCCAAGAGGTCTTTTGTGGCATTTAACACAGGAAAATGGAACTAGGCTAAGGCGCTAAGCCTTATGACAGCCACAATATGAAAGTCCAAGGACTTCACCATAAACAAATATCAGCCTCATGCAAGGAATTATGTAGATCATGCACCACAAAAACCATAATCCATACTAATGACAACCAATAGATTCTCGAAATCCAAAAATGAAATGTGTCCAACTATACAAAAAGATGATATCATTTTCAACTTACAGAAACATTGTAATCCGACTCCATAATTATCAGTGTGGAAGTTTACAGGGAGCACATGGAGCAGCAATGTTTTCAAAACAAACCTGTGAAAAGATCAGAACACGATGTTTTGTCTCATGCAACCTGACAAGTAGCTTGTCAAGTATCACCAACTTTCCACTGCTCAAAATAATTCTCTCCAGTTTGCTGCTGTCATTTATGCTTGTGTCCCCACCATAACCGTGGTCTGCACTCTCAAAAAGGAAGGGATGATTGCAACATTTCTTCAACTCTACCACAATATTCAAGAGTGAAACCTGTAAATTCAGAAGAACAAATAAGCATGAATTGTCAATCATCATACAAGTATGGTCACAGTTGAAACATGTTATTCAAGAAAATCATGTTACCAATACTACAAATATGGCGACACAACAACAATTTACAGCATTATTAACAATTTACAGCACTATAAAAGAATTAATAAACACTATCTGTCATACTTGGCTGCAAAAAAAAATGTCAGGCAATTAAAATATTTTTTCTATAAGAAACTGAAAATTTAATAAAATGAAAAAGTAAGTGTTACTGGACCAGTTAATCACAAGATCATAAAAAAACCTATTGAGGAAATCGAAAGCTGTACAATAAGCTTCCAATGAGATTTACAAGGAACACCCAATCACCCCCTAAACAAGGATAAATGCTTACTTGATTCCCACGAACTCCTTTGTTCAAGTCATGGAAGTTGCGCTCCAAAATCCACTTATAGTACCTAGAACAAAATAACCAGTAACAGATGTCACTAACACAATGAGAAACATTTAGTTACATCAAGTAAATAACACTTACTGCTTTTGAAGAGGGGACATTTCAACCCTAAGAATACGTTCAATTTTTGGAGGTAAAGACTTTTCCACATCCTTTATAACTCTCCGAAGAATGTGAGGCCTCAGTTCCATATGAAGATTAGCAAGCTAAATGCAAACAGATACATAATTAATGTGTTTATTGGATGAGAAGAGAATACTTCCAGAAAACATGATAGGTTCCAAAAAATGACATTAATAGCTGACTGTATTTCCTACCTCATTTTCATTGAATGAACTAAGATTCTTGTAATTTTGGACAAAATCATCCTTACTCTTGAACTTGTCACGATCAAGGAAATGAAGCAGAGCCCTGCCAGTAAGCACATTTCAGCTTATTGACATTCTAAAAGGAAGATGAAATAGAACAGCATGGAAAAATTTTAGCTAAGTAGTTGTAACAAAAATACAACTACTCAGTGTCACTCACAATCTCTTCCAATTTCACACCAGTTCAGGCCAATTCCACTACTTCAGTTCAGTTCAATTATCAATGATTTTAAGCTGCTGATGCACATGATGGGAGGTCGCATAAGGTTAGCAGTTAGAATGACTGCCACAATCTTTTGGAAAACATTCAGACTTCTAGAGGGAGAAGGGGGGAGTTTTCTTTTTAAATGAACAGTAGTTAACGATGACAAAATAAAATTGTGTTGTTGAAATAATAAGCATAGTATTATTATTTTGTACGCTTAAGATATTGGCTATTTCACTTGCACAGAGATAGCAATGATAACATCACCATACGAGCATGGTTCCTTTTAGCTCACTCTAACCTAGTAGCCTCAAGAAGAAAATGTGCAGATACAACTCGGCAATTTTCAATTTGCCATACTCGTGAAATTTGTTCCATAAGACAAAAGTAAAATGTCTAAGAGAAATTTCTGTTATTTTGAAATTCAGGAGAGATGGGTTTGTCAAAACTTCACCATCAAGATGCAAACAGCATCAATTTCATCATAAAGCAGGCAAATCAGTATAGAACACCAGAGTTTACCACAAAAATCATAATTGAAACATTCTCCAAAGCCTTGAAACCCTTATGTTTAGGACATGTTGCAAATTCCTAATGACCGTAATTTACACTCAGTGTGCAAAATTGCAATGGTCTACTAATATAAATAGAAAAGCATACCATAGCTCTTCCACACTGTTTTGCAAGGGAGTGCCAGTAATAAGCAACTTATTCTTGGTGCTAAATTCCTGCAAGACGCAAAGACACAAGGAACCACATTAGGCTACCACCAATGCAAATGCACAAAGCAAAACAAAATCAATTGGACACTCTACCTACCGAAAGTGTTGTGTACAATTGTGCCTCACTGTTCTTTAACCTATGAGCTTCGTCAACCATCAAATAGTTCCATTTTATCTTGGCTAGAACAGCCTTGTCCTTCAGGACCACTTCGTATGTGGTTAACAGAGCATTAAATTTTATAGGCCTGCCGACTTTCTTCTCATTATAAAATTCATATTGCTGACAAACCTGCAACAGAAAACAATGAGCAATTGAAAAGAAAGAACAATGATTCTAGTTTTCTTTTAAGATATATTGTTATAAGTAACAGATTATTATTTATATTGATGGTCAGAAAATTTATGAATTTTGTATAGGATGTCCACAATAATCTACCCTTCTAAGTAAGCTACAACACCATGTATTTGGAGAATGAAAACCAAAAGTTATATTGATCCAAAATTAATCAGGAATCAGTATGTTGCAGAGGAAGCCGCCTAAAAGTAAAATTGAAAGAATGCAGACGGTCGTCCTATAAAACAATTTATCCACAAGATGCAGACAGTTGTACTATAAAACAATTTATCCACAAGACTTCTAATAATAGAATCATGTTTAACAGAAAGTCAAAGAAACTTCGCAAATTCTTTTAGAGACCCAAAAAAATTAAATAAATTAAAATAAATTACACCTGACAAAAGGATCAATCAGAACGATACACATCAAAATATTTGCAATTTCTGAGCCCCAATTTATATTGCAAATCAAACAGATATATCAACAAATACTACTCACCTCTCGGCTTGCACGTGTACCAACATAAACAATGACATTCATAGTGGGTAGCCACTTTCTAAATTCTTTTGCCCAGTTTGACAAGGTGGATAATGGTACAACTACAAGAAACGGACCGGGAATTTGTTGAGCATTCTGTGAAAACAATATACAAGTAACTTCAGTGTAATCAATGACAATAACATTTACAAGTCCATTCAGTTCAAAAAAGAACACAGGTTCACCTGTAAGAAACCGAGCATTGACACTGACTGAACAGTTTTTCCGAGACCCATTTCATCAGCTAAAATGACATTGGTATCGTTTCTCCAACTGTTGAAAGAATGGTACTAATTAGCACGAGTCATCAGGGTGCATGAGTTAATGAAATCCAAACACCAAGACTTCAAGCAAATGGGAAGAGCATACCTATTTACAAGAAAATTCAGGCCCTCAAGTTGATAGTCACGAAGCTTTCCTCCTTTCAACCATTCAGGTTGTTCATCAAGCTTCCGCAAACTTGCTGAATATCAGAAATGTTTTCAGATTAAGTAATTTGTTCACGTAATACAACACACCAAATACTGTAAAAAAGTAGAAAGCAGTTTATGTAATTGAGGAAAGAAGATGAGACTAAGACCAAAAGGATTAACAAAAAGAAAAAGGCAAGGAGAGGATAAATAAAGAAGAGAATATCAAGACTTTTTTATGTTCCAGAACTTATCATGAAAGAAACTAAGGCATGGTTGCAAAAACCAACAGCAAAAGCCAAAGCAACAGACCTTTGCTTTTCTTACGCTGAAGATCCACCATTTTCCCTTGTTCAGCCATTGCAGCCTCACGAGCCTGATCACAAAATGAAAAAATCTCAAAACCTGAAACCATAAGCATTCTGTTGTGTGTGCATTTTGACATTAACAATTGCATCTTAGACTACAGGACAGGTAGAAGAATAAACCGTAATTCCCCTCAACCGATTTGCTGTCACAACAGTGTAATTTTTACTCATACATACCACAGAGTACATTTTTTTCTATAAAACTGAAAAGGTGAAGATGAGTTCTTTTCCTATCCCTGGGGGAAAAGGGGTAAAAAGAAAGAAAAACATAATCTTATTGTTCTATAGCAGGAATGCTGCAGTTCTTGTAGTGAAAAATACAAGTCTATTTTTTTCTTTCAATTCAACATATCTTAATCCCAAAACCTGTCTAATTTTGAATGCATTTGTGTGCCAGCTTTTGGAAACCTTTATTTCCATGTCAAATTTGAGTACAAGTTCCTTCCAAAAACTTTACAAAATATAAATGTTGTAGTAAATCTACTTGGTTTATTAAAATAACAGACTCAAAATTGAATGAAATAAAAATTGGAGGCTGAGCACAAAATCACTAAAAACAAGGAAAAAGAAATGAGACCAAAAACACAGTAGAAGTAATTCTCTACCTTGTACTCATCAATAGCATCTTGAGCAAATGCAATATCTACATCCTTCTCCCTAAAACCAAACGTCAATAACCATCACAAAAATTTGATTATTCTCATGATAAAAAAAAACTGTTTTATGACTAAAGAATGAAAACAACAATAGAATACAACAACAAAAACCACAAATGATAAGGTTATGAATTCGTTTGTCTTGAGGGGATCCAAAAATATGTTTTAGCACAAGAAAAACTTTTATCCAAATCAAAAATGAAGAGGGGAAAAAATAAGCTTAAGGTATATACAGATGAAGCAGCTGTTGTTCCAGTCAAAATATGCTCTTTTTGGATAAGAAACAAAATTAGCACGTTAATTAAAAATAAAAGTTGACAAGAGTGGACATCCACATAGGTTACAAAAATCCTACAGAGAATAAATTATAAGCTGGTCTAGTTTCTAGCAAGATCAAGAAGAATCACAGATCTAGTCTGGTTATACCAGGTTGCTTCTGCATATGAGAGACCTTGCCACTTGACTAAATACTCCGGCATCACATTGTCAGAGCTATCTTTACTAATTCGATCAGCAATTATTCTCTCAACCTGAAAATATAAATAATCAACCAGTTTCAGAAACATTGGAGTAAAAGAAAGAAAATTTTAAAATGTTAAGGGGAGAAGTTGAGGAACCAAATGCATAAAACTTATCAAAGCAAACCTGACTATTTTGCTTGATGATATCCAAGTCCATTTCCTTGCTCACATCATTGACCTCAATCTGACATGCAAAATCAGACAAGAAAAATTAAGTTGAAACTGAGCTCATTCAGAAAAGCTTATAGATAGAAGAATGATCAGCATCAAAGCACAAAGGCAAAAAAATATATCTTTAAAACAAGAGCAAAATAAGAATATGCACCCAATAGTATGCCATTTATCATGGAAAATATTTAGTAGAGTTTACACCCAAAGGGGAAAAAATGCATAAAACAGCATACTGTCATGAATTTCTTCAAGCATGATAGTACCCAAGTTTCCCAACATTTCAATGGCATACGAATTTCGCTATCGTTTTCTGTTAATTCAGAAATAATTTTTCTCTTCAACATTACCACAATAGTCTCTGTATTTCAGTGAGAACCCCAAATCTTGTATTAAAATGCAATGCTGGGCAACAAAATCCACACAGCATAAAAAACTAATGCATCAAAATCCAAACACCACGTAATGTTGAAAAGATATAAAACAAGCAAATAATTTATCCATCAACAAGTGGCCACTATTTCCTGCATCTTAACACTTTCAGCACCCACAAGGCATTTCTCCTATATAAATAAGAAAGTAAATCATGGTTGGACACACATTTTTCAAAGCTCAAAGCAAAGTGTGAGCTCATTAATTTGAATTTCTAAACAAAAAAATGCAAGCCAGTTCACTACATGACCTCAAAGTGTCCATGATGTTCAGACGATCAATGGCAATGTGTCATGTCACATCATAGCAAAGGTCCAGAAAAATTACAATAAGCTAAATAAGACGCCTGGTTTATCAAAGAATAATAAATCAAGTGCAAAAAAGTAACAATGAAAAAAAGATCTTGACTATTAACAATAGTTGAAAAACTTTCTCATTGATACTTTTTGGGGAAGCATGTGAGCCAAAGGCCAATTTCTGCCAGCTTCAAACAAAAATAAGACCAAGGAACAACATAGATAGTCACAAAGCCATGGGGGCTATGCATCAACTATACATATACATGTACATATACATGCTTCCCTGTAACCATGATGGAAATCCAACAAGTCTATAATAATAGATTATCAAAATGCTTTCGTATCCATGAATACATGAAAAATGGAACTCCAAGAAGAAATTTTGGTACAGCAGAGGCAAAATAATACCTCCTCACGGGTGACCATTTTCCGGTATCTAACATCCTCCACTACTTTCTTTGTATAATTCAAAACCTTCTTAAAACCACTAAGCTGCAAAGTCTCAGAGGAAAGACATTCAGAGCATTTAAACAATAAAAGAAAAGAGAGAATAAACAATAATAAAGTTTAATGTAGAAGCAACTTCCCAAAATTACTTAAAGATCTAGCCACAAATTAACCACATAAATAACATCCATATTTAAATTCGAGAATTATAAACATACATTTTGTATCTCAACAAATGATTTCCACTGACAATGCAAATGTGATTGGCCCTTCCATTTTATCAGGAATTCCATCTCATTCCAGTCTGGCTCAGAATCAAACAAGTGACTTAGCAGAACAGGTTCGGCTGGTTTATTGTTTCTTAGAGCATGTTCAGCCATGCCCTTTGGCTGATGCCAAAGCACCTTTTCAATGGAATCACAATCTTCCTCTTCGATCTCATCCTAGACAATTAATTGAAGGAAGGAAAAATAAAGATCAAAACATCTGAATACAATCTCAGACCAAAATAAAATTCATTATATAATAGATACTCAATGCACAAACATGCATAAACTCCTACAAAGGAACTGAACTAATATTTAATTGGGAAGTCAAGGATTTAAATTATAAATAATAAAGCTCCACAAAAACAAAACCTTAAATAACTACATTCAGAGTAGGTTTCTGCATAAAATTACCATCAGCCAGAATGCATCCCTTCCCAGCATGTCAGACACACCAATACAGAAGCAACCTTATCAATCAAATAAATGTAAATATGCGAAAGATCAAGAATACTGTTAGGGTTCAGATCACAAGCATAAAAGTTAAATCACGTTATGGACTTTCTTTCCTATGTATTTCAAGCGATGCTTGCAACTCCAAAATATAACCCATCACCATCTGGTTAGTAAAGATGATATGTCTTCAATGTAACGAACCACTTCAGCTCCACAAACAACACAGAGACATGTAGATAAGCACAAACAATCCTTGTTATTTCAAGATAAATTTTGGGCTTATCTACGGGCTTCTGTATCTCAGCATTTTTGCTCTATGATTTTTATTTTTTATTTTTTTGTCAATTGACAACCTCGTCACTAATATATAAAGATCATACTAAAAAATCAAATCATAATAGTAATTACAACAACTATAGTATCCCATAATCAGCCTAGCATATAATCCTTACCAAATTCCATCTAAAGGTAACAATTTACTAGGTTAAGCTAAAGATCCTGTAAAATAATCTATTCTACTCCTAAATTGCCCCTAGAATTCAAAAAGGGCTCTCTTCTCGTGTAAACTAAAACATCAAATTGAAAATCAAAAAGTCAACTAAAAGTAGAAACCTAAATGTAACAACTAGTTATGCAAGTTCCAATAAATAAATAAATGAGATATTAAAATTAGTAGACTGCACCTTTAGGGGCTTCTTTTTCTTTCCTTCATCAACTTCTTCACTTTCATCACTTTCAACATATGATACCTTTCGAACTGACCTACTTGAAGTGCGAACCTCATTGTTTTGTCCAATGATGTTTGTCGACATAGTGGACCGAGCATTGCCTTTACGAAGTTGTGCCCCCCTCCTGGTCATGCTCTTGAAATCCTCATTACTCTCGCTGTCAGAGTCCTTTGCAGAGTACTCATCCTCTTCAAATGATGATTTTCCTCCTTTTTTTCGACTGGAGGAATACAAAGATTTGCGCTCTCTAGTAGGTTTTACATTACGACTGGCTTTGAACCCTCGTTGATGACGCTTAGGTTTCTTCAAAGAATAAGAGTCATCTTCATCCCAGACTTCTAGATCATCCTCACTGTTATCGTCTTCATCGGAATCTTCAGCATCCCAGTCTTTATCCTGATATTACAGGAAAAGCACTTTAATAATGTAAGATGGATCTTATTGATACAAAGCAGCACATTACACAACTATCCCAAAACCATGTTATGCCTGTGGAATATATTTCTGCCACAGAAATCTAGTAAGACATGAATAGAGTTGAACAGGAAAATACAAAACAAATACAGTTGATGGTTGATCCATAAATTTACAGGCATTATGTCATAGAGTTTGCATTGGGCTTCACAGTCCTGCCACCATAACCACAACATCAGGCAAGCACGGAGCCATGCCTAAAATCCAAATCCTTCAAGCCAGTAAAAATGATGTTATGGCATATAATCTTTTAGGGTTATTCAAAAGTGAAATGATTTTGCAGAAGCTTCTTTTCCTCTGTTTTTCATATTGATAAAAGCTTCTTTTAATTTCTCTGTTCTCTCGGCATTGTTTCTTGGCTGTAATTGACAATCCACAACCACTAGTGAAACCTACTCCTTCAAATTTCAAAAACCTCATTAACCTTAACATCTGTTTTCTTCAAATAAGAATCAGTCCCTTAATACCTTAACCCCCAAACAGCATATCTTATCCATCTTTAGCAGCCAATCAAACTTTCAAAATGAACCCTATATCTACCCTTAGCACTATCCAAAATATTGTGAAAAAAGGGTCCTGAAAAATTCAACATACTTTTGCATATCAAACCACGCACTTTCAAAATAAAAGGCCTAAAATTTTTTCCTCATTATTGCAGAATCTAAAACTCTGGCAACCCTTGCCACCAAGTAAGCAACATTAAGCATTTTCCTAATTCTCCCAATGCCACCAGTCTCACGATCTTCAGCAATAACATTTAGCACCTTCCTAAAAAAACTGTTTAGTCTTGTACATTTTATAAAGTTTCTGGACATTCAGAACCAATTTTATTTGATAAACTATAGTTTCAACACGGATTAGATCTAAAATTTGAGAATCAAGTACTAAACCAAACAGCAATTGAAAAAGAGTTTTCCCAATCACTAAGTTGGTATAAATAATATGTTATAGATTTCCCTACTTAAAGCAGATTAAATATTTATCACAATGCCCAAGTATAACCATCCAAAGGATATATCTATAACTAATTCAATGGCCACATAATATCCAAGAGATCTCTCTTTTTTTGTTCTTTTTTGATAGCAAACAGCTAAAATTTTATTAAGAATGGGAATCACAAGAGCAAACCAAATGTCCACATAGGCATCTAAAACAGCACTAACATTAGCTATCAGTCTATCAATTCTGAAAACAGTACAACTATCCAAAAAATACTAAAACAAGAGACGCTGTCCCAGAGACAAATAAAGCCCCCTCACAGATATCAGTCATGAAGAGCAGAAAATCATAATTGCAGAAAGTCAAAATGGAAGGCAGAAGAGATTCCAATGCAATATCCTGGCATAGATAATCAATTAGCTTAATGGTAAATTAACAGAATACAATGCAGCAACTACCCTAAACAAATATAGTAACCTTGTTGCCTGTGCGACCGCTAGTAACACCATAATCAGGCTCAAAGTCTGCATCATCAGGGTCATCTGGAAATAATAAGACAACCAAATTTCAGTCCCATCTAGCCACAAGGAGAGGTTAAGAACTATTTCATTTATTCGTTATCTTGTCTGTTATTTCAGTACGAGGAGCTTTAAATCCACAAGAAATATAGCAATGTGAAACAACTAACCTTCTTCCTCATCCTCATCTTCATAATCAGCATCATCATTATCGTCATCATAATCATCTGCACGACTCTTTGAAGCTCTTGATCTCCTTGACACATGGTTATTAACAGCAACAGGCTTTGACTGGGGCCTAGAGTTCAACCCAACAGAATTGCTAAACCCTCTATAGTGCATTAAGTCACTTTGTTCTTCCCCATCCTGCTCATAATACTCATCAGACAACATCTCATCTGCAGGGACATCAGAGTGGCCTCTTGGAGCCTTGCCAACGGCTTTTTGCCCCTCATCTTCTGACTCTAATCTATCATCCCTGTCATCCATCGAATTATCATCAGACACTTCCACATTTTGATATTCAGATTTTGAATCCTGACCAGTATCAGACCCGCCACTGTTGGGACCCATAGGCTGGCAGTCCTTCCAAAAAGTAGAACCCCATTTTCCAGCCAGAGCTGTTCTCCTACCAGAGGGCTGCAGATTTAAATCTCTGACACCACTGTGGTCATCAGCAGCTGACTCATTCGCCAGCCTATTAGCATCATCTGGTTCTCCATCACTTTGATACTGTACATCCATGTTAATATCAAAATCTCGTTCACCATAAGTTCCATCTATTTCTTCATTCCCTACTGAACTGATTCTACCAGCATTTTGTCCTTGGTCTTTGTCTTCCAAGAAGCTTTGGGAAACTGTTTCATTTGTAAAGTTCCTAAAAAAGGCCATCCTCTCACATGAAATTTCTAGCAGTTTACTTCACACCCCTAATTAATTATCAGGAAGCTTTGTTAGGAGCTCTTTAAACACCTGAACAACGAACAATACATAGCATTAACATGTTATTTTTAGAGAGCAAAACTATAAAATAAAAGAAATATATATAAAGCAAAATTAATGTTCGCAAAAGTCCCATTGTAAATTAACTCTGAAAACAAATAAATAAAACCCATTTTCATCAATACGAACGATACACACAAAGAACACACAGTCCCAAACTTCAAACTTTGTTAGCTACAAAAATGATAAATTAAGCCTCAACTAAGAAATAGTATTTTGCAATTAAAAAAATTAAATTTCTTATCAAGTACTAAACTTCTTTTACTTGTTATTTTTATCTTACCGAATACATGCGTTAGTTAAGACAAACGTAAATGAGAGTTGATTCCACTCATTTGAAGAGAAGAGCCTTGCGAAAAATTCAAATTTGACACAAAAACATCAAAACCAACGCAATACTCATTAGAATTAAGTAGCAGATACTGTTTAATGAAACTTGAAACCAAAAAACCATCACAACAAACTCAATACAGGCACACACTCCAGCCCATTCCCACTCAAATCCATTCCTGACTATGCCAATCCCATCTTTATAACCTAAGAACACAACAAAACACGATTGAAATGTATTATCAGATCAAACAAACCAAACAACAGATCTACAACGTCAAACTCGAAATCGAACGAAATCCATCTCTAAAACCTCTTAAAACTCCAATTTAACAACCTTATAGCACCATAGAAACCCTAAATTCACAATTGGAAACTCTAAATTACTAAATTCCGTCATCGGAATTATAAAACCGACGTGACCGGAGGAGCAGAAGATTCAAGCACGAGAATAACCTCTAAACTATAAACAAAGAGAAAAAGTTTGACTAATCAAGTCAAGGTTTTAAATTCAGATGGAAGAGTGCGCAGGTTAATAATCGCGCGCACCTTCTATATCGCCGGGAAACTGATGACCGGCCGGGAAAAAAAGGGAAACAACGACGTCGTTCCGTAAGTTCAGTTTCGAGTTTTTTTGTTTCCGGTTCGGGTTTCGGACACCGCGGCGGTATTTAAACAACGCCGTGTGGGGAGGCCAACAAAGCCGGATTTGGGGAGAAAGACGAGGAGGCGTAGATTTTGGATTAATCGTCGATCAGAGGAGAGAGAGAGAGAGAGAGAGGAAGAGAAAGGTTAAGTGCGTCAAAGGGAAAATTAAGATGCAATATGAGGGGTTTAATTTTGTTTTTCTTTGGAGAAACGTGTTTATAGAAATACTCAATCTCTCTCTCTCTCTCTAAATTCTACTTTTATTTTTTATATTTTATTAGATAATAACATCCAGATCACCTAATGTTTCAATTTCTATCAAATAGGTCCAAATCGTATTACCTGATCAACACCCCTTAATCTGCAGGAACAGATGAATAAACCGAGTGAGGATCTAATTAATACAAATGGATAAACTATGTTATTATTAGTCAATAGATAAACTTTTAGAGACTTGGATGTTATTATCCTTTTTACTTGTTTTTTTTAATATAGTTAATAAATGTTAGAGTTTAAAGCAAAATGTGAGTGCTCCGGGATATGCCCACGTTGAGATTGCGAAGTGTGGGTAGAGATTGATCGGACGGTGCAGGAGGCAGCGAATTTTTGTAGTGCTGGACGCGGTTTCAGGAATGGATAAGTGAAAAGCCAATTCTAGCCCTGGTACATTCCCCAGTTTGGTGCCATAGGCAGCAAGGCCTTCTGACCAGAGTGTCATAATGTAGCCAGGGGAAGGGTTTGGAATCAAAACGGCGTCGTTGTTGTCGTCAAGAGACAAGCAAGAGTTGTACACACTTGTCACTGGCCTCAAAACGAAGCAGATTTGGTGGCAGGAAAAAGATGACAATTGGCCGGCCCAATAAAGAGAGACATGGGTGAAAAAAAGAGGTTACCATTTTTGGCCAAGGGAATTTATACCATCATGGCTTTGTTGTATGCTACATTTTGAGACATATTTAATGATTTCTTTTTAATATTATTTTATAATTTTTATATATTAAAAAAACACATGACATATTATTAATATTACATTTAATTCTATCAAAGAACAAGTGATTTTGAGTGTTCTTAACAATAAATTATAATTGTTTTTATGCTTTTAATATTAGGTATTAATCTATAATTCAAAAATATTTGTTAAATTAATAAAATATTTAAATAATACTGTAAAATTTATGTGTATTTTTATGAAATTTATCTCGTAGACAATAATACTGTAAAGTTTGTGCATTATCAGTAAGGGTCCCGAGTTCTGGGTTTTTAGCCTAGAGTTTCGAGAGCTAGAGGTTCAAGACTTGGCATGCCAAGAATCGATAATGGGAGCCCAGGACTACATCCAAATTTATAACTACAATGTTTTTTTGTACTCGGCCTGCGTATGTGGGCGCCTGCTTCTCGAATGATAGTATTGTGTTACAACACTTTTTTCAGAACCAAGTTCATGCTCGCAACCGTTTTGCAGCATGCATCGGCAATGAATTCGGGATACCGGGTCAAGAAAACTGTATATGCCTACAGAACAGCCTCTTCAATAACAGAAATTATACTGATACAATAGAGAAACGCCAAACATCTAAAAGCAACAAAAAATAAAACCATGTTCGTCATAGAATGTGCAACACTTGGGGAGTCAAAACTTGCTCAGCAATGCAGTAACATCTCTTCCATCAACTAACTGAAACATGCAATAAATCAAATCTCAAAAGTTGAGCAGCTTCATCATTACTGATTCAAAGAGCTACTACAATCCTCCCAGCAACTTGATCAAGATCTCTTTGGCCACTGGATGTTATTTTTCTTCCACTGATATACACAGAAAATAAAAACTAGCATCAGCATAGGATTGGAACACCTAATGAACACACACAGACTAGCTACAAAGGGAACACAACAAGAGGCAGCAAAAGATTGATGAAGCGTACAAAGAAGTGACGGCGCCAAAGGAACAGACTATGAAATATGCATCATTCAGAGCCAAAGTATGGACTACAAAAAAATGAAGAATGTTTTGAATGATATAAACAAGACCTAGAGTTCCCTAGTGCTCACCCCTTGGTATCAAGCTCAATAATGTTCATGCTTTGCAACTGTTGAAGAATGTGGCGTGTAACGGCACCACTGGCTTTGCAGAAGTGGGGTGGACGACTTCCATTCCTCTTGCTTCCACCATAAATCCTCTTGAAAGCACCCACACCAAGACCTCCCCTCAAGTAGATTTTCCTAGCCATGGAGGCTGCAGTGACGTTAAATGAAAGATACACAGCATAATATTTGCCATCACTAATTAATTTGACATGACAGCCAAACTTACCAGCTCTGACATAGTACCAGTCAGGGTCATAGGGAGCAAGCTCCTTAAATTGAGCAGTCTTGACAATATCGGTCCATGGGGGAAGCTCCATCTATTTGGAGACAATGTAATAGAGATAAGACACAACCATTTCAACAACAACAAATATGGCAAACAACCAGCAAAAACAAATGTGGCAGACAACCAGCAAAAGTGAACCAACTTAGAATGTCAACTTAATGCCAATTGTTTAAAAGTATCATCTATGCTTAGCAGCCATTCAATGCCCATAATGACCTGACCAACAAATAAACGCCCAAGAATTCCAGCTACCATATATTAATTAATTCTCACTCCTTGCTTTAGTGAATTTGAATTATGAACCCACCAGACACTATGTTGCAACATCTAAATAGCTTCAAATTACCTAACAAGAGACCATAACTATATAGAAATCGTAAAGAAGTAAACAGTTTACAGTTCATTTTTCAGAAACAATCAACTAACCGAAGAGAAATCATGCAAATAAATCAGAATTCTATCTTCAACCACCTAAGCCGTAACCGTTATGATAAGCGAACTCCAATAAAACCCCATTTCCAGCTTTAGATCACAAAGATCGCACAAGCAAAACCACATAAAAGCACATAAATCAAGACTAATTCATACTCAATATTGACAGCAGAAGATCAACCATAAAACAAACAAGACGACAAGATGAACAAAGCTTACACTTTTCTCTAATAATCAACAATTTTTCCAACCAACCGAATCTTAAAAACATCACATCAATTTTCATTTTCCTAAAAATAAATAATACACACAACCCTGAATTGTTCTTCAAAAAAATGAAACTGGTAATTCATCGACGCAAAGTATGTATACACATACATGTGAAGTTTTATGTAGAGACGTACCTTGCCGGATCGCTTGAGATGGGCAGAATAAGCTTTGACGAACTCGTGAGGCGACACATCCTTGACAGTCTTAGCTGTAGCCATGGTCAAAGCAACGAACAAGAGCAGGAGAGAAGTTTAAAGGCTGAGTTTTGCAACTGGCTACTGAGACAGCTCTCTCTCTCTCTGGGGTTTCTGTTGCTCTGTTGCAGCATTTATATAGCGATGATATTAGGGTTTCTAGATTCGTTTAACTTGGATCCGACCCGGTTTAGGTGTTGGACTTTTGGGTTGGACCGAGCTCAATGAACGATCTTTAATACGCCCCCAGAATTAAGAAAGATCAGAACGACGACTTTTTGCCAAGACCCAGAACTTGCTGCCAGGACGTCAAACTCGACAATAGGACTCGAGACTCGATAACATATTTCGTGACTGCGTTGAGAAATTGTTAGGGGTGCATTTATCATTTCTCGATTGTTCCCCCGGAAATATCTGAGAGCGCAGATGACGCATATGGCAATACATTTATTTTTCTGGCGTGGCTTGTACTTTTAGAAGAATCGGATTAAAGCAGATAGCGATCGTCACGCCGCAGAGCTACTGTAGAACCAAGAGGGAAGTGAAACTTCAGATAAGAAACACGTAACTTCCGTTCTGTTACAGACAGTGAAGAGAAGCTCTATCCATGGATGTACTATTGTAAACTTGAGTGAAAATCCTTTCTTCTTCTTCTTTCTTCCATTTCAATGTTAAGTTTTGGCTTAACACTCAAACCTCCTCCAGTACTAACCTTTTCATCAACTAGCTTTAACACTAGTAGTGGTATTAACTGGAGGAAGAAAAAAGGTCACTTGCTGCAAATCTATGCAGTTTCTTACCAGAAATTCACTGACTTTGCTATAAATGAGACCAAACGTCATACCCTTTTGCTCCCTTCACCTGTTCAGGTATGAATCTTCACTTTTCTGTAATACATTCAATGAACGAAATTTTTTATCCTTACTCGGTTAGTTTGATATGGGTTTTCTGCTTATATTATTTAATAATATTTGTCTGTTAACTTTCTGTGAGGTAATTACAATTTTGTATGTTCTTTTGATGTGAATCTATGAGCTTATGTTCATTTTCATGCTGTGATTAGGAAAAGTTTAATAACTTGATTGCAATGGACGGGAAATCGGAGATTCAAATATTTTCATTCCAAGCTCCGAAGATTAGACTTTTACGCAGTATGAACATACAGAATGAAGTAATGCAGGTATTGTCTCTAACATGACTGTCTCTTCGGTGAGTATGGACATGCAGAATCTAATATGAAAGTTCTGAGATTTCGGAGCGCATCATCATGAAATTGGATTAGTTTTTACCATCGAACATCAGTAGAATAAATTTGGGTTTTCCGAATATGTCATTTCCTGAATTTATTTTAAGCTGTTCTTTGCAGTGGCGAAAGAATATTCTGTAAACATTTTATTGAGAAGTTCTTCAATAGGTAAAATTAATATGTAGACATATAGCTGTCCTTGCCTTTGAAATGTAATAGACATTGCTTCCTATGTTCTTCCGAAAGTTTTCTATGTTTGCTTATGCTTTTAGTAATTATCCACACACACACACTTCATATAGCTTAATTGGTGCATTGCTTATGTGCTATATGTTAGCCTTCTAAATCCTTGATCAACTCCCAATTTATCCTCCATACATTTTGGCCTCAAAAATTGAGTTGATCTTGCAAAAAATCGTTTCATTTGTTGTTTAACAAATAAATTATTAGATTGTAGAAGAATACTTAAGTAGTTTTCTTTTCTAAACAGGGCATTTCTATCTTACAAATGCAGATTATTACTATAAGCATTTAGATATGAGTGTCTGAGTCGTGGCTCCCAAAATCATCACTTTTGTCTTGTTCCTTATTTGATATAAACCAAGTATGAACAAGCGATGAGATCAGCATCGTTTATCATCAGTAAAATAACTATGTAAGCTTACTGGTAAGATATTGTTTGCTGACAAAAAACAGTATTAGCATACATCACTATGTCTTATGGTAAGCAAATTCTGGATAAAACATCTGTTTTACGAGGGAATCACTGTAAGAGAAGTAATAGAACAAGTTGATGATGTGAGAAAGTGAAAAAATAAAAAATGAAAATTGATTTATAATGTGCAGTATATTTTTCTTTTGTCCAACACTGTTTCAATATTTCTTTGCAGGTTTTGGATTTAGCTGTCTTCCCAAAACCAGAATTTGACGTACCCATATTCTGTGCCAACTTTTTCACAGCAGCTAGCACGAACATTGTTGTCTTGTAAGCTTCTTTTTTTCTCTTCTTTCCTGAAACCTATTAAAACAACCATTAACTGTTTACTTTAAGTAATTATTACCCTTTTACTGCCTGAAGCAATATAACTGGTGGCAAATTCTTAGCAATGCAAGCATTTTTCTGAGGAACCTCAAGTTATATTAAAGCATTCTATAAATTCAAGAAAACTAGTTAAAATGCTCAATCACTGCTAATTTTTCTCCTTTCTAGATGTCTTTTGGAAATTGACATTAGGGCTTTCTAAATGCTTGCTGAACAATAAAAGTTATTCCACATTTAGTTTCTTCCATTGTTCCATCAACACTTATTATTTGAATTTATATATGTACTATCAATCTATATGAATATGTGTGTTTGTATAAGCACGTATGACTTGAACTCGCATGACCCAACGATCTTTTATATATTTTTCTAGTAGTAATCCTCAATACTATTGCAATAAACATGCATTTTATACCTGTTTCTATGGCCTAGCTTTTCTCAACAGTCGGGGACTATCAATGTTCTCGCCAGCATTAATTTTTTCCATTAATGGTAGTTTGTGATTATGTCCCTTATCTGGTGTATGTCAAATGATTTGGGGGCTGGCTCTTGTTATGGGTTTCATTGGCAGTTATGTTTCTGCTTTAGTTTTTTTATTTCAAATTATTTTTAAAAGCATAAAATTTCTTTGTTGCAAAATTGGACATATTGAGTGAAATTGGTTTTGTACATTCAGTTTTTATAGGCTTACAAAAAAAAATTTGTTACAAATGCTGTTCTTTTGGTTTTTACTTTGCAGTTCCTGTAAATTTGGTTTTGAATAGTTTTCTAATAATTAGAGCCTAAGTTATATTGTTTGTAATAGCTATTATTTATTTCCCTGAAGTATGGGTAAACAAATTCCTAGATAAGTATCTTATTTAGATTTGCATCTTTATTGATTTAAAACTGGAAATCTAGCCACATATCACTTGTGTTAGGACAAACTGTGTTAGCTAAAGTTATTCACCCATTTTTCTCATGCAAACCTATATTTTCTTTATCATTATTCTTCTTTATGTTGATTGATTTTCATGTGGTATCCAACTTTAGTTTTCTTGGCGTGGTTATTGAAAACATTTTGTAACTTAGGCCCTGGGAAGAAGAAGTTGAATCCACTTCAGATGAGAAAACAGTAATTAGTTCTAGTTAAGCTCTTTCTCAAATGAATGGGGAAAAAAACCACATTTGTTGTTTGTGCAACCTTTATCCTAAACATTATTAACCATGCTGTGGAAAAAGAAAAGAAATCTACGGTAATAGAAACAAGTTTATACTTTTGAACTTATCCTTGTTTTACAACTTCTAGGGACATGAACCCTTTGCATGATGTCATTTCTCAGACAGACTACAAAGATAAGTACTACAAAAGTTTAATGCCTCTTGGTCTCAAGTATACAAAGGTAACATGCTATGCTTGGTACTGTCATATCACTTGCATCCCAATTTCCTAAAGTTTTATATTCTTCAACTGATCTTTTCTAAAATTTATGGTATGGTGACTGAACACAGATTTCATGCAGCTTTTACCTTGGGGAGGAAAGCTTACTAGCGAGTCTATAAAATTTTTCTCACCTATAGTGATATGGACCAAGTTTACTTCGAGCCAAGACAAGCACAATGCTTTATATTCCGCTTTTATGGAATATTATAAGGTAGAATCTATTTAACTTTTATATCCACCTTTCAGCATCTTTGAGGAAATATACAATTTCATGCTATTAATTGTAATATGACTCTCATTTATTTGGTGGCTCCCATTGCAAGTTGTGCAGCTTAATAATCTTGTATGTAACTACATTTTGTTGCTCTTGTAGGCATGGCTTGATCTGATGGACCAAGCAGTGGAGGAGACAGATACATCTCAAATTGTTTGCAATTGTGAAGCACAACATAGATATTTGACATGGAGAGCTGAAAAGGTATTTCTTTGCAAGCCTTCACAAGCAATTAGCATGCTTAAATTATAAAAAGGAAGTTATGATATGCAATCTGTCTTTTTATAAAATTTTGAAAAAGAGCAACATATGTACAATGTACAACTATTAAAAATGTCAGTCACTAGGAATTTGTTTCTTGTTTTACCGGATGAGAAATTGAGAATGACTCGTAAAGGCATTTCTTTGCTTACTGCTGAACAGAAAGGTAAAGTTTGATTGTATACTTGAACGCTGCTTTCTGTTAGCTCACAATAATATCATCACCACAATTTCCTAATGAAGTGTTCCAAGCTCTCAAGCACCCGACTAATCTTTTATTTTCTGGAATCTACATTATCAACGAGCACCCAGTCTTATCTGGCTAAGCGTCTGGAGGCGGTGCAGGTGCCTATCATTTTTAGGAATCCTGTTAGAATAATACATAGTGTAATGAATAGCTACGAAATGTGCGTGCTTCACTTCAAGTTGCAAATCATATAATATCCTTTATGTGAGGCTTCTAATTGACACTTCATGACCCACAAGTATCTGAAATGCATCTTGGCCTAGATGCACATATTCTCAGAGACACTTTTCACTTGGACTGCAAAAGGAATTTGGGATGTTTGTCATTTGTCAGACTCATTTATATTATACAGGCCATTGCATCTTTTATAGAAGCATCTTTGCTTCACATGTGACAAATGAATGACATCCATCATCATAATACTTTAGAGCTGCATGATAACTTGTATACTGAGGAATTATTACTGTCATTCTCAACTCATCTTTTACATTATCAGAAGAGATGGGAACTATATTGATTTCATAGGTTGAAGTTGTGTTGACTACTTGAATATTATTATTGACCTGTCCCTTTTTTTCTGCTGTTTTTCTGATCTGTTTGGTTACTGCAATTCGTGAAAAGCAGGATCCAGGCCATGGAGTTCTGCAGAAGTTGATTGGCAAGACACTAGCAAAGGTATCGTTTCTTCTCTTCAAAATGTTTTGCTTTCTCTGTCAATGAATTGTGCAGTTCCTTTTTATTCCATTTGATTTCATGATATTTGCATTGCCAAGTAATATTACATTCCATGAACTTATGAAAAAGAAAAAATGCTAACCTGCAGGACTTGCTGAGGAACTTTCTCTTTAATGGAGTTGACAAATTAGGAAGCAAGAATTTCTTGGATTACTTTCCAGAGTACAGCTGTGATGATGGAACTGTGAGTGAGAAGCGGAGCATCATTGGCAAGTCTTTTGAAAACAGGCCTTGGGATTCAAGAGGAGAATTTGTTGGTAACAACTTTGAAAGTTAATATGCAACTCTTGTTTTCGCATTCCGCTTTTGTTTCTCTTGAAAATGTATTCTGCTTTGTTTGTTGTAGTCTATGTTCATCATATTGCTCTAGTGCTATGACTGTCATAGGTTAAAAAGTTGTTTAGTTTTGTATATTGTACTTGTGATCTTGTGTATTGACAAGATATTATCATCTAAAAATATGTGCAATTAGAGCAATCCATTCAGAACAATTCCTTCAGTCAAGAGTATTCCACGAAGAAGTCGAGCATTTAAGATTAATACTAGACTTACAAATTTTTTATTTATACAAAATTTTTCAGTGCAAGTTGATGTATCATCATTGTATCACTCTAAACCATTTCATTTATTTTTTTCCATTGTGGCCCATCTTTACTATCATGCACATTAGTTTGTCTGATCTTTTTGAACCTAATGATAAAGTTGAGAAAGGCAATCATTATACCACCTTGCTTTCAAAGCAAAGCTTGGTAACACTGATTTTTAATGGGATTCACTCATTTTTGCAATAATATATAACATCTAATGTTTTCATTTCACAATAGGTTTGACTTAAAAGTTGAAAGCCACCAAATCATAATACCAAATGAAGCCAGAGTCTTAGGTGAGAACAGTCCTATAAGATAATTCATTGAAGTCATATCATGTGTTTTATTTATTTTTCTCACTTATCTTAATTACATTTATGATTTGTGATTGATTTGGTTTTAGACTATGTTTTTGGCAATGTTCTGTGATTGATTGATACATTAATGGCAATATTACAAGGTTAAGAGAAGAAATTGTTAAATCTTTTTGTGATGTGGATATATTATATGAGAGAGTTACTAACGAAATTTGATCACATGTAAGGTCCGTCTTATCTGATGAATTTTGGTCACATGTAATGGATGGTCTTACTGAGACTGTGACAAATGTATCACAAAAACCAAATATTTAAAGTGTTTTAAGTTGCATACAAGTATCAACCTTTCATGTTGATATAGAGCAGAGTTGCAAGGAAAACTGTGAATAGAAAATGAGAAAATAGGATAGGATTGTTTATAGATTCATAATATTACTAAGTTGATCAATATTTTTGTAGTATATATTCACAGAAATAATTAAGTTACACATATATCACAAGTTTTATAATGTAGTGTACTAATACGGTACACTTTTATGAATTTAGACGTCCAAAATCATTTGGCTTGTGCGGAATTGAATAGCACTCGCCATTTCTGCTGATCACTTCCAGGACCTTCTCCCTGAAGAATACTAATTTCAGTGTAACAAAATGAAACAACTTCCAACAACATTTCAAACACAGAAAGTGATCAAACTTGTCAATCAGTTTAGTTCAAGTTGGGAAACTTCTGCTGCTGTTGTGATAAATGACAAGGATTTGCCCAAAACTCAAACATTCATAGACACTGAAGTCCCAAGTCCGATGACAAACGGTACTAAACTCAATCTGACAGAACTGAAATGAATTTGATAATCATTCTTACAAACTTAACGAAAGAGCTAGGAAAGCAAGAATAGGAAATAAGACAGCATTGTTGAAGTTCAGGAAAAATGGTAATTTATCTACACAGTCATGGCAAATAATGGGAAAGGTAAAAAGTAATGTTGACTAGTATTACATTGAACATTTTGTAGTATATGGATTATGTCCCTTTCTTTTTTTTTCTGTATTCTTTATAACATTTGCATAATGTTTTTTTTCCTTTTTGTGGCTGATATTCCAATCTCTTTTTGTTTCTCATACTTCTGAAGCTCGAAATGAATCCATTTTATGCGGCAAGATGATTTTCAGCATATCAAGAACCTCAAGTACTGATGTTTATTATTATTTAATTGTATGACAACTATGTTTTGCAAAATAACTCCATGTTTGCACTGCATCTAGTCTTAAAAGGATAATTTCTGCATCTGAAGGTTAACGAAGCAGAAACAAAATTTTCCAAAATATATGGAACGGCCACAAATGTTCTATGTATTAAATCATCTTTAAATTATTTACCTCAACTGAGTTGATTTCATAGATTTCGCCTTCGGTAAATTCTATATCAAGTGCCTGTATGCAAGCTTCAGCTACCACAAGTCTGCTAACCTCTCCAACAAGTTTGTCTCCTGTGACCCAGTTACAGACCACATAAATACAAGAAGATGAACCAAGAAGATGAACAAAAAGGACATGACGTACATAAATCCCAAACGTGGATGTAGACAGGACCACATGGCCAATGTATTACAAAACATCATCACCATCCATAATGGCACGTGCATACCAAAATATTAACGTTATCATCTTTCGTCCTAATTAATGTTATCATCAGAAAATATCATTCTAATACAATTCCTCAGTTGCCTCGTCCAAGCATTTGAAACTACCATACCCTATCCTAATAACCAAATCAATAAGAATTTTTAGTTTGCTCCACTTGAAAGAACTATAAATGGCTTACCTTGGCCTATAAGCACAGCACGACGTTTCCCAGCTGTAGCTTTGAGCAAAGTATTTAGGTCGTATGATGTGTAAGGTCCATCAGTTAATCTACCAGGTCTGGTATTGAAAAAAACGCAATATCAGCTTAAGTTGGAGGAGGCAATTCTATGTGCCATGAAACTTAAAAATCCCTTGTAATCTATTGAAAATTTTCCAGTAATGAAGCAAAAGAAAGATAATTAATCACACTGACCTGATTATAGTAAATGGAATTCCAGAATTGCAAACAAAATCTTCACCCATTTTCTTATACTTGAGAACACCAAACAGATTCATAATACTGAAAAATTAATTTGAAACAAAATTATTGAACCAAGGCTAAAAATAGTATGCAGATACTTCTGACCAAAATTCTTCAAGTTTTGTAGCCAGGATAAAACGAATAAAGAGAGCTTGCAAAAATCCATTTTGGCAGCAAATAGAGCCTGGGAAATTGCTAGTATAGTTATTTTTTCTTTCCAGTAATTTCCTTGTGTCCTTTCTCTTGTACATTGAACTAGAAGTAATCCAGCCCAATCAACATGTTGAAAAGTAACATGCCAACAGGTAGTGCATATATAATTTAGGGTCAAAACTTGCATTAAATTCTACAGGTTCATTCCTCAAGTTAGGACACTGAATTTCGGCTGCATTAATCCAAGTTACTGCTTTACACTTGAGTTTTGACAGAATCAATAACTTTCAGTGTTCCTCATTTTTTGTCACCATTGTCTTCTTTTCATTTTGCTTATCATCTCCATGTGAACCTTTGGTAACAAAGAATATTGAGTAGTCAAAAAATTTAAAGTAGAGAGAACAAAGGGTTCCTGAGGAACATTTTTGTGGAGAACAAATTGTTATTGTTTTGTTAGTTAATCAAATATCCACACATCCTAATACAAGGTAACCGGCCGGACATCACATAAGAAACTGTATCTAAGTTTGCCCTGTTATATACTGCAAACTTCACAACTTACAATCCAGAGAAGAAGTCGTCTTACCTCCATGGCAGTTCATTGGACTTGGTCACACCAACTGATGAAACGAGAACAATTCTCTTTAGTGAAGGAGGCAATGCAGACACAAGATTTCTCACGCCCTCCCAATCTTCAAGAGGCAAAGTATGGTCAAAACCACTTGAACTATATACCAATATAATTTTATGAAAAACTATGTAAACAATTCTGAGTCAAACATTAGTGTTCATGCACTCAGGGCAAAAATAGTTGCAAGGATGAAAGGCTATAGTTCAACAACATAAATTACAAGTTCATAGGTGGTAATACATACACAAAGTTAATGCTTGTTATATGTTAAATTCTTATCAGATCCTTTTCCATAACCTAACTTCTTTGGGTCAATATATGTTTAACATGATATCACAGCAATTTGACCACAAGGTTTTCTGCTAAATCCTAGAGACATGTTAGAAGTTGATATAATTGTTGGGCTATATCTTCTAGGATTAAATTTTTGGGGTTTACGGTTATTCAGCTATGATTATTTGACCTTGTTCACTGCAAAGCTAAAATATATGGATAAAAGTTATTTGGCAGTTTCATTACATCAAAGGTAAAAAGCCTTACCTACTTTTTCAGGTGTATTATCTCTATCCCATCTCTTTGAAGGGAAGGCCGTTGTTCCAGTGCAACAAATCACATGTGTGACACCCTGCAAGACAAGATTTCATAGATTACTCTATTTGGAAACATTTGTTGACTGTACATGTAATAAAGCCAATGAAATCATTTTACCTGTAAAGAGAATTAAGCCAAGAAAGGTACAGTCAGATGAAGAATAAATACTCACCTCAAATATAGAGGGAGCTAGATCCTCAGGGTTCCGAGTGTCCCCTTTACAAAACTATACTCAGAACCAAATAAAAATGAATTTTAAGGATTTCTGTTTACACCAAATAGAAATACAAAAAGTGGTGCGCATTTTTTTTTCTGATATAGGGAATATATAATATCACAAGATAGAGAAGAAGTGGTACCTGTAGTGTCTCCTCATCTTGTTTACCGAACAGAGTAGTTGCTTTCTCAGGATCTCTTAGTAATAAGCGTGACTTGATATTCCGACTAAGCAGTGATGCCACTACCAATTGCCCTGAAAAGAGACTTATTAAATTTAAAAATAAGAAGTAAACTTTAGCATCAACTAACTGGGAAAAAGGGAAGATCGGCACACCTCATACCATAAGCATTACATTTATTTCAGACTTTTTAAAAGTAAGAAAAAGTTTCCCGGGATGGGTAAATAGGAATCCTAGAAGATTACTTGATAATTAAGGAATTCATACCACTGATGCGTGAACCTTTTTGTTGAACTTAAATGTCCTAAATTAGTTTCAAGCATGCATGATATTAACAATAAAATGTAATGATTTCCAGTAGGTATTGTAGCTGAAACTGAGGCACTCATCACCCAAGAGTTCCATCCTCAATAGACGGCTTCTCAAGAACAAAAATACCCTTGTTACAACATATTTTTATACAGCCGTTACACTTCATTTTGAAAAAGAAGTAGTCTTCTTTGTTCTTTTCATAAACTTATTTGAGTGCATTGATAAGCCTTGAGTCCCACTTCACAAGCGTACTTGAATAATACAGTCTCGTATATACACATGTTTGTGACTAAAATTTATCTTCAGTTCTTAGATAAACATGGTACTCCCATAACTAACAACTTGTGCACAAGCTGATACAAGTATTCAATCCTATGATTTGAATGCTCTTTATGTCTTTCGAAGAGTAAAAATGAACACAGGTCACATTCCTCTTCGGCGCATTCAATTAAATTGTATCACTCATAAGAATTATTGGGTTCTAGAAAATTCATTGGTCCTCCGTCCACTGTATTTAGCAAGCAAATGAATGCATGCTTTCTTCTTCCTAACACGATTCTGCTGCAGCTCGTTTGGTTTAGTCCTAACTACAAATTTTCCCACAGGTAAAAGCACATAGATAAATCCCAGAAAAAAAAAGGAAAAGGCCAGAAACTGGACTATCTCATATTGAACGTCTTGCACAAAACCACAAAATTTTATCATACCACACATCAACAAAAAAATTTCCAACAGATACCCAAAGGGGTGCGAACAAGTGCCTACCTACACCACCAGTGCCACCAACAACGAGAACAAGCTTAGAAGACAAAGGAGGAGTAGTTTCCAAATCTGAGTTTGGGGTCTGAACTACTTCTTCCCGCACAGTTTTGGCAACTGTTGACGACGATGATCTGAGTTTAGTGCATGAAACAGTCTTCAAGCAAGAATACCCAGAAGAACTATTGGATAAAAGAGGTAGTCGATGTGGGTATTTCGGGAATTTCGCAAGTGCCAGACGAAGATCGGGAATGGGAGTGAACGAGAGCTCGAAAGAAGCCATAAACGAAATATGCAAATGCAATTCCGCAATGGCTGGCGAAAGAGAGAGGGAGAGAGCCGTTGGAGTTTGTGGCGGTGGTTATATTTCAAGCTGAAATACCAAAAAGGCCCCGAGGTGGACCGGATTAGCGATTGTGGTTAAACATCTTTAACCGGACTTGTTCTTGTTGGACGTACGCAATTATGGCCCCTTGTGAAATAAAATTGCAAGTATGATACAAAAATATCATACAATAAATTCTTTTTTTTTATTTAATACATTATTGATAACATATAATAAGTTTAGGTTAATGATACTATTTTAATATTATATAAGACTATTTTTCATATTTAAAAATAAATTATTTTATCCGTAATTAATTTAATTTTTTATTTTATATTATAATATTTAATATAATAATTTTCTAAAATTTTATTTTTTTAAAAGTATAATATCGATATTTATGAAAAGTATAAAAGTATAATAAATTATTTCATGTTTGATTATTCATCGAAATCAAGCCGAGTATATTTTTTAATATATCTTGAGTTTTAATAATTATAAAAAAAAATATTTCCTCTTTCGTAATAATAAAAAAGTAAATATTTTCTCTTTAATATATATAAATAAATATAATAAAAAATTATGCCGATAATAATAAAAAAAATTTATATTTTTAATATTTACAGATAAATAAACTTTTCATAAATAATATAAGCCAAATGATTAGTATTGTCCAATTAGTGTCAATTAAATAAGAGGTATGGATCTATTAGATATAAAATTGATAAATTATGACTTAATTTGAAAAAGATAAAACATTAGGGGAACTAAATGTTATTACTTCAATTTTCAATTGCTATTCTCCTTTGTAGTCGCGGAGCATCAAGGGGCACTCGCTTGCAATTCTCAGACAGCCCAAGCAAGAATGGAGTCTTCTTCAGCTCTCTCAAGATTATCTAATCTTCAAAATCACTTAAACCCCACCGACTCACTCGCTAAGGTAATACGAAATCACTCACCAATTACTTCTCAAATTTAATTTATTCTGGTTTTAATTCGTTGAATGCTTTGTTCTTTTTTGGCTTGTAGAATTTGGTGAAATTATCTCCAGAAGTCAGTGAAGCTTTGTCACTCGGGCACGCTGTTGTTGCTCTGGAGTCCACTATCATTTCCCATGGTGATCACTTATTTATTATTTATTCATTCATTTCTTTATTATGCTCTGTTGGGTATCATTTATTTGTACACGCAATTTATTTTCTCGGAAAAAATTTTCCTGGAAGTCATAGTAGCTTTAAGAAAATAGTGCAGTGTAGTTTTCTCATTTGTATATGTAGTATTGTATCATATCGTGATTGTTTTCAATTTTTATATCTGTAGAATGAAAATTTATTGTATCTAAATCGGGTTTTGATACTTTGAACAGTGATAACTGCAACATGTGTGAATAACTTTTTGTAGTTTGTAGCATATATTGAATTTCAGTCTTACTAGTGTTTCTCACTTATGTTCAGGGATGCCGTATCCACAAAATTTGGAGACTGCGAAGGAGGTGGAGACAATTGTGAGGCATAATGGAGCTGTTCCTGCGACAATCTCTATTTTAGATGGTGTACCATGCATAGGTGTTTATATTAAACTTAATCTTTTAAGATTTTGTGATGCAAAAAGTCAAAGGGGTTTTAAGAAGAAGATTTTGGGCCGTTAATTTGTTTCTTATCCATGAAATAGTTTCCAAATTGTTTCCAACGGTTTATTTTGATAATTCAACTTAGGACTAAAATCAGGCAAAGTTTAGTGGTTTTCTCTTGGAATGATTTAATTTTTTAAGTTTACTATTTGGGCTCAACTAAGGTATTAGTAAATATAGGATAAGCTTATATGTACAGTTGCCGTAACAACCTTTGGATGGTAAATTGATGAAATAAAAGTCCTAGTTGACATTACTCCTTTCTTTTATTTGTTAGTGTTGGGTGACTATGGTTTCAAGCGTCATTTCTCATGATATTTGTTCCAACCATTTTATTTTCTTGTCTGGAATTTGCTAAATTTTATGCAAAATATTAGATTTGCAGTTTATTACATTGGTTTGGAGTTCTTTTCAGTGTTTAATTAGTGATTTTAGACAGTAAATGGAAAAGAATCAGTTATGTCCAATGACTAGTATAATGTATTTCAGCTTTAGTAATGCTCTTGGCTATAAAATTTTCAATTTGTATCATCTTGACAACGATTTTTGCCATGCTTTAAATTCTCTTTTGGATGCTCAGCTTGTAGGATTTATTGATCATCTAAGTATAATCAATTATTATTCAACAAAGAGCAGGTAGAATGGTCAGCAAGATCATTGAATGCTGTGTTAAGTTTGTGCATTTGTGTTTTTGTGTTGGGTTGAGAGAAAATGTTCCCTTTCATCCCACATCTGCAATTATAGACTTGGAGGCTTTTTTGGTTTAAAATTATAAAATCTTATTGGATGGAATTAACTATATTTACTTCCCTAACTAATCCTCTAATGTTGCTGAGTTTTTCCTACGTGTAGGTTTGAGTTCAGAAGAACTAGAAAGGCTTGCTAAGTTAGGAAGTAAAGCACAAAAGACAGCTCGGAGAGACATTGCACATGTTGTGAGTAATTATGAGAATTGGTCACTGTCTTTGCAATAGCTCAACTTTAACATATCTACTTGGAAATTTTTGTTATCTTTATACTTGCTTTGAATGCCCAATTTCTGACATTAATATTAATTGCTGCATTTGTGTTATTGAAGGGGACAATGGAATGCTAAAGCATCAGTACGTTGAATCTTTTTAAAATTGCAGCGTTGATCTTAATACCGTGCTGTGAGATTATGTAGTATTAGCTGCAGAAATACCAAGTGTCTGGCAGATTGCAATTGTAGTAGGGAATAAGTTTGTCTATAGTGCTTACAGACTTGTCTTCGCAAGGTGTGCTGTGTCTTTTAAAACTTTTAACTGATAAATGGGAAGTTTCAGGAACATATGGTGGAAAATACAAGTAACCTGGAGAGTAGGTTTGCTTCAAATAGTTCAGAAAATCCCACAGAGTGAAAACTATTTATCTAATAATTCATGTGGGCAATGATAGAGTACCCAAATCCAAGTGTCAAGACTAAGCTCTTGTTGCAATAGTAATCTTCATTAATTGATTTAATATTTCTTTTGTTGCCAATACATTTGTTGGCAGACAACCACATTTTATTTTGTTGGCAGACAACCACATTTTATTTTGTTGGCAGACAACCCATTTTATTTTGTTGGCAAATCTATGCATTTTTAATTGCATTGCCATAATTTAATCACAATGGATATTGATACCTATCCTGGCTATGGCATAATCCAGTTTTTTAGTATCTGGTTTGCAGCTGCTCTCTTATTTAGTTGTCCTTAACTTTTTATCCTCTGACCAAAGTTGTATTTTCATATCATATATGACAGCTTAAGTATCTGCTGAGTTTAAACTCCGAATTTTTCTAACCACTAAATGCTTCTTTTCATTCTCGATGAAGTTAATTTTAAATTTTTGCATCAGCTATTTGGTACTGCTCTGTTTTGACCTTGTCCACTTCAATTTTATTATTTTTAACAACAAAAATAAACTAAACTTTCTTGCATTTGTCTCATGCATTGACACTTTCTTTGGTGTTTTGGAAAAGGAACCTTTTGAGTTTGCACAGTATCTCATATCCATGGTAGTCTTTGTCAGCATGATATAGAGCTTGTTCAATTAGGTCATGTCTGCAAAATGACATTTCCATTTCTATTCATGCACCTGTGTGTGAATTGGTTTCTTTGTTCCTATAGGAGTGAATTCTTAAAAAAGTTTCTTAAGTTTGTTCTTTAGTTTCTCCTATGTTGGTTCATTTTCACAACAAAGTTTACAACTGACTGATTCACTTTTTCAGGTGGCTACCAGAGGGAATGGTGCAACTACTGTTTCTGCAACTATGTTTTTTGCTTCTATGGTGAGCAATCTTGGCTTAAATTTCCTAGGGCTTCATGCTTTGTCTCATACAATTTTCTTTGCACTCTTTTCATTCCAAATCCTTATATCCTCCACATAGAATTCACTGTTACTTATATCTAAAAATTTCTTGCAGGTTGGGATTCCAGTGTTTGTTACTGGGGGAATTGGTGGTGTACACAGGCATGGGGAGCACAGTAAGTTTTACTTCCATCAACACCATGATGCCAGAAATTGTTTGTTAATGAGCTGTTTTAGATTTTGTAATGAATATACATTGGCCTATATTCCTGATATCTAAATGAAGCATTTATTAATGAGCTGTTCTTAGATTTTGTAATGAATATAGTCCTGATATCTAAATGGCACTTGGTTAACTTACATTCGTTTTGTGTAGTAAATTCCATGTCAGATGTCCTCCAAAATGTTATATGCTTGGTGCTAAAATTACAAATAATCTAATTATCTCATTGGAGTGTAGATGGTCCTTATGATAGGAAAAAGAGCTTGCCCTTCAATTTTAAAGAGCCACAAGTTTCCCATTTGTAATTATGCTTGTGCTTCAATTTGAGAAGATAGCACTTACTAAATCCTTGTCTCCTGATTGGAATATTGATGGTCTATGCGATAGGAAAATTGAGCTATTGTTTATTTTTCAAGGTCCACACTTGTCATTGGTATGTGCTCTGAATGTAACATGATAGCCCTAAATGAGCATATTGCTGCCTATTGGAGGTGTATTGTTTTTCACTCATATTTTCACGTTTATTGGAATAAGATAAATTAATGGATTATAGCGGCAAAACAAGAACTGCTAAGAGGAGTCAGTTTATTGTGTCTTCAACATGCTTTTTTATTTTATTTTATAACCATCATCCTCACCCCATTGACACTAACAAATGCAAAATCCTTTGATTCCCTCGCCAATGTTGGCATGTGGGGATTGATACATACACTTCTTGCTCTATTGCAAGAGATTTAACCAACTATTCTACCTCCTGGAGTTGGTTGCAAAAATTATCAGGGGCATATTTTGAGTGTTAAGACAGACCACTGTTCTGGTTTTCTGGAAACAAATGCATTAGTAACTGTGTTTCACATGCTTCTTTTGATGCATATTTGCAGGTATGGATATTTCATCAGATCTTACAGAGCTCGGAAGAACTCCAGTGGCAGTCATCTCAGCCGGTGTAAAGTCCATACTAGATATTCCCAGGACCCTTGAGTATTTGGTATGGATTATTTATCTCCAAAGTATTCTTAAATTATGAGTTATATTATTTATCTCCAAAGTCCAAAGTATTCTTAAATTATGAGTTATATGATTCATCTCCAAAGTATTCTTAAATTATGAGTTATCTGTAACTAATATTTGAAACCATTGATACAGGAAACTCAGGGAGTGTGTGTTGCTGCTTATAAGACGAATGAATTCCCGGCTTTCTTCACTGAAACTAGTGGCTGCAAGGTATCAAATTATCAATGATGAACTTTGCCTTGGTGTATTTTCATGGGTTACTTTATTCATTGAAAAAGCACTTGGGTTTTCTCCTAAAATATGATTACTTAGCTAGAAAGATTGCTGGTTTTTGTTGTGGCACTATCTTTTTCGTCATTACAAGATGAAGTGAGATTTTTCCCAGCAGAAAATTCTGTATGTGTGATGGTCGCATGATTAGCTAGAACTCATCTAGAAATAGTACACTAATTTGTTTACATTTTGAATATCAAGTGAAAATATGCTCGAAATTGTTGACCTTATTTCTGCAAAAGGCTCCTCAAAAGAGAGGAGGAAAATTTGTTTTCTGTTGAGCGTTCTGGAAGCTTCTCAAGTTTAAGCCACTATAACAATTATTTAGGCCAGGAAAACCATGTGGTCATTAACTGTAGTGTGGACAATCATCTGAATTTAGATATAAGATTGCATTATTTTGAGCAAGTGTACATATTAGCATACTTTATTTTGAATGAGGAATATCTAAATGATTTTGTTTGGTTTTTGACAATAATTTAGGTGCCTTGTTGTGTTGATAGCCCGAAAGATTGTGCTCGGTTAATAGGCAAGTCAAAGAATCAGCTCATTTCCTATATATTTCAATAATAAAGTTTTGAGTAATTTCTGTTTCCATTCTTGGTGGTTATTGTCAATTGCAGATGCAAACCTGAAACTGAAGCTTGGATCTGGAATCTTGATTGCTGTCCCAATCCCAAAAGAGCATGCAGCTTCTGGAAGCTTAATTGAATCTGCTATACAAAGTGCCCTCAGAGAAGCCAGGTCAGAACTAGTTTTATGAACATATCTAAGTTGCTTTATTTGTATTTTTATTTCTGTCTCCTTTATTATATAACTGCTTCTACTTTACATTAAAATGTTGTTTATCCTCAGGGATAAGAACATAACAGGAAATGCTGAGACACCTTTCTTGCTTGCAAGAGTCAATGAACTAACTGGAGGAAGGTCACTTGCTTCAAGTATCCTTTTTCGCAGTTTATTGGACAATGTTTTATTTCATTTGATATTCTGTGCATATAATCTACTCTCTAATGCAGTAAATGCTGCCAAATTGCTGGGTTTAATCAGTGCAGCAATGTACTATAAGTCTACAATAATTTGTACACGAATGGATTGGTACAAATCATTCTCCATTAGTCTTAAACAGAGACTTAGAGTGTAAATAAGGTTGATTTTTCAGATTTATTCTCTTAACTGATTTTAAGACATTGCACTTGTGAAAAATAATGCTCTTATAGGTGCTAAGATTGCTGCAGCACTTTCCCAGCTCAGGCAACGGTGTAATTAAGGTAAGCTTACACTTTGGCAATTCATTTATGATAACTAAAAGAAATTTATGCAAATAAGATTGGGGAAAAATGAGCTTCATCTGGTATGTACATATTAAATACACATTGAAAAATTTGTGTTAGAACTGGAATTATAATCTTTAGGATAAGCATTTGTGCTTTAGATATGTTTTTTCTGATTGTTGCTCATGATACACTATCATTGGATTATCATTTTTCCTTGAACTTTATTGTGCTCAAGTTGTTGTTCTATGAAACATTGTGTCATAGTCATTCAATCATTCTGATAAATATTTACGATATACAGAGTTCTCCTAAAGGAGGGACTGTTATTGTTTGTGCTGCTTATTTTTTCCCGTCCGGAGAAAATGACACTAGGAGATTGGGTCTATAAAAATGTAGCTATGCTTTCAAACCTAACAGAAATCTCAAATCATTCGAAGTGACTTTCTAGTCCCCACTCTCTCAAAGCCCCTATTATCCCTTTATATGGATGTGTCTATATTTTATTTGGGATTTCCCTTCAGTCCCTTGCAGCTGCCTGATCCCAATGAGGCTTCCTGGCTGCTCCTCTGCTTGTCTAAAATGAAGTCTGACTTTTCGGCAGGTGATGTTGAGTTCACAACATGGTCCCCAGATGCTTGGTTCCTGCAACAAACTGTCTGCCATGCCGAGTCTTCTTTCTTCCTGATGGTTTTCCCTGCATGATTTTCTAGCATGAAACATAACAGAACTTATTGAAGAGGGCAAGGTGAGTATGCAATGTACATTAGTTCTCATTCAAGTTATGAAATGAATTCAATGTCATCGGAATTCAAATCCCATATCTTTTTTAGTGCTAATTAGTATCATTAAACATACACTCAATACCAAAGTACCATTTTAATTATTGTAAAATCATGTACTCATTAAAATTTATTTTTAATAAAAAATAAATTTAAAAAAGTATTTATCTAGATTTAATGACGAAACACATAAAAATATGTATAATTAGCGACAGTTACCATGCAATGATTTTTAAATTAACACGTAATTATATGATATTAAGTTTAATTTTTATTGTTAAAAGTTTATTAATTTGAAAAAAAAATAGTGGGAAGTGATGTGCATGTGAGAAACAACAGCAACAAAAGTAGTAGATTGAATGTAAAGTTGAAGACAAGTGGTCTATCCATGCTTTGTTAGGTACAATGGTCCAACCAATTATCATAGCCAGCTGGCTCTGTCAATACAAGATCCATCAATATCTAACCACCCTCATGTGGTCAACTTTTTATTTTATTTTAGATAAACATCTCATTGTTCATATTTTATTGTAAAATTGATTAAGGAATTTTTATAAATCTGTTGTTTCTTTAGCATATATTTAAATATTGAGATTTGAAGGTACTAAAATGTTCTATAAATTTCACTCCATAACGGTGATAAATTAAAAACCGTGATATCTAAATTTAGATTTATTTTAAGATGATGTTTGATATTATTGTATTGTGAAATAAAATTATTAGATGTCATATAATAAGTTTATATTATTCATCGTATAAATTGATTTAATTAAAAAAATTAAATTAAAATTTTAAATTAAGATCGTATTTTTAAAAAATTTGAAATAGGAATGGAAATGAAATTTTAATATTAGAAAATACATAAATTTTATAAAGATAGTCATACAATTACAATTTAAAAAAATTATTTAAATTTTAGAATTGAAGAAAAAAATTTAACGTAATTTGATTAAGACATAATTATCAAACTTTTAAGTGTAAAGTTTAAAAAAAGTAATAAATGCTTTTAAAATATATAACATCGAAAAAATGAAATTATAGTCCAACTTCAATCGAACAAAATTAAAAAAAAATTCTTTAATTGCAAAAATTATAATTTCGTAATTACATGTCCATTTTCGATTGGGTTAATATACTTTGGGCACAAAATAAAAAAAATAAAAAAAATAATATTAAAAAATAAAAAGAAATTAAAGTATATTGAAAAATGCTCACCTAAAAGTCCACATGTTACCAACTATCTACTCTTGGAATTTAACCAAACCTATCAGTCCCTTTGTCTTTCTTTGATTGAATAAGAAGATATTAAATAATACCAATTTGTATAGCCATTGTCTTCAAAGAGAAAATACAAAAGCAGATTTTGGAAGCACTTTTGAGGGGAGCTTCTTGCAATTCCTAGACTTATACCCCACTAGGGAACAAAACTGAGGGTATTGTTTGTCTTTGTAAGGGCATGTTTGGATTCTTGTAACCTTTGGGAATATTAAAAGGACTCATGATTCCCTACCCACCTAGCGCCAAGACAAAAGCCTATTAAAGTGGACGCTTTAGACAGAGAAAACAAAATACATAAATGAAATGGGTTAATGTCAAAAGACTCCCCTTATGTTTTAATAAACTTTCAGAGAGGCCCTAAAGTTTTTGACTTCTTTTGTGAGTTTCAATTAGTACTATTTCTATTGACTTAAGAAATTACAAGCATCATTTCTATTCCTAACACTCGTCATTGGAAAAATAAAAAAGAGAGCGAAAAAGAATAATTAAATTTATTATAATTACAAAAATATATTTTTTAAAAATAAATATTACAAGAAAATACCTCAAATTTTTTTTCAATTTGAAGTTAAGGGGTTTAAACCGTATCTCATATACGACCAAAAAAAAATTTACCAATTAAACCAACTAACACTCACAATACAAAGGATTTGTATATATGGGTGTGGTATAAGAGAAATAATATTAAGAATTTTAATAAAAAATATATCAAAATAATAGGGGCGTCATTGATATTAAACCAAAAGAGAGAAGAGACGAAAGTTTGCGGAGACATATGCAGAGAACTGAACCTGCAAGCAAAAGAAAATGATAGGCTCGGCTACTCACAAATTCCATATTCCGTTAAATGAAGCAAACGACAACAAATCACAAACGACAAAACAACCTCTCTCACGAAGTTTGGACAACGTAGCCCAGGAACAAATTCATTCAAACCAGACGACAAGAGTCTTAGTCGAGCTTTCACCAAATTGATTCTCTCTCTTTCTGTGGCAGAAACGCAGCAGACCCAGAAGTTTTTTATTTTTTCTTTACAGTGAAGAACCAAGCAACCAAGCTTTTGTTGGATTTCTTGTGTGATTTTTGGTGGGTTTTTGATTAACTACAAAACCCTGTCGGGATTTTCCGGTTGTCGATTTCGTTGGTTCTGGTTTTTGGTTGGCCATACTGTTCTCTTTTTTACTGCGTTAAATTTTTAAATCTGAATTAGTAGTATATAGTACCCACCACTTTGTTTGTATCTTGATGTTGGTATCTTTGATCATTTGGCCGAAATCGTGTGTCATTGTCGTTTCATCATGGCCGTCCGTCCAGTTGTTTGCCTTGTTTTGATCAGTATAATTTGGCAGATTTGTACCTCTCGGTGTTGTTACTGAGGTTTGCTTTTGCTTCAATTTTGGCTGATTCTTACCAAACGCTATAAGCATACTTGGGCATTCTCTCATATACAATACTAAGCTTTTCTCATTATTCAGATTCTCCATTGAGGGTTTTTTTTTCAAAAAAACAAATTCAAGCAGTCTTTTTTTTTGGCCATTGTATTCAGTCCTTGTTTCGTGATTCTGCTGAATTATTTTTGCTTATTCAATGGTACCAATGTTTCAAGATGATGGATCTTCCTCTGTAACTTCATCGTCTCCTCTTCAATTCTTCTCTATGATGTCTCCTAGTTTAGGATCACCTTATCCATGGCTTAAAGAAATGAAATCCGAGGAGAGGGGTTTATACTTGATTCATCTATTGCTTAGTTGTGCAAATCATGTAGCTTCTGGTAGTTTTGAAAATGCAAATATTGCCCTTGAGCAAATCTCTCAACTTGCGTCTCCTGACGGCGACACCATGCAACGGATTGCTGCCTACTTTACGGAGGCACTTGCCCAAAGAATCCTCAAAGCTTGGCCTGGTCTTCACAGGGCCCTCAATTCCACTAGAATAACTTTGGTTTCTGAAGAAATTCTTGTTCACAAACTGTTTTTTGAGATGTTTCCGTTCCTAAAAGTTGCTTTTGTACTCACCAACCAAGCTATTATTGAAGCAATGGAAGGGGAAAAGATGGTTCATATAATTGATCTCCATGCAGCCGAACCCGCACAGTGGATTGCACTTTTTCAAGCTTTAAGTGCGAGGCCAGACGGGCCACCACATTTGAGAATTACGGGGATTCATCTACAGAAGGAGGTATTGGATCGAATGGCTCATAGATTGACAGAAGAAGCAGAGAAATTGGATATCCCTTTTCAATTCAATTCCATTGTTAGCAAACTAGAGAATCTTGATTTTGAGAAATTGCGGGTTAAAACTGGAGAGGCTCTGGCAATCAGCTCCGTTCTTCAGCTGCATTCCCTTTTGGCAATTGATGATGAACTTCTCCTGAAGAGATCATCGTTAGGATCGAAAAATGCAAATGTTATTCACCTTCAAAGAGTCCTACAAATGAACCAAAGTAGTTTAGGGGAGTTGCTTGAAAAAGATTTGGCTAATGGGTATAGCCCAAGTCCTGATTCAGCCTTATCATCGCCACTGTCTCCAAATGCTTCAGGAAAGATGGATAGCTTTCTTAATTCTCTGTGGGGTTTGTCACCAAAAATCATGGTGGTGACAGAACAGGATTCTAGCCACAATGGTTCAACTCTCATGGAGAGGCTGTTGGAGGCTTTGTACTCTTATGCAGCATTATTTGATTGTTTAGAATCTACCATGTCAAGAACATCGTTGGAGAGATTGAAGGTGGAGAAGATGCTATTTGGAGAGGAAATTAAAAACATTATAGCATGTGAAGGGACCGAAAGAAAGGAAAGACATGAGAAACTTGAGAAGTGGATACACCGTTTTGAAGCGGCCTGCTTCGGAAATGTGCCTTTGAGCTACTCTGGTACGCTGCAGGCAACGAGATTGTTGCAGAACTACAACTGTAATGGGTATAAGATTGCGGAAGAAAACAGGTGTGTGCTAATTTGCTGGCAAGATCGACCTCTATTTTCGGTATCAGCATGGAGGTGTAGGAAGTAAAAGTGGTGATTAATCATCACATCGTGTTTTCAGTTTATCTATCTCATTTTTCTTTGTATGCAATGGTCTTATATTCATCTGCAAATGCATACTGTTAAGACTGTTGTGGTCCTTGTCGTCCACTTACCTACAACTCATTTGTTTCATTCTTCTCATTTTACATCTCATGGAACTCGGTACTGATCCTTGGTGTGTATAGATTTTAGCTGTTGTTTTGATTGACTAGTATACTGTAACTTCCATTTTTGGAGCTTCATTTGTCTGTGTCCTTATTTGTAAAATGATGAACTGCTTTGTGGATTCAACTGAGGAACCTCCCTGCAGTTTAACTCACTCCATGCCAAACAGATTTCACCCGTGCTGTTAGTCTCAAATGCTTGCATGTTATGCATATTACAATATCAAACTTGCTGTTCTTCATCGCTTTATAGGCAGTAATTGTCCACCCAAACACTGAACTGCTCTCACCTTGGGTGTAAAGTTATCAAATGTTGTTGCCATGGATTACAATGTTTTTCATTGAAGATGCATAAATTATATACAGTAGTCTTCATTTCATTGTGGAATGTACGCACACAATAACATCATTTATTTTCTTCAGAACATACATTTTGAAATATCAACCTTCTGGTTTTGCTGAGCCGGTATTCACATGATGGCTTATTCAACAAACTTGATCTTGAAAATCATGTGTTTCTGGACTTATATCACATTAGCATTGTTAATGTGGTAAAATTATCAAATTAATAAAATAAAATAAATATATTTATTAATAGCTGACGAAGAAAGTTAGTATAAAATTACGTAAAATTTTTTATTATATTAATTAAATAATAATTTTTTTTATTAATTTTTTATTTATTATCAATAAATATATATTTTTAATTTTATTACATCAACAATAATATTAACATAGTAGGACGGTCCTATTTATTATTATTTTTATATCTTATATTATATAATTTTTTAATATTTAATGCTATATTATATAATTTTTTAAATATTTAATGTCACATCTTAATTTCATTTTCTATCTTAATAAAATAGTCAAATACCAAGACCCACATTCTCTTAACTTTCGGTAACGTCTGATTTCAAGACAAATCAAATCTGGCAAATAAAGAAACTTACACGTCACTCTTTGTTATTGGCAATTATGAAATGGATATTAACTATTTGGTCCTTGAATTTTTAAAAATTTTTATTCTCGTCTCTCTAAAAAATAAATTTAAAGAATTTAAATATTATAATTATTCCTAAATTTTATTAAAAATATATTTTTGATAATTAAAAATTCGTAATTTTTTATTAAAAATTTTAGTTATAAAAACTCGGTGGACAATTAAAGGGACCTATTTGTCATAAAATTATAAAATATGTTGTTATTTATTAATTTTTAAAACGAGGGGGCCTTTCTGTTGTTCTTCCAAGAATTAATCGTCCTCGCTGGGACAATCTTCCTCTGCAAATTTTACATCAACAACTAACTCAACCCAAAGTTTGCGCAACACAGACAGTTTTCAGTCATGACAACTTCCGCTACTCATTGCTCGAGCTTGAAGATGATCGCTGCCACCATCGCCGTCGTGGGAATCTTACTTTTGGGTGGCAAAACACAGGTCTCAGCCGACCTGGAAGACTGCAGAAATCTGGAGGGGCTGGGGGTTTTGATCGGATGCCAGAAGTTTATTGAGAAAGAAGGGCCAGAAGAGCTACCGTCGGCGTATTGTTGCAATCTTGTGAAAGAAATTGGGATGCCATGCACATGCAAGCTTGTAACTAAGCAAATTGAAGACATAATCAGCATGCAAAAGCTTGTTTCTGTGGCTAAATCTTGTGGCAAGCCAATTGCTCATGGAACAAAATGTGGAAGTAAGATTTCATTGTTCTTTCTTATTATTTGTTACATTATTTACCCTTCAATTTAAGAAAAATTTTAAAAATGACCTTGTTTTAGACTTTATTTACACAAATAATTATTTTTAACTTAACATTATCAAAATGTTAGATTTTTAAAGTTAAGGAGGTCAAAGTACAAAATAAGATACTTTGTGAATTTAGAATAGTCTAGGTGTCTCGTTATTTTGCATATATGGGAATGAATTTATATTTTTATTTTGGAATAATAACATCGAGGTCCTCAATGTCATAATTTTATAAATAAAATATAAATTATTTTTAAAAAAATATCAAATAAGTCATTAACCCATTTTAAAATAATTAAAATACTTCCGAGTGTTAAGTTCAAAATTTAAAATTGTAAGAGTAATTAAATTATTTTGATAAGTAAAGAGACTTATTTTACTAAATTACCCCTTGTTTTTTTTTATATATATTAAATTTATTTATCATATTATTAATAAGATATTAATATATATATATATATATATATAAGTTTTAAGAGTGAATACATTTTATTTTTCACAGGCTATACAGTTCCACTGGCTTGACAGATTCCCGTTTCTAAGAAGGGTATTTGAAGGCAATTATGAATAATGAATCAAGAATGATAAAAGGCTTTTTCGTAATTTTGTTTTCCAAGAGCACGTGTTACTTTCGCGAGTGTTTTTAATTATGTGTTAATCTCCCGTTGAATTTGTAATGGACTTGGAAGAAAGAAAACGCCAATGTTGTAGTCGAAAACGCTAAAATTGCAGTCAATGTTTGAGTGCATATTTCTTTGAGTAACTATCACAAGTTTCATTTTAAATAATGACGTGGAATTAATTGATTGGTTGATAATTTTTTTACTGTTTTTAAAATAATTAATTGCTCCATTTTAGTGCATATTTCATTAAAGAAAGTCGTATATTTATAATAAAAAATTTAAAATAATTACTTGAAAAGTATAAATATTATATAAAAATAATTAAAATTAATTCTTTGTTTTAATAATTGAAATAAACAGAACTGGTCACGAGGAATGAGATTACTTACCTTCCACAGTTTGCATTCAGAATGAGCATACAATCAATCATGCATTCCGTGAATTACTGTACTTCGCATGCATTATTGTTATATAAAAACTTAATTATATTGGCGTTTAGCAGAGGGAAATTATATTTTGTGAAATTTAACCTTTGATTTTGTGAGTTAATATACCATGGGCACAGTGCATCTCAGGATCAGGGGTGCAATGGTTGAACCTGAAATCGACATGCCAAGTTCTGCAACCATTCTTGAATTGAAGGAGAAGATTGAAGAAATTTTGACCATAAGCGTGGATCGTCAAACTCTCAGATTGGAAAGTTATAATCTAACAGATGATCAAAGAATTGCTGATTTGAACTTGAGACCATTTGAATCACTTGAACTTGATGTTGAACGCTTAGCTGAATGGCCAAAGTTTGAAATTCGGGTGAATCACAGCGCCGGGGACAATTTCAACATTAGGGTGAGGGAAACGACGGTGGTCCTTGATTTGAAGAAGAAAATCGAGCGCCGTCTAGGCATTTTAGCCGAAAACATTACTCTTTATCGTCTTACCACAGAAATGCAGGATTTGTTTCCCCTCTATGCTTACTATATTTCTGAAGGCTGTCAGATTGAGATGACAGTCAAAATTGATCCTCGTTGATCTAATAATTCCTTCATAATATTTGGTTGGTTAAGTTAATGAATAATAAGTTTCCATGCAGAAACATCTAGGCAATGATAATTTACGTTTTCATGTGCAAACTTTAACTAATAATAACATGATATCCTTGTTCATTTGTACTGTTACTTGAAATAGTTGCTCATCTTTCCTTTGCTTGTTACTCGTGATATAATCATCATTCATAATAAAATCCAACTGCATACATGCCTTGCTTCGTTCAGATGGAGTTGTGTCCCATTACATCAACTGTATTAACATAATAATGCCATCCCTTCTAAAACTCTCTCTTTCTTTATCATTCATTTCTCTTTTTCCAACTTTCTTTTCGGAATTTTGTAACCTGTGACCAACGTTTAACAGTACAATTGTATCAATTAACGGTCATAAAGATAACAGTAACAAAAGCAAAAGCAAATTGGTAAACGTTGCACTTACTTCCGCATTTTGCTCCCGGTCGAAATTTGATGCCGCAAGACTGAGCCACATATATTGCTTTCTTGATGCAAATACTCCTACCGCTCGTACTTTTCACGATGCCGTTTGTGGCAAGCATGCACAGGCATTGTACGTCCACCGCTTCCACCTCGTTGCAGCACTCCGAAGACGGCCGTCGTTGCGGCCGGTCTCTTTCAACATATTTCAGGCACTTTGATTCCAAGTCCGAAACATTAATTCCACATTGTTTAGCTAAAATTTGTTTATCGGATACAAACAACTCGGCTATTGCTAGTATTATGAGCCACAATGTAACACAAACTCTGTGACTCATTTTCTTTTATTGGATAGACTCTGGAGAATACAATTTGATTTTGAGTACGGAGAATAAATTTGCCGTATACTCATATAGCAAAAGAAAGAACGATCAAACACGATAATATAGGTATTCCCGTCACGTGGAATATTGTCTTTCATAGAATATTTTAGAAGAAACTAAATTTTGGTAATTTATTTTTGTTATTTTTAGTCGATAAATCAAATTTAGAATTTGTATTTAATTAGTTATTATTAATGGTGTAAGACGAAAATTATATTTTTACATTGATCGAGCATCACCGTATTAACTTGAATATTTTATTTTCGGCCAGAGATTTTTTATGCCGCACAATTTAGCCGCAAAAATTGCCTTTTGTAATTTATTGCCTTATAAATTGGCTTTGCTTGCTAATTAGATTAACAAAAAAGAGGAAATACCTTACAAATTAGCTAAATTTAAAAGAAAAATATATAATGAGAAAACAGCATGCTAGAAGCACTAGTGATGCAAAATTTTATAATTAGTTATAGAGTAAAAAATAATAAATAATTCAAGGGCATTTTGGTCCTCCACTCTTTGTCTTCCAGTTGTTGTAGCAAGGGCATGTTTGCTTATTGCCATATGTGCCTGCGGGTACACACAAGCACTTTTTACAACACTTTTGGCAGAAGAGCAAGCATGGCTTCTTGTGTGATGTTGCTGAGCATCTGTATGAGCATTTTGGAGCACAGTCTGCACATTCAAATATGATGTTTTTAAGTTAATAATCATGTGTTGTTAGGCTAGTTTAACAATTGGGTGTAATTTTGAGTGAAGAAAGAAAGAGAACTCACCCTGAGGATGAAGGCTGCCTTGGGTGGTGCCATACTGCATGGATTCCAATTAATTTAGAAGAGCCAAACAAATAAGAAAAAACACTTTTTGTAAAAGTACTTTCTGATTTGTAAGTGAGATCAGGAGTAGGAAATTATTACCATTGCATGATTGCCTTGTGTGTGTGGCAGAGAAGCTGGAGTTCCTGAACTAGCAGCCTACAGAAGAAACACGATAAAAAAGTTAGTTTTATGAGATAAAATATCAAAGTGAGTTCTTGAAAGGTGGACTCTGTCGATTTTAATGTTGGACTAATCTTAAGCCAAAATTTGGAGGCTGAGCTAACCAACCACCCGTTTCCAGGGCCACCTCCGAGTAATATTGCCATCTGAAATTGAAACCTCAACCAACTCTAGTCGCCACAAACTTTATATATACATGTACAGAGTTATAAGTAAGAGAAGCAGTACAATGTTGCTTATGAGAATAACTTACCAGATTTTCTGCCAGTAAAACAAGCATCAGTGCAACAAATAACACGACAATCCTCATCAGTTTAGGAATTTTGTTTTCCATGCAGACAAAGATAAGAAACAACAAAAGAGCTTGAAAAGGAAGAAGAAGAAGAAGAAGAAGAAGATATATCGTTTGTGAAGAAAGTGAGTGGTATTTGTAGGCAGTTTTGTACAGTTTGTTGTTTATAATTTCTAGGTTTTTGTATTGGGGCCCTGCTTCCAGGCTCTTATCTCATCCCATGTGCAACTTTTAAACCAAAAGGGGGCCATTTCCCATGTGCACTTTCACATGCCCAACTTGTTCGAGAACTTTAGGGAACCTGAGAAATAAGCACTCTTCCTAACACTCTCTCTCTGCAAACTGAGACTATTTATGAGATCTGCTGCATATGCCTTTGTCTGCCATTATTTGTGAACCACACAAGTTCTTTTTTACTACTAATTATTATCATCTTTGTGTGGATACAATTTTGAAAGATTGTTAGTTGTTACAATTCATTTCTGCTGTCCTTGGTCTTCTGTTCTTACATCGCATAAAAGTGTTGATAATGGAGAGAGTTGTCGGTGACGGCGGAACAGATGAACTACGTCGTTTTATCTATTATGAGTGGCAATAATCATTAATTAAGGTTGAAAAAAATAATAAAATTTTAAATATTTAATGATATAATGATGTCATTTACGTGAATTTATCTTTTAAAAAAAATCTGAATTAATATAATATCATATGTTGAATAATTATTTATTTTATTTTCTTAATTAATACAATAATTCTATTTATAAATTAATTTTAAACTTATATATTAATAGAATTTTATAAAAAAAATTATAAAATTTAACAATCCAATCAAAGTATGACACGTCATTATGCGGCATTAAAAATCATAGATTAAATAGGCAGACCCTAATTAGCTTTAGATGAAATTTAAAAAGGTTTAACCGTACGTATCTCTAATTATTGAAAAAGTGAAGTATAATGCTTGGGCTCTATACGTCATGTACAATTAAAATATGTTCGAACTTATTATTATGAAAAAGTATAGGGACCAATTCTTTGTGGCAAAAATTGAAAAAACTAAATTCGGTAATTCAGGGTGCGGAATATTTGTATTTGTACATAATTCATTCATTTGCATCAAATAAGTCCCTATTTTGTACTATTGAATTTTGACACCACGATGCAAGAACATGTAGCTTAGCATTAAAGCGTATGTCTGTTGTCATTTCAGTGGATGTAGATACCTATTTTATACAAGTAGAAAAACTATGTCAATAATTGTAAAATTGTAAATATAATGGATCCAGATGTTATTATTTTAATGTGTAATTTCAAAGAGTTATTATCAAATTAGTCCGTATAATCGTAGAACATAACATTTAGGTCCACCGATTTTGCAAACCACGAGGGTTAAGTCCAACCGGGCCGGCCCTGCTTTGTTAGGGTTCAAGTCTAACCCCTTCTGCCATTAAACCCTGCAAATTCCTTCGTTTTCCCACTTCTCTTCTTTCTGACTCTGTTGATCTTACTGAAGAGCTCACTTTCTTCTTTTTCTGCTGCTGGTTTGCTCTCTTTCGAAATTCTCTCTCTTCAAAGAAAACAAGAACGGAGAGAGAAAGAAATGAGCAGTTGGAAGATTCTTCTCCTGCGAATTGGGGACAAGTGTCCGGAGTATGGCACCTCCGCCGACTTCAAAGATCACATTGTCCGTACCCTTCTCTGGTTTTCACTCTTGCTATATGGTTCTCGTTTTGTTGTTTTTTCTGTTTTCAAAACCCTAAGGTTGTTTTCCGTTGCTTACGTTTCCAGAGTTGATTCTTGTTTTTGAACTTGCAGGAAACATGCTTCGGCGTAATTCGGCGGGAGCTCGAACACTCTGCAGACGATGTTCTGCAAGTAATCTTCATTCTTTTTTTTTAAACTTTATTTTCGCTTTTTAAAAAAGATGCGTTCCATTTGTTGTAAAATCTTGAAAATTGAAAACTGAACTAAAATTCAATTGAACGTTGTGTTGGAATGTAACTGGAGGTTTTTCTCATTTGATTTCTTTGGCAGCAATTTAAGTTATAATTGAAAGAACATTCATGGGTTGTGATGTTAAATATTGGAATATTAATGTGAATATGGCAATGCTTTCTGTTTGTGTATCATTTTCTTTTGCATATGTAGATCAGAAGATATTGGTTTAAGGTTAATTGTCTTTTCCATAGAGTTAGATGGCTTTGCAATTATGTGATATTGAGGCTCTTTCTTTTTCTCTTCATCTTGACAGTTCCTTGTCCAATGTGCTGAACAAATTCCTCACAAGAGTCCGTTATACGGGACATTGGTAAGCTACTTTAAATCATTGGTTTGGGTCTCCTTTTCATTTTATTATGTTTCTGTCGATTATTTTTCTTCCTTCTCTATCCCTGCTGGCCAAATGTATATGTGTACTTTTGGACACATCCATACCTGGGTTTGTTACAATTTCCATGGCATAATTAGGTTTAAATTTGGTGTTTAGGGAGGTTAACACAAATGCTTTGTATCTGTCTTTACATTTTGGAGACGTTTGTGTGTGTGTGTGTGTGTGTGTGTGTACTTGTGTAGGTGGCACATCAACCATCTCAGTTGATCACAGTTTTCTGTGGTTGCGTAAAAGGCTAGGGTTCCTTTTATCACAGTCCCACATCAGTAGAAAAAGGGTTAAATACCATGGTAAAACCTTGGATCAAAGAGAAATTTCAACGTAATGTACTAATTTTGATGGTTGGAAGATAGAATACTGACCCTTAAAGAAGTAAGGATTTGAAAGTGATTAAAACGTAACTCATCAATTTAGGGAGCTCTGGCTTAGAGAAGAATCGGGCAAGTAGAAACCATAAAAGATTTGAGATGGGCAGTAAGTTCACTACCGCTCGATATAAAAAATTGGATGATAGTTGAAGTTCTTGAGTAAGTGACATTTGTAGAGATGTCAGGTGTTCACTTACAATTTTATAATATAAAAACTACATGCACACAGGTGTTGTCTTTCCAGAATTATTAATAACCATAGACTCGTGTTCAAAATATAAATACATTTGTGTTTTCAATGCAAAAAGGAAACAATGTACTAAATAATCAAGAATTTTCTACGGGTTGCTTTCTAGCTTTTTGACAGAGAATGTTGATCTCATGGTAAATATGTGTTGTGATAGAGGGGTAAAAGATACTGTTTATAGATTTCTTGGTGTTGGAAACACTTTATTTTACTGAAAGTATGGTTATTTCTTTCGTTACCCATAAAAGCAAAAAGAAATGCAGCTGCAGCTTGTGAATTTTGTTAATTAGCCATTTGGCTGTCACGTAGATAAAGAATTTTATGTGTTTACTTTTTGATGGTTGATTAGTTTGATCCTTTGTCATGTGTTGCAAGCTGTCTTTTCTTTTCTTGGATTGTTTGTTTCCAAAATGAAACATTTCTGCATAGTTGTTAACATTTCCTGATGATTTATATCTCTCTCTCAGGTTGGCTTGTTGAACTTGGAAAATGAGGACTTTGTTAAGAGAATAGTGGAGAATACTCAAACTAATTTTCAGGTGAGCAAATCTAACGAATGTTATAGTTATTACTAAAAGTTTGAAGTCTATTTGAGCCCTACAAATCAATTGAAACCTCAGATTCATACTTGTTAGATGAAAGAGCACACAGAAATGATATATGATTCAATACTATATTGTTTTTCACATTTACTTTCATGGTTAGTACTAAGGCATAGCAATTAAAAGCAAATTAAGTATTGAACTACATGTATTGGTATTGGTGTTCATTTTTTTGTGGCTTTCATTTACTTTCATAATTGATGCTAGGACAGATTGAGTAATTTGTAGTTCATATTTTCTTTCGAATACTCTTGTTCTCCTGCATTACTACTATAGTTGTGTTGAGAGGTCAGCCTGGATTTATCAGCTTGAGACCGACCATGATAAGGGTATTGCTCATCCAATATTCGATGAATCTTTGAAAAGAGTTAGCACTAATTGGTGAATGGGTGTGCTTCAGCTTAGAGGATGTATGTTATTTTAAGAAGTCTACTGTTCTGACCTGCTCAAATGATGGCATCATAGGATGGTTTATGGATATATATATTTCTGCAGAGGTTGGCTGCTAGTATTGAATCAATGCTTTAAACCTGGATGTCTTAAAAGAAATATAAAATAGGCTTTCCCTCTTGTGCTAAGTGATACTGGATCAAGATATCTATTGCCTGCATAAGAGTTGAGGATTTAGGGAAACTATTTGCCGTGCATTGCTGTTAAGTTCATATACATGTTCATTTGTGCTTAACCTTGTCAATCCATAACTTGTGAGCTGATGTGAGAGTCTCTTCCTGAATCTATCTTAGAAGCATATACAAATTAACTAGTAACATTTGATTTGTTGGGAATTCCCTTGTCATTATTTTTATAAAATTATTATTCTTGCATTTCACCTTCTTCCTGTGTCTCTGTCTCACTATCATTGGTGAAACCTTTCAGGATGCCTTGGATTCTGGTGATTGCAATCAGATTCGTACTTTGCTGCGATTTTTGACTGTTTTGGTATGTATAATCTTGCTCTTATTTGGTCATTAAAACTGTTTTACATAGGATGCAATGGTTTGGTAATAAATTTTAAAAAGCCTCAAGTTCCTTGTGAATTTCAAGTTTGTATCTAATCAGAATTTATTGAGGACAGAACACATTTGGCAATGAGGCTCTACATTGTTATGTTTGATATGGTTCATTGACAACCAGACAATTGGTTATAGTTATTTCCATGAGTTAGCTTGGATTTTAGCATGTTTGATGTGCCTTATTTGTCCAAAAGGTGTCATGGTCCTACGTTTGTGCCCTTTTTAGCAATTATGGTTTATAATAAATCCTTTTATCTTCCAAGTCATAAGCTAGGGCATAGATAGACTAGATGGAATGAACTATCTGCTCATATATGATATGTTGCTTGCTGGGGAGTGTTCCCTTACTGATGTACTATATGATTTTCATTTCTTGTAAAGTGTGCTTTTAGGTTATGGGTTAGATTGAAGATGGGGCTTGTATGCAGGCCTCTGATATGATGTTCACAACAAGTTACCACCTAGGCAAGGTGGAAATTGTGTGTTTAGGTATTCAAATATAATATGTATGTAAATCATCTTATCCAGGAACTTTGTATGCAAAGTTAGGAGGTTTTCATGCATATGTAGATCTTAAGGTCTTTTATTGTTTTCCATCAGAACATAGTTGTGGGACTCCAAGATTTGAGTCAATTAACTTCTGTTTCTATTTTCCATTTGCTACTCCAAGATTTGAGTGACTTAATTTGTGTTTCTATTTTCCATGTGCTGGTTGCAAGGAGCGTTGTATTTAATCATCTTCTTTGAATTTCAAATAAGGAAGGGAAATTTTAGACTTTCACTTTCTTTGTTGTCTTGTAGATGTGCAGCAAAGTTCTACAGCCTGGTTCTCTGGTAGTTGTCTTTGAAACATTACTATCATCAGCTGCCACAACAGTGGATGAGGAGAAAGGAAATCCTGCTTGGCAAGCACGTGCTGACTTCTATGTAACTTGTATTTTGTCTTGTCTCCCATGGGGAGGAGCAGAACTTGCGGAGGTAATGTTTCCTTTGATGCTTACTAGATGGTTTGTTGAATTAGGTGCATGCATGCTTGTTGAATGGATCTCTCTCATGGTTTGTTGAATTGATTCCTCTGTTGTTGGATGCTGTTTTTCTCTGCCACACATCATCGTTGCACTCTCTCTTTTTCAACTTTTGCTTTATTTTTTAAAGCTAAGGTCGCATTAATCTTTTAGATTGGAAGGGAACTAAACCTGTGGGTGGTGTTGTCATGCATGCATACACTTTTAAATCTTTTTTCTTAAATGAACTCAGTAGATATATTCTGTTTGTTCTAGGTGGTCTTCACTTTGAATTCATTGGATTTTAACTGTATCTTTTGGTTCACCAATAAAATGCATACATGTACAGCAAGTCCCAGAGGAAATTGAGAGGGTCATGGTTGGCTTGGAAGCCTATTTGAGCATCCGAAGGCATGCTTCTGACAATGGCTTATCTTTCTTTGAGGATGTTGATGAGTCTGGGAAAGGACTTGCTGAAAAGGTGTGCTTCCTGATGAACCTAACTTTATTTTATTTTCATGTTCTTTGACCATTATTTAGGTTTTTATATGTCATTCAAAGTGTGCTGTATTTCTGGTTAGATTTGCTCTTACTTTTAAGAAAGATTACTTTTATTTTACATTTCCCTCTTTAGGAGATATTTTAGTTGCTTTGTGGATTCCTGATCCACCTAGTCATTCTTCTTCTTTTTCAATAAAAATTTTCAGTTTGTTACTTCAAAAAAAGAGAAGCATTGCTTTTGTTTTCCTAGTTTGAGCTCAAGAGAGGGAATGTTCTATATTTTTATCTACAGAATCACGTGCCTTGTGATGTGAACAACCAAAATATCAATGGCTTTTGTCACAGGACAACCAGAAAAAGAACATTTCATTAGTTGGCATAACATATTTCATATTTTGGAATAAATTGAATACCTGTATTGTAGCATAATCTTTGCCTGTTAAAACTGTGTAGAGGAGTGTAGGAAGTGCAGAGTACTCTATATATTACTGATGCAAAGATTATCTGTTCCTTTGGGGGTTTAAGAATTGACCTATGAAGATTTGCTACACAACTTCATGAAAATAGGCTGAAAAGATAAATACTTCACTTAAATTTGTTATTTCAATCCTTTTGTAGTTGAAGGGTGGCTTCTTTTCTTGCAATCTAGCAGTTATTTGCTAAGATATCCTGCCCTTGTGAATTGATTGAGAAATTAAGGGGTTTGTTTCCAACAATTCTGAAGTTGTGATTTTGCATCACCAAATGCAGAATGCATGTATGACAAAACTGTGGCTTCTTTGTTTTTTCCAATAATTTTCTAGATTATTATATTCTTCTATAATGTTGTAGCTTTGTATCTTTTACAAAACGATTTCCTTAATCCTTGGTTCAGCTAGGCTACGCCTTTCTCAATTAACTTATTTTTTTCCTCCAGGATTTTTTAGAAGATTTGTGGGATAGGATACAAGCTCTATCAAGCAATTTATGGAAGCTTGATAGCGGTAATACTACTTTGAGGTTCATTAATTTCCTTTCTTTCTTTTTCTTACTTCCTGTGTCTTGTTATGTAGTTTTGAAAGAAGCTAAGTTTCTTATGTTCTTGTGGTTCTGATACTTCTTTTGGATTAAATATACTTTCCTTAGAGGGACGTGTATTGAGGTCTTACATATTGGAGTGGAAAAGTAAATAAATGTCAACTATATATTACTCTTAGAATTATGTGTTTCTTGAGATCTTATCCTTTAATGGTTCAGTGTATATGCCATATGGATAGAGATTGTTTATATGAAAGAGAAATCTTGGTCCAAAACACTAAATGAGATCCCCATTATTCAAGGGATGTTTCAACTACTACCTTCTGGATATCCAAAGTAAAAAAAACAACAGAAATTTAAACTTTTCTCTTTATCTATTAACAATAATGAAAATGGGTCAAAGTTGAAGATTTCTTTATGAAGTTAAGCCTTTCACTTCATTGTTCAAGCCCTTGATCTGTTGTTGAGCTCATACATCTTGACCATTTACCTATTCCGTTGCAATACTATTGCATGGATTGATCAGTTGACTTGGTATTCATTTATTTAACTTATTATGCTGTTCCCATCAAAAGTTTTAGCTTGTGAATTTGATTAACTTTAGTTAAAGTCCTCTCTGGTAGGTTTGTTGAGTCAGGAATTAAATCAACATGGTTTAACAAGGTCTTTTGGTTTGTTGATAAATGTCTAATAATGCGTTCAGACAATTTTTTAAAGGTATATGCAACTTTTGTATATATTTTTCCTAAGTTAATGATCAAAGTTGCTTAAATCAGCAAAAGACTCTAATAAAGAAAGAAACAAAGGAAAACAGAATGAACTCTATGGACGAGCAATGCTTAATTGAGAACTTTAATAAAATGCCTTGTAGAATATTGATCAATTTTTTTTTAATTTTTTATTTGTAAAATGTCGTTGATTGATCTATTTATACACTCTTTCCCTTCGTAGTTTATTATTTTAATACATCGTTTGATTAAATCTCAGTTTTTTCTTTACTCTCCTTTTATCACTTTTAATTTGTATTCTGCATTTTCTCTTGCTAGTTCCCAGGCCCCACCTTTCCTTTGAAGCTCAGCTGGTTTCTGGAAAATCTCATGAGCTTGGGTCCATAAGCTGTCCCGAGCAACCGGATCCACCTTCAACGCCTTCTGGGATAACATATGGTAAACAAAAGCATGAAGCAGAGCTGAAGTATCCTCAAAGGATACGCAGGCTTAATATATTTCCAGCGAGTAAAATCGAGGTAATAAATATTTAAGTTCTCAATACTCTTATATTGGTGGACTATATTTTTTTTCAGAGCACTGAATCTTTTGTTCTATGACAAAGATGCTTTGTGATATTGTGAATGCTTCTACTGAAGTTATCACCATTGGCTTCTTTTGCCACCTCTTTTGTGCTTTTGTGTTGGAAGAAAAAGAAAAAAGTCTTTTTAATTTTGTAAACCCAGATTGGCGTATCTATCATACCCTCATGACTTAAAAATATAAACTTCTTGTGTGTAAACGCACAATTTAAGGTGTCTTTTTGGTGGAAACGGACTTTTTTTGATTCCTTTGTCCTTTTGCTCACATTGGCACTTTGATATGATTGTCTAGTTGGGTTTCCCTGTCAAAACTTGTGTGGGTTTTGTAGCAAAAGTGAAAATGCCCTTGGGAAGGGAAATTACACATCATAAATTTATGACTTTGGTTTGGTAATGAGCGTACATGTTAATCTCAATACCTGTCTTATGTTTCATTTTAGATGGAAACTGCATTATTTTTTCTGTTACTAGTCTATATTATATGCATGTAAGCTTGATACGGACAACTTTTTTCCATGAATAAAATGTTACAGTTGTAGTGAGCTAGCCTTGGATATTGTTGGCTCTATTTAGCTTATGTAGAGGCTCTTTCAATTTCAATTTGATAGAGTTGAATCTATTACCAGTCATGGGGATTTAGTTTTCTATTTTAGGAATAATCAAATAGAAAGAATGCGAAGCTCAAGCCTTGCTGTCATTGTGCGTGAGAACCAGCTTTCAATCTTGTTTAACCAGGATTTGCGAATGAGGGAGTGCTGCCAGTTGCAATTCCAGCTATTGCACCAGAAATTATTTTTAAAATATGTCATATAGAACATTTATTTATTACTATGTTTCGATATTGAATCTTTAACATTTCTCAGCATGTTTTGGATTGTTGTAAGATTCTTGTTTATAAATGCGAACTAGCTAATATTATTGTGATTTGTCCAATGATTGGAAACGCCTTCTTTATCGTTGTTTTTCTTTTTGGTTTTAATGACAGGATATGCAACCTATTGATCGCTTCGTTGTGGAAGAATATTTATTGGATGTGCTTTTGTTCTTCAATGGCTGGTTCGTTTATGCCTTTGATTCTTATTGTCACTTGTTTAATTACTTTCTATTTATTTATTTTAACTTCTTTGATAGATGATTCTATTATAACTAGGAAGATTGTTGTTATATGACTTAGAATTACTTTAAAGATTAAAGAGTTCATCAGTCAGAAACTTTCCATCCTTTCTAAGATGATTACCATGAATGTCTTCCCTGCCTATCTTCTTTCCCCGTCTCCCACACAACCCCACCCCCCTCCTTCAGGGCCACCATGCACGTCTTGGATCAAGAATTGAGGCTAATTTGTTGCATTTACTAGGATTTAATAAATGTAAAGTCTCTAGTTATTTTAGTTCCCAGTAGCATACTATATTATATTATATTCACTTTTCTATTCACATCTGAATTTTTGATGTGGGCCTTTTGGACAATTTTATTATTTCTGTTTCTTGGTTCATGCAAAGCTAGTCGAAAGGAATGCGCTTCTTACATGGTCAGCCTGCCTGTGCCCTTTCGGTATGAGTATCTTATGGCAGAGACAATCTTCTCTCAGGTAGCATTTTCATTACCCTTTTTGTCTGGCCAGGAAAAAAATTGTACCCATTTTGCTGATGTGAATAGTGGAAATTCATGAAGTTGTCAGTGAAGATTATAACAATATTAAGTGTTTTAATTTTCTTGAATACCAGAAATTGTCATCTACTTGGGAAATTTTGAAGAGATTCCCCTCCCAAATTTCAGTCCCTCTATCCTCCCCAGTTCCAAAAACATAGATGGAAGAAGGAATTGCATTTATTTGATTTGTAGGATAGAAACATTTGGCATTTCGAATTTGAATTTTCTCTTTAAGGTGTAAGAAATGAAATGGCATTTTCAAATAAAAAGGGGTGGTTTAACTGAGTGCAACAATATCATTCTCAAACACTGTCAATTTAACTATTTAAATTATTGTTTTAAGTGAGGTGTTATTTCCCGTATTTGAAAAGGAAAATAATATCATTTACAAATTTACTTCTGTTTGAAAAGAACAAAAAGAAAAAAGAAGAAAAAAGGAAGAAAAAGTAAAATTCCATGGAATCACTGGAATGGGCCCTTGTAGCTGGTAGAAGGCCTCTAATTGAACTTTAAAGCATGTAAACATAGTTTTAGTATGTTCTGAGGGGATTTGTCTTTCACAATTATTTTCTCAATTGAATAAATTGTTCCCTTTATTTATTCTAACCTTGTCTTTTCATTTGGTAGAATATCTTACCTAAAAATGGTCCAACTACATTGTTGCTTTGCAGTTGCTTTTGCTCCCTCAACCTCCTTTTAAGCCAATATATTACACACTGGTTATTATGGATCTCTGTAAGGTACTATGGAAGCTATTACATTGACTAACCATGTATATATTATTTTCCCTTTATCATTTATTTTGTGGAAGCTATTGCTCTGGGGGCACTTAAAGAAGTTTCTGACAATAAAGTTTGATGCTTAGGCTCTTCCTGGAGCCTTCCCAGCTGTTGTTGCTGGTGCTGTTCGTGCTCTTTTTGAGAAAATTGCTGATTTGGATATGGAGTGTCGGACACGGTTCATTCTTTGGTTTTCACACCACCTGTAAGTCTAGAATTTATGAATCAACCTTTGTCTAAGTTAATCCTTTTAATTTTCTTTAAAATCTTATAATTCTTTTCAAACTTCTAATTTACGTTTAGTTTTTGTCATTTTGTTTTAGCATTTTTGGGTGGTTTTTTTGGTTGGGGATGCGGTTGGAGAAGGAGAAGGGAACAAACGTGAAGTGAGAAATTGTAGTTTTCATACAAAATGTAGTTAAATAACCAACACACATGCTTATTAATAAATGGACTGGTTATTCAGCATATTGGAGAGGTGCCTCGCCTAGACTTTCTTGCTCTATGATTATGAGGGCATGTAACATTTATCTTAGGATTTTAATTGGGATTTTGAATTGTTATAATTTTATGGTAGATTCTATTTGGCCTAGAAGATACATTGATCTGCTGCTGTGATCTGGATTGGACATTACTCAGTGGCCTTTCCTTGTGGGGAAAAAAGCTGCATTTGGAGCCTCATATAATTAGTCTTGGAATTCAGTTTCTTGTTACATTGACTTCACTAAAGTTTTGATATTCCTATCTTTTTGGATTTATTGATAGCCGACATGATTGATCCTCTTAAAATAAGTCAGATGGAACTTTGGTTGGTTTGTTGCAAATTTAGTAATTACTTCTGGGCTTTGCAGATCAAACTTTCAATTCATCTGGCCTTGGGAAGAATGGGCCTATGTTTTAGACCTCCCTAAATGGGTTCCACAACGCGTATTTGTTCAAGAGGTGTTGGAAAGAGAAGTTCGTCTGTCATACTGGGACAAAGTTAAGCAGGTAAATAAATTGTGCTGAAGGCTGGGAAAATTATAAATAATAGTAAAAAATTTAAACAGATGCAGAATGTATTGTAAACAATAGCCAGAGAGTTGGGCTAATATCCTGATTTGAAAAATATATACACTGACATCTTAGGCATTGTTATTCAAATTAAGGTTACTAAAGATTCCTACTGCACATTGTCAAGGTTTAAAATTTTAGCCAGCTTTTTATTATTATTATTTTTTAAAAAACTAATTTCTATGCCTTCTATTTAGACATGCCATCTGTGTCTCTTGCCCCATGGTTTCTAAAGCCTAAGACTCATGAAATTGATACTTCGTCTTGTTACCAAATCATAGAGTAACTGTATTTAACTTCATTTTTTTATTGATCTTTTTCTGTCATAATAACAATATTCTGTTTCTTATTAAAAAATAGAAATGGTACTTTCTAGCAGAGTATTTTGATTGATTTGTGATATTGTTCACAAACTACTCAAATTTTTCAAGTATGCCTGTAGTTTTTATATTGCTTTTGTATAGTTTTAGGTTCCCCTCTTTATATTGAAATTTAAAGATGTATTGAATTACTTTAATGACTGAAATTCAGTTGGTTAGTTGTATCCTGTTCAGGGTTATAACACAACAAATTTAGACGTCAACCATTCCTAATTATGCTCTTATGTTCACTTCCTTTGAAGCTTAAGAGACACTTAAAAGTGCTGTTGGGGTCTTGATCTGTATTATTAGCCTAACTTTGTATTTACATGGGTTCATCATTGGCAGTAATACTACTAAAACATTAATACTTGCGCATATTTTAGTGGAGATGTTCAGATCCATGTAATTTGAACTTGGCTTGGAGCTCACAGTGCTGAGCTCAGGCTTTTAGGAGTTGCTGGCTTACTGTTTACAAGCTGAGCCAGAGATCTTGATCTCAGCCCTGCCCAGCTTAGATTCCTCAAATTTACTGGGGTAGTCAAAGTGTGAAGTATTAGTATGGTCGTACACTAAAATGAACTGTTGAGTTCAACCTCCTGTCTCCTTTTGGATGAAGATAAGAAGATGCTGGATTCGGTTGGGGAAATGGATTTATGTTACAAAATTCAATATTCATTATTCTTTTAATTGTTGTTGACTTGATGTTATTTTCTTTGATGTATTTTTTTCATAACATTCTTCTATGTAGAGCATTGAGAATGCACCTGCTCTAGAAGAATTGCTTCCTCCCAAGGGCAGTCAAAGCTTCAAGTACAATGCTGAAGACGGTAGAGATAGAACTGAACAACATGCTATTTCTGCTGAACTTAGTAACAAGGTGAAAGGGAGGCAAACTGCTCGTGAAATAATTGTTTGGGTAGAAGAAAGTGTATATCCTATTCATGGTTTGGAAGCTACTATTGAAGTGGTTGTACAAACATTTCTTGATATTGGATCTAAGAGTTTCACTCATTTGATCACTGTCTTGGAGAGATATGGGCAAGTCATATCAAAAATATGTCCTGATCACGATAAGCAGGTGATGCTGATAGCAGAAGTGAGTTCTTATTGGAAGAACAATGCCCAAATGACAGCCATAGCAATTGATAGAATGATGGGCTATCGGCTAATTTCTAATTTGGCCATTGTGAGATGGGTCTTCTCACCACCAAACATTGATCAATTTCATACATCAGATCAGCCATGGGAGGTACATTTTTGCAGTTTTCCCAACTGATGTTCTATGATTTTATTTGTTTGCTAAATGTGTGGTTTGCCTTGAAATCCCTATCATAATCATTCATGTTTCCATCCTGATAAACAATCTCCACTCTTATAACAATTCGAAGGTGAAGTTTTTTAACTCAAAGGATAACTTCAGAAATATGCTTAATGCTCTAAATGACTGAGAGTGGAGAAATTGAGGCTTTGAGGCAATTTACCTTCTGATTAATATACCAATAACTTCCTAGTAGTTGGGGTGAAGGCTTGCTCACCTAAACTTGAGCTCCATTTTTACATTGTCACATGTGTCCCAATAAAAAATGAAAAGTTCCAAGTTTGTGAAGTTACTTCCAGAATTGCTTGCCCTCAATAATATTTGTAGGAATATTTATTGTGGTGAGGCTATTTGCACTGGCAACCAGTAAGGTTCTCTGGGCACCTTTTACTCAAGTCATACAATTATCAAATTTTAACTATTAATTTTTACTTTATACATTCCTTTGCTACCAAATTAATTACTAGTTAAACCCCTCTTGCTATGGATTTGTTTTCTTTATGCACCCACATCAGTTTGCCTCTTAGACATTTTTTTATCTGACAGAAGAACATGTTGGAAGGATTGAGGGGTATGTTGGTAATTTTATGAGGACAATTTTAGTTATAAAAAAATCTATTAAATTATGAGCTTCAGACCGTTACTTTGAGTGCAAATAGCCTCACCCTATTTATTATTAAACTTTTGTGATCTATCCTTGAAGCTTTCTCTTCCCTTTCCTTTTCCCATTTCGATCTTTGCAGATCCTTGGGAATGCAGTTAGCAAGACATATAATCGTATCTGTGATCTGAGGAAGGAGATAATGTCTCTTAAGAAGAGTGTTGTATTAGCAGAAACAGCTGCTGGGAAGGCCAAAGCAGAGCTAGTGGCTGCTGAGTCGAAGCTTGCACTGGTAGATGGTGAACCTGTTCTTGGGGAAAATCCTGCAAGGATAAAGCGTTTGAAATCACAAGCTGAAAAAACAATAAATGAGGACCTATCGGCGCGTGAATCTTTAGAGGCCAAGGAGGCTCTTTTTGCTCGAGCATTAGATGAAATTGAGGTATTTAATATAGGAAAAATGTGTCCGTCTTTTCCATCTTTAACTTATCATGCTGCTATTTCATTTGTTTGTTATTATGGAATAAAGAAAATGAAGCATATGTTTTCATTTGGGAGTTTTTAAAGAATCAAGAGGAGAAGATTTGAGGAAAAAATAAAAAGTAAACCATGTATCATGTTTTGTTGTATGATGGGAATCACACTCTACGCTTTGTGGAAAGAAAAAGAAATGGATTGCTCAGGTGCACGAGTGATTAAAGAGTGGTGGTTTTGATCATTTCTTGATTCTTCCAATGCATCAAGAACAGATGAGTTTCTTTGTTACGTTTTTAATATTCTTGTTTCTGTTCATCTAATCAATATTTTTCGTGTCATCCATAATTGGCCTGTGCAGGCACTATTCCTTTCCCTCTACAAAAGCTTTTCAAATGTGTTGATGGAACGGCTACCTGATGCATCTAGAGCTGGATCGTTGCAAGAATTAAAATCTATCCATGCAGATGCAATGTCTGTTGACCTTGAGGAATCATCTACAATGGAATTGGATGATGAGAATGGAAGACCTAACAAGAGGTTTCCCCTCCCCCACCAACCCCTCATCGTTGCATCTCTCTGTTTGTAGTGTCATGTGACGAGATTGAAGACAACATTACATTTACTTTGTTTTATTCTTCAATGATGCAGTCAGTTAAATGGTGGGAGCGCTAGCAATGGTTACAACATTGGCGAAAAAGAGCAGTGGTGTTTGTCAACTCTAGGCTATGTAAAGGCCTTTTCTAGGCAGTATGCCTCTGAGGTAAACATTGCTTATAAACTTTGGTTGCCCCTGAAAACAGTAGTTCTGTCTTTTTCTTGTTTTCCTCTTTTTTATTTTTTGTGTGTATATATTTGTTTTACCAATTTTTGTTGGCTGCTGTATTTCCATATCTGCTTGGCAGTCTAGGTTAGCCATTTGGAAAATATTTCTTCTGCTATTATTTTCTACTCTATTTATTTACATCACTCCCAGAGCCTTCCCGATCGTTAATATCCCTTTGTACATGTCTAATCCCTTCTGCAATAAAAAAAAATCATAGATTTTTTTGTTTGTTCTCTTCTTCCTTGTATGGACTCTTAGGAATTGGTTTCTAAATTCAGACAATCCATCCAAAGCATCTGTAGCAGCAGGTAAGCTCAATAAAAATGATTGTCATATCTGCTGTTAGTTTTTGAAAATTTGTTTGTTGCTGGGGAGTTTAGTGGTCAACAAATTAAAGCTTTTTTGTTTATGCGGCTTGAAGATATGGACAATAAATATAATGTAGCACGCCAGTGTAGAGTATCTGCCTGCAGCACAGATGTACAGAACTTTCGAATATATGCTAATATACAGTGTTCATTTATTCGTCCTTTTTTTAATCTTCTGAAAAAAAAAGAAAAACAAAAGAATTGAAACCTACGCAACAAAGTTGTTATTTTTCAATTTTCTGACATATTCAATACATTTTAATTGTGTTTTTATTCTGGCAGATATGGCCACACATCGAGAAGCTGGACGCAGAGGTATTAACGGAAGACGCGCATCCTCTTTTCCGCAATGCAGTTTATTCTGGTCTACGCCGACCCCCCACCACCATCGCCTAGGTCTAATATGCCTCATTCTTCTTGTAACTTACTCATCTCATTTTTCTTTCAACAATTTCTCTTTTCTAGTGTTGAAAATTGCCATAAACAAACGAAATCGAAGGGGAAGAAATTATGCCTATCTGCAGAAGCATACACAATTGGATGCTTTTTATTAATTATTTCTTCATCAACTTTAAACTAATTGAACAAATCTCGTGGGTCAATTAGCCACCGCAAATGTTGCTGTAATTTGATTTGGTTTCTGGGTGTTTTGATGCAACAGAAATTGGCCAATGGGTTTTGCACAAACCCAAAGGCCGCAATTAATTGGCCATTGTTGTCAGTCAATTTTTTTTGAAAGAAAAGAGTAGCCTTCTAGTTTATGTACAAATTTATTGTTCTATGGTGTCTGCTTTGGCGGGGTAGATACTACAGACATTTCACATGCTTCTTTTACTTTCTTACTATTTACGTTAATAGTAATAATAAAAATATATATATATATATATATATATACCTATATTTAATTTTTTTTTAAAAATAACTTGTTATAAAGTAAAACCAACAGTCCTTTGCTTTAGGTGAGTGGCGTGTAAAATCACTTCATTTATTTGAAATTATCACTCCGACCCTTAATACCTCATTCATTTGTAAAATAATCATCCGCAGCATTTAACCGTTTAACACTTTTTTGAATTTACCCTTTTAACATGACATTCGTCTTCGCTAATTGTTTAATATTTAAGAACAAATGTTCTATTGAAAGAAAGACATCTCTTGCTTTATAAAGTGTAATGGCATTGCATGCGCCCGGGTATTGTAACATTTTATAAATAAAATTTGAAAATGTGTCTCTTGATTCTTACAAGTAATGCCATTATTCACGATATCTAATGGTAATTCTTGTATAATAATTAAAGCTTAAGATTTATTTTAGTTAAGTACTCGATTGATTAATTGAATAATATTGTGTATGAGTATTGTTTTAAATAATATTATTTATTAAATATTTTATTAATATAATTAATTAGTAGAATTATTTGGGATGTTACAAGAAATCTAGAATTTAAATTGCTGAGTATACAGAAATTTAAAAAAAATTCGAGTCCCGCTATTCACAATAGAAAGAAGCGTCAAACCGGCGTTTTAGACTATCTTTAAAACTAATTGGTATTATTATAATTACACAATAATTAAGGACTTAAATGATATTAAACGTAGTATAATTGTAATAATAAAAAAGTCGAATTTTCTTACCAAGTGAGAAAAGCGAGTCAAAGGTATTGACGGGTTGAGTCTCAACTTCTTCTCTACTTTCGCCCCGACGCCCCCCTTCGCGTTTCTTCGCACGTCGAAATTAAAACCCATTTTGACATTTTCTAAACTGACAAATTTCGGCAATTTTTTTCTCTGTAGAGTATAGGGAGGGAATCTTCAATCAAAATTGCATTTTGCTTCAGATCGTCTAGTGGGGTTTTTTTCTTTTTTGCCTATGACAGAAGTGGAGAAGAAAATATAACCAGTTTATGGAATTTCTTGGGAGAACGGTGAAGAAAGAGTTTAAAGGATCTGGGGTTTTTACGGGAACCGTGCAATCGTACGACGAGTCTTCTAAATTCTTCGAGATCGTGTACGAGGACGGCGGTACGGAGGAATTGGATTTCTCTGAGGTGGCCACGCTGATGGAGAATGGTCATGGCGGGAAAGTTGGTGAAGTTGAAGTCGAGCCGGCTCATGTGAAGCCGAGGATTGGCAGGAAGCCGAAGAAGAGGCGTCGTTTGGAGAGAAGGCGTAGCGAGTCAGGTAAAGTTAAGGCAAGGCTAGAGAGGGATGGAATTCGGGATGGAAATGTTGCTTTGAGTGATGATTTAGTTGATTTGAATGTTGAGTTTGTTGAAAATTTAAGAGAAATTGAAGGAGTTAATGGTAGTCTCAATTCTAATGGAGGTTCTAACGTTGAATTTAAGGAAACCCTAGGGAAAGATTTAAGAGAGAATTGCGGCTCTGTTAATGGGAGTTTGATTGTCGATGTTGAAATTAAAGAAGAGATTGATTTGAATGCTGGGTTTAATTTTAAACTGAATGGTGGGCCTAATTTAGATTTAAACGAAGATGATAATTTAGAGGCCAATTTGAATTTTCAGAAGAAAGAAAGAGAGTGCATTGATTTGAATTTGGATGTGAATGAAGAATTGGAAGAGAACTTGGAGTTGAATGGAGAATTGGAAGAGAATTTGAAGTTTCTGGGGAGGCAGAAGAAGAAATGTTGTTTTGATTTGAATTTGGGTGTTGAGGCTGAGATTAAAGATGGTAGAGATGTTGATCATATAACACAATTGAAGGAATTTACATCTATGCAGACGGTGGGAGAGAGTGTTGTTAGGGACGGAGCACTAAAAGATGTCCATGTGCCTCAAGATGTTTGTCTTGGGTTGGTTGGTGGAACGCAAAAAGAAGATAGTATGCCTGTCAAAAATTTTGCTGCCCATGATGATTCTAACGGAATTAGACTGAAGGAGGACTTTGCCACTCCGGGTAGAACTGTAATTGATGGGTGTCATGTTGATATGGGAAATTCATACAAGCAGCTGAGTGGGAGAAGGAAAAGAAGAAAGGTTATAGATAAATCGAGTTCTGTCACTGAAATGGTGTTGAGAAGAAGTACTCGTAGAGTCTCTGCTAGAAATAATGTTTTGAGCTCAAGAACTTCATCTGCAATCAATGATTTAACATCATCTACAGTGGCTGATGTGTTAATGGAGGAGTTACCAGTTACGTCGGATGCTGAAAGGGTTGAAGAGCCTGTGGTTATTCCTCCAAAGTTGCAGCTGCCCCCTTCTTCACAGAATTTGGATTTGGACAGAATTCCTGTACTTGACACCTTCTCTATTTATGCCTGTCTGAGATCATTTAGCACTTTATTATTTTTAAGTCCCTTTAAGTTGGAGGATTTTATTGCTGCACTGAAGTCCAAGTCTCCTAATTTGTTATTTGATTTTATTCATGTTTCAATTTTGCGTGTTTTGAAGAAGCATTTGGAACGTCTTTCAAAAGAAGGTTCTGAATCTGCTTCTAGTTGCCTGAGGTATTATTTCTGTTTTACCTGCATATTATTCTTTCTCGAGGTCAACTTAACTTGTTGTTTTGCTTCTGTTTAATTTTTCTTTTTTAATGTTACTTCATAGGATTTTGTTTGATTATTTGATGTAGGAGTCTTAACTGGGATTTGCTGGATTTGATCACTTGGCCCATTTTTATAGCTGAGTATTTCTTGATTCATAATTCAGGATTGAACCCTGGTTTTGAACTTGCTCAGTTGAAGCTATTCAGTAGTGAGTATTACAAACAGCCTGTTTCTGTGAAGGTTGAGATCCTTCGGTGTTTATGTGATGATATGATTGAGGTGGAAGCCATAAGAATGGAGCTTAACAGAAGATCATCAGTGGCCGAGCCCGATATGGACTTTGATCGAAATATAAATGAGATTGGCAAGAAAAAGAGGTTTGTGGTGGATATATCTGCTGGTTCTTACTTCACTGATGAGGTAGTTGATGATGCTAATGACTGGAATAGTGATGAATGTTGCCTTTGTAAGATGGATGGGAAATTGTTATGCTGTGATGGCTGTCCTGCTGCATATCATTCAAAGTGTGTAGGTGTTGCTAATGATCATTTGCCACAGGGTGACTGGTTCTGTCCTGAGTGTGCACTAGATAGACATAAGCCTTGGATGAAAGCTCATAAATCACTTAGAGGAGCAGAGCTATTGGGATTTGATCCTCATGGGCGGTTATATTTTAGCAGTTGTGGTTACTTGTTGGTGTAAGTTTGCTCTATTTATTACATTTATTCTGTATGATAATCAATCACATGTTTTGCTATCATTAAGATGAGATGGTCAAATATATAATGTTATGAAGGGCAAATAAAATTTCACCCCATCTTCCATTTTTCAATTAAGATATTGTTCCCAGTTGTGAATTATAAACTTGAAGTGTTTTTTAAAAACTAAAGGTAATGAACAGTTTAAATCTGCAAAGCCTTAGCCCTAACCCACTGATGTTGGCTGAAAAGTTTGCCCCCTCTTTTCTTCTTTCCCTTATTCCCAAACTCATTAGATAGTTCCTATGTTAATATGTGAGCAGCAATGTAATAATGTAATTTCACAATTAGTTGTTGGTGTGCTTGTGGGTCTTAGCTTTGCATTTGATTGAAGCCAAGAGAAAAATTTTAATTGCTTGTAAGTTTACTCCAGTGGAAATAATAGTGATGAAGAAATTTAGCAGCTGCTTGCCATCACCATATCTTGAAATCCCCTTCGAAAGAAGAGTAAAACCCATCAGGTCTAAGCTTCCATCTTCCACAAATCCTCCTCACCTTACAAAGTGCAATAAATAATGATTTCAATGTAATCAGTCTTGTCTTTTGTGAAAGAAAGTATGATGTTCTTGTGAACTTGATCACTTTCAAATTGGAATGTAGGAGGGTTGTGGTGCATATCAGTGCCAATAACAATGTTTTTCTTTTTAAATTAATCAGGTGAAGAAAATTATATTTATAAGTTCTCACCCGTTTGTTTTAACGAAAGGCTATAAAAGGTGGAGCGGACTGTGTTTTCATAAAGGTGGAGGTGGGAGGGGATTTGTGAAATTTTCCCAAAAATATCATCTCCTCACTTTAGAGAATGAAGTAAATGCGTTTTAGTTGCCATATAATATTGGTGCACTGGAGAATTAGATGTGAAGATGCTTTGATCAAGAGGTTAAGGCGTGTGACCCTACTAGATACAAATCTCTGAGGTGATGATATTAACACATGTAACGTATTAGATGAATTATCTTATTGAATGTAAGAAATATATCTAAAGAGAGTACTATAATAGATTAGATGAGCTGTTACTGTTTTCATTTTTGGAAATATTTATCTCTGACGTCTTAGATTGAGTTTACCTACTATGTGCCAGAAGATTAGGCAGGTTCTTCCACTTTTGGTAAGAGCAAATCCCGGCACCAACATCTCATAATTTGTCATTTTAACTGCCTATTTACTGGGGATTATATTTCCAAGACCATTCATAACAAAGTAAGAACTAGTTCATAAATTCCTAGTCTTCTATAGGATATATCATTTTGTAACTAGATTTTCCTTAGATTGGAGGTTTTCTGTTCTATACCTGCTGTGGTTGTCTTGCACCTCTGTGCTGTCTTCTTCTTTTATAAATTTATGTCATAAAGTTTTTGTTCACTTTTATATTGTACAAGTTTTAATTCTGTGCATGTGCGTACTTCAGAATTGCGTTGGTTTAAAGTATCATTGAACCTGCAGGTCAGATTCTTCTGATACAGAATTTATTCTCTATTACTACCACAGAAGTGATCTGAATGTTGTTATTGATGTGCTAAAGTCGTCAGATATCTTTTATGGTGGCATAATAAATGCAATATGCAAGCAGTGGGATATTACAGCCGACTTAAATGGAATAAGGAGTAGTCTGGCCCTGAACGCTGATTATTCAAGCATGCATGTGAATGCAGAAGTTCCTTCTATTAGCATGCCTTCGACATCTTTGGTGTCTGCTGAAACTCATGTGATTGTGAGTAAGACTGATCATGGGCAAAAGCCGGAAGAAACCTTTGTTGCTGGATATTCTAATCGTCTTGACTCCGCAATTTCCAAATCAGTGAACTTATTGGATTCAGTGACTGCTATGGAAATGCTGAATATAAGTTCTGAAGGATCTGCCGAAGCAACACAAATGAATTCCAGCATTGAGAATTTTCAGAAAGAAGGACTTGATTGTTCTAATAAAGCTCCTGAAATCTCAAAACAGTCTGAGATGCCTGGAAAGTTGCCACCTCTTGGAGACAGTTCCATGACATCTACCAGTTCAGATATTAAACAGACATTTGCATCTTCTGGCTCTAATTCATCTGGATTAAACTCAAGACAATGGGACACAACACAAGTGCAGTGTGAAAGTGCTTACATGAACCGTTATAGTTTTGCACAAACAGCCTCATCTATAGCTGAAGAGTTAATGCATAAGTCTCCAAATGAAATCAGTGAAGAATCCATAAAATCAGAAGAGGAGATAATTTCAACGCAGATGAAGGCCATCTTGAAGAAATGGGACAAATTTTATTGGCCAAATACTCTGAAACTAAATGTAGATACTCAGAAAGAAAGATGTGGGTGGTGCTTCTCTTGCAAAGCTCCTACAGATGACATGGATTGCTTGTTTAACATTAATAATGGTCGTGTTTGGGGTAGTTTTGAAAGTGAGGTGGCTGGCCTTCTAACAAAGAGGAACAAGAAAGGTCATCTTGTGGATGTCATATGTCACATTCTCTCCATAGAAGATCGGTTGCATGGACTTTTATTAGGTCCATGGCTGAATCCACATTATACCAAACTTTGGCAAAAAAATGCTCTTAAGGCAGCTGATGTGGTGTCTGTAAAAGATTTACTACTCAAGGTAATGGCCGTACTGTTATTTCCCTGCTTAGAACTTAGGATTTTGGATGTATTTATGGGGGCCGCAACTGATGCAATGCAACCAAGTCTGTGCACAATGAAACTATTCACCCTGCCAATATTTTACATTTTCTGATTTTGAACAAACCATATCTGTGGTTGAATTACAATTAATATAAATTCCTAACAGTTTTGAATGAATTTTTAATCATGAATTTTCTTGATATGCAACTATGTATAATACATTGCAGATAAACTAATGATTATGTAAATCAATAAATTAATATTATTTTATTATTTTTCAAGTGGGTTTACCCTATTTTTCAACATGTAGGTAACCTGAAACTATCCATTTGAAACAACTCTTTTTCCTTGATTATGTTTCTTGTCAAGTGGTTATTTTGGCAACAATTCTCTGTTTCTTGAGTTAATGTAGCATAGTTGCTGCCCAACTGTGATCAACCTTGTAGATTGCAATGTTACTTGGAATTTTTCTCTGATACTTGTGTTTGTTGTCTTGGCATTGTACAGTTAGAGGCAAATCTTCATCATCTTGCACTTTCAGCAGAGTGGTTGAAATATGTAGATTCTTTTGCTACAATGGGTTCAGCTTCTCATATTGTCATTGCTTCATCGCGTGCATCCTCAAGGGCTGGGGTTGGCAGAAAAAAGGCTAGGGGCTCAGATTTTGATACTAACCCTTCCAAAAATGCTGCCAGGGGATTGGGCCTATCCTGGTGGAGAGGTGGCAGGGTGTCCTGTCAGCTTTTCAGTTGGAAATGTTTACCTCGCACCTTGGTTTCGAAAGCTGCTAGACAAGGTCTGCAATTTTTCTTCCATCTTGTATTCAACTTAAATTGCAGTTTGTCAACTGAATAAATATTCTGAATTTGTTTGAAGTTTAAAATTCTGCAGCTGGCTGTATGAAAATACCGGGTGTACTATACACTGAGAGTTCAGATTTTGCAAAGAGAAGAAGAAATGTTGCCTGGAGAGCTGCAGTAGAATCATCAACCAGTGTAGAGCAGCTAGCTTTCCAGGTATCATGTTATTTTATTAGATTACGAGAAGAGTATTACAAGTTTATAGTCAATACGACTAGAATTTTCAGAAGCTTAAAATGATATGTAAAGGCAGTGCTGACAGACCTCCTCCATATGCAAGAGCAGAATTTTATTGATAAGCTTGTCACATGGACTAAGCACAATCACCGAAAATGCAAATACATATACAAGTGCAGTTGGGGGGGGATATTCAGACACATGACGCCCTAGTCTAAACCTGCTTTATACCATATTAAGAGTATCTTCTTGCTCAACAAGTTAAGTTGATAGATAGGGGTCTGAGCAGTAGGATTAGCTTTTATGCTTCTAATACTGGTAAGGGTTTGGTGAAGAAAAAATAATGAACCTAATCCTATCAATCCTCTCACCTGCAGAATTGATTTGATAATAAAACGAGTGCTAGGATGAATATTGTCTGTGGGAACAGCTGTTGAACTTTGAATATGCATTATCTGTAACAATTTATTAACTAATTACACTTTGGGATTCTGCTTCACTATTCCATACCATGTTTCAGGTTAGAGAATTCGATTCCAACATTCGATGGGATGACATAGAAAACACACATCCTCTCTGTGTAATGGACAAGGAATTTCGTAAATCAACCAGGCTGTTCAAGAAGGCTATTATTCGCCAGAAGTGCTTAAAAGAAGAAGGGGTGAATTATCTTGTTGATTTTGGCAAGAGGAGAAATGTTCCTGACATTGTCATGAGACATGGGTCAATGGTTGAAGAATCATCCAGTGGAAGGAAGAAATATTGGCTGCACGAATGTTATGTGCCCTTGCATCTTCTGAAAAGTTTTGAAGAAAGAAGAATAGCCCGCAAGTCTACTAAGCTAGATGCTGGGAAACTTTCAGAGACTAGTAGGGTCATAAAGAAGTCCTTGAGAAAAAAGGGATTTTCTTATCTTTTCTCAAAAGCAGATTATTATCAGTGTGGACAGTGCAGCAAAGATGTCCTAGTCAGGTACTAAACTATTGTGTTATTGCTTTTGTTTATTTCCTGTTATTAAGAAGAGTTAGCTATAGTGGAATCAGTATAACTAATTGCATGCAAGGAGAAAGACAAATGATGCAATACCCATATTGTCAGTCAATACATATGGGCATATCATTAAAAATACAATGTGTAGCTATGTTTTTGAATTTTTGATACCAAGCAACAACGTAAACATGTATAACTTTTGTAGACTTCATTAATGGAAGTGCTCTGTTTTATTTCTTTTTAAGTGTCAGTTGTAACACATGAATATCCTTAAGCCTAGAGCCCTTTCATCTTCACCACAATTAACCTTTCCCATCCCACTTTGTCATATTAATTATGTGGTTTTCTCTTTTTATAAGATATGTCATGAAATCTATTGGTTCATTGGGTTTTTAGACTTTTGTATCACTACAGTTTAGTAGTTGGTAATCTCAACTTCACTCCTTTTATACTGTAAGGACGAAAGTATGATAACTGCCATAATTGTACTTGTTTATGTAACATCAATGTTAGAGGTTGTGAACAAGATGGCAAACTACCCTGTGCCATGTTGTAACAGTGCATGCTTACAGCTTTCTCTTCCTCTTCTGCCTTCTCTTTATCTTGTCCAATGGTAGATAAAGGGGTCATCTCCTTAATATTTGAAAATCTCAACCCTTTATGAAGGAAAGATTTGATACAATGTCCTTGGGATAAAAGCCCTAAGGGACCTGACTGGCCAAACTTATTGGCATGTACATTTGAATCCTTGATGTTTTATTACTATTGGTTTGCAAAATCATGAATTCCATTTCTTCTGAAATTTTCTTACCTTTGTCAGCTGGCTTCTTATTCTTGTTTCCATGCATTAGGTGCCACTGACAAACACATAGATTCAGTTGAAAAAGGATTTATTTGTTTTTTGCTTGAAACTTTGAGGTTGTTGAGAGCCTCAATACATGGAACTTGAAACAGTAATATAGAATGCTCAGAATTGAGGTAGCTAACATCTAGTTTCCATGCTATATAGTTAATTTTATCCAGATATTGCTTTTCCTTTGCTAATTTTCTGGTTTGCTATTGTTCTTACTTCACCTCTTGTTCTTTTCTCTCTCTGGAACTAAAAAATCTGCAGGGAAGCTGTCTGCTGCTGGAATTGCAAAGGTAAGCAGCTAAGTTATATTAAAATTTACTGTTTTGTTCTTAATCATATGCATTGCAATGTTGAATTGTGCTCTTTCTAAAGCCCTTTTTTCGGTGGACAAAAGAATTGCTATTCTCTGTCTTTTTTTGATGCCTTTGTTTGACTGTGTTGCTGAAAAATCTTTTCTACTGGCACATAACTGTTTTGCTCAATTTTCCATAAGATTAGCTGAGGACAATTTTGATTGATAGGAAGGTTTGAAAATTACTAAATAGAAGGTAGGATGAGATCATGATAAGATTTCAGAAAGTTTTGGTGACTATAATAGTTGATCAGGTAGGATCTTCACATGATTGATTGTCTCCATAATGGTTTAATGATGGTATTGAAAAAATTATTGTGTTTGAGGTAGTCTCTAAAAGTAGAGATGGAGACTGATACAGCTGGAAAATAAATTTCTTTGCTGGAATAGAAGTACCAAATAACTGAATTCTTTGATATAACCAAATTCCACCTCAATCATGGGTAGTAGGTGGTTTAGGTGATGGGAGATTGTGGGAGATTGGATCCCAGGTCCAAGAGGTCCAACTAATTGAGCCAACTTGTACTCACAAATATGCTCATTCTTTTATGATTTCTTTAGTTTTGAGTTTCTTTTCCATGGAACATTTTGGCCACATGTTCTATGATGGAATGGCATCCCATTAACTTCAATCTCTAATTCCTATTTGAGGATCGATCATTTTCCTTTACCAAGCACCTTCTCATTTAGTTGGAACTCTGTAACTCTCTCCAGCAGAATGTTATTGTCATTATGGAATTTATGGATACTATTAGTCTTGCATTCTTAGGTCATCAATTAAGCTCCTTATAAAAGACAACAAATGAAGACTTGTCTTTGGATCCTTGTAATGTTATTATGTATAGCCTTGAATTTGATTTCTTGACGCACTTCTTTCTTTGTCTTAAGTTTGATTATGGATAATTATGATGTGTATTTCAGGGTATTTTCATAAGAGGCATATCAGGAAGTCTGCTGGCGCAGTCACTGCTGAATGTACATATATATGCTTCCGATGCCAGGTTGGGAGGTTTGCAAAGACGAGCATAAAACCTGCAAAAAGTGACGCAAAGAAAGGAAAAATAAATGCAAGAAGTGCAAAACTTAAGTCGCAAAAATGTAACAAGATAACCCCAGTTTGCAGGACAGTGCAGTCAAGGAATAGTAAAAATTCAGTAGTGGGTGGTAGGTCAGTACGATCACGAAATGATAAAAAGGTAGCTGCTATACCACTGCGTCGTTCTACTAGGAAAACTAAATTTGTGTCAGTGCAAAACAAAAAGCGTAGAGGGCGTAAAAAAGGGAAGCAGAAATCCAAAAAGAAAATATCCCAGAAACCAAAGAAGGTTACTTCTTGGCAGAAGAAGAGAACACAAGCTTATTATAGTTACTGGCTCAATGGTCTCTTGTTATCTAGAAAGCCAAATGATGAACGAGTGATGCAATTTAGAAGGAAAAAATTCTTGGCTGCTTCTGAGCATTTGACAGATACCCTTGATCAACCCAAGTGCTATCTTTGTTGTGAAGCTGAATATACATTCACATCAAATTATATTGCTTGTGAAATTTGTGGAGGTAGCAAATTCTCAGCATCTCTTTCTAGTGATACACAACTGTTTAACTGATTTAACACACGTTGTTAATGTGTCATTATTTTTTTCTGGTTGTTACATGTTTTCATAATATAACATTGCACTGGTTCATCTATTATGCAGAATGGTACCATGGGGATGCTTTTGGACTTAATGCGCAGAACATCAGTAAGCTTATTGGATTTAGGTGCCATGTGTGCCGTAAGAGCAGTCCTCCTGCATGTCCTTTTATGGGAAGTGATGGATCCCAGCTGGTCGAGGAACAGACTAATTACAAGATTGAATGTTCTGGGGAAGTATGTACACCTGCCATTCTTTTCGGTGATGGCGAGTTAAAATCAAATCTACATTCTGATTCTAACGAAGATCATCAAGGCTCATCTCCAGTTGAGCCTTTTCATGAGGAGGAATTGTGTAGACTGGAGGCAGAAAAAGAGCGTACACTTTTAATTGAGAAGAATAAAAATTCGACCCACATTTCTGATGAGGATTTGAGACCCAATATACTAACAAAATCTAATAAGAATGTGAATTTGGAGGATAATACAGTCAGAGAATTAAATGATGTTACTGTGGCTCTGCATGATCAGGCAGAGTCTCGTGGCAAGTTTGATGTGGATTCACATGGAAACTGATACTTCATTGTTAAGGCATGACAAGGAAACGGATGGTTTAGTGAAGACTGTGGCCATCCTAAATTCTCCAATGGATGGAACCAATATAGATTCAGTTGGACTGGACTCACAAAATACATGACATCAGGTGAATTGTTAGATGGAGGAGAAAAAGTTTAGATTAGATTCAGATTCAGAACTTATCATTTAATTGGTGTAACATGACTGCTGCTACTGTAGAGGGTAGAGTTATTTGTAAATCTTTTAATCTTGTTTAAATGCTGGCAGAACTTTTAGAATTACAATTGAAATGATTCATCTGAAATAGAAAAATAAGAGCTTATCCGTGACCATAAATTGTAATAACTTTGATCTCCTGGAATTCTTCCGCTTTGTTGCATTTCTCTTAATGGTTGGAAATTTTTCAAAGAGATGATTTGTGCCCAGGAAACATTTCTTGGAGATTCGGTGCAAATTCATGACCAGGTCAGCAGCATTATATGTAATGCAGTAGCCATTGATTGGTATCATGAGAATTTATTGTGGATTCATTATTTTTACTATGAAATCAATGGTGATGATTTGTCCAATTATTGTTTTTTCAATTTCTGGGCAGTCCCCATTCCTGCCTCAAAGTTCAGCCCTGTGTAGTTAACTTTGGGTATGTCATCTCTATTTGTTTAAATCAATTTATATTTTTGTATCTATGTGGATGTAATGAAGTCCTTGTTTGATGTTTGTATTTGTTGCATATGCTTGTTTGTGTTGAAATGATGTTTTCCAAAATCTTTTTGACTAGTTGAGTAGTTGTTTGGTACACTGGTATACCTGCTAAATCTGCAAATAGATAGATTTAAAGTATTTAGTACCTAAAAATAGGAGGAAGTTCACTTTCGTATTTGATTTATAGTTGTAGGGATTGACTGGTCAAGGTCATTTGTTGTTCAGTCAGAATCAAGAGAAATGAAACTGGAATCACTACAGAAATTTAATACGTGTTTGAATGCTTATTTTCACATGAAAATGCAAACAACTACAGTTACATATCTTGGTTTGTAAAATCCAAGAAGTCATTTACTCCTAAATCCTTTTTACTAGAATTTCTAATATGATTTACCACCTGGATCTTATTTTTTATTTTTTAATTTTTAACTTCTTATTATGTAATATCAACTCCTAGTATCAGATTTATTGTTCATTGATGATTGATGGCAATTTATTTTCCCAAGGAAATTAGAAGATGACTCCCAGAACAGAAGAATTAATTCGGATTTTTGTTTAGCATATAATGGAGGTTATATGTATTAGTACATATTCAAAATTTATGTGGTTCCACTGCATATAAGGTGTTATAATATTTGTAACATATTTATCTGCTATGGTAACTTGTAGTCAGAACAGAATTTTCCACTGGTATGTATAATCTCTCCAGTTTTCTTGTTTTTCTGAATTACAAGCTTATTTCACGGATGCATATTTTTGGTATAACCTCATTATGCAATTGAATTTCACATTCTGTTTCAAGTTTATCAAAATATTTATCATTAAGATTGACTCCTGTGCATGTTCTGGGTCAATAATAGCTATTGAAGAGGAAACTCTCTGTGGATGGAATTATCTTATCTGATTCTTGAACTTGTGAGCAGTATTGTGGTTCTTTTTCAGCATTTTTGGTTTTATTCGTACTTGAAATTTATAAGATATGAGGTGAAGGCCATTATATTTATCTGCTCCAGAAAATTTTCATTCTTATGATTTCTGCTGCAACTTTAATGTATATTTCCTTGTATTTTTCCTCCTGAATTCTAGATTACAGGCTTGTTTTCTGGACATTTATTTCCTAGCATAAGCTCATTACTTGATACCGTCGCCCATATGTTCCTAGTTTCTGAAATATAAATAATGATGTTGATTACTATACATCTTTTGTGCTGTTTTATCTTTGTTGTTGGTAATTTGGGAAGAGACAAAAACCGAATCTTTTAGGGACAATGTTTGTTTGTGTGCATCTTTATGGCCTCAGTTACTTGGGAATTTCAAGACAGCTCATTTTTCTTTATCTGTCTTAATTGAAAAGAGGTAACTTTTTGGCCGTACAGAATTTACCGCTGGAATGCACATTTTCTCCAGATTTCTTGTTTTTCTGGGCACAGGCTTATTTTCTAGAGATATATATTCTTACTGTAAGCTATTATCCGACCCAATTATGCATTAGTATCTAGTTTTGAAAATTTGCATAGTTAAGTTCAATTGGTTCTTATACATTTTCTGGGCCAATGAAACCTATTGATTAGGAAACTGTCTGTGGACAGAATCATCTTATTTGGTTCTTTCTCTGGGGACTTTGGTTGAACAGGAAGCACTGTTTGGGCTGCTTTATTTATTTTATTTAAAATCTAATTAGATATTTATTGTTTATGAAAAATTAAAAGGTTTTGGATGAAGGCCATTTTATACTTGGGTGCCATCTTGTTTTGAAATTGCTGAAGTGGGTGGAGCAACTTCATCGCATATTGTGCAACAATGTTTTGTATTGAAAAAGGTATCATTCTTTGCTTCGATAAAAATGTTTTGTCACTTATATATACTGCCATGTGTTAGTCTTTTGCTTTTGGCTTATGCTTTTCCCCCTGTTTCTGACACGATAAAAATGTTTGTCGCTTATATATACTGCCATTTGTGTTAGTCTTTTGCTTTTGGCTTATACTTTTCCCCCTGTTTCTGACAATTGTTTTTGAAGGTTAAGAATAAGAGTAATCTGTTTCTGCTCCTTGATAGAAATGGAAAAATTAGGCCCAATGTTCCAACTAGCTACTCTGAACAATTTTGGAATTCCTTGTCTTGCTTTAAAGATAATTTTAGGTAATCTGAATTTCTGAAAAAGGTTAGGATAGAGTTAGGCTTGTACTATCACACGTTTGAAATATCATGAAGCTTCTTTGTTGCACTATCAAACATTTGAAATAAGCAAAAAAATGTACATGCAGCTTCATGTTATTATTGAACATCAACTGCATCACAATACACACGTAGAGGAAAGGACATATATGCGAACTCTTTGTTTTGACATATTAGATAATACAGGTAGAACTATTCATTCTTCCTTGTTTGATCGTAAATAAGACGCCCCCAGAATAGCTAAACCAACAGCCTCCACCATAAAATCAAGACCCAGGAGAGCAGCAGAATGAGAAAAAAGATCTTGAAGTTTGTCAATATGAATCATTGTAATTAAAAAGAATGAGTGAAATATTGGCTGAAAGTGCAGTGCTGCTTTCTTTCCGGGATGAAAATAATGAAGAGTGAACTACAACAGGAATAAATACCTGAAGAATTTATTTTTGATGCAGAAGGGGGTTTGGTAGATAACAAACTTCTTTTCTTTGAACAGCAAGCACAGAGACGCAGAGGGAAGGCTGGGAAAGCAAAGAATGTAATATTTTCTGAGCACAGAGGCTGATATATTAAGCCAATGCTCCCAAAGGCTAGATCTGGCCTACCTTGCCTCCCTCTCTTTTCTTTATGCAGAAGATAAATTAAAAATGTGGTGCATGTATATTTGTGCTTTTTGCTCTACTATTTATCTTTTCCTGGTCCTGGGACCTTGTTAATTTTATGTAACCGTCATTTGCATGGCTGTACTTTGGATTGAATTTTAGGGTTGAGGGTTTGGGTATGTAAGCATCACTTTTCTCTCAATTGCTTAGTAGTGTTTTATGTTTTTGCAAACTTTGTCTTCTCCATGCATACTTTACATCATCATTCTGAGTAAGCTCCATTATTTTCCATAGGGCCCTGTAAATAGATTAGATATTGATGCAACCCTTGGAGCAGCTGCAGCATGTCAAAATTATGTCAAGAGTGGACACTCAAAAAAATTAGTGAAGTGTTTGTGGAGAAAACTGATATGAGGGCAAAAGGAATGGCAAGGAAAGCAGGAGCAGTGGTACAATTGGAAGCTCTTTGTACTTAGCTCTAACTTCATCAATATTGTTGTTATTTGTAAAAGATTAAAAAAAAATGAAAAGACTGGAGCTGATTTTGTAACAAAAATCCTTGTAGTTGTACATTTCAGTGTGGTCAGTGTTTACTAAAATGACTGTTGCATGCAGTTGTATCATTGTTTCTTGTTATGTTTTCAGCTGGCATCAATTGCCATAAAAGCATAGAAAATTTCTGACATTGGTGCTGGCTTGCGTAAAAGCAAACAAAAATAAGATTTTGCAGGCATATTCCAAATTTATTTGATGCTTGGGTTTGATTCTATTTGTTTATTTATTTTGTAACTGGGAGAAATGGGAAAAACAAATCTGGTGAAAGTGACGACTTTTAAAGTTTTTGAGTTTTATAACGTTTAGTTGGTGGCAGGTAATATTTGTGGTCGATGCAAGTGGGAGCAGGCACTCAACTGAATGCAAAATGCTAAAGGGGTTGCACTTAGCTACTTGCTGAGAGTCATACAAGCAGGGATCAGGTAACTTCAAAAGTGCAAATTCATTTTGTACTTGGATTATGATTTTTATTTCCTTACATTAGGGAGAGAATTATGAATGTAATATCTGCCAGAAATGGCATGATAAACTTTAAACCACTGCACACTTAATTAATTAGTTTCTTATACACAATTTTGATAAAATGAATCTCTTTTCCTAGATTATTTAAGTTGCAATGATTCATTTTCTTACTTCCTGTGGTTCTGCAAAGAATCAAAACTCTAAAGTCGACATTAAAAGTCCCCATTGCCAATATTTCTTTGTTTCTAATTTCATGTATTGTTTACTGGTAATATATGTAGATTTACATTATTCCTTTCTGTGGAGACTCTGCAGAAGTCCTTTTGCCTCCATCTAGATCAATTGAAATGGCAAGGAAACGCTGGATAGACTTCCATGTGGGGGTGGTTCTCCCCTTGCTCATGGTTTATCAATGGTGTGTAGCTCTGTAAAACCCTCTCACTGTGGCATCTTGAGAATGAAATTATTAAATATCAACTATTCTATCATTGAAACGTCTTGTTAAGTGCATTTACTACTTTTGTAACAAAGTATTCTTGAATGCGATACAAATGAGTTCTCATCAAATTATTGGAAAACCAAAGTTGTTGCTTATTATTCTAAAATAGCACAAGTATTATTATCTTTCTAAGATGCTTTTCCTTTTAATTTGTGGGAATCAGTGAAAAAATTCCTTCTGTTGCTTATTTGTTGTTTTCATCATCAAGAATTTCGTCATTTTATGAGTTCCAATTTCCATTTTCTAGATTCATTTTTCCAACTATCTAATTAACTTCAATATACTTAAGACTGTCTAAATGCAGAGAAGAGCGGTGATGTTGGGTGTATAATGAGTGTTGCAATAACATATGGCAGAGCCAATATATCAATCAAAAGATCCACAGATCCTGTAAAGCAGATGCTTCTGATGCTCCTAAACCTTCAGCACAGGAGTTGAAGATAAATATTAAGGACTATATTATTGTATTTGTACACATAGCTTATTAATTTAGAACCCTATAATAATATGCACTTCACTTTCATAACTAGCTGCAAACTTTCATCCCAATAGATGATTTCTTGTCTTATTTCATTCCCTTGGTGTTTGTATTATCCAATTTTGGATTTGTACAAACAATGCATGACCATCCTTACAAAAGGAATGGTTGTTGGCATGCTAATTTTCCTTGAAGAGTAATTTCAGAATGCTCTCGTATAGTTGCAAGTCTTTGTTTCAATATAGGACAAGATTCTGGAAGAAGCCAGGAAAATATACAAAGCAGGGATGGGATGTCTCTCTTGGTTATCGGCGCAGAAAACAAGTTTGCTTTTGCAAACTGCAGGTTTTTCTTCATGTGTATTCTGATTAATACAAAATTTGTTCCGCAGGAAACTACTATTACTTGCCAAATGCTTCTGTTGCTGTTGTTTCAGCTGCCACAAAGGAATCCATTATCGGCCTTGAAAGGATTCATGATTTTTCTTTTTCTTTTTCTTTTTTTTTATAATTAACCAAATCTTCTGATTGTTTACTTTACAGTTTTTGAAAGAGAAAGCAGTTCAATAGCATTGATTCCATTTCTCCCCTTGTGTGGCCTGTAAAATGTATGTTACAACTCATTATTCAATAGTATTGCTCCTGAGAAGGTCTGGAATTCTATTTCCATGAAATTTTTGTTTTTATTTGTGGCCAAAAAGACCTATTTTAAACGATTTTACTCTGCAAATTAATATTGATAGTGAATTCAGTTAGTTCTTGAATTGATTTCTCCCAGCCGGCCGATTCTCTAAATAGTGAAGTCTGGTCAGGTCTAGACTCGTAACTTGGTCTATTTTTAAAATGATAGACGTTATTTTTTATCCATCTCTCTCTGCTCTTTTGTCTGGAAAGAACACTAATTTTTCTAGATAAAATGAATTTTGTTAAATATATATATATTTATTTATTTAAAAAATTATTATTAATTTTTATTTAATATTTTTACAAGCACGACTTACATTTATTTCTCAAAAAAAAAGAATATTATTCGAAGAAATTAATTATTAATATTAAAAATAAATCACAAAAATAAAGCCTCGCGGGGGAAATTGGTGGGGTTAAACGGACGTGGTTGACCCGTTTGACTTCACCCATAAACCCGATGGGTACTCGTTTTCACTGACTTGACTATTCAAAACCCTAAAACCCTTTGTGTTTGTTCCGCAAAAGCACGAGGAGCATCTGTTTCTTCATCTGCCATGGCTGTAAGTACATTTTCTTGGATTTGCCCCTTTTTTTTCCGAATGCTTTTAGTACCGGTGCGTTGTTTAATTGCTATGGATTTATGTGATTGTTGCAGACGATACCTGTTAACCCTAAACCTTTCTTGAACAACTTGACCGGGAAGATCGTCATTGTTAAACTCAAGTGGGGAATGGAGTACAAAGGTTATTAAATTTCAATCTTGTTTCTTTTTTTTATTGTTTTGATTTCATTAGTTTAGATGTGTTATTCTTAATCAACTAGCATTTTGATTGGTTTAATTTATTATGATTTGAATATTTCTTTTTATTTGGCTTTGTTTTCAGGTTTTCTTGCGTCCGTTGATTCGTACATGAATTTGCAGGTGTGACTGTAAACTCCATTTATTTTCAGTTTGAAGTGTTTTGAAATTGATAATGTAATTGTTGTGCTGTTCCAAATATGTGTTCAGAAATGTTAATGTTATTTGTTCTTGGATAAAGTGTCCGTTTATCTTATATCAATGTTTATCTTAAGCTGCATGTTGTTTCTAAAATTTACCAATTTGTGTTAATATTTCTTTCTGCAGCTAGGCAATGCTGAAGAATATATTGAAGGACAGTTCACTGGAAATCTTGGGGAGATCTTGATCAGGTAATACGCTGAAGCTTCATTTTTTTTTCTATTTTGTTCTTTGGTTACCACACAGCCCACCTCATGCACAAACACAAGTTAAACTAATCCCCGCCAATGTTGGTGTGAGGGGCTTTTGATCTCTTGACCTCTTGCAATACAATCCTGAAATTAGTTGATACATTTTGGTGATGTTGGAGCACTACATGTGACATTTGAAAGTGACCTTAGAGCTTCCTTTGGTTGTTGCGATGACGGTTTAAGTGGAAATTTCTTGTATCTTATGAGTTTAGGGCCAGAGAGGCTGTCAAATTGTTCCAAAGTCAGCTATCTTTTTTGCACCATGTTCATATAACTAAACGTTAGGGAATCATTTGATAAAAATATTTTGGATTTTGGTTTTATGTGTTAAATTGAAGGTGAACTTTTCATAGAAAGGAAAGTGGAGGGTCAAGAACTTATATACATGCACATTGATATTAGGAGAGATATTCTATTAGATATTATTACTGTATATTCAATGAAATTAAGAGGAAAAAGAAAAAGATGTCTGTTTGGTCAATCATGGACCTTGTAGCTTGTTCTTATGGTAGTAACCATAAAATTGATTTCTGGGATATTGATGATCACTATGTTTGGTTATATTTTGTTAGGCATTCCCAAGTGTCTTGGTTGCTTTGTCCTGCTTGTTGCTTGCTCTTCCTCTTTACTGCTTGCGCATGCTTTGTGTCATAGCTGGAGTTCAACCTTTCCAATCCATGTTGCCTTGGAAACCAAGCTACAACCTTACTGGTCTTAAGTCGGCTTATAAACACACAAAAGAGAGAGAAAAAATAATGCACTGAAGTTGTTAGAGTAAATGATTTTGTTTCTAGCTCTTGAAGCACACAATCTCAAAGATAGTTTAGCCATTTTGAGGCATCACCTATTTATACTATTGGCCATGTACCAGCTACACATTGTACACATGTACTAATGTTATCCATTAATTATACATAGCTTGTAGTTTCAATTGATGAGATCTCTAGATGGTTAAACTATACCTTGTATCATATATTTTGAGCTCTAGTAATATATTATTTCATCAAATACCTTGTGTGCATTGCTTTCTCTCTCTCTTATTTATGTGCAGGAAGACTTTGGGTCAATAATGTTAGAGGTTGTGGAACTAGCCACACAAATTGTAATGGTAGAACTCCAACAGTGACACTTGGCATATGTAATTTGTAGTTTTTGTGAATTGCAAATAAACTTTATAGTGGATTAATATAAGGAATAGATATAGGGAAGTATTGTTGATATTTAGAGGCTACCTAAAATGGCTATCCCTATTGTTAAGAGTTTAAAAGTATTGTTTGAACTGGGTTAATTATACTGTGAAGGGTTTGAAGTTGGTTGTCTTGCTTTTAAAGAGAGGTGACTTGGGTAGTGAGGGTTTTTTTATGTTTTTTTTAATTTATTTATGGACATAGTGGAGATTTTTGGGTGTATAAGCAAGTGCCTTCTTGTTTGTTTATAAACCTTAGGATATAGAGCCTTGACTTTCCTTCCTTTTTATTAATCTATGGATGTTTGAACCTTAGGTCATATATAGGCTCTTCAATTAAGTACATGTATGAAAAAGGAAGTTTTTGTGGTTTTAAGATGGATTTATTCATAATCATCAACAAATAAGTGACAAGGACTGCACATAGAAAAACGTTAGTTTGTGTTTATCATGATATTTTATTTGCAATTTAATGATTCTGTGGGATTATTGTTGTTAAAAGTACAATTCTTTGCAGCACTTACAATCTATCAAGTACCATGGGCCTCATATCAATGTGTATTCGGTCTGCAGGTGTAATAATGTTCTCTATCTCCGCGGTGTACCAGAGGACGAAGAAATAGAAGATGTTGACCATGATTAGGTGTGGACTTCATGAGCATTCTGGTCATTGTCTAAATAGAACTGCAGCTATTTGGCTTAAAGTTGCCATGTTTTATTTTTCACCCTAATCAAAGGTGGGTGTGTAATTTGACTGACATGCTGCCCATGCCATTGATAGAACTATGACAAACAAATTCTATATTCTACTGCCCACTAAACATAATTTGGGAGTAAATATCTTGGTTTACTTTGTAATACATAGCTTGTTTTGGAAACAAATGTTGTTTGAACTACAAATGCTGAGGGTTTTGGTTGCTCCATTGAAACATTCTATATGTGCACGCTTGCATTTGATTACATAAATGGTGCCATGACTTCTGTTGATGAAATATGTATTTCATGGATGATCACTGGAACTAGGATTAACAGTTAGTCATTTGCTTTCCTCCCCTTTTTCTGTGGCATACACCTTTCTTTATCACTTATAATGCTGCAGGCAGGCAATGTTACTTCTACAGTTCTCTTTGATTTGTTACCTAAACTACACCAGTTAATAGTCTTTTCGTTGAAAGGGTATTATACATCTGGAACAAGCCAATGAAACTGGAGATCTGAAACATCTTTCTCATACTCCAACTAACATCTTCCCAGAATCAATTACTTGTCTTTGCAATTTAGAGACTTATATTAGAAAAGTTTTGTTCTCCGAAGCAATTATGTAGAGACATGGAATGTCTGACTATTGTTGTGGCAAGGCATTGGCTCTGGGTCGGGAGAAATGTAAAAGATGTGGGTGACACCATGGGTGTTGATTTAAATGGTAGGAGAAACTTTAATGTGCTGTTACTGAAATGGACAAACAATATTGGCGAGATTCAGTGAAGATAGAAATTGAAAGACAGGTGCTTTACATGCTACATGCTACAACCACATAAAAAGCTAAAAGAGCGGCTATAAATGGCTACGGCGGTTAGGAAATTCCTCATATTTGAAATGATTGCACTAATGATTCCTCTTCTTGAGATTTCTCTAAATACTAGGGATCCAAATGTCATTATCCCAACTAATACCACGTGTCATGAGTTGTATCACCCTAAAATCTTTCCGACCTCATACAAACACCGCCTCATAAAAATTTAAAAAAAAAGAAAAAAAGAATCTGAACACAGACCACAAGAATCTACCTTCCATTTGAGCTGCTTTGCCGTCGCAATCTCACTTTCTTCACTTAGAGCCACTGCAGCGGCGTCGTTTTTTAGACCTCTTTACACTTCTTCATTTCTCCGGAGAGTTAAATCATGTCCGTTTCGTCCATGTCTCTCCTCCAGCCTTGTTTCCAACAGTGCCCCTCCCCCTCTCTCTCCCTCTTCTGTCCTTCTCCGTCTTTGCGCATCTCCCTCTCAGCCGTCTCCACAGGAACCGCCGCCATCACGTATTGCTTTTCGTCGCAGGTTCAATCTCAAGTTTCCGTCGTCAATGGCAATATCGATAAGAGAATCTCTGAGCGGAATGAAATTCGGCTTGGATTGCCTAGCAAAGGCCGGATGGCTGCCGACACTCTCGATCTCCTCAAGGTTCGTGTTTGCCTTTGTATCTGATTGGTGTTAAACTATAGTTTAATTTTTAAATGAACCAGAATATGCGATTCCGTTACTATGTTATTAAATTACTTTATTTTTGAAGGATTGTCAATTGTCAGTGAAGCAGGTCAATCCTCGACAATACGTTGCAGAAATTCCTCAGGTATGTCCTTTTCCTATCTCTGATTGGCTTGTGATTATTTTATATGTTACATGTGTGAACTAAATTTTGTTGCTTAGCGTTGTTTTCTTCTTTATTTTTCAGCTCTCGAATTTGGAAGTTTGGTTTCAACGGCCAAAAGATATTGTACGAAAGTTGTTGTCGGGAGATTTGGACCTTGGTATTGTGGGTTTGGATACAGTTGATGAATATGGACAGGTAAGGATGAATTTTTCTATCGGTTACAAAATTTGGAAATCTGCTTGGCGTATGGGAATTAATTTTGTAATGTTCTGTTGGATTACTTTCTACCAGGAAAATGAAGATCTTATCATTGTTCATGATGCTCTTGAGTATGGGGATTGCCGTTTATCCTTGGCTGTAAGTGACATTTGTTTCTTATTGATATCTAGACTGTAGGCTGAATTTTGAAGTTGCTCCTCTTCTTAGTCTTAATGTGTTGCTTATTCTTTCAGATTCCCAAATATGGGATTTTCGAGAATATAAATTCACTTAGGGAGCTAGCCCAAATGCCTCATTGGACTGCTGAGAAACCTCTGCGAGTTGCTACTGGCTTCACTTATGTATGATACGTTGTACACTTTCTTTTATGGTTTTGTTGCTTATGTCTCATGTTACAGTTATTCAATCAATTGTGATTTTTATTATTTGTTTCTGCACAGCTGGGTCCTAAATTTATGAAGGATAATGGACTGAAGCATGTAGTCTTTTCAACCGCTGATGGAGCCCTAGAGGCAGCTCCAGCGGTGAGAATTACTTCTTTACAGTGAATTTTGTGTATTTTTTTAATCTTTCTAGAATTCAGCACTAGATTTTTTCACATGGAGTTGTGTTGTTCCCCATCATATAATTGTACTGCTAGGTGCAGCATTTTTTTAAAAGATTTGGTGTGATATTATCATTTTCCCATTCACTTCCCATATTTGTCATTTTGAATTGTTTTTTTATCACTGTTATCTTTTTATACAAACAAACTATGATCATTTAGTCTCTTTCCTTTACTTTGTTCATTTACATTTTTTCATCTTCTTATCTCTTATCCTTAAAATATCTAGTTGTCTTGCCAACTCAATTTTGTTAGCAAATCATTTAGAAGTTACGGAACATTGATCACTTCGTCAAGCTAGCAACAGCTGTCTTTGAGTCATTGCTCGGTTCGTCTCAGCATTTTGTATTTTATTTGTCAAACACTATATCAGATTGGTGTAGGCAGCAGCATCTAAGGTTAGAGGTTGGACTGGAGCTCAAATTTAATTGGAAAACAGGAAACAGAATTTGAAATTAAATTTATTGTTTCATTGTTTATCTTTCACTATACTTGATGCTTCTTTACAGATTCTTTTATATTCTTGATAGTTATATAGAAGTTTGGATAATTGATACTTGAACTAATTGATGCTTGAACCATTTCTATTCATAATTTATAGAAACAACTCATCTTTGTTGGTAATTTAGATGGGGATAGCTGATGCTATTTTGGACCTTGTGAGTAGTGGGACAACACTCAGAGAGAACAACATGAAAGAAATTGAAGGTGGAGTTGTGTTGCAAAGCCAGGTAAGACCTTACCAAGCATACAATGTTGTAGTCATGTGAATGCTATTGGAAAAGAGTTTTCAGGCTGCTGGTTCTATAGATCTGGCTTCATTAAAATCTCGTCTTATCTCTATACATTCAATATTGTACAGGCTGTTCTTGTTGCAAGCAGGAAATCATTGATCCAGCGGAAAGGCGTATTGGACACCACACATGAGATTCTTGAAAGATTGGAGGCTCATTTAAGGGCAGCCGGCCAGTTCACAGTATGCATTTAATGTCTCTGATGCTGTAGTTGTTTCTACTTTCTGTTTCTTGCTTTTAATCTTATATTTTGCGGCAGGTAACTGCAAACATGAGGGGAAATAGTGCAGAAGAAGTAGCTGAGCGAATACTAAGCCGAACTTCATTTTCTGGGTTGCAGGTAAACTTTGGAAATTGAAACAATTGGTTTTCTGCCATGTGCTGTAATCAATTTTTGTAGTAAAGATAGGCGGATTATCGTTGTATGATTCTAGATATTCTCTTAATACTGAAAGATATTTTATATTTTTCATCATTATATGTGCAGGGACCCACTGTCAGTCCAGTTTTTTGCAAGCGTGATGGGAAGGTAGCTGCTGATTATTATGCCATAGTTATATGTGTACCCAAGAAAGCGCTATACAAGTCTGTGCAACAGTTGAGAGCGGTGAGTCATGACAGTATAATTAGAGTTATCAACAATGTTATGTAAATTGGTTTCCATGCTCCCTGTTATCATTTTAATTTTCCTCTCGGGATGATGGTTAGACTGTTACTTATCCATACACCTACACTCACATACAGACGTCATAGCAAGTTGACTAAAAAGGTTCTCTGGAAACCACAGATATAGAGAAGAAAGATATTGCAGTTAATGCAGAAGCCATCTAGTTTAGTTTCTAAGATAAACTGTTGAACTGGCATTTGAATTGGCGCTGGGAGACATGCCTGATATATTGTATCATTTAGATTGATCTTTCTTTCCACTTGCCCCTGTTAGACTTGGTTTTGCAATTAGCATTTTTACTTTCCATCGTTAACAGATTTATATCAGTTAGAAAAGTTTACATGCTTTTTCTAATCTCAATATCATGATTCTGAACTTTTAAGGAATTTCCTGTGCCTGCCTTTTTGGAATTTTACTTAATGTCTTGAAATTATGCTACTTCACATCATGTATTCCCGGGGAATTGTCTGATTCCATAACCATATTAATGGAGGGTTAAGTTCTTCCTTCTGGGATCCATTCTCTGATGTTGATTACTGAATATTGTTTTGATGCAGATCGGAGGCAGTGGGGTTCTGATCTCACCTTTGACCTACATCTTCGATGAAGAGACTCCAAGGTGGCGTGAGCTTCTCTCAGAACTTGGGCAATAGTCCTCAGCATTTCATTCATAGGCAATTTATAGCATAGGTGTATTATGCCAGAATGATTGTTGAGGGCGTCCTTACAAAAAGGTTGAAAATGTGGATGAAAAACGCTTCGACTTAAGAGTTACACAACTTGGAAATTTTGAATATTTGAGATATTTAGACAACATTTTGTACTAGCATTTGCGGTTTTATCTTTCATTGTCTTGACCAAGATGATAAAGGCAACATTTGTAGCTTGCGCTTTGTAGTTAATTGGTGTCTCTGGTTTTGTCACTACTTGAAAACTTCTGATGTTTCCGAGGAAATTGAATGCTCAGTTTTGGAATTTGAGAGAAAAAGAGAGGGTTGAGAGCTGAGTTACAAATATGTTTTCTGCAAGTTGAGTTACATCCATGGAAAATTTTATATTAAAATTTTTATCTCAATTTCAAATATCCAAGTGGAGCATTAGTGTTTGATTTAAAATCTTCTTGGATTGCTGACGTGGTTGGAACTCATTCTTCATTGTACCATTCTGCATTTAAGTAACCGAAGATATTGACGCCATCGATTGACTCAATTATCTTCTAACCTCTGCCCAAAGTGTACAAGCGAGTGAGTGAGAGCCCCTCTCTCTCTCAAATTTGAAATTCTATATCCCCGCGCTCTCTCATCCCCCGTTCTAATCACGACGACAAATTTTCTTATCATTTTACGTCTCTGTTTCGTAATTTTCTGTATCTCTGCTTGGCTGACGAGAAAACTCGAACAACGTAATATAAAATTAAATCTGTGTGAAAACTCGGCGTTCTATCTTTTCTCTCCGATTCGCGCTCTCCTTTTATCCGTTTACTTGGGTGTTTTCTCATGGTAATTTCATGATTATTTGCTTTCTTTTTTTATTGTTGCAGGTGGAACCTCTGTACGCGATGCTGTACGAGAAATACGATAAACTGAAGGTTCTTTTTTCTTTCCCACGGGAAAATAGAGTAGTAGTAAGGGAATTTTCTTCTGTTGTCTTGTATTTGAGGAGATGACAAGTTGATTTTTTTAATGGATTTTTGTTTTGAATTGCAGAGGAAAAAATGGTGTGAATTGGATGAGATCAACAAAGAGCAAGAATTGAAGTTCTTAAATTATGTGTCTGGCGTGCATTGATTGCTGTTACTATGCCTCCTAAATGTGATTAATGTTTCTCACAATTATAAATTTAATAAAAATCACATATTTTTCTTGGTTTACGTACACTTTGTTGTGTGTGTGTTTTATTGAGCTGTGCTTTGTCAAAGTTTAGCTTGATCTTGCTCCTCCCACCTATGTACTAGAGCTCCTTATATCTGCCTACTAGTTGACAACCTTGTAAGCAACAGCTTGTGTCAATTCAATCTCTTTTGGGCTCAAGGTTCAAATTTTATCGGGGAAACTAGTTCATATTCACTCCTCATTCATGACCAGAAGCCTTCAATAGGTGTTCCTGATTTTTGGGTTCTTAACATTAATCTAAGGGAATATTGATTGATATCGTGATATCTTAAAGGGCTGGAATTATTATGATTTCATTAGAGACCTTGTTTAGTTTCTCTTTGCTTTTGTTCTTTTAGCTTGTTAGCATCTTTTAGATCTTGCTAGGTCACTAAGGGATACTTTTGTTGCACATAGATGCAGATTCTGCGTACTTTGAGCATTGTTGATTTAATCATATGCAGGTCAGTTATTAACATCTCTTGGTTATTTGTTACAATTGTAAATATGATGACCATGCTTATGGTTTCTGTTACTTGTACACGAATGTTTGGGGATGGGAGAAAAAAATTTGTAGTCCAATGTTGTGTGTCTATGCAATTTGAATTAGACTAATAAGTTGAGGCTGGAGTTTGAATCTGTCTAGCTCCCAGAAATCAGAAGTATGTAATTTCCTATGCTATAACACGTAATCTCTGAGTAAGTCATGTGAAGTATTGTCTAGTGCTAACAGTTACTTTTACAGAAGAAATCTGCTTACTGTATTCAGTTAGAATTATGAAAACTAAAAATTTCAATAACCCTCTAAAGTGTTTAACTGTTTATTTCCTGACATCACAGCTGCGGAGGAGCTAATAGAATACTTAAGGAGTGAGAATGACAAGTTAAATACACAGGTTAACAATTTGAGAAGTGAAGTGGACTCAATCAGGCATTGATTCTCTAGTTTTCTTTGTTATTGATTTTTTGAATTTGTTTGTTCCCTTCTTTCTGTATTGTTTGCTGTTGTGACTAAATGAAATAAATCTGTAATATATTTACTTTCATTGCAGGTCCAACAAGAAGGAGCATTGTGTGGAGTACCAAAAGCTCTTAATGGAAGAGCACCAGAAGAGTAAGAAACAATCCTGTTATTGTTAACTCTTCAACTGCTTTAATGTGTCATTTTGAGACCATTGCTGTTTTTTTCAGCTGATACTATGCTAGATGAATATAAGAAATTTGTCATACTTAAGGAAAAATGTCATAGATGCTGTGTGGAGAGATACAAATTGTGCTCAAGGTATTGGATTATTCATTGGTAAGAACTAGATTTTGAATTCATGGATTTTTCTGTGATAATTTATAATATGTTCTAAACAAAATTTGAAATTTTCCATATATTAATCAACTCGCAGAGCTCAGGCACTGAAATTGTTTTCAGAAAGGCATATGCAAATTGTGTCAGTCTTGAACCAGACCAATCTAGACTGGGTTGTATTGCCCTAATTTATAATACAAACTGAAGGCTGAAGGCTAAATGGTTCTGAACTAGACTAGAAGTTGGTTTTGGTGTGATTTAGCGCATCTTTGAATGGACTTAATTGTAGTAACATTTCTGATACAATTGCAAATATAATGATTGAGAAATTGAATTGACTCAATGTAGAAACCTGAGGGGAATAGTATAACAATCAAAAGGCTTTGACATAGGAGTTGGTGTCAAAGTAACCAAAATTGTCACTAGCTTCTATTAAAAATCCATATTCATTTAGAAAGAATGTAAATAAATTCCCCAGATGGGATGTTTGAGAAGCATTCCTTATTACATGAATGATAAATTACCTATGGTCTCTTGGCTCTCAAAATTTGTTGGACTTTTTTGTCTATTACACTCTGGTCAATAATTCAGATCATTTTAAAGTGAGGGGCTCAATTTATGGCAGATAAAGCACTGTCTGAAGTGGTTGAGAGGCTTCAAAAGCTCCTTCGAGAGGGAATTTCTACCTGTTCAAAGGATGGAAAAATTGGTAATATACAGCTGAATACTCCTGAAGATGCTCAGACACATCAAGAAATCAGTCCAGTGGTTCATCCAAAGTAACGAGAAAAAAGCGTCGCAGAGGATTTGGAGCTGAGAGAGAAGTTATGGCTACACTAGTTGCATTGGCCGAGATGCCTCTGCAGGAGAATCAGCCAAGGGTTTGTCAAAGAAAACTGCATCCAGTGAGGCTCTTGCTTATGATCAACTGGTATGCCAGTAACCTATAGTTGTTAACCTCACGTTATTGGATTCCTCTTTCTCTCTGACCATATCGTGTGATCTCCAGCCTGAATGCTGTAGAAGAACTTTCAACACATCAGGCAGTTCTAAAATATTTTGACCTACTGTACTTGATTGTCATATCATTAGTTTATTCGTTTGCATCTTTGTCTTTCAGGTGGTGGTGTAATTCGTAGTGGTCCAGCTAATTATATGTTAAAAGCTCTTGTTGAGTACCTTGTAGGCATAAAATTATCACCATTTAATAAAACTGATGGATCGTGCATTTTGGCTCTGCATCAGTCAAGTGGTAATTCTTAAATATGGAATTTATTTTGAGTTCCTTGGAATCTTGCTTTTTTCATTTCTTTTTATTTGATTGATATTTTTCCTGTTTAATGTTATCCAAATTAAAAAGGACTGTATTTGATGAAATGAATAAGAGCTGGAAGATTAAAAGCTCACAAGAAAAATCATGAAAATGTCCACCAATTTTGGAAATGCACATCAAATGTATAAAATCAGCAAAGCAAGTGCTAACTACTACTATTGTTCAAATGGGCTATCTTGCAATGTCCTGCCATTTTATAAGATTGCATGAAAATGAAAACTCGTTTCATACTAATATAAGATTGCATGTGTTATATATGATGTAGATCCACTATGAACAATTAGTATTTACAGTTTTAGTGTCTTTTTTTCTTTTGTTGATTTCTTAAGTAAGAAATAGGATAAGATTGATTTTATACTGAGGAGGAATGCAGTTGTTGCTTATGTAATGCTAATATCTTGCAAATTGACCATATGTCAGACAGAAGCAATACCCCAGCCAAGACATTCAATGGGGTATCATGTTGTGGTTGTATCTGTACTGAATGACAAAGAAATCTTGGGTGACATCAAAGGATGAATGAATGCATTGGTCGGAATACATTTTACATTTTAAATATAAATGAGTATATACTTGTAACGAGAAAAGGGATGAGGGAATATTTGCAGAAACTTTTAATAATCTGGCCAATTGTTCAAATGGAAAGAGATGGAACCAACTTCTTATTCACATTTACTTGATATGCAGAAGATAAAGCAGAATATAATTGTTCGGTAGAAGTGTGCAGATTTAAGTGTGTGTATGTGGTAATTAGTAGTTACAACTTTAAAGTGCTAGGATCTATAGAAATATGTGAATAATGTGACGGGGACTTAGAAACTAATGGTTGTCATTTTTCCTTTTATTTTTTTTCTACCATGATGTATTTTTTGGTATCCATGTGTGTAAGAATCAACTCCAAATCAGGTTTGAAAAGTCTGAAAGTGGAAGCCCAGTTTCAGAGCTAAATAATGTGGCGATAGGATGGTTGTTTTCTGTTTTGAATTAGTGTTAGTTTCAGAGATAAATAAGCTGTTTGGAGGCAAATGGAGAAGACAGGGATTTTTGTTAGAAGATGAAGAATTGAAATTGTTGTTTTAGCAATTAGTTAATCATCTTGGAAATATATCCTCCCAGCTTCATGTGGTCTTTGGAAATCTAAACCAGAGAGCCAGCTTAATGCATAATTTGCCGGATGCATGTAAAAGATTTTATGCTTGATTCGTCCTTTTGCCATGAAATGTACCTTTCAATTTGATGCTCTTATCTCCCAGAGATTGGCCTTCGCTGTGGCAGTCATTAACATTTGATACCATCATATTTTAGTTTTATTTCTGAATGAATCCTTTGGATGTAGTGGCTTAGACTTGAGGAAAAGCAGCATGTTTCTGCCTAAATGAATATCAATCATGCCTCTGTTAATGTCATTGTAACTAGTCATGTTTCAGTCAATGTTTAACAAGCGAATCAAAATCCACACTACTGTTACCTCATGGAGAATGAAAATTTTTTAAGCTTTTCAAGTATCATTTGATGTTATAAAGAACCTAATACTATTTGCTTTTCATTGTGTCCATAACAGGTTATTCATTCAGTCTAACATGGGTGAGAAATGAAGCTGGAGAGGAGCCAGAGTTGCTTTACCGTACAGTATCTCTGGGTACATTTGAGAGGATTGCCCCAGAGTGGATGAGAGATGTCCTAATGCTCAGTATAAGTATGTGTCCGATGTTTTTCCAGAGGATAGCTTGGGTTGTCAAGCTGCATAACTAACCGTACATCTCTCTCTTGTCACCCAAATGCTAGGACATCTCCAGCTTCTGCTGTTTTTGTCAATGTGAAATGATGCTCTCATCGTAGCCCATCCATATTTTGGTGAACCTTCTGATCGGTATTCTTTGGTGATACCGAATATAAAGATTATGGTGGTAAATTTTTAAAGACTCGATTTTAAAATAGTAGTATATTATGAGTTTATGTTATATTTTAGTTCTTTTTTTGTCACTGATGGTACGAAATTTTTACTATAGAAGATTAATTTGATAATTTATATAACAATAAAATATGGTATGTTGTTAAAATTTTGTAATTTTTTAGTAAAAAAAATGGTTTTATAAGTTTTTTGAACCAAATTTTTGAATTAAAAGAATTTTATTATTACATTATTTATTATATTAATTATTAGTAGATTTAATAAATAATAATAATATTTTTAAATTTTTTAATTGTAGATAATTTAATTTATTTTAAATGGTATAATAAAATTGCATGATATTATTTAAAATTCAAAAAGTGAATGAGAAAAAATTCATTGAACCGCAAGAGCCTAAAAATGCCCTGCGTGGGAAGGCTGGTGAGGCAAACACGGATGCGTGCGTACGTTACCGGGTGCGCGTGTTAGTGGAATAAAGCGAAGCAAAGCGGCAACGTTAAAACCGTGAAAACTAGCCGTTAGAGTTCAAATTATACAATCCGGATCTCCGCCGTTCTTGTAACGTTCGAAATATTTTGAAAATCCACTGATCCGACATCGTTTAACATCCAACACACACTGTTTTAAACCAAACCTGCAGGCTTCCGTTTCGCATCTCTCTCTCTCTCTCTCTAAAATTCTCTCCGAACAAGAAGAGAGAGAAAGGTGAACCCTAGTTCGCTCTTTTCTTCTTCTCCTCCTCATCTTTTTACTCTCTTTACAGTAAAGTCCGCAGCTTTTTTCTGTTCTTTCTCTATTTGGATTCTTCAGCTTTCGTTTTTTGAATCAAGCAATAAAGAAGAGAGTAATGGCTACTGTTAACGGTTACCAAGGCAACACTCCCGTGACCGCTACTCCGCCGGGGGCGGCCGCCAAGCAGCCTGTAAACGCTGCAAAGACTGTCGACACACAATCGGTTCTTAAAAGGTATTATTTTCAAATTATGTTTTCCTTGCATTCTATGTTTGAGTTTTTCTCTTCAATTACTGATAATTCGCCGTCTTTTTTACCCTGATTTAATTTTGTATTGATTGATTTTGTTTTGAGGGTTTCTGGGTTTTTCTAATCTTACATTTCTTGTTTCTTTCTCCCATGTTTATATAAACAGGTTGCAATCAGAATTAATGGCTTTAATGGTAAGAACAGAAATTTTACCTAATAAATTCTCTTAATTTTCTGTTTGGATGTCTAGCAAATTTACAAACAAACCAAAGATGAAATTTTCCCTTTCCCAGTTTTGGCAATCTTTATCGTTTGGGAACGAAGAAACAATAAAAGAAAAAAAAATCTGAACTTTTATTTGTCTTAGATAATATTGGGTCTAAGTTATGTTTTCTTTGATTATAGATGAGTGGTGAATCCGGGATATCTGCTTTCCCGGAGGAGGACAACATTTTCAGCTGGAAAGGAACAATCCATGGAAGCAAAGAGACAGTTTTTGAAGGAACTCAATACAAGCTTTCCCTTTCTTTCCCAAACGATTATCCGTTTAAGCCTCCTAAAGTGAAGTTCGAGACTAGCTGCTTCCATCCCAATGTTGATGTCTATGGTAACATTTGCTTGGACATTCTTCAGGTAACCTTCACTGTCTGCAAAACTTAATTGCATGTCCATTTTGGTGGTGATTGGATTCAAAACCCTAATCTTCGTAGACTGTGCCCGCATTATACAAACTTAATTGCACGTGCTTGATTTGATTTTACAGGATAAATGGTCATCGGCATATGATGTGAGAACCATACTGCTATCAATCCAGAGTCTGCTTGGAGGTATTTAGTTGGTCTTTCGAAATACTTGGCCTTTACTTGAAATAGGTGATATTTGGATTTTGATTGTTTTTGTTCTCTGTGTGTTGTTATTTTCAGAACCAAACATCAGCTCTCCCTTGAACAGCCAAGCAGCACAACTTTGGAGCAATCAAGGAGGTATATGAGTACAGGGATCCTTTTTCTCTTTATTATAAAGACATGGATTTTTGGGGTCATTTTCTTTGCTTTGTGTTGAATTATACGTCTGAATATTGTTTTTAATTACTATTGCAGAATATAGGAGGATGGTTGAGAAGTTGTACAAGCCTCCCAAGTGCATGATTTGAGAATATTTGAAAGGAGTTAAAGAGGAGAAATAGGATCAAATGAAATTTTATTGAGTGTGGCTTATATTCGTTCTTTTTTTCCGTAGTTAAAACTCTTTCTTTTAGAAGGGTCCAAATATAATCGTCGTTCTTTTCTTTTTCTTGCTTACTAGCTTATACTCGTTTTCTTTTTCCCTAGTTCTTTTAAAACTGTCTTTTGTTCCATCAGAACACGGAAAAATTCATTTCATTAATGAAGGGACAACCCAAAAACATGCCCAAATCACCTTGGAGGAGTTGCAGTAAAAACATGCCCAAACATGCCTGTTCACTGTGTTTGCAGGCAGCATGGTATTACAAAACTGGGTTCAGGTCTGAAATCATTTGACCTATCACCATTTTATAAAGATAACAAATAACAGATATGTTGTAATCTCTTATTATTATAAAAAGAGAACCTACTCAACTTATATTCGACATGAAAACAAATAACACTGCTCTACTCTGCCATATTCTTCATGATGAAAATCCTCTTTCAAGATTTCAGATATGTTTTAATCCCCAGTTGGACATACATGTCTTAAATATTCCATGCTCAATCCGTCTAATATTTTGGTGATGTCAACTGCCTCAGGTTGAACTTTGCTTACTAGCTTATACGTTTTCTTTTTCCCTAGTTCTTTTAAAACTGTCTTTTGTTCCATCAGAACACAGAAAAATTCATTTCATTAACGAAGGGGCAACCCAAAAACATGCCTGTTCACTGTGCTTACGGGCAGCATCGTATCACAAAACTGGGTTCAGGTCTGAAATCATTTGACATATCACCATTTTATAAAGATGATATTATTATAAAAAGAGAACCTACAAAACTGGGGTTCATTAATTCATTTCATTAATGAAGGGACAAGAAAGAATTGCAGAAAAATGTGGTAAAAAACCCTGTAGCATAGACAACCCAAAAACATGCCCAATCGCTTATCCATGTCTTAAATATTCCATGCTCAATCCGTCCAATATTTTGGTGATGTCAACTGCCTCAGGTTGAACTTTGCCAACTCCTTGTACTTTTCAACTATTCCAATCATGCACACAGTCTAACAAAATTAAAATAAAAGAAATCAGCTTTCATCATATCCTCGCACAAAATGAAATGAAGAGAAAATGATATGTATCCCTAAATATTAACTAATTTATCCAAGTAACAAACCCACATGACATGCAGAAATCAAGAGATCCCCATTAATTTATGGCTGTGAATGTTTCAAAACAAATAAGAGAAAAAAATTTGTCTGCAGGACATCATATCAACAAAACAAGATCCTACACTGGACGCAATCCAAGCAAACTATTCATGCAAATTCACATTCGAACTTAGCAGGAATATGAAAACTTCCATACCTTGACAATTTCAACTACAATAGTCTTGTTGGGATCGCTAAGATCAACTTTGTGAGGTGGTGGGACAGATTTTGCAACTGAATTTATTATTTTCATCCTGTCAATACTAGAATTTGCACGAGCCTCGTACAATACAGCAAACTGCACATAACAAGTGCAAGGTTACATACTAACTAAACATATGTGATAGATCTCAACTCATATGCAACCTGTATCAGATTCTCAAACTCATGAAATTCTCCTAACATTGGTTTTCTGTAGTATTTTCCTTTTTTTGGAGTGGGATGAGATTGAGGCAGACTAAGGTTAGAAAAACTTAGTTATGTGATTAAATGAAGACTATTATACATGCCATTATCCCAGCAGGCCTAAAATTCTTTCTACCAAGAAAAATTCCCCAAAACCTACTATTCATTCTTGATGGAAAAATGATGAATACAAAAGCAATTGAGTTTCAAAAGTATTGAGTTCAATTTTTGTAGTTTTAACTGTAAAAAAAAGATCACAATATCTTATTTATTTGTGAAAACTATTATTAGTCTTATTTATTCTTGAAAACTAATATTTATACTTTTCAACACTCGAAGAACATCACAATATCATTACCATAAACAGCAAGACAAGAAACAATAAGACTGATAAAGATTGCACCTTTTGAGAGTTTTGTGTTTCCACAGGAAAATATTGCTCCACAAGAGGTTTAATTGCTTTTGAAATTTCCTCTTCAGAAGCATAGCAAGACACTTCAATTGGTAACACTCTTAAAATGGACCTTCAAATTGGAAGGAAAATGCAAGCAATTTAGTTCCAAACACCAATTAGCCATTTCTTACTTGCATGGTCATGATATGATTTCAAGTAACAAGAAAGCCATCAATGAACCTGGAGACTGGTTTTCTTGTTGATGCAACAGATGTCATCATGTGCTGTACAATATCTTTGGGACCAGGGTCTCCATCTCTTTTTTGCATTTGAACAAAGGCAACACCATTACAGCCCGAATCAAGATTTACAAAATGCCTCTGTTTAAATATGGTAACAATATATCATCATTTTGAAAATAATAATAAGAATAATAAGAATGCTAAGTAAAGACCAACACAGTATCCCTCCTTCCCCACCCACCATAAACATAGAGACAAGCTAATCAACCAAATTTATCTTTGGTAGATCGACCATAATAGGTGTATTTTTATTTATCAGTTCTATGAATATACCAAAGATAAGATGACAAAATGAAGCAGCACCTTTTGATGCCTTGCCCATCACAAATGAATTGGTGGAATAATGTACTTTTATTTATCAAAACTTGTCTCTTTTTAAGGTCAAGCACAAAGGATGCTCTATGTGTCTGCATTGCCTTGCACCTGTGTTTGCAATTACAGATCATAACTAAAATGTGATCATTTTTACATTTATAATCGTAGCAAAAATAAAAATTCATTCTTAAATTTCTATTTTCAGAAAAAAAAACTTTCTAAGATAGGAAATTTACATCAAACATTTTAATGTATATATAATATGACTAGATCTGCCTAAATAAACCTCCAGGTTTAACCAATTGATGATAAATTCACATCAAATGGTCTTTTAGAAATTGTCAAAATCACTGGATCAACCTAATTGCACTAATTCATCATTGCGTATGGCTACAGCATAACAGTTTAAGTTACAAGTACACATTCTTCAGCATTCATGTGAAAAGTGTCTGCATGTGTACATATGATACTGCTATTCTCTAGAATATGATATTCAACTCTGGATACCAATGTTCCAGCTTAAATATTATTACTTACTTATTACTTAAGCTTTTAGATTGAGTGATAACTAACAAAACATTGTTTTTTAATTTGAATTCTCCCCCTTTCCTCACCCCAAATGCCAACTACAAAAACTTCCGCAAATTGAATCCACTCCAAAACAGAACTCACTAAGATTGGCTTTTACATATCATTACGACCAATAGAATTCTTTAGATATGCTTACCAGTGAACCAAAAATTGATGACCAGTCTTTTAGTAAAATCATTTTAATGAAAAAAGATGACAAACATGACAAAAGCATACTTCCCAGAATTAGTAGTTGCAGGACAAATACATGTACACAGAGAGATTTTTTTCACGAAAAATTATTAATTTCTGGCATATATTTTAAGAATTTTAAGAAGGTTGGTATAAAGCAGAAAATATAGAGGAAAAGAATGAAGAAGCATGTCAATAAGGGCAAATTAATACAGATACACCCATATCTGATAAAACATATTTGTGCAGAAACAAGCTGGCATCCATTAACAATATGGATACATGAGAAGGTAAAATACAAAGATTGTCAGCTAATTAACTCACCTTATTCTTATCTACAAGATCTTGCAGCTCAGCTTCAATTAGCTTATCAATAGACTTCTCCTCTACTTTGTCATTAATCACACAGTTTGATGCATCTGATTCTAGGCACTGTTTCTTGGCAGGTGGCTCTTCAGCTTCATTTGCTTGACTTTTATAACTTTTGCCATCCTGTCTATTTTCACCAATCACTCCACCCATTTCTTTCCCACAGCACACATCATCTGAATCATAAGGATCAGACTTCTTATCTGTTAATTTTTCATGACTTGCATCATTGTCTCCACAACTTTCTAACTGTTTCCCTACCCCCTTTCCACCTTCTCCACCCTCCTCGTCCTTCTCTTCTGCCTCCACCTCCTCCTCCTCCTCCTCCTCCTCCCCATCATCATCAGCGTCATGGTCATCATCGCTACTAGAAGATGCAAATACAATCTTTTTATTCAATGGCTTATTTGGTACCCCAGCAGAGTTCATAGTGGAACCCTTCTTGTGGACTAGCTCTTCATAAAACTGTAAGGCAAAGAAATCCAGCTTTTCTATTAAAATGAACTACTTAATGCCATCAAAAGATTGAATATAATCAAGTATTTTGCAGTTTCCTTGACAAAAGTAATGACAACAGATGATCTATGCAAGTGAGTTGAATGCATAAACTCTTACTCAAACTTTATCAACCACAGAAATCATTGGGGAAACAAACACCAGAAAACCATTAACTTTAACCCAAACAGAAAACAGAGGTCTGTCATAAGATCTACATAGTTCAGCAAGTAAAATTTAAAAATTATTAAAAACAATGAAGGGAAAAAATATCCTTTCCTTTTCCCTTCCGCCGAAGATTTAAATGGCAGATTCCTGAACACTCTGTATTAAATGGATTTTTTCATACACAATTATTTTAATGAATTAGTCACTCCCATGAGGTTTCTTGTATTTACAAGTCCAAAACTTTATACCACTTGAATTGAACTCCTTTTGATGAAGCCAACAGTCAACAGAAGAAGTCAAATTTTTTCCTTCTCAAATTCTAGGAAATAAAAAGTTAGATGGCCAGTTCACCATTAAACGTAACTGTCTAATTTTCTTTAACAAAGAATATGTTTGGTAAGAGTAGACCTGGAACATTAATGAATGCATAGACTCCCGAAGTACATAAGTATAAGCATTTCAGAAGTGATGAAAGACACTCTGCATATCTCATTCCTTTCACAACAAATTGGGAAAGGTCAAAAGAAAGGAAGGCTAGTGACAAGAAACAATAACTATAATTGAAAGACATTCTAGGAACGTTATTCACCTCTTCAAAGCATAATTTTATTTAAGAAAAATAAAAATGAAACATATAAGAATGGTTCATAATCGCAGAGACACTGGATTAACAATTTTTTTTAAATAAAAACAAACATTAAACATTGCATCACAATGCATTGCTCAAACTAATTATTGAATCCTGCAACGATCAATAAAAAAGAAACCAAAACCACTCGCAAACTTTTCAAAGTCATACCACAATCTCCGCTGAGTAAGCCAACTGTTCAATTACTTCTCCAAATTTCTTAGTTTTCACCACTCTATTATTTTTATTAAAAAAATTTTAAAAACATCTTACTTCATTGTATTCCAATTCCAAAAATTTAACCAACAGACTATATAAGCAAAAGAAACACCTATAACAATCATAGTACAAAAGGAACAAAACAAAAACGAAACAGTAATGCAAAAGAAATTAATTACACTGTCAATACCAAAAAAAACCCAGATGGGAAATAAGCAAACAGAGAGGGGAAAAGCCATCACAGTCATCAGAAAGACGAAGAAACGTACAGAATCAACAACGTAAACGGCCTCGTGGGAAGCTTGGCGTTCTCTACCGCCATCGCAAGTGATGAAGAAACCCTGCACTCCTGGCCTTAATGGGTACCCACCTTTCTTCTTCACGGGCTTGTTATGTGGGAGAAATTGCCTTCTCTTCTTGCCCTTATTTTTTGCGTTGGTTCCAGTCTTCAGTTTGTTCTCGGCCGCCATGGTAGTCGAAGCACACTCGGAGCACTTAAGTTCGACGGATTTTAAACCGTGTTTTGGCAACTATAATATACTGTAACAGTTCCTTTAATCCTTTCTATTCGTTTTCATTTCATTGATTTATTTATACTGTAGGTTTTCATTTCATTGATTTATAATTTTTGCAATCAAGTAGGATATGACGAGTGAAGAACAAAGTAAATATAATAAAAATACGCTTTCAATGAAGGCCAAAAGAGTAATTTAGCCCTCTAGGATTGCACGTAGGTGATGACAGTACAGTCCCTGTTAATTCATTCTTTATTGCATCGCGAAAATGACGTCACAATAACATCATGCTAGTGCAAAATAATGGACCCAAACTTGATGAGAAGTCATGATCTTGTCACAATAATAGACCTCCACACGAGTTAAGGGGGAAAGAACAAGGTCAACTGCTGCAAACGGGCAGAATTAACAGCTACTTTGGTATTGTTTGGCACTAAATTGACAATGAATTGAAAGCTTCAAGGCATGGCCAATTTCAAAAGGTTTTACTAATGCCTGCCAAATGAATTGCTTGTATAATTTTAAAATAGGTACACTACCCTCATCTAACAATTTCACATCTCAAAGACATAAGATTGTAAAAGAATGTTTTCATTTTCTAATAAGAAAAGAACAATAAATTTTCACAATCCCAGCTTCACTATACAATGACCTTGAAATAAGAGCGTGCAAGAACACAAGGACTGGATAAAAATGTGGAGAAAGATGAAAATGAAGGGAGAGACTTTTTCTTTTCATATATGAAAGATATCATCAAATGGAGAAAATTGAATTCCACATTTACAAGGGCTGTATGTATAAGAAATGTATATACTATGTATCCATACTATAGGATGAATGTGATGCAGCTAAAAGGGCTGCTCCGGTACCTGATCCGTCTTCTGTGACCTTGAGAACGACATATTTGGCAATATCTTCGCCCAATATCTCAGTCAAGGCTTCATGCAAATACTCTTTAAACAAGGTATAGCTTGTATATAAACCCCCTTCAATTGCGACAACTGTTCTTTTCATCTTAATATCACTTCTACTTCTCCCGCTACTGATTCCACCACTCCCATCCCTCCCAATCTTCTTCAAGATCCCCGCAATACCAGCTGCAGCTAATCTAGCAGCCCTTCGGGTTACTACATCACATACCTTTACAACAAGCTTCCGTACCTTCAAAGGGACATCTGAAATCTGAATAAATGAAAGGCAGCAAACCAACAAGCATCAAATCACCAAAGTGGACCCATTTGACAATATCTATTTATTTAATGGACAAGAAAACCAAAGGAAAGAGACACATGATCCTTCTACCTCCAGAACATCTTTCAAGATTCGTGCTACCTCTGTCAACTCCGTGGAGTCATCTTCATGCATTGCAGCCATCAAAGGGGTCCTAAAATTAATAGAACAAAAAGTGATACCTACAATTTTGGACAGAATTCTACTCCACTTTGTGTCATAGGTCCATTTGCATCTTGAAACCATGGCTAAATGCAACAAATGGAACCCACCACAAGAAACAACCCTTACAACCAAGAACTATAATGTATCCAGAAATTTGGCACAAAAAAATATTAAAAAGCCTGTTTTATATTTCATCATATCTCTCTAATTTTAATGCTGATCTCTTAACTTCCCAGTAAATTTTTTATTGGCCTGGACATTCCCACTAACTTGAAAGCAATGTAACAATATGAATGGGTGAAACAATAACAGAATGATTTCTCCTAACAGCTAAGCTTCTCTTGCCAGCATGTTGCCCTAATAATTAAGGTCTCAAGCACTACACCTAGGTTCCAGAGAGGCAGCAATCAGAATGCAATCCCCTTTTTTTAAGGCCATAAAAATATCTACCGACATGCCCAAGTCAAGGAAGTGTTTTCAGCAGAAACTTCCCTTCTCAAACCCCTTCCCAAAAAAATAAAAACAGGTATGCATTAGAAACCTAGTAATTCACAGTATCTTCAATTCTATGTGTTTTAGTGGCATGCAAGTAGGCATTTGTGTTCGTGAAAGCAAAAGAGAGCAAACAAAATATTATAAAATTATACCTCAAGACAAAGGGCATTGATAACCTGGAAGAAGCAGGTCCAAAGATATCAGACTCCTGTGACATTCTGAGAATCACTCTTCGAACTATGTCACCCAAATACATTCCCGAGATCATTTTCTCAAAACCCTACAACCAAATCCTAACAAATAAGTGTTGTTCTTTCAGTTATTAACAATCAAAAGTGAAAGTAACAGAAACTTACTTGGTCGTTTGGATTAGGACTATCGGCATCTAAATCAATATCATATGAAGTTCTGGGGAGATGAGATGACCAGAAATTTCCCCATTCCATATTGACAACCTAATCAAGCAAGAGAGATTATATGTGAGTACCATACAATATCTGACAGCAAAAATAGGCCATTCCCTCCAATAAAGCATGGGATAATGTCTGACAGAGACAAAAGAAAGGATACCATGCCTCCAGAAGTTGTAAGAAGACCCTGACACTTGATAATCGCATCTGTCCGTTCCAAATAGCAGGCATTAGTTCCCGTTCCAATTATCACTGCAGCAACAGTGTCCTCATCGTGATAATGCCCAAGAGCTGAAGTCCCCACAGTATCATTTACCTGCTCGGGAATAAATAAATCAAAAACAAGGTATGCTAGACAACTCTATTTCATAACATAAAAGGGAAATTTTCCAACAACTGCAATTTCCCTCTTAAGAATCAGTTTTGTTACAAGTATAGAACATGGTCAGTCCAAAGATATTATTATCAATTCACACACAGAAAATATGTACGAAGTTCAGAAATTCTCATTTCCCTGACAGCTTCAGAATAAACTTTTATTGGTGCAAATTTATGAAGTTTTGACTTATAGCCTATAGCTAAAAACTGTATTCAGTTCATAATCAATAATTTATATGCAAATGCATAAAGTGCTGGTGCCATCATGTTTGCTGATGATCCAAGTTTGACAAATATCAAATTAGGCAATTGAATGTTTCAACACAAACAACCTTAATGATTCCATACCCTGTATGCCAGGATACTCAATAGAAAGGCGGAAGATAGCCATATCCAGTGGAGAATTACACCCATAAATATTTAACAGTTGACATAAATGCACTAAATATGTTTCAAATATGGATATCGCAAGCATGGTGATTATAACAGCTTGGACTATAGATTTTGCATATGGCCAAGGGACTTCCAAACCTAGATCATGCCATAAAAATTACATGTAGAGTAATTAAAATGCAATTTTTTAGGCCTTGATAATCCATTTCCCTATCCCTGTCATCCTTTGATACTACCATGACCCGATTAGCTGCTGCAATGTTTTCAGCAGCTATATTAATTTACAACAGCTACAGCATCAGCCAAACTCAAAAAATCATCAATCAAACCTCTGTAGAGTGACAATGAAATAACCACTTAAAAATAGAAAAGACTACCAACTAAGCATGTTACATACTAAATTAAATGGGGGAAGAGAGAGAGAGAGAGAGACATAATCGTTGTCCAGGCATGGATAAGATAAGTTTGATGGTAATCTAGTTCAAAGGCCTCAAATTTCAAGACACTAAAGCATGCTTAGGTCTAATAGTTTCCTTTTTTAAAAAGAAAAAGGATTTGATGATCCCTAAAACTGTAACAGGACAAATTGAAAGTTGAATGCGTACTTAAAAAACAGCTGAATGGAAAAAGTTCTTTGCGGACAAGGACCAAATGCTTACCAGTACCACAACTCGCATATCTAAATCTCTCTTGTCCAGGGCTCGTTGCAAGTTTTCAGTGACTTCTTTTCCAATCTACAATGAATTGTCCAAATTACATCAAAGCTTGCATCTTTCCTCAATGACTTGAATATAAAACAGACAAAGTTTCAAATATTTTAGCATAAATATATGCCCTACTTAATTCAGGTTACATTTAGCTTGTACTAAATCCTACATCATGCCAAAACTCAATACAAGCACCAAAGTTCAGTATCAGTGTGAAATTATATAGTTCAACCAACAAAAACCGCCATTTAGAGGAAGTTCTGTATGGTTCTGCACCATTTCAGAACAAACAGTATTAGAACATTATCCAACTAACCATGTCTTCAATAGCAAATCCTTTTGTCCATTTGATTAGTACCCCTGATGACACAGACATTTGTTTGACAGGGAAAGAGAATGTAAACCCCAGTTCTCTTCTTCTAACTGGAGAGGGCTCAGAACCATTTCCTTCTTTTTCAACAAATTGCTGTAACGACGAAGCTAAGAAATCAAAGAGGTCCTGCAAGCAATTGAGCAGCTTAACTTCTGGAAATATCAATGAATGATAAGATTTTGAGGGCTTGCCAAAAGTAGTCAATATGGGAGGCGAAATATAGTCACCTCAATTGTGCCATTCATCAAATGTAGGGGAACGGGTTGTCGTTCCACATCTTGTGCTATGATAGAGGACCTTTGGCCTCCTAACTGAACCCTCAATACCCTAAAATTTGTACCCCCTAGATCCAGGGCATAATAGGTTCCTTTCTCACTCCTGTTCACAAACCAACCATCAATTCTCTAGTACAACTTATGAATACATCTAATAAATGAACATATGAAATTATATGAATCAAATAACAGATATTCATCTCAGAAGAAAAACAGTTTATGAGCATAAAAACACCATATTGTCTCACTATAATGTTATGATTGTCACTACAAGTTTTTGCCAATCACAGCCCATTCACAAAATTATGAGATATGCACCACTTGGCAACAGTACGCTGACAGTAACAATTATTGATAAAATCATCCCCGTAATTACTGCAAACATGAATGTATCTGCAGTCTGTGTGTGTGTGTGTGTGTGTGTGTGTGTATTTCATAACAATCTGAGATTCAAATACCAAATCACAGCAAGCTGGCACCGGCATAATGTAATAAATTTAAATAAATAAAAGAAAGAAAGATAATGTAGCTTTCCTTCACTGTTTCTTTCAAATAATAAGTGGAATCACTGTGGGGAAGAGAACTTTAGAAAGAGCAGACAGATTCCACTTCAGGAACCTAAACACAGTATGATCTAACGGTTCTACCACAACTATATGGGAATGCAATAAAAAGGAACCTTCAACATTCTATCCAGGTTATGCGTAAAGTTTTGAAACAAAATATTCCCTAATCCAGCAGGAACAAAAAAATTAGACATCACATTGTGGGATGTCAAAAGAACAGATGACATTATGTAAATACAGATAATTCAAAAGTGAAAATCTTTATACTAATAGCAATTCCAGAAACCCTGTCCCCATATTGTATAAAAGAATGAACCACCGAAAAGGAAGAAAAATGGCAACAAACAATTAATTTTTCACATATTTAAATAAACCAATCCACAGAAAAATAAAAATAAAAATAGTCCACGGGAATATCAATGTGCAACTTAAAATCAAAAGAAAATAAAGGCAGAATCACAGATAGAAACAAATACCCACGAAAAATGGAACAATAAATTTTCTTTAAGAAATAAAAAAGAAATGGATTTGATAAAACCCTGATAATTAAATTGTGACAAGACCACATAAGATCTCTTGTTGAGCGAACACTGTTGACTGATTTCTGTCAATTACTAGTAGACCAAACCCCAAAATACAATCAAAGTAAAGCGCCCAAGAAGGAGCAAGAAAGACTGAATACCCATTAGGAAGTTTATCAACAAAAGTGAGCAACATTTTGAGCTTAGACCCTCCTTCGGAAGCCAAGCCAGCATGCATCTCTACGGCCATAGCATCGACAACCTGCCTCAATCTTCCCACTGTAGTCTCACATCCTTCCTCCAACTCTCTCAGCACTCCCATCACTCTTTTCCACTTTCTCTTGCTCTTCACTCTTTTTCCCACCACCACTCCCGCCACAACAGACGCCACCACCGCCACCCCTATTGCCACCCCCACCACCACTCCTCTTCCCATCTATCCGTAAGACACTATTATCAAATACCCATATAACACGTTATCGCTGTATTTGCGTAAACTGATCAATTAGGCCAACGAAAACAAGATAGTCTTGCCATGAACGGCTGTTTTATCCGTTTACACATAAAACTTCCCGGAACAAAGAACCAAGAAATGATCTTGCCAAAGAAGACTATCTTTAAGTGGATTAATCACCGGCGAAAAACTGAGTGCAAATAACCGGTTCGATGGAAGACTTGGAAGAGAGTTTATATTCAGTAAAATCTTTCCGGGAGAGAGAAGAAACTGAGAATTTGTGAGAGAGATATATGATGGATAATAGCAAATTGTAAGCTGTTGGAAAGCGAACAACAAGGATTTTATAGGGTGGTCTCCAAAATGACGTATTTAACCTTATAAAGAATCTTAATGTCAGATTTGTCAAGAGAATCCTTGGATTTTCCCCCTTATTTTTTGCCGCTCGCGACGAGATTTTCCTTCGGTTAACGAGGCACCTTGACTTTCGCAAGATGATGGTTCGACATTTACCACTGGAGTTAATAGATATTACGACCTTGCCATGGACACCATTCGTAAAAGTCGGTTACCGGTGCTGCAGGTCGTAGTTGAATGTTTGACCGAAAGAATACGACCCGTTTGAAGCGTTTAATTCATTTTATAATTGGGAGTTAACCGCAAGTTTGAAATTTTTTCAGAATTAACGATTGATTGTGACTTCGTGATCTTACCTAACTCCATTTTCATGAATATAATATGTATTATATATAATAATTTAAATTACTATTATATTAATAAATATTTAAAATATAATTATTTTTTTTAAAAAAATATTTTTTAAAATTTTAAATATAATATTATTATAATATATTTATTAATTTTTTATTATATATTTTAATTTATTTTTATACTAACACGATCACTTTTATCTCAATTTTTTCCATTCTTGACGCTTAAATACTCTCCTTATTCATATATAAGTTTTATTTTTAAATATTTTATTTATTTTGTAAGATAAAAATTTTTTTTAGTATTTGTATATATTTTTTAATGCATGCAATGTTTCAATTTGGTAAATTCTAACTCGATATAGAATGAATGTTTCAACATTTTTTTGATATATATGTCTTACGATGTATAATGTTATTAGACGTAGTGTTTAATGTAATTTGTCTATTTTTTAAATAAATGACGTTATTATGTTAATATTTTAAATTTATTCACGACATATAATATAATACAGATATGAAACTATAATACTATATTTTTCAATTTTAAGAAAAAATATATATATTACCAAATAATAAGAATTAATTTCAAAAAAATTTGTAATTAAAATAAAATTTAATATTTTATTTTATATTTTTTATAAAAAAAGTGATATTTAATTAAATAAAAATAAGCTAAATGTAAAAATTATGTACGCTTATAATTTGGTGTAGATATTATTATTTTTATCGTTATATAATTTACTTATTTAATAATTTCTTATATTTTGATTTTTTTTATATTAATTTATTCTCTCTTTTTGTACAGTAAGTGTCAAAGTATCACATTTTGATTGGTCAACTTAAAATTAAAATTAAAAAAAAATAAAATGAAAACATAGACATGACAAAATTAAAATTACATTTGTTTATACTTATGGGCATTTTAGTAAACTCAAACCAAATTCCCATAAACTGTCCACTATTATCAAATCCCAAATCCCTACTTTTTTCCACAAATCCCACCATAAACAAATAAAACCGAAAGGACCCAATTGGGCTTTACCAAAAATATAAGGATAAAATAGGAAACGAAGACAGATGGGGACAAGGCAAGGCAAGCAAGAAGGGTTTCTGATTAATTTAGAATAAAGGTTTGTTTGGGCGTTACCAAATTCTAAACTAGAATTGAAACGGCGACGGTAGCAGCGTATACGCCGTCGGACAATGCCAGCTGTCTCGCGCAAAATCCAGCTGTACTCAGCTAACAAATAAATAAAAGCTGGTATTTTCTCTGTAAGTCAGTCACTGCCTGTACCAGTACCAGTACCAGTACCATACCGCCTCCTCCTCCTCCTCCCCCTGTTGTTTGTTTTTTCACTGGCTCCTACTTGCTTGCAGTACTGCCCCGGCTAGCTGTGCTCTTGTTTCCTACTCTTTTTTTATTATAATATATAGTTTTTTATAATAATTATTTTACGAGATTTTCTTATAACTATTTATCGTATCGCGATATATAGTAAAATGAATGATCATCAACGTAAGCCGTTTATGGAAAGCGGCAACCCGCTGCGTTTAGGATTCGCAAGTACGTACGCATATCTTAATATTTTACATGTGCGAATATGAGATGTACAGAGCTCCTGGTCGGTTGAATTTTGTGGGCTCCGCGATATATATTGTATGATCAAGTCCACATCTACCGTTAGATTTCAATACTTTTTCCTGATGTGATTAATTATTAGTAATTAATTTCTTGTTTGGTATCAATTATGATTATGACTTTAATTTTTTTTTAACGTAAAGAGAATTTTAAATTTTTTAAAAAATAAAATAATTTTATTTTTAAATAAAAAATTAAAAATATATATATTACCTTCAATATAACACATAAATTAGTAATATAATATTTGGGTTATGAGTTTAGTATTATTTGTTATTAAATAAAATATTTTTGAAAAATAATAAAAAAAAATGGAGAGAAATGGGAAAACTTTATTTTAAAAATTAATAATGAATTATAGGGTATTGGTTTTGACAGAAATATGGGCCACCGTATCCATCAAAGTCAAAGCAGAAGGCACATGTGATTATATCATTTTTATTATTATTTTTTTTAAATTCCTTTTAATTATTTTTATTTGACTCGTCTCTGATTGGTCATTTCTTAACGGCGTGCTTAATATTTTATTTATTTATTTATTTTAAACTACAACGATCATGCGGGCAATACTACTTCGTTTGATGGAGTTGACGTGGGCGTTGAGTGGTGTTTGTGTACGACACGTCGCTTTGATTAAGACGGAGTAATTGACTTCAAGTGGGATAATTAGGAAGCCATCCAAGGGCCCGGGATGTAGTACTTTGTTTAACGTAGAGGAGAGCTGTGTGGAGTTTGTCTACGACACGTCGCTTTGATTAGGCCGGACTACTTAACACGCGGCCAGCGGTGGGACACTTTTAATATTTAATTAATATAATAAAAAACAATATCAAAGTATAAATTTAATACAGCCCTACACTGAATTCGTTACTAATATTAAATTTAATACAACTACAATTCAATGCAACGGAATCTAATTCTGTACATTTATAGTTCTTTTGAGAATGTTTAAACATATATATATATATATATATATATATATATATATATACTTAATTAATTAATTTATGTATTTTTCTATTGAAATACATATACTCTTTTGAAATAATTAATTTTATTTTAACGTCTTTTGTAATTTATACCATTAATATATTAAACTCGAGTTTTTATAATTTTTTATATTAAATTTGATTTTAAAACTTAAACTCGTTAATTATAAATTTAAAATATTAGATTCAAAGAAACGCACCAAAATTATTTAAATGGCAGTTAAATCTTCGGGACAAAAAAAAACAATCTCTGATAATTTTTTTGTATTTTGACAAAATTTTAATAAAGAAATTTAAAATGTTGTTAGCATATAATTAGCTATGTCAATTATTGATCTCTACTTCCTTCCTATCCACTACTCTAAAATGATGATGACGACGACAATTAGAACAAGGTGTTGTTTGAAATATATTTTTAAAAATTTTCATTATTGAAGTCTTTAATTTTTTTTTGTTGTTATTTTATCAAATTGATCCCTAATGCCTGATTAAAACGACGGTATTATCCTTTTGATGTAGGGTTTTGCGTAATATAACATAGATAAGTCCACATTAAAAAGAAGGGCAGTGAGGACCTCTTTGATATAAATAAGTAAACTATACCTTATTCAATAAATCCAAAAATTAAGATCTATTTAATAATTACCTAAAGTTTTAATAATTTATGCTCGCGAATATCCATTATAATCATTGTGTGCGGGACAATGATATTCCAAGATGCCAGAAGTTGAATTTGGCCTTGGCCACTTCCTTTCCAAAATGCCATTGCAACAACTGAATTATCGTTGATATTTTCACAATTTTGGTTCGATTTTTTTAATATAAACCTTTTTTATCAATAATTAAAAATAAATAAATTTACACTCATCTTAATTTAGTACGTATGAAATTTAAATATTAAAATTTTTTCAAAAATATTTTTTTTTATAAAGAATTATTTTTTTTTAAATACTAAATAAATTTTAATTTCTAACTATGAATAGATATTTGTCCCATTGAGGTAGACATCAAGATGTTGGAAGTTGAATTTGGTTTCCCTCACTTTTCATAGAGCAATGCTATAATATATCGATATAATTATAATCTATAAATATCAATTAGATGTAAACATCAAGATGTAGAAGTTGCGTTTGGCCTTGGCTACTTCCTTTTCAAAATTTCATCATAAGAAGTCAATTATTGATGTGTTCTCGATTCTACTTCAAAATTTCTTATATAATTTTTTATAAAATAATTTTAAATTTATTGTGAAAGAGAGTTTAAATTATATTTTTTTATATTATTAAAATCAATTATTACTCACGTATTAAACTTTAAATATTTCTCTCTAATATAAACCAAATTTTGAACTTACAAATTTTTATGTCATTTTAAAAATTTCTCTATGATCAAGCCCACAAGCTCGTCCTAAACCATGACTAGTTACTCAAAGGTAGCAACGTAATGGTCACAATTGATGACCCACATTTATTAAAAGCTACGAATTGATGATATGCAATTTTGATGGAAAATTTTGGAAGATTTGGTTAGTCATTGGCTTTGTCCATTAGCCGATGGGAGCTTCAAAATCTTTGAGGTGTAAAGTGTAATGCTTTTAACAAAGCATATAATATATCATCTCACATGTATGTGGTAGTTACAAGTGGTAATGATGATGATTCTATGTATCTATGACTTAGGCTCCAACTAGATATTAGCATTATGGTAAATCAAGTAATACAAATATCATTTGTTCTATTATTGTCAACAAATGAAGCGCTTTTGCCCAAAAATTGAAAGTAATAATCAATAATGTACAAGATTATATAGGGCTCATATCTTATGCGGATTTTAATGTCCAAAAGTGCTTTTAAAAAATTCTACTTGTTTCCATCACTTTGTCTCCACATTAAAAAAAGACCAAAAATACAAATTTTGTCGTAGCAAGATTGAGTTGGAAATTGGTACCAAAGTGCAAGTCATTTTCAATTTGCGGTCCAATTATAAATTAAATAATAATTTTTCGCTTTAACCCAAAGCTTCCATTCCTCGGCCCTTTTTGGTTTTGGGCTTTTGGATTTATTCCATTTTGTAATCCCATTACATGCACTCTTCTACCATTTATGGGTTATTGCACATTTTTTTGGTAAAACTGGTTCGTATTTAATTCTAAGTGTAAATTTAATCCAATCTACGTCCTTACATGACAAACCGTAAACACCAGGGGCCCAAATTTTCTTTACCCGACTGTAGCATTATCTCGCCAAAAACTCGCGGACAAAGACCCTTCGGTGTCAAGCCAGTCCTTACTAGCCGAGTCGAGACTCGAGACACTGATGCTTCCTCACTATACGTAAAATGTCTTATCGTACGCGCTGGTGCGTACGGTATCTTGATGGATGTCGCTATCAGACAACATTGAAGCACGTTGCTAAAAAGGCGATCTCGTGTCGGTAAAATAACAATACAAAGGACACCAGCTGGATGTGGACCATCGAAGAGTTGGAGAAATGACACGTTTCGAAATCTTCATTGTGACAGCTCATCATCATCTCTGATTCAATTTCTTCGAGACAGGAGAACCGCTATTACGTTGCCCAATCTTATTTCCGTTTCCGATTTTGCCCAACAGCCTTGCCGGGCATACGTTTACCCGATCGTTTTTTCGCGTGCCACGTTGGATTGGTATCAGGTGCGGTTACATGATAGGCCGCTTTTGACATCAGTCACGGGCTGAATTACTGTACATCTCAATCAGACTTCCAAGATTCTGTAAGTCTGTTTGGAACCGTCCAATCATTATAAGAGAACTCGTCGACGTCGATTCAACCCAGAGAGAATCGGGCTGCCCTCGATTCGCACGTGGAAGGCAATTCACATGTTCTCTTTCAGTAAGAGAGAACCACCTGCTCATTTGAGATAGGGTGGGTTGAGCCCTAAAATTTGATTGATAAGTTTTAACAATTCAGGGAAACACATGGCGATTGTAGGAGGTTTTGAAGCAAGCTCGATCATTATTTGAGTCAATGTCTTCCCTTAGATGGGACTGAGATCATGATGATTGGTGCAAATGCAAGTACCTTCACTGCTATTTAATTGCTTCGCCAAAATCTCCATTGTTGTTCTGGTTATTTACTGCACAAATTTTGTTACCTCTGCCGACAACTACGAGTGCCAACCAAAGTGCATCACCAGGTCTCCTGAACGATTATGTTGAATTTGATTTGATAAAAATCAACAATCATCAACTTCTGTTATGTCATCATTAATATCTAAATAACTGTACAAAGTAATTATATGCATATGTACGCTTGAAATGAGAGAACAAGAATCCTAAAAGGGACAAAAATTTGACTAAATTTTCTCTGTGGAGACACCTGGTAAGTTTCCCAAGTTCGGGAAATTAACCTTCAGGGGATGGGGTAGGGTTTGAAGCTGGGGGGGTAGTATTTGATCCCATATCTTCATCACTTGTTGAACTCTGATCATGGCTGCCATTACCCGTACCTAGACTACTGTTTGCACCGTCCAATTCTCTATTGTTGTTCTGGTTATTTTGGTCAGCAACAAAATCTCCATGGTTTTTTTGGTTATTTTCATTAACAATTTTCCCTGCTTTACTAACCAATACGAGTGCCAAACAAAGTTGATCACCAGGTCTTCTGAACGACCACACTTGAATCAAATCACCGACATCCAATTTATTAACCTTTTTAACGTCGTTCCATTCGGTTATCAGAACATAAGAAAAGCTATCCTTCTTCTTCCTTTTCTTGTCAGGATTCTCGTCAGGTTTCGGCCATCTCGTCAATGTGATTTCACTTTCTTTAAGGGAAGGCGTAATTAACATCACTACCTTATTGACTCCATCAACGTCAATTTCATTCCTCTCATCACTGTTCAAGAACTCTGCAATTGACAGTATTTGATTCAAAGGCATTGACAAGCGACCATGATGACCTGATACGTCTGTCGTATACAGACGCTTCTGTATCACCAAATTTATCTTGGAACCATTCAGTTTTTCAATCTTTTCCTTCAACTCTTTGGGCAAATCCGGTGTCACTTGAGGAACAATCTGCCTTTCTCTCTTCACTTTCTTGTTGGATTTTGAATCCTTTTCTTCGCTGTTGTCTCTTCTACTTGCATTCCTCTCTAATTTCTGCTTTAGCTTAGCGGATTTGCCTCTCCATTCTTCATCATAATCATCCACCCATGCGAAATTTCTCGCCTTCATGGCATCGCCGAGAAGTTTATTCCCAGAAGCAACGTTAAACCCCTGTTTCTTCTTGCAACACAAATTCGAATCTGAGTTCGTAATAGGTTTCTTTAGAGCTTTTTCTCTTTCTCTCCAATTATCTTTACTTCCTGGAGAACTTTCATGATTATCAGAAGCAGCAACAGGCTTTATTCCTTTCTTAGAATACATGCCAAGAACTGAATTTCTAACAGGGTTCTCCAGAGAACTCTCTCTTTCATTCCTAACAGAAACCATAGGCAGCCATGCCCGTCTATCATCACAACTTCTTGAAGAATTTCCATGCTCATAACCATTACGGGCAACAAACTTTCTCCAGTACCCATTACCCTCAACAGACTCTCTTTCCTTTCCTTTTTTTTCTTTCGTAATATTTTCTTCCTCTAGTTTCTCGTAAGCCAAACGCGCAACCGCCGCTAAAGCTTCAAGACCAGTCCACTTCGGATCAAACTCGATTTCTCTTTCCTCAAAATCCTTCAAACTCAACCAGGAGAGATTGTGTTCTTCTTCTGTCATCTCCAATGCCTTCTGCTGACTTTGAATGATAGATGAAAATATTAACTGGAAAAGGAAAACAGAAAATAAAATTGAAGAAAGAAATAACAAGAGCTATCCTAGTTCACCGCAAATATAGGAGGAGAATGATCAAATCCTACTGCGGGTTGAATTGATTTCCTTTCCCTGTGATTCTAGGAAATATACTTCAATGGGGTTTCTTTGGTTCCTAATAATGTAGCGTTAAAATAGCAATTTTGACGTGATGACTAGAATTAATTACAGAGAGATGAAGACTTTGGCAAACAGAGAACACTTGAAGATTCCCAGTTCCAGTTCAAGAGTATTTTTAGTTTCACATAAAAACATCTTAAATTAGTATAAATACTCAAAGAATCTAATAATATTTGTTTGAAGTTTACCCACGTTGATAAATATTTAATATTTTTAAAAAATTTTAATTTACAAGATATTAATAATATTAATTTTTTATTATAATTAACTACACTTATTTTTTATTTATTGAATTAGTAATTTTGGAAAAAAAAAGATATTTAAAGCAAGGAAAATCTTCCGGTTAGGAGAACTTTGCCCTTTCGGAATCAACATCAGAGTTTCAATTCCATACAGATAACACTAACCCAACAGAAACTTTCCAGACTCGAGTAGTTGATATATATATATATGTATATGTATATGTATGTATACATTGCTCTGTTGTCACCCAGAGAAAAAAAACGATAATTAATTTCAGGTTGGAGAAAATTTGTGTGTTGTGTCTGTTTGTTCTGGGTAGAAGATTTGATGTCAGTGTTTTGCAGTTTGGATCACTATTAGTTTTGCTTGCCAGTAGGTCTTGTTCTCTGGTAATCAAATTTGTGAAAACAGGACTCGTGTATCTAAGTGAGTAGTTGTGCTTGAATAAGCAAGAATCTGTTTGGATTCGTCCGGGGCAAATGGAGAATTACTGTGAATTCCAGAAAATCGGTCGTGGAGCATTCGGGACCGTTTGGCGGGCAGTAAATAAGGAGTCCGGAGAAAAAGTTGCTGTCAAAGTATTGATGAAGACGTATTCTTCGTGGGAACTGTGCTTAAATTTGACGGAAGTGAAGTGCTTGCGAAATCTTGATCATTCGAACATCGTAAAGCTCATCGAACTCGTCTGGGAAAACGACAGCTTACACTTCGTGTTTGAGCACATGGAATGTAATCTCCGCCAAGTTATTGCAAGGAGAAAGCAGCCTTTCTCTGAAGCTGAAGTCAGAAATTGGTGTTTCCAAGTTTTCCAGGGTCTCAATTTCATGCACCGGCAGGGGTATTTCCACCGGGACCTCAAGCCTGAGAACTTGCTTGTTACAAAAGACATAATCAAAATTGCTGATTTTGGTCAAGCAAAGGAAATCAACTCTCGTCCACCATATACAGAACGTATCTCAACACGAAGTTATCGAGCACCGGAACTGGTGTTTTGTTCATGTGTGTATAGCTCTAAAGTTGACATGTGGGCGATGGGAGCTATCATGGCCGAATTGTTTACTCTTCGTCCTCTTTTTCCGGGTAGTACTAGAGCCGATGAAATCTACAAAATGTGCATGGTTATAGGCAGTCCTACAATGCATTCTTGGGCTGATGGATGTCATATGGCAAGAGAGATGAACTTCCAGTTTCCACAGTCAGACGGAGTTGAGCTCTCTGCGTTAGTGCCATCAGCAAGTGAGAATGCGATCAGCCTAATCAGATCACTTTGTTCCTGGAATCCCCACAAGAGGCCAACAGCTGCAGAGGCCCTGCAGCATCCTTTCTTCCACAGTTGCTTAAATGTTCCGCAGCCTCTTCGTTCAATAGCAACTGTCGCTACAGCAACTCAATCTCCAGCAAGAAGACGAATGTTGCAGCAGCAACAAGTTGCTAGGATGTATTCTGAAGTTTTACCAAATGGTAATTTTTCTTCCGCGAATTTAAGCACAGGTGGGCAACAAATGTCTGCCAAACAACCAGCACCTGGCACCTGGAAGAATTGTGCAGCTGAAGAAGCCTGCTAACAGGGCTGAAAGCACTATGCTTATAGAAAACTGACTTTCAAGATGCTATATTACGAATAATTCCAATTATTCAGCTGGATACTCTTGTTTTTGCAATTTTATATTTATCAAATTCTTAAAAGTGTAATAATTTTATTATATAGCTGAAATAATGGAATTATCTATTTATTATCTCACATCAATTAAATAAAATTTATTTTATTTTTTATTATTAATAAATAAATTTTTATTATTTTATTAAATAAATAATTACACCGTATCAATTATAATCGGACAGGACTTTCTTGCTTAAAATTTTATATAACTCTAGTGCTTTGTTTCTGTAGTTGGAGACCCTTTAATTACTGGACTTATTGAATTGGAGAGGTTAGGGTTTATATTAGTCATGGGCAATCTCGTATAATTACTCCCCAGCGACGCAATTTTCATCAATTTTATAGTAAAATGAGCTAATATATTATTTTAAAAATTGTAAAATTTTTAAATTTGACATGTGGGCAATGGGCGCTATCATGGCAGAATTATTCACTCTTCTTCCTCTTTTTCCGGTTACAAATGGAGCCAATGAAATCTACGAAATATGCAGTGTTATAGGCACTCCTACAAGGGATTCTTGGGCTGATGGATTTGACCTAGCAAAAGCTCTGAACTACCAATTTCCACAGTTAATCTCCCTGCATTAATGCCATCAACTAGTGAGAGTGCAATCAACCTGATCAGATCACTTTGTTCCTGGGATCCCTGCAAAAGGCCAACAGCCGCAGAGGCCTTGCAGCATCCTTTCTTCCAAAGTCGCTTTTATGTTCCACCGCCTCTTCGTTCAACAACTCAAATCTGCAGAAACTAGGGGAGTGATGCAGCAGCAAGGTGCTGTTAGAAAGTATTGTCAAGACTTGGCGTAATTCAAAGCTGATCAGCAATTTCGCTTGAGGATTTAAATACGGGTGGGCAACGCATCCCTGCCAAGCAACAAAATATCATCCGGCACCTGGCAGAATTGTAGATGGAGTTTCAGATGCAGCTGAGAACTTCGCAAACATGATGATGGCTTCTCATAGGCAAAATACATGGCGCAGCAGAAGCTGCCTCCAGCAATGACTGGAATAGAATGGAATGCTGAATCAGGAGACTTGTTCCTGAGACCAGCTAAACATTTTGAACCTGGAAGAATATATATCAGGAAAGCTGGTTGAAATGTAAGGACACTTTTCAATGGGGATATTTGCTAATGGAATGGTGGAATGGATGTGTTGATTATGTCTGTCGTTCAGGTTTTGAGATTAAGAATACACTCTCACTCTGATATTGTTGTAAATGTTCTGTTTCTATCTTGACCTGAAAGAGAAAAACTCAGCTACATTTTTACCCAAACAAACTCTTTTCATGTTGATTTCATTATGGATCTTCACCCTCTACTAATGAGATGAATATTTTATAATTTGAACAAAATTTTAAGTTAACAAATCCTTACATTCACTCTTTTGAGCTTGGAAGGAACAACCAATCAAACACCAGGAAAATCTGGTAGAACACATAAGAAGAACATACCAGATTTTCTCATCTATCAATGATTTGTCACATTATATGTAGAAAATAGCAATCGTTTTCTCATTAACAAAATTAAATGAATCTCCTCATTTAAAGGATGGTCGTTCTCAAACTCTATATCAAAATGGCCCAAAAAGAAAAACATCAGCATTTCTTACATGAAGGGAACAGTTACCTTGATCCCTTCAGCCATCGAAAAACTAGTAGTGGTTCAGAGAGAGATTAGTACAACAGACAGCTAACTTCTCTTCCAGTTTCTATTTCACACACCATGTCTGGTACTTATCCATTTAATTCATTCAAAGTTGAACATTGAAAATCTCGATTTCAATTACCTTCAAAAAGGAAATGAAGTGCATCCCGAAAGAATCTGCTGAGGAAGGAGAACTTGAAATTATGTTTCTGTCCAAATGGAAAATGGTAGCCAAGTTGTAATTTAAAAGAACTTTCAAAAGAAAAAGAAGCTGCATTGTTGTTCTTTCTCAAAAGAGTTCTAAAACACTTTATAACAAGATATACCAAACTAGGACCTGAATTATAAGATATTTTGTATTTGTCATCACATCATAACTAAACACAGAACTCATCCACAAATTGTTTTGAATCAAATTTTCAGAAAACTTACTTACCATTGATAAAGCATTTGAGAATAACCAAAATAAATAACAAAATAACTATTAAAAAAAGCACCGAATAACATACCAGCAAGGAGATCTATTACTACTGGTTCCATTGGCCAAACACTAGTCTAGCTTGCGCCAGCAGTGGAGGATGCCCTCTTTTTTCTTTTGTGTTTTGGCTTCACAGCATCCTTCAAAGTTCTCTCACCACCCTTCTGTAGTACAGTTCCAGACGTATCCATGGCAGCGGATGCAGGATTAACATCTTCAGCCAGTTCTTCCTGCTTTGATTCATTGGGCTTTCTTTCAGTTATTGGATCTTGTTGTTTCTTCTTGGGTGTTGATGTTCCTGTGAGTTTTAGGCTTCACACAAGTTAGTTCCTCAGTGAATCTTCTGTGTCCCAATAATCACAAAGTACACCATGTATGCAGTGTTGGGCACTGTTGGCTACCGGTCCCAGTGGCTCCTCTCATTTTCCACACCAGGACACACGCGATTAGCCAATGATGGTTAAAGATTATAATTCAATGAATGCAAGATTTTGGGGGCAAAAAAAGACAGCATGATGCTGCCGTAAATTCATAAGCTACTAAGAGTAACTATAAAAGTACCACGTGAAGCTAGAGAAGCTTTCAGGAAATCTGAATCAACACCCTTCGAGTAAGGATCCCTGAGAAAGGGTTAAATTCCAAGTTAAAAAGAAAAAGAATCAATAAATTGAAGCAAAAATAATGAGATAATGAGTTTCCTCTTAAAAATATTCTACTTAAACTAGGGAAACCAAAAAGATGAAAACAAAATAAAGCACATAATAATTAAAAAATTGATGTTAAGAGATAGATTGTGCAATAAGCATTATTTGAGCAATAGTAGGTGAAAACTATTATGTCCATAATTTTTTTCCCGGCCGAACCCAAGCAGATCATCCTAATACCCTATTAGGTTCAATTTTGTAGAGGATGGATATATACCCAAGGTAAGAAATTGAAACCTAAAACATAAAGCAGAGAAGTGGCTCTTAAACCAATAAAATCAACTTTCTAAGTGTCAAGAGTTGTTCTCAAAATACTCTATTTGATGGAATGAAAATAAGTTTCTTAACATCTCTTAATCCTACAGAGGCCATTTTACACAAATTTGAAGTTTTCCTTTTGCACAGAAAACTCGGTACTTCTGCAAAAGCTCATCAACTTAAACGTAAGATGCAAAATATGTTTTGAACTTAAGAGAGGCAAAAAAAAATACCAACTTGCAGGCCCCCCAACAAAATTAGCAGCAGCGCCACCTCTTCTGCTACTTAGGCCTAGCTCAGATGATTTGGATTCACCTTCACTAACATTACTTTGAGTGCCTCCTTCCACAGATGCTGGCCTAGACCTATCCATATGGTTCCTTGACAACTCACTCACACCTTTATGGCCAGACAGCTCATTTTGCTCTGCTTTCACAGTCGCAATACCATCCAAAGTGATGGAAGCAGGATGATGCTTGATCTTACGTAATGCTCTTTCTGTGTTGTATGTTTCAACCTAAATATATCATAGAAAATTTCAGGGAGTGAAAGAACCAGGAAGAGGAAATAAAAGAGAGAAGATAAAATAACATTTTTAGTTGTATTCAACAGTGAAGCAGTATAGTGAATAATACAGTATAAATAAGACTAACTCAGATAGAAAAGGGAAATATAAAACATAGTTAATTCTTTGGCTTATGACACCACAGACTTTCTATTTAACCTTTAACAGAGTATACAGCATGCACAAATTAAAGTAATTAAGAAGAATAAAAACCTCAACTTTCAAAAGACTATTTAAAAGAGCAGAAACTCACAGCATCATTTATCTTTTTTGTCACGTCAATAGCCATCCTGGAAGCAAGCCGCAAACATTGCATGACAACACTCTGCAGGACACCCTCCCCTCCAGGTTTCTGGATAGCACAAACATCACCATTTGCATTAAGTGTAGCAGTCATTCGTCCCACCATAACAGCTTCTTCATGGTGGGTCGGATCTATCACCTACATAACATTTTGTCACATTAAAAGGAGAACCTCATTGGTAAACTTCAGCTCTGCAAGAACATGCATAATTTGAAAAATACAAAATGAATTTACAGGATTAAATTTGCCTACCATCATGCTCTCACTACTGAAAAATCCAAACGTGACTGCTATAGGAAGATGATGCACTATCAAGGGCAGTGGTTCTCTCTCCTGTCAAAAAGCAACACCCATAAACAAGCGAAATGGTAGAATACATGGAGGATCTGAAAGAATTAGTCCTTTCACTTTTTTAAAGTTACAATCAGAACATTACAGGGACGGTTCACATGAATATATAGCATTTTATGATCGGTCTGAAATGCCATGCTCCAGCAATATCCAGGAGAAAAAAAGAAAGAGATGAATCTTGGAAAGAGAGAACTATGCAGAAAAGTAATCTGGTGTCTCAGTTCCTCTAAATAATTTCTCCTACTAACATTGAAAGATTCATCCTTCACCCTAGCAACAGTTTTTGGCTATTTAAAGTATTCCTCCATAGTATTTTTCAACGAAAGAGAAATTAATGTCTTACTATCTCATCTTGAAGGTAAAATATCAAGCCAAAAATATATTCCTCAGATATTCAACTCTGAATCAGGTGATCTGGCAACTAGAAATTAAAGACATTAGCCATAGAAACATCAATAGAGGGTGACTCAAAACTAACATATTGTTTTTCTTAAGTTCAAATTGAGCTTAAATAAGGTTATTCAACAAAAGCACTTCAATTTTATCAATTTAAAGTCCTAATGCTTACCTCAGGTGGATGTACTATCACTTCCTGACCATCTTCTCCTCCTAGTGAGCATTCAGGCCTCCTAAATGTCAAGAGAGCAGCCAAAGCAGCAATATTGGCAGCATCGACAAGATTTCTGTTTCATTTATACAATGAGGACTAATTAACATACAGAAATTACATTTGGCATTACTAAATTTAAATAAATACATACACTTATATATTACCCTCCATTATCTAGAATGTGGAGATCAATACGTATAGCCCATACTAACTTCCCAGCCAGAACACAGAGTGATTCTGTATCCACCGCCCTGCTTTCCCTGCAAGATTACTCTAAACCTTCAAGTGCGCCATTTGAATGCACAACTGCAATGTAAAACTCCACTGAATAGCCAGAGATAGATTTCAAATGCAATCCTCACTCTTGCCAATATGACTAAATCATGACTTCCAAAATTTCAAGAAATGTTAAGTCTTTCTGTGCATAATTTGTAAAATTCTTATGATATTAACTTGAGAAGTGATTGCCAAATAAGTGTTATGAAATGTTCAAATTCATTGAACAAGTATATATCATGAAAGTTTCAAACCTTTGTAATGATCTATAAATTGACAAACTTAAACTCTATTTAAAGAATAAAAGTTATGTGAACCAAATTTTTGTGATATGTTAATAAAAACAATGACACTAACAATTGATAGATTTTGAGTGATATAAATAAATTATCACCTCAGACCACGATCTACTATCCGTCCCAACTCCACTGCCAATTCACCAGGGCGGCCTGGTTCAAACAAAGGATCAGCCATTGGAGAGAACTCTGTGTAAATCGACAGTGACCCTTCATTAGGTCGGTCCTGATAAGGTTGAACCAGTTGGCCAGTCACAAAACCCATTACATGAGTCTGGCCTAGCTGAACTTCTGAGGAACCATCTTCTCTGCAAAATTCATTATAGCATCAACCCAAAAATAAAATAAGAAATCAACTATCTCTCACCCAGAAGAGAGAGAGAGAGAGAATAGCAATAGTACAAAGAAATTACATCCATTTTGAAACTAAAAATGCTAACAATTTGATTTTTGACAGCCTATCCTCTCTGCATTATTAAACATAATAAACAAAACAACAATTCAGTTCCCATAAGCATATCCTCCAGAAAAGCAATCACAAGAAACCATGAATGCATTTGCAGAACAATATCACATCAGTCAAAAACCAAAAAAAAATTGAAAACAGTCAGTGAATCAAATTTACGTGCATAGATTAAAATTTAACATACAGACACCAAAATCTCTTGGCAGCTCAACATGGAAACCCAATCCTATTTTCGAACATAGTATGTTAAGGCCCGGGTAAATTTAGAAAGCAATTTAGAAAGTGTTTATTGAAGCATTAAAAATAATAAAATAGAAATCAATAACAACATTTTATAGCCTAAACCAAGAAACCAATTCATACACAAACGTGCGCGCGCGCACATGTGCACCCCTTGTAAGAGAGCTAATACTTGCCTGCCGAACTTGATTGATAGTTTGCGATACTCGTAAGGGTTGCGTCCATCAATTCTGATGCCAGAAACCAATGCAGTCTCTATGAATTTCCTTTCATTCACAGTTAACCGCCACGTATTTGCTAATCTAGCGTCCATTTATGGCCTAACTTCTGCAAGAGAACCGTTAGCTTCTTTCACGCATTTCCACAAACAGTTTTAATCAATTAACAAAACTCAAAATTAAACCTTTGCTCGCAGTTTCTCCCAAATATTAACTCGCGGGCTATCAATTGAAGCGCAAAACTGAAAAAAAAAGGTTACCAATTAAAGCAACACAAAAAATGCAAAAGAAGGAGCAGATGGTAAAACCAAGCCCTAATCATTTCTAACTCAAAATTTAAGCAACAAGTTACTGTATTATACGAACGAGAAATGAGCAACTGTTTCCGTCAGCTTTGGCGTATTTTCTATGGCGCCCGGTCAGTGGTTAAACGGCGAGCACTGGTGGTTAGCTGGTGGCAGACGGTGGCCGTGAATCGCTGATTGCACGCAAAATTTCGTTCTGGAATACAAACTTCCGTCTTTGCAGAAGAAAGAAACCGAGGGTTTAGGGTTTACTCTTTCTTTCCGTCCTTTTAGTCTTAAAATTTCAGAATTAATCTCTGAGGCAATGCTTCGGGATCCCTCTATTTATATGTTTCCACAATAATAACATATATTTTCCAATCATCACAAATAAGTCCCCATTCTTTACAGACGCTAACTGTCAAGTTTAATTTGTCATTTCAACAAGGTTAGGCACTTATTTATAATAAACAAAAAGTATATGTCATTTTTAGTAAAAATGTAAAACCTTGTATACCCAGATGTTATTGTCTACTAATAATAATTATTTTTCATAATATGTGAAGGTATCTGACCGGGTTCCCGTCGTGACACTGGATATCCGCTTGAAAGCCTGCATATTGGATGGGTCAACACTATTCGGCCCATTAAGGAACACATTCCATAAGCAGATTTAAAACTGAATTGGGCCTGCATTTTATCTGACAATTTTAAAACTGACCCACCACAAATGTGGTGATCACAACCAAGCCTAAGATCATTAAAATAAAATAATTTTATCGAAAATATCTACACATTTTAAATTTTATCTTTTTATCGTATTAAATAAAAAGTAGTGCATGGTCATAGTTAGCACATAAACATGCATTTTCATTTTCTTTAAGAGCTCACAGAGACTGATACAGTAAAAATGGTGTACTGTGACACGTTAGAAACGATTGGATAATATAATAACCAAACTACTCAGAGTTACATATTTTTTTAAAATTACAAGGGATATAAGGTATGTTGTTTTAAAATTGATATAAATTGAGTGCTTGTAGCATTTAATTTAAGGGATGAATTGTTAGGTTTTGTTATTCAAGACATTAGATTTCTTTTGGTGGTTTGTTACCATTCAGTGAATAGGTCGCTCTCTCTCCTTTAAAGGAATTCATGTTTGTTGGATTGTGTCTTAGCCATCTTATTAAGATTAGGATTTGTTAATCTAGGTAGGGATGATAATGGACCAGATTTGGGATAGATATCTCCTAACTCACATGTGTATTTATTATAAAAATTTAATATTAAATTCACATCAATAGGCCTAATATTTTATTACCAAACCTTTTTAATAATTTATTTTTATTAAAAAGTTATGCAATATATTTATAAAATTTTAATAACTTTTTTTAAATTATACTTGTATTATTTTTATCTTTAAAATCACTTAATTTATAACATAGTTTATGTATTAAACAAATTTAATTATTTAAGAGTCATAGTAATTAAAAATATATAATTTGATTATTACATATACACACACACACACATGTTCAAATAATATAATTTTAATTTTTAAAAATAACTCTAAAACAAAATAATATTAAACATGGAATAAAGTACGCAGTGTTATTAAAAAAAAAGTGTTTTTTTTTCTTCAAGAAGCAAAAATAAGTTTTATTTTAAAAAATAATATTTTTATAAATACAAAGGTTTTTTTTGGCCAATTGTAAATATTTCACACACACATACGCGCACAAAAGAGGTATTAAGTGTTACATTTACAACTCTTAAATTTAAATGTAAAATAAAACTAAATAAAAAATAGTATTTTTAAGTCATTATTCACATTTATGATCATTTATTCTCTTTTTTTTATGCATACGCAAACTCATAAATATAAATTAATTTCCGTATTAAATACTAATTAAAGTACAGTAAGTTATTAGATAAAATCAAGCGTATTTATAAAATTAAAATTTAACCCACGAGATGAGAATCAATTTGATCACAAATTTTGATGAAAAAATAATTTAAAAAATAAAGTAATAATAAAACAAAATCCATTGAATAAATGACAAATTAAGATTAAAGATCAACACAACTAGGCTCAACTCATGAACAGTAAAAGCTTAGTTAGACCTAGTAGATTATAGCTTGATTAGAATTGGCCCAATCCATAAAAAAGGAACTGACCCATGAACAACAAGCTTGTGTAAGCCTTTTTTTTTGGGCTGGGTTGAACTAATTAAAGAAAAGAAAAATTAATGTAATAAATTTTCAAACGAAACCAAATCGACTAACCATTTCTCATTGAAATTGCTTATCCGCAAAATGTGTTTATTCAAGACAGGAAATAATTGTAACATTAATTTTAATAAAATTACGTAAATAAATATCTCTTTTTAATTATATATATATTTTAAAAAAAATTATTTTGTAATGATTAGGGAGAACATGGGGGTGCACCGCCACCTCCACTTTTATTTTATTTTATAATTAGATATCATATAAATCGGTTTTTATAGTTAGATGCGGTAAAAAGACCGAGCTGACCCACAAATAATATAGGCCCTGTCACAGGCCTTTTTATATTTATATTAAATAAATAATTTTAAATTATTAAATAACCAAAACCCATTAGGGGCTAGTTTGATTATAGAATGTACTGGACTGTTATTATTTTTTCACGGCCCAGCCTCATGACTAACCCTCATTTTCACCAGGGACTGACAAATTTGCCACGTTGTGGTGATAATTGCACTAATACGCGTGGAGACAGTCTCCTCTCCCTCTCTCTTTATCCTCCCACGTGTTGGAATCATCAACCACTACCACTGAAATTATCAAATTACTAAAACTTCCTCGGCAGTCAGTGCTCTTTTAAAATATTATAATTTTTTTATTTATATTTAACATTTAAATAAATATATAATTATAAAAAATATATTATTTACATAAATTAATATAATAATATTACGTTATTACAGTATATTTAATAAAAAAAATTAGTATAATACGATAATTATTATAATTTTTTAATTACATAATTGTTATATATATTAGAAAGGAAGAAAAGATATTTATAAAGAGTCACTTTTACATCTTTAGTTTTTTAATGGCCCCTTGAAGTGGGATTCGAATCTTGACGGGAGCCCCGCACGAGAAGCTAAGATCCCAGGTTCCTTCAGCAGAACCACGTGGCCGACCCAAAGATTCCAATCTTCCGCAAGTGTGGAACCCCCTCCGCCCCATATTCTTATTAGCTACAAATCGCTGGCCGCCGCTCAAATCAAATCAACACCATTGAAAAGGACTGACTGATCATGACAAAAAATGATGTTGAATTAATGATTCGGCACACAATCAAACGATATCAACATGATCGTGGGGCCGCGAACTATGATGTTAGAGTCGCAACTTAACTAACATATTTTCGTGCGCATATAATCATTTTAATAAATTAATATATATATTAAAATAAAGCATGCTATCGTGGAACCTGATTAAATTAAACATAACAGTTAATTCTGACACGTAATTCAATTAAATTTTATATTTATAACTAATTTATTTTATATATAAAATTACTTATTTAAATCTTATATTTAAGATCAAAACCTAACGTAAATTATTAATAATAATAATAATTTGAAATATATAATATCATATTATTTTATATAAAATAAAAAAAAATTAGAAAATTTTCATTGTAGTGGATGGTAATTTGCTCCACGAGTATTCATCTTTTACGGCAATTAACTTAATAATAATTTTATGGTATGATATTGTTGAATTGCTACACAATTCACGTGATACTTAATAATGTTATGAATTTAGACTTGTTCTTGTATAGATACCAGATATTAAAATTTTTGAGCTTATGACATCAGACTGCACGCCCTCTTTGACTCTCTGCCTCCGTATTAAGGTATAAAATGTATTAAGCTCCTACTTGTGCAGTCGCTTTCACTTACCAAAGACTAAAAATGAAACATCAAGTGACCCGGCTGATAATCCCTCATTTCTTGCTTACTGTAGAAAAATCCAAGTGACCCGAAGAAGAAGGCAGCAGCAAGCCTTGCATCCAAATGGAGCCCGTGGAAGTTTATCATGAACACTGCAATCATCAAAAGGAGGTAAAGAAGAAAGTCACCTGAATGCAACACAAAAGCCATGGTGAAAGATTACTTCAGAAAAGCAAGGCAACAATTTCTCCCCCAAAAAAAAAGATTGACAAAAAGTCATCAGAATTAGGTAAGAAAAAACTTTACCACTCCACCTGCAAAGATATGAAAAGCAGCATACAAGAGGAAAGGGAGTTCAGCAACCCAATTAATATATTTCCTATTTCCCTGTCCTGTTATTATTTATTGACACTAGAGTGGACAAAATAAAAAAGCTCAGCCATATAGGCAGTTATAATCTAAGAAAACTCAGGCATGTGCAATACATCACAAACTTCTTTCTCTCTTTTTCATGGCTTTGTTCGGCCATGAAAGGATCCGGCGTTGGTGAATTCACGATATTCCAAAAAATGATCATTACTTCCGTGAGTAGATTGCTCACTGTAACCTTTTCTGATATATGGTCCATCTCAGTCACCACAAATGGCACACAACCAACTAAAATTTGTCACCAACACCATCTGCATATCTTAGTTTTGAAGTGATTCTGATACATCTGACTATCTTTTCGTTTCTCTCTCTGCCTTTTTTCTTGGGTTCTTTCTGAAATCACCATGTCCATGTTCCATTTAATATTTTTCATCTGGGTCCTTCTGTCAGCAAGTTATTTTGTTTTTCTTGGTTCTGCTTCATGGTGCCCACATCACCTTGTCCAACAAAGTAATCAACAACAGTTTGAGCAGAAAACAGATCGGTTCTGGGAGTTCAGAGAGGAAACAAACAGCTGGATTGAAGTAGAACTCCCTTATGATCTTGTCTCCTGTGTTAATAAGAACTGTACCAAGGTGGGTTTGATTAATCCAAGCACAGAAACCAAAGCAGAACAATTAGAAAAAGAATATGAAACAATTAAACAAAAGGAAAGCTTGAAGAAGGAAGACGGTGATGGTGGACTTGAAGAAAGTTCCAATATTGTTCTGCCTCTGAGAAAAAGAATTTCTTTGACCAAAATGTCGGAAGCATCCATTTGGGTAACTGGTGTAAGTGGTTCCGTGTATGAAAGGTTCTGGAATGGAGTGCAGTGGGTGATTGCACCCCATGATTTACCTCCATCAGCAGGTCCTGCTATCTCGGTTTTTATTGTCAATCAGACAATTCTTGCTCTGTCAGAAGATGGATTTCTGTACCAGGTACTACTTGCTTCAAATTTATTACAGATGAAAGTGTATGTATAAAAAAACTATGAAGAAAATACTTTTGTAGAGCATCTTATGTTATCAACTATCTTCCCGAGATCAAACAAATTCTTTTGTGATCTCTTCTCTTCTTCTGATATTCTATCCACTCATAATACTGTGCAACCAGATTCTACTTCATATTTGATCAATAATCCTGTTCTCTTATCCTAACACCCCATTCCTCTTTTTTCCTTTTTTTTTGAAATCTCCTATAGATGCAACTGGGTGAGAACTCACAGGTACTTTGGACCGAGTTTACACCTACAATTGATCAAAGCACAAATGAAGAAGCAGAACAAAGATTGAGGATCCAAATAAAATCTGGTGCTGTAACACACGATGGGACGTGAGTACATATATTTATTTAGTTTTACATTTCTTTTTTCTTTTGTTTAGTGAGTTACCCATTTTTTTGAGTATCATTTTGTCAATTTTTTTTTCTTTATTGCTTTCCAGGAGACTTTATTTCTGCACAAAGAATGGATTATTGTTAGAACTTAGCGAGGTTGAGCCTCCAAGGTAAAACTCAGTATGCAACTCATAACCATCATAGCAAGATGATAGTGCCTTAATCCTGAATTCCAGTCTTATTTATTTGTAGATTCTAATGAGGAGACTCTAATGTTCACTTGGGCGTTTGTGCTATAAACCTGGAACAGATGGCTGAATCATGGGCGACCACCAGGTGCAAATGTTGCAGCCATAGCTGATGCTGCTAGTGTTAGACCAGAAGTTGTATATACTATAAGGTAGAAACTAAACATAAATCTCGTGTGTGTTTGGGATTACCTCTTCAAAACTAAACATAATATCTGTAAAATGTAGTTCCACGGGTTATCTATATGAATACGACAGAAACTCAAAGCCTTCATGGAAGAAGCATATTTGGAGTGAAGGAAAAGCAGCAAATGCCTCTCTGATACCGTCAATGGGGTGTACTTCACATGGTTTAATTGGAGATTATTCAACCTCTCTGTTTCTTTTAACAAAGGTAATTTCTGCAAGTATAACTACTACATGTGATCTATCTCCAGGGAGAATTAGTCAACTTTGAACTTTGGAGTATGCCAAAAGTGAAATATAGGCATTATGCCAAGAACAAGTGTAGAACCAAACAAGAGAAAGAAAAAAGCAAAAGAGCTTGCAGCAGTTTTGAAGATACAAAATCTCATTACAAATTAGAGTATAATGAATCAGAATTGGAAAAACTCTTTGAGTATTCAGTTAACATAATATCATGTTCCAGTTGCATTATACATCAATCGTATGGCACATGTCCTTTCCTTCACAAGATATTGCTAATGCACAGGGTGGTAACTTGGTTGAGAGAAGAATGCAGCAAAGGAAATGGAAATGGATAATCCATGGAAGTCCAAAGGATCATCATCTGACATCTATCACACCAGTTCAGCAAGATGAATCGAATGAGAAATTCTTCTCATCATTTTTCACTACATCTACTGGAGCTGTTTTTGAATATCGAATACCAAAGTATTCAGGTGAGTCAAGTAGATTAAGAAACTAATTCAAATTTTACATGTTTAAATTCCTAATAGGCAATTTTCTTGTGAACTTTGCAACAATTATTTTTTCTCTTAAGAGGTTTCGTTGCACAGCCTATAGCCTTAAAGAAAGGAAAACTTTATCATAAATGAACATGCAGCTATTTCAAATGCCAAAAATGGCCCTATTTACCAATTCATCCGGAAACAAATCTTGAAGCAATTGTTGGAACAATGCCTCCACCAGATTATAGTGTTTGATTACTTGGGAGAAAGATTCCTTTGTACTAGAAATGTTGCTTCTTTAAGCAACCATAAATCTCAGTGTAAAAATGGTAGTCCTAGAGCTGATAACAAAGAGTTTCAAAGAAAACAAGTTTTAGAAATTGCACAAAATGGCAGTTACTACACAGATGTGACTTTAAAGCAATTACTCCATTCAAAATTTGAAATAGAGCTTCGAAGGAGGCACTCTTCCAGCGACAGAAACCAGATCTCACCCAGAAAGAATCGTTCAACTAGAATGGAGGCCTCCAAAAGTCCTTAAACCCATTTAATTCCTGAGGTTCCATCAAATCTAGAGATATTTAGTTTCAATATTTATATTACCATTTGCCAATGTTAAAGGAAACTGCATTATATTTTACTTAGTTATAAGTTAAAGACATTTCTCTATATTGCAAAAAGAGCCTGATGATCTATGCACGTGTAATTTTCTTGGCCATTCCACTTGTTATCTTAGCTTCAGTTACATATTAAACGACACCTACGTATGTCTTAAGATCACAATATTATGTTCCATGACAATATGCATAACATTATGCGCTAGTCACATATGCTATATTATGGATGTAAACATTTTCATGTGAAGACAGGTTTTGCTCAAGAGAACCAAATTCCTGAAGGATGGATATCTCATATGCATCCTCCACATGCAAAAGTGGCAAGAGATATTGGTGGGTTACCATTACAAGTTGGCAGGATGCTTTTTCCACTGGATGATGGCAGACTCGCAGAACTGCATCTATCAGGACTAGGTGGTGAAAATTCAGGGCCGACTAATCAACTTAATTTTCGAAGAAAAGCATCAAAGTATGTATGGTCTGTATTAGATGCCCCGGAGACCGAAGGATGGAATGCAGAGTATTGCACAGAAGAACGTGGCCCCATGAATTGCATCACAGGCATCAAAGATGAACCAAATGATTCAGGAACTACAAGAATGACAAGAAAGCGAAAGAGTGGCCAAGCACAATATGATTACCTATTTCCAAGTATATCAGGTGGTAGAGCTCAAAATCCTACGGAAGAATATAGTTTACAGGATAACTGGATTAATACTTACTTCCGTTTGCGAGTGATGCATGAAGGTAAATCATTTTTCTTCATAACAGATGGTGGTTTTACATTTGAATATCTTTATGCTGAAAGCATATGGCTTTGGCTTAGCCATGACCACTCAACACCTATGAAAGGGGTACTGGGAAACTACAATGGAAGCTTATATTTAGTTGATTTATACGGTAGTTTGCTTATGAGAGAAAGGAGTGGCAATGAGCTAGCGTGGATAAATTGCACTGCCATGAGGAAAGGAAGGCAAGTTATTGGAGGTCCTCCATGGGATGGAATAACAGGTAAAGCCATGAAAGTTACAGCAGAAGATGCACTCTTCTTTGTGAGCAAAAATGGAAGGTTACTACAGTTCACAGTAAGTTGCAAAAACTGACTAAAATAAGTATGTCTATTACAACAAGTATGAAAACAAATAAGATAAAAATATTGGCCATGTTCTGGGTTTGGTAGTTCATATTGTTAAAAAATTATGAAAAACCTTCTTCTAAAAGATGTAAATGCATAGGTTGATCTGTAGTGACTAGGAAGGAATTAGACCAAAATTTCACTAGAGTCAGCATCATACTTTCATGGAGTCAATATTGTAATCAATAGTAGAGATGGAAGGGAAACAACAAGCAAACGATGTTAGAATGCTATGATTGAATGCAGTTGGGGCAAATAAGAAAAGACTTTTTCTCTGTTGTAGAACATATCAAACAGATACAGACATTTTAGAACAGTTTCAAACTTCAACATGGGTCCAATAGCCAGACAACCAAAACAGGGGAGGGCAAATCTTAGTCTATAATTTCCTGAAAACAAAAACAGAGAATAATGCTAATGTCTACCCCAATTGTTCTGTAGGTAGCCCTGAGGAAGTTTAAGTGGAACGATTGCAGACACCCCTTGAATACCAAAGTTGCATGCATTGTGGATCAGGAATTGTTCAGAGAAAATATAGTGTTTGTTGTTGGAAGAAATGGTCGATTATATCAGTACAACAAGGTGACTGAACTGTGGCATGAGCATTATCAATCTCAATATTTGGTTTTATCCATACTGCCTGGAACTGCTATGAGGCCATCATCTGTCTCACTAACAGGCTCACTTTTCATGCTTTCGGAAGATGGTGGGCTAGTTGAATATCATTGGAATACCTGGGATGGGTGGACTTGGGTGGAACATGGTACACCAGATAAAGGTGTGACCTTGGTTGGTGCACCTGGCCCTTGCATGGATGGAAATCAACTATTGTTGATAGGTTCAGATGGAAATGTATACCTTAGGTACATGAACCAAATGGCATGGAGATGGAAAAATTGTGGTTTCCCACATATTGGAGAAAAGAATATTGACAATCAACAAGAAGTTGGGGCCAAGGACACGACGGAAGAAGTCTGTATTGATGAAGATTTTACAGCTACCTTGGAGAAAGATACAAAAGACCATAATGATTTCAACATACAGTGTGACCCAAAGGTTAGTACTTGGTACAAATCTACTGACTCGCAGAATATTAATGATGTGAAAATCATCACTCATCATGATCACTTAACAACATACAGGTGGTGGCTACAAGACCAATTCAATTCTCTGAAGATTCAGTTATCTTCGAATTACGAGACGGCAGAGTAAGCAGTAACTGTCATAAACCATTAGCATAAAACATGGAAGTGACTCCCAATGAAACTGGTTATCCTAGTAGCTAATATAAAACTTAACGGACATAGTAGAAAACTAAAACACATTATACAAATTTGCAGGAATTTTCAGGTAAAACCCTAAAATCAATTTTAGTGAGAAATTTGAACAAATACAACCCCAGCATAAGATGTGCATTATCATATATTCAGAGTAAACATCAGGGCAATAAGAGAGTAATTTCTATTTGTTTCTTTTCAAATTTTGCATGCTTCTCGTCTTAAGAAGCATTAAAATTCGAAGTCCTGAAAGAATTAAAGAAATACTGATGTTCCTAAGTGCTAACTTCGCTACTACTTTTATGCAGTTGGCGGAAATGCGACGAGTAGAGGACACGAATTGGGTATGGTCACGCACCATCGCCACTCCAACAAGCTCATGCTTCGCAAATTACTGGACTGCTACGGCATCATGAAACTGAAATGAAATACACAATCTTTGGATTAGAAATCACACACTAGAAACCCAGGAATGTACAAAATCATAATAACACATCTACAGACTCACACTGTACAGTTAACACAGATGACCCAAAAATAGAAAGCTTTATACCTTTTAAATTCCGCTCTCAGTGGGAAGACCTAGTATGATCTTAGAAGGCGAAGAAATGGCCGAAAAAGGCTCCATATTCATACTAAGCTTGAACCTGGAAATTGGAGTTCCCGTGAACGTTACCAACGGTCACTTTTCAAAAACGTCCTTGTGGCAAGTTCGTAAACAAAGAAGTCTTCCGCTTTCTAAAATGTAAATATAGATAATAATGAGGGCGATTCCGTCTTCTCGCGTTTCGGCAACGTGAAACTGCACGGTCCCGTTTCTCCAACCATTTCTTTTTGGCAAGTTTCCGAAATTTTATGGTACCCGCATCACTCTTTCCTCTGTTAGGAATTAGAGATTGATACCGGAACTGTCATCAAAATTGTCCAAAAATTAAGGGTATGTTTAAAATTAAAGCATTGTATTAAGGACTTATTGGCTCCAAATATATACAGTGTTTGCTAAACGCTTGGCTGCAACACTTTCACGACTAAGAAGACACGCACCGACCTGAAACGTATCCAAAATCCTATTCACAATGTTTGCAGTTAGTACATTCCACATAAATTACATCCCACTCAATGCTCAATTTCAACCATCCTCTTAGATCACTTCACAACGAATTTCAGCCAACCTGAGTGTGCATTATCCATTGCCCGACACTTTACACAGTTTACACTCCAGATAATCTACCCCCAAGAAACTTCGAATAAGAAAGTAACTGATAACAAGCTGTAGCTGCCAGATAAAATTGCTTAACACACAATATGATGAAAAGGCAGACTGGACACTCTCCGCAAACAGGGGCAAATTCATAAAACATGCAAATCTCAAGCTGACTTGAATCCTTGATGAAAATATGGATGCTCAAAACCCCTATTTGGTATATCCATTGCCTTTGCATCAAATAAGTATCTCCTCCTAGGGCTCCGTGACAGATGTACCCCTGCTGACCTGAACATATTTTGAAGATAATATCAAAAGGAACTAAAAAGATTCAGGCTCAGAGTTTTATACAACTGAAATACAATCAAATGAGGATGTTTGAAAGAGAAATTCTTCTCTCTTGTAAATCAATCTACAAACCAGCTTCAGATAAAGTTTTAGCTACAAAACATTTCCCGTTCGGCCAGAATTTTTCTTTCCAAATTTGCAAGTTTACTGAATAAAACAAGTTCATGCAGAGGAAGTATCTGGTCTTCAGAGATGTCTTCCACACCCTCCATCCATTATAATCACAAGAGATTCTTTCTTTGTGGTTTTTGTGTGGTTCTAAGCACCTCTTATTTATGTATGATAAGATTGTATCCTACAGTTCCATAAAAGATAGTAAACAGACAAAAACCTCAAATTATTTCTTTGGCAGGAACCAGTGGTCTGAAGGCCCAATCAACATTTACAATCTCCGTAAGTAGCTCAGTTCCATTTGTTGCAGTTACGGCATTTTGTGCTTCCTCAAAGTTCTCATGATGTTAGAACACAGATATTACTTGCAAAATGTAATCCCGGCTATCAGGAAGAACTAACATGTCTGCCATCACACTAAATTCGGAATTAAAAAGGGGAAAGCAAGAAGGATAAAAGAAAAAATACCATGATGAAACCAGTTCGACAATCAAGATTCAAATACAGGTTTTTGAACTCCCCAAACTCACCAAATGCATTTGGTAAATCATCCTCCTGTGTCTCTTCATTCACTCCAGCGACCTTCAATGGCTGCTCACATTTTTTTCTCATCATAATTGGGAATATAATACAACAAAAGGGGACACAGTGCAGAAATAAACATCCCCTTTAATATATGTGAGCATTCACCATCGTTAAGCTACGATCAATAAATGAGAGAATGCATTCACACTAATCATCAAAATTATCACATTAAATTGTATTAACCATCAATATCTATTCAACACCGTCAAGAAATTAAATTATCCAAATGTTTAAGCAGAATATCAAAAGCTTAAGACCTTTTCTCAAGGAAAATTGTTCATTTCTATGCACACCCACGTATGGTATACAAGTATACATGTAATTCGCCAATCAAATACATAAGACACAAGCTTACCTAGAATAAACCCTAACATTCTAAATCGACACTTACAAAACCAACAAGACGACTAAAACAAACACGAATAAATCAATTAACCAAAACCCTATGGGCATGTTCCCGAACTTACATCGTTGTGGACCAGTTCCACTATCAGTGCCCAGAGATTTAAAACAATGTCTTCCGACGTCGGCTTCTTCAAGGAACCCGCGGCCTTTGGTCTTCTTGGCCGGGCCAGTGATGGCCTTCTTGACCTTGGGCTGTGGGGCCCGAGGGGAAGAGGAACCGTCGACGTCGGCGCCGCCGTCATCGTCCATCAAGTCGTCATCTTCAAAGTCCAACGCATCCACTTCTGTGTTCGCCATTTTTCTCTGCAGCGAGTTTAGGTATTTGATTGTGCGCTCTTTTCTCTGGAGAAGAAGTTCAGACTGATTTTTGAAAATTTTTACACGGGCCGATATTAAGGCGTTTGTATTTGGGCATTCGGGCTTCAGATAACAGGCCTAAGCTTCTTTCTCAATTTTTTTTATATAAATTGGAAAAATAAATTTCTTTCCCCCTCACTCTGATTAGGATTTGTTTGTCTGGGCTCTGAGAAACGTTAATGAAAAAACCCAAATGGTTTCTTCCCAATTTAAATTCTATAAAACAGCGGCGTTTTGGGGTTGGTTCTTCGTCGTGATCGGCTCCGTTTTCCTTCTAGGATTCCTATTCGCCGCCGTCGTATCCAAACTTCTTCCATTATCGGGTAATCCTATCCTATCAGCAATCCAAAACGACAGGTAATTGTCTGTTGCACCTTTGATTGCCTTGCAATTAATTCCAAAACATAAGAATATTGTCATGATTTATGAGCTACAAAATGTAGGTCTTATTATTTTCGATGTCACTGTTATTGTAAGCTAGTCAAAGGTCTGTTTGATTGCTGGCAGCTTTGCATGCACATTAAGCAGGTGGTAACACAAATTTGGATCTAGTTTTTGTAGCTTTATATGTGGAACACTAGTTTCAATTTGAACTGTTTAGCATAACTAGTTCTCATTGCTTAAATGTGATTCGCCATTTTTTATTTATATCCCTTGTTTCTACCACCAGTACATGAGCTTATACTGTGTGTACTTTATCTTCATTTCGTGGAGAGTTGCCTTTTGAATTTCACTTTTTGGAAATCCTAATGGTGTAGAACTTCTCCCTTGCAAAAGTGTTTTGTCTTTGTTGAGTTCAAATTTTGTAAATTGAAGGTTCCAGAAAACTTTAGCCATGCAAATTGCTTTGAATTGTCTGTTTATCACATTTGCAGTGCATGGTAATAGAATTTTGGAGTGAAATTTACATTTTGAAGCCAGAAGAGAGAAGATCCATCAACTTACTGAGAGATATGCTGTTAGTGGGTCTAAGTAGATGCCATCACCCTTCACTTAATGGGTTGTAATAATTTCCACCAAGCAATTAAAATGTGGTAGTTTTTTCTGTGGCAACATGAGAAATTGAGCCTGAGGTCTGATGATGTCACCGTCACCTTTGCCATTCTCAAACCTTCTGGCAAAGGGAAGGCCACTGAGGTGCAGTTGAAACCCTTGCATTAAATGAACCATTGATTTGATTTGGGCCAGGCTAGTACAAAGGATGATAGTTTTCAAGTTAGCAACCAAGTCATTTGTTATAAAGTTTTTGAGGCATCTTCCAATAGGTTTTCTCTTTGTGGACTGTTACGAACTTATCTCCTGTGACACTAAATTGTTTCTTTGAGTTTGAATATTTTGACCATTTAATTTAATGACTTCTTGTTGGTGGATATTTGCAACTATAAGTGATGACAGTACAGCTGACTTAAGAGGTTCCTCTTCTCTTACAGATATTACTGCTTCTTGGTGCCCTTGACACTCCCTATCATTGTAGTTGCTGTATATTTTCATTGGCTTAGCATGAAATTGTTCAAGCATGCTTGATTTATTTAGTGGCAAGCATGAGATGTTTTGAAATATCAACTGTTGAAGCAGAGTACAAGAAGAAGACCAGAGTCCCTTTGCATTAAATGTGTCATTTTGAATACTGCATGTTTCATTCATTGTAAATAAGACTTAACAATGGATTTTTTTGGTTGTTCCTTGATATACATTTGTATTTTGACTATGCTTATATGTTGTATCCATGACTGACTGGCTATTTCAGATGCCAGATTCTCCCAATGTACCAAGATGAAGCTTTGTTGTGTTGATTAAACTATCACTAAGGTTTTCCATATATCAAAATACTATAGATTGTCTCCCTGGTTTATGTCATTTAGTTTCTTAGTATAATAGTTTCTTTGTATATTTACTTGTATTGTGATGATCATGGAGTGCTTTATATGATTTCGGTCCATAAGTCAGCTTCCATTGAGAAAAATCTGTGAACTATAAATTTTGTTTTCCCTCTGGTTTTACTCTCTTCCTTCCTGGCTGTCTGAAACCCCACACATGCTGCAACTATGGCAAGAATAAAGGTATGCACGTTTATTTTATGCATTTTAGCTTGCTGCATACCTAAATGAAATTGTGCGGTATTGAGGCCTTCTGGTTACTTTAATCAGTTACTTCTGTTTGAGTTGTTCTATGAGTTATTGGATCCAAATACTTTGGTTGGGAAAGATTTAAGTTTACATTTATGTTACATTCAAGGGGAAAAAAAGGTCTGATTTCTATTGTAGCCATTGGATGCCCTTTAGTAATAAGTCATGGGAAGATGTTTTCATGTGATAATCATTGAATGCCTAAGAAAATCCAAATAAACCAATTCCATTCAAGTCCAATATCTGATGATTCTGCACCTAGTAGCTATGGAGGTCTGCTTCAAATAAAATATATCCATTAAGTTTACCTTGAAAAGATATACCAGTCAATACAGCAGGAACTCTTCTTTGTCAATATCAATCACCGAGTGCTTTTCTTTTGTTTCTTGTTTAATATGTTGTTTTGTTCTTTGTCCCTTTTTTCTTTTCTAGAGGATTTTGAGCATGTGATTTTTTTAACACTTTTTTCAGCAATTACACACACACACACACAGATAAACTCTTCCCTCCATCCATAACCCTAGTACGAGGAGATCCCAACCTCAAAAACTTCTGTACTGTTGCAGAGATCTTACTAGTGGAACAAATTAGTACCCATTTAAACCAACTAGTATAGGGTTGAGTTGGAATTTGTTTTATACTATATATCCATACACAGACTCACACTTGCATGTAAGACTGATGAGCAAATGTTAACATGCTTGGTAGGGATCCTTATACTTTGAATTCCATGGTTGAATTTGACAATTAATTTCACCTTATAATAAAGATATAGGAACGGGAATGAGTAATGGATATATGTCGATGGTTAGTTGAAGAGCAATAATGAAAATAATTATTATTTTAAGGAGCCGACCAACTGAACTCCAGGGGTGGCAATACCTTAACAAAAAGAAGTTAATTGCGAAAGAATCCAATGGATGCCATACACCAATTTGTTTTTCCTTTTTGTCTCAATTATCCCGTATGTTCTTGCTCTCCATCATTGAAAATATCCTGCTATTAGTCTATACAGAAGTGCTTTTAATGTTGTTAAAAGTCCTTTTAAATCTTTCACGATCGAAGATAAATTTTATAGAAAGTGTGATTAGGTGTGTACCTTTTAATGTGTTCAACCTTAAATATCCGTAAGTTCTTTTGTCATTATCTTGTCACAAAGCATTCCATGTGTTTTCTTTATTAAAATATTTTCTTAATAATCAAAGTTCTTAAAAATGATATTTTTTCTCTCTCTTTTTATTAAGAAAACTCTTTATAGATACTTTTACAAGAAGCACTTCCAAGTGTTGTAAAAAGTGCTTTTAATAATCTTTTAAGTCAGTCGCCAAAAGGTTAGAGTTGGCAATGGGCCAAGCATTGCCTTGCTACAAAATCCCCATCACCTAAAAATTTTGGCCAGCATTGTTTTCTTGAATATGTGAATTTTTTATTTTTACAACTTGATATTTAATGCTATTTTCAAATTTTAGATCGGACTCGTTTTATTACGTTGGGATAGTAATATAATAAGAAGTCGGTCAGATGTTAGCGAGAATTTGTATATTTTAAACTATGTTAAAGATTTAAAAGATAATATTTATTAATTATTTACATACTTATATTTGATGATTTATAATTGTAATTTTAAGTTAATTATGGATAAATTTAAATCAAACATATTCTTAAATCTTTTGGGCTTAGTTTGTTGATGTACAAAGCCCGTCTGGCTTTCCAAAGGGATACTGTGAGAAGACATGGGCCCACTTAACAGTCCATACTGAATTATTAGACCCATCGGTCACATTAAAAACAGTAAATTATCCATAATTGATTTTAAGATATACATCTCCACCGTTGATTTATAAATTATTACTTTAACGAATAATAATTTGCAGATACGAATCTAATTGAAATTTCGCCGCGCCGTACGGGGAGAAAAGAGTTTTGTCAGGATAATAGCCAGCCAGCGAACGTGCGCTATTTTGCATGAAAAGGAAGGGAACGTCGCTGACGCTCGGTTCTAGCGCGTATAATCCAGTTTCTTTTAAAAAATAAAAAATAAAATAATAATTAATAAACAATGCTTTGGTAATTTAGGAAATTGAATAATCGTTTAATTATCCCTTTAAAAGGAGAGTGGTATTGTAGTATTTTCCTCTTAAAGTGATAGAAACTCGTAAAATCACATAATTATTAAATAAATAAATAATTTTTAATATATTATATTTATTTATAATTAAATAATTTTAATTTATATTTTTATATTATTTAAATAATTTAATTATGTTTACTATATTTTAAAAAATTTAAGATAATTAACTAATATTTATGATTATAGTATTATAAAATATATTATAATATACAAAAAATATATATTAATAAGTGATATAATTATAATTTATTTAATTATTTATTAATTATGTTAAATTAAAATTTTGAATTTTTAAAATAATTATTAAATAAATATTTAAATTAATCTCAACCCAAATATGATTTAACACAAATTGAATATTATAATTTAAATTACCACAATGTACTCTATCACTTACCGTTGTTTTTTTTTGTTTTTTTAATTTATGAGAATTAAAAATTTTTGAATTAAAATATTAAAGGAAAAAGGAAAAGACCGAAAAACCAACCAACAAAGGAATACAAAAAGAGAGAGAGAGAATTTATTCTCCCAAAGCTGCTGTTGCTGCAGTCCAGTTTTCGCTCGCCCGGACAACAAAAGGCCTGTGGATCTGGGTTTTGTAAAGGGAAAATTTTGTATAGGTCCATTATTTTTATTTAATAATGTTTTAATAGTACAAAAAAGTTTTTAAGCATTTAAACCCTGTTTGGGACTTGGGCATGCAACTTCAACGTTCTCGAACCCACAAGGCATATTGACTTTCCGCAAATTGTGATATTTTTAAAGTAAAATTAATAATTTAGTTATTTAAAATTTATTTTTTTATATTGTAATAATTATAATTTTAAAATTATATTAAATAATATTTTAAGATCTTGAAGTAATAACGATAAGTAAAAATAATTTTAAAAAATATAGATAAAGTATAATTTATAACTCAAAATATTAATTATTAAATAAAAACAACTAAATAATATGATAATGGGTGTTTATCAAATTAAACTAAATTAAATTTACTATAAATCATCTATTAAAATTTTTAATTATTGGAAGGGGGATTTGATTATCAAATATAAGTGTGGAATTAATTGCACACGTACTTCAAAGGGAATTTAAGTGTCTTAAAGTGTACAATTTGTTTCTATTATGTATTTCTGTTTAAATTAAAGGACTCAAATGAAATGTGCCTCGAGAAAGAAAATGCAACTAGCCGAGCTGCAGCTTCTCCAAAAAGCACTTAGCGGAAGAATCACTTTTTGTGATCTCTCTTCAACTCCAAACCCAACCTTACCCTTTTCTGCTTTTTCTCATTCGTGAATTCAAAAACATTATACTGAAATTAATTAACAATAAAATAATTAATAACAGATCTACGTTTATTGTTGCCTTTTTGCAATGAAGTTCACAATTTCCGTTGACTCCTCTCCTTGTCTTGCTTCTCTCTGGTAATTAATTTTTCCGCCATGGATTCTTACGAAGCTACCAAGCTTGTTTTCTCCAGAATTAAAATCTTTGACCCTGAAAATGCTTCTAAAATCATGGGTTATCTCCTCATTCAAGACCATGGCGAGAAGGAGATGATTCGTTTGGCTTTTGGTCCCGAAACTGTCATTCAAAATCTCATCTTTAGAGCCAAAACCCATCTCGGAATTCCCTCAAATGCAGCTCCTTCTCCGAGAATCCGAAACAGTGGCGTTTCTTCTGGCTTTGATATCACTAACCCATCTTCGCCTTCTTCTTCTTCAGCTCCCTGGCAACTTTCTGGGCTCTCCGCTAGCCCCCGTTCGAACAATTCTTCTCTTTCTTATGCTAGTATTGCGAACGGAACCACCAATGCTGCAGTTTCTGAATCTTTTCTATCGTCCGCATTTCCTTATTACTGTGATAGTAAATATTATAATAGTAGTAGTTATAGTGATGTAATTGATGAGTTTCAGCGTCAAGATCGTCTCTCGTTTGTCAACGAGTCAACAGCGGATGAAGCATTTGACCAGAGGTCTGAACTTGCTATGAATCTGAATGGATATACTGATACTCAGTTGCACAGCCGGAGTTTGTCTGTACCCGGCGTGTGTTTCGGATCCGATGACTCGAATTCCGGACTTGGATGGAAGCAATGCTTGTTTTTTGCTAAAGGGTTTTGCAAAAATGGAAGTAGATGCAAGTTTCATCACTGTGGCTCTACTGATGCTGCCGCAGCAGTCATTGTCGGCTCGCCGAGTAAGCTCAATGAGTTTGAACAGTGCCAAGAATACCTAAGATCAGAAGCTTCACAGCAGCGAAAACTTGCTGCAGCGTCTCAGATTATGGGTGCTGTTTCTTTTCCGTACAACAAGGGCATGAATGTCCTGGTGCATCAACAAAATGACACCCAAAGGTGTGTACGTCACAGTGCAGTTGAGACACTTTCACTTTGTGTTATTATTATTGTTTTCATTGTGGGATCGCAATGTTTTGTTGCAGATCATCTGCAGCAGCAGCATTGATGATGAGGGATGAGTTGCACAAGTTTGGAAATTGTCGGCCTGAGAAGAGTGATTTCCCTTCAATGGGATTGGGAGGATCTGTGAATCCAAGTTCTAGACAAATTTACTTGACATTTCCAGCTGATAGTACATTTAGAGAAGAAGATGTTTCAAATTACTTTACGTAATTAACTGATTCAAAGTTATTTCGGCGTTCCACTGTGAATAAATCTGAATGTAGAATCTTAATTAAGAGAAGAATTTGATTTCTTTTGTATGAATTTTGCAGCATTTATGGGCCAGTTCAAGATGTGAGGATACCATATCAGCAGAAAAGAATGTTTGGGTTTGTTACTTTTGTGTATCCAGAGACAGTGAAGCTCATATTGGCTAAAGGGAATCCTCATTTTGTGCGTGATTCCCGGGTTCTTGTTAAACCTTACAAGGAGAAAGGCAAAGTCCCAGAAAAGTAAAACACTTTTAATTTCTTCTTTGTGAATTTCTGTTGTTTTTTGGTGTTGCCGACTTCCTACATTGATCTTTTTTGTTGTAAATTTCATAATTTCAGAAAGCAGCAACATCAACAACAAATGGAGAGGGGAGAGTATTCAGCTTGTTTAAGTCCGTCCGGACCATTTGATTTTCACTTTGGTAAGCAAATAAACAAGCAGCGTCATCTTCCATTCTTTTGCACAAATTCTAGTACTAACAGTTAAAAACTTTCTTACTGCATAAACTTAGGAGGACGAATATTAAACAATACCCAAGAGATGTTGAGGAGAAAATTAGAGGAACAAGTTGATTTGCAGCAAGCCATTGAACTACAAGGGAGAAGACTAATGAATCTACAACTTCAGTTGAAAAAGAATCATCATAATCAATTTCATCATGATTTGTCAAATGGATCTCCCGTTGCCTCACCAACTCTTTTTCACACCCCAAACAACCAGACTCGTGCTTTTCGGCCTGAAGACACTGATGAAGAAGTCGCACCAGAAGGTTAAATGATCTGTTTCTGTACAACATTGTTAAATTTGATTTCATAATGTGAACAAATTACTAAGTTTCATTGTGGTTAATTTCCATTTATTGCTTCAGAGAATGGTGGGGGCCCGGTTATGGATTCTCAAAATGCTCGTCCAGCCCATGTTGATCATCAGTTGCAGCAGGAAGTGAATCCAACTTGTGATCACAATAATAAAGATGACAGCGATGATAGCGGTGAGGAGGACAAGTCTAACACCGAAGAAAAATACATTCACGAAAGGTAAAAGCTACTGTTTCAATATGTAAAGAATGATAGGTAACAATAGTAATCATCCAAGCTTAATTGTAGATAAATTTTCATTCATTTTGGTTTTCCATGTGGCAGTTTAGAGCACATCCTCCCGGATAACCTTTTCACATCCCCTAAGAAATCAGCTGGTGGCCATTTCAACGTTTTCTCCTCTGCTTTGGCGGAGATTGATGAGAAGAACACAAGTTCAACTACATCTTCTAACAATAATTCAAAACTTCCCTCCAATTCTGCTCTTGGCATGGCTTCGCTTACATCATGTATCCTTCAAATGTCCGGGTACTACTACTACTCATTGTTGCTGTAGCACACACTTTTGTTCTTTTACTCCTTAGAAATGATAACATTTTTAGCTGTTTGGTTGTGTTTTAAAAAAACTTGTTAGGTTAAGTTCAAAAACTTATTTGTAATTAAAATATTGTAATTATTGTTTTTGGCCACTGTTTGAACTCCTATTTGAATACAGCCCGTAACTTTTTCCTCACAACAAATATTTTATTCATTTCAAAAGCACTACCTAACATGATTTCAGATTTTGAAAACAACATTTTCAAAACAGTACCAAATGCAACTTTTATTCATTATTGGCATTTACTGAACTCAATGATTATTGTGTTTTGCTTCTGGGTTTTCTTCTGGGCATGGAACAATTAGCATGTAGTTATCAAAAACTAAAGATGGGCAGTAATGGGGGGAATTGATTTTGTCAGGGTAAGAACCCATTAATTTTTTTTTGAATCTTGTGAGGACATCACATGCATACAACTTACAAAATTTCTAGCCAAATGGGATTATATGGATGTTTGGTTTTTTTTTCCATCTTTGCAGAGGCATTGGAAGCATATACAAAGAAGAAAAAGAAAAAGAAAAATCCTCTAGCTGTTATAGCTAAAACCACAATACCCACAAGAAAGAAAAAGATCTGGAGACAAAATCTCAAGAAGATGACCATCATCATCGATACATACTATATATATATAGATAGATAGATAGATAGATAGAGCAAGTGAAAAACAAAGTCTAGTAGTAATTTATTTACCGTGTATAATCTTATTGTAATTTACTGTTTTTCCTTCTCTATTTTCCCTCCATTTAAGGTAGAAGAAAAAGGTAGGTATCTGTTAGTTCAAGAGCTATGTGATTCGAATCCCGCTCACTTTCTGTAGGGTAAATTGACCCAGCAAGTTTAACTTCTACACTATACTGATTTGGAGATCAAGAAAGAGAAAGGAAGTGGAGTATTCTGCCATTGCTTGAGTTCTTTTATTTTCTTGCTCTGATAAATTTAGTATCTGTCATCCATCAGATTATGAACAGCACAGGCATACCAACGAAAAAAGAAAGTGGTAAAGAAAAGTTTGTTCTTTCATGCGATTAAAGGTTTACTTTAGGGGAGTCTGCTGTCACATTTTGTAGTTTCTTTTACGTGGACAGCAGTGATTTAGGGTCACAACCTCACATGGGTTCGAACAATATTTTATGAAAATTGGCATCTGGGTACCACCTTCATTGCCACTGTCTCTTTCATTTTCCTTCTTTTAAATTATTCTGCAGGGTCTACATGGCTCCATTTTCTGTTCGTCTGTCTACTTACCTGCTTGTCCTCCAATCACTTTCAAATTTGGCCCCTCACCACACAATAATGGATGGCTCTTGCTTAGTTTTTGTTGATGTTCAAGGAAACTAGACAGTGTTATTGATAATTTGAATCATAAAAATCATGGAGATTGTTTTGTTATTGTGAATACTTGTTGCATTTTCATAACTTATTGGGTTAAGATGTCAAATTCTTGCAATCCTAATGTCAAGAAGCTAAATTTCTGGCTACCTCAATACAAAAGCCCTTATTCAATCTCATTCATTCGTGCAAAGACAAATAAGACATTAGGTGACATCAAAGCTCTTAATTTTTGTTTTTACTTGAGAATTGAGAGCAAAATACTGTTGTCATATTGTGTCCATCAAAATGATTAGCCAAGCAAAATATCTTATGCACATTCTGTTATGGATTGTTAGGGCTAATTTTACCCATCAATTTCACACAACACCTATTTAATTTTGATATTTGTTAGTCACATTGAGTTAGGTGAGTGAGAAGTGTAATGACTCAAGCTACAATTAAACAAATATTGTCTGTTTTACATATACAATTATTACAAGTTTGTTTTAAAATCTTGTGATTTAAAATGTGTCTTTTAAGTTAGGAGAACTTGAATTAAAAAAAATAGAAAAAATCAAAGAAAAACAATAAAAAATATATATTTATATTGTAAAAATAATATAACAAGGCAATTAATATTTAGTAAAAATTAATTTTTTATTATTCATAACACATCTTATTGGTCTCATATAATATCAAGTATAAATATAGATATACATTAAATTTTATTTTTTTTAGTACGAAACAATTTAAATTTTAAATTTTTGTTTAAATTTTTATTATTTATAAATTAATATTAATTGAAATGAGCAACGAATTAGTGATTTAATTTTTTTATCATATTTTTTATTTATTAAATTTAATAAAATTAAATTTATAATATATATATACACACACTGGTGGATAAATATTTAAATTAACTGTTAAAATTGATTTTAGGAAATACCTTAAGAATATTAAACTTTTTTTTCATAATAATAATAGTGAATATTCCACATTCACTAGATATTATTAAATTGGTGGGGACCTTAGTGTTGTGTCATCCTAGTATGATTGATTGTTAAAAGCTGATTCAAGTTGACTTTGACCCACCATCATCAATTTAATTTTATATGGGATACTAACATCCACATCTCTATATTTTACATTTTCATAAATAATCATATAACTTATCTATTTATAACAAATAGGTCCCTTACCCCATTGAAATGACAGAAATATCCTCCAGTGTCGAGATTCAATAATTTTTTAAGGGTGTTTATATTATTTCAGTGAATAGTTATTTTGTGTCCTTGTTTGTAAAAATGGGAAAGATTAGAGATTCAAGTGTTATTATCCCCGTATTATACATTCTTCTGATTTTCTCTTTACCTATCTTGTCTTAAGGCGTATGTACTCATCATTTACACGTATTGTTTTCCATAATTCCAATGGGATTATTTTGTCATTAAGGTACCAAATTTTATATTAATTTGTAAATTTTAATAAATATATTTTAATTGTTAAGTTTTCGTGTTAATTATTCAATGTTAAGGACTCAATCTTTAACAATTATTGAAGAAATCTATTAATGAAGTATTTATTTAATAAATTGTATTAAATTACTTTATTAAATAAAATTTTAGAATAATGACATTCAAGTACCTATATTTGTATATACTTATTAGATAAGGGTATAATATATTTATTTATATTAAATAAGTCCCTGTATTGTATTAAAACCGAAGAACTTTTTAGTGTTGAGTTTATTTAAGGTAACACGATTAGGGTCAGTCAATACTTAAAATGATTATTTCAGCATGGATAGAAAGGTTATAAATTATATCATTAATTGTTAAAAGCTAGAAACACAGGGTTTTAGATGTTATTAACCCATTGTGTCAGCATAGTACTTTGACTATTTTAACCTAACAAACAAGTGGATGATGTTTCCACACATTCTGCACCAACCATTGAAACATTTACAATTTTTTCATAATTTAATTATAAAAAGCAAAAGCCGAAAAGCGGAAGCAGAAGCAGAAGCAGAAGCAGTGGGCTTTTGAGTGGAGTGGACTATCACACGCTCACCTCTCTCTGTTGCAGACTTTTCTACACTACTTTCTTTACAATATTACCAAACTGATAAGCTCTGAGTCTGACACCAGGCATTTTCTAATATTGTTTGGGATAATAACATCTCAGCCCCCAATTTCTTATATCACCGTTAACAAAACACAACATTTGAAAAAAGTACTTTAATACAAAATCAATCACTTAGATCAATCAATTATAAATATCATATTAAGTTAATATTTGATCAAAAAATTTTGGCTCATGGGTAAAGGATCAAATTTTAATAAAAATGATTTACCACTTAAGTATTATGAATTGTTATTAATAGTTATAATAAAATAAAAGTATTTATGATTAAATAAAAATTAGTATATATCAAATACCTCAATAACTGTATTTTTAAAATTAAATTTAAATACAATTTAGTTTAAAAATATTTATTTACATATTAATTTTTTAAAAAAATATAATATTATATTATCTTAACAAAAATATTTATGATAATAATAAAATAATTTTAAAAAAAATAAAAAAATTATTTAAATATATATAAATTTAGGTTTATTGAAATTTTGATCATTTGCATATTTCAAGTAAATTATGCAAATTAGTCTATCCATGCTATTTTGTGTTTTTTTTTCAAAGATTAAAATCAATGACTGTATTAGGGTTATTTTAGTAATTTTACTTTTTGGGGATGGGGGTGTTATGGAAATAGGAAAAATTGTAGACCTGTGGTGTAAATATAAGCAGCCGTCATTCGTAAACGCGAATGAGATAAGAAGATTTAACAGTGTTGAATGTTTGACTCCTCTCTCTCTCTCTCTCTCTCAGCCCGCTCTTTTTTTCACTTCAAAACCCATCCCAGGAAAAAACAAATAAATAAATAAACAAGAAAACAAAATCCTCTGAAAACAGAACACGAGCACGCGCGAGCGCGCACACACAGACAGTCTCTATCGCTCTCGGTGTCTCTTCCGGCACCAACTCAAATAACCGGAAGCGTCTTCCCGTGAAACTAACAAGAAAGAAAAGGGGGACAAGAATGGGTGACGCAACAAGCATGTTGTTCAACAGAATCAAAAGTATAGACCCGGAAAACGCTTCTAAAATCATGGGGTACCTCCTCATACATGACGTTAAGGAGATAGATTTGCTTCGTTTGGCTAATGGTACGGGAACCCTTTTGCAAGCTTTGATTTTTAGAGCGAAAACCCATTTGGGACTTTCTTCAAACACCTTGTCTACACCTACTTCTCCTTTGCCGAACCCCTTTTCGAGGCTCAACAGTTATACCAACAACGAAAACAAAAATGTTAGCCACCCATTTGCACATGTATCCCCTAGAACCACTGACAATGGGTTTCTGGATTTTGCCAAAAACTCTCCTTTGTCTGACCCGAAATCAAGTCCTTTTCTTTCTTTTGACAATATACGTTCGGGTTCTTGTTTGGTACCTTCAGCTTCACGTATAAATAACGATGTCGTTGTTGGTGATAGTGGCAATAGTAGCAGAAATAGTGGTAATGATTTCATTGAAGAGCTTCAATTTAATGATTATCTTTCTTTTCTTGATGAATCCTCAAAAAATGAGGATTTTATTGATCCTAGGAATCTTTTTAGTCGTGAGGTTAGTGACTGGGGTCAAGATGTGAACAATGGAGATATCCATCTGCACAGGAGGAGCTTTTCAGCGAGTGATGTATGTTTTGGTACTGAAGATGCGAGTTTTAATATTGGGTATAGGCCTTGTCTTGGCAAGAACGGTGACAATTGCAAGTTTGTTCACGGTTGTTTTGGCGATATTGTCGATGTAAATAGTGTTATTGTTGGTTCTCCGAACAAAATGGATGGCCTTTACTTGCAGCATGAAGAGATGATGAGAATGAAGGTTGCACAGCAACAGAGGTTGGCTACCTCTCAGTTTGGAGCTGAGGTTTCGCCGTTGTCTTATGATAAGTGCATGGATTTGCTTTTGCAACACCAAAATGATCCCCGGAAGTATGTTGAAGATGACTCACTTGGCCTTACTTTTGTTAGCCTGAATTGTGTATAAATTCTGTTGATGCGAGTTCGATTTGTTTCGGGGATTTTGGGTAAAATGAGCCCCCAAAGGCACATTAGAGATGACCCATTTTGTCTTTTGTCTTAATTTGTTGCTATATAGTGTCTGCATAAATATTCAGAAAGTTTATTTGAGTTTGTTTTGGTGTTAGACTTTATTGGCTGCAGGTGTTATTTTGGTGGGATTGTAGTTTTAGTGGTTGATGGACGGGACTTGTTGTATCTTTACTTTTTTGATGTATAGAGGTTTTTCTTTTGAAGTTGGTTTAGTATTGATTGTTAATTAGTGATGTTTTGGTGGTGATTTGATGTATTGCAGGTCTGCTGTAGCGGCACTGACGATGAGCGATGAATTTTACAAATTTGGTCAAGGCGGTGCAGAGAGGAATGATATTTTGGCAGCGGGATTGGCAGAGAAGGTAAACTCCGCAAACAGACAGATTTACTTGACATTCCCAGCTGATAGCACTTTTAAGGATGAAGATGTTTCAAATTATTTCAGGTAGCTTACTGCACTCCTTGCGTGTAAATTAGTTTTGTTCCGAGGATCGTGCTTTTAGTTTATTGTCAACATCAGTTACTTTTCTGCCCTAGTATGCAAAGGACTGCGTTTGATTTGATTATGACATCATGTTTTATTGATATAGTGCTGCAACAGAATGATAAAATCGTGTCCTGCTGAGAAGTTTCAAGAATTCTGTCATTTCTATCTCTCAATTAAGAAGGGATTAGTAATGAGACCGAAGCCTTTCTAGTCTGGGACCGCAGTCTGCTATTTTATGCTTTTCTTCTGTTGCTGTAATGTGATAGTAGTATTCACTTTTGAAGTCCAAGTGCTAGTTTAGCATTTCTATTGTTGGCACACATGCTTGTTGATGACACTGGAGTTCAGTTGCATTTCAAGGGTGTTACCATATGAAAGTTAGTTTTTAGGATCTCGCCTTAATTCTAATAAAGTTAGATTTTAGGATCTCGCCTTAATTCTAATTTTTTGGCTAGGGCAAGCAATCTTGGTAGACACATTGACGTGGTATAGTTGATTACATAGGGCCTTCATTTTTGCTGATTTTTATGTTTACTTTCCATTGCTGTCTATATTTCTAATATTAAGTCTGGATATATCATTCCTATAATCTTCCACTATGATTGTGACAAACATCCGATTCAGGTGGCCATTTGCTACATTTTTCTATGTGATAACTATTTAAGACCGTTCTAACTCATGCATCCATCAAATTACTTCATTGGACATGCTTAACTATCTTTAGGATTGTATGACCTACCATTATCTACTTCCAAGCATATAACACCTGCCAGTTAAAAACTTTACAAGTGTCTTAAATTTACACCATTAGCTAAAAGTATTTAAAATCCCAAAATTTGATTGACAACTAATTTAACACATGAGTTAACATGATTTCTGTGCAGAAGTGGTGGGTTACAATCCCATGCTTTCCCCCAGACATGTAAAACTTCAAATCTTTGCTTTAACATTGACATTGACAGGAGAAGAGAGCTTTAATTTTTTGATTTTCATTGTCATTATCATTGACAGAAATTTGAATAGAAAATTTGTCAAAGATGTCTTATTTTATTGTTTTTCCATTTTGAAGCATTTTTGGACCAGTGCAAGATGTGAGGATCCCATACCAGCAGAAACGAATGTTTGGGTTTGTTGCTTTTGTATACTCAGAGACTGTTAAACTCATTTTGGCCAGAGGAAATCCTCATTTTATATGTGATTCGCGTGTGCTTGTCAAGCCCTATAAGGAAAAAGGAAAAATCATGGACAAGTATGGTGCTCTCTCTCATTTGCTATGTCATTCTGTCTTGTCCTCATTCTGCATTTATGTCAAAACTTGTTGATTGAACCACTGCAGGAAGCAACAGCAGTTCGACAGGGGAAATATGTCACCATGTTCAAGTCCATCTGGGGTAGATTCTAGAGATCTGCATGATCTTCACTTTGGTAAGTGAAGCAGAATCCATGCATATCCCTGCCACTGGCCAGTTTGTTGCAATTCAGAAAGAATATGTTGAAAGGGGAATGCTTAACCTTTTTATGGGATGATATCTTGGCATTTCTTTGTATTTCTTCATTCTCATTATTAGTAAGTAGAGAAATCTGTATCCAATCTCTCTTTCTTTCCTTCCAGGGGCAAAGATGTTATACAACTCGCAGGAATTAATGTTGAGAAGAAAATTAGAGGAGCAAGCTGAGCTGCAGCAAGCTATTGAATTCCAAAGGAGAAGGCTTCTGAATCTGCAACTGCCAAATTTGAAGAACAACTCTATTCACCATCACCAGCGTAGTCTATCAGTGGGCAGTCCCGTTACCTTACCTACTGATACTGATGTCAACCAGAATGTCATTGTTCCATCTGTTGGTATTAATCAAGATGTCATAGAAGGTTTGTGAATTGATTTTTTTGTTAAATATTGGGTTATCAATAAAAGTTGGAGAAAATTGTTAATTTGTAATTTGTGGTGGCTGTCATAGTTTATAACTCAAATGCCAACAATTCCTCCAATATCACTGCTATTGAGCAGCGCTCTCAATCAGAAGTGAACGCAGCTTGCATTCTGAACAATAGTAGTAATGATACCAAGGAGGAGAGCTCCAAACCCGAAGGATGCGTTCTCCACCAACGGTTTGAATTTTACGATCGATATTTTTTTGATTTTTATTTAATTCCTGTTACATACTGCATTAGGTCTTCTGGGTTTCTGGTTTTGTTTTTATTTTATTTGAGCTTCATTCTCACTTTCTTTATCCTTCATTCCTTGTAGAACTCACGAGAGTAGCAGTGTTGAGCACGTTCTCCCTCTTAACCTCTTAGGTTCTACAAGAAAGTCAGATGTAGATCAGAACCCTGACTTATCCACTTGTCCAGAAGTCTATGGAAGCACTGGTATCTCGGTTTCTCCATCCTCTTCTGAAAATAACCCAGAAATGGCCACCACCTCTGCTACTGAAGTAGCTTCCAATTAATTTATTTCCTTTCAATGCCAAGGTCTGCTACTGCTTTTTTGAATTGTCATTATGAATCCTTTCTAGTTCTAATTATAACGTTACAAGGTAGTTGATTCTCATTTAGATAAATTTCATATTGTTTCCTCAGGTTTTATGATGGGCATGAAGCTATTGTAATTTAGGTAATAAAGGTAAGCTTGGCTTGCAATGATAATTTTTCAAAATTTGTTGTCAAATACTATGTTTCTAATGTTGGGTTATTGTATCTTTATTCATGCAGAGAAGTAGAGAAGCATATACAAAGATGAAGAATCCTCTATATGTATAGCAGAATTATACCTGCACTGAAGAGTAGATCAGTAGAGAATCTGGCAACAAAATTGCTGCCGTCTCCATTAATACAATACTACTACTAACAACAAATGCATATTGGATACATAAAGGATGGATGAACTAATTATGAGAGTAGGGCTTTTCTCTTTTCTACTTTTTACTTCTGTAGGTGTGTGCTGTACCAGACAGACTTAAAAACTCAAGACTATAAAAATCTTATTACTTAGTTATAAACACAACTTGGTTCTTTTACCATCCTTTCTATTTTATGTTCTTGTGAAGTTATGTAACCGAGTAAAAAGTGAACCATCTTTGTAGGAGCAGATGGAAGTGTAAAGGCTTCTGGCACATTTTTTGGGCTTAATTTGTTTGCACAGTAATGACAGTATTTTACATTCTCCTAGACGATAAAACAGCCTTAAGTGGTATTGTTTTGGATGTAAAAATGGTTGGTAGAAAAAATTGTTTTTCTTTTTTCCATCTTTTTTATGTTATCAAACTATTTTGTCTCATTTTATTGTCATGGGATCGCATCTGGGGTAAAGACCACCATCACATGGGTGCTGACATTATAAAGTAATGACATCAGACTACCAAACTTCTTTCCCTTTTAGCTGTTGATTGATTTGTTTGTTTCTTGAATCTTTGTTTTTGTTAGTGCTTAGGCTCTGACATAGTTTAAAATTATAGTACTTATACATGTGCCGCATTTGATGCTTCTTTTGCTCTGACATAGTTTAAAAGATAAGATGAGCTGTTTAATTAGTACATGAATTGTTTGTCATCGCAACCCCTTTCAACACATAAATTTTCTGTTTAAAGTTTGTGTACAGAAAGTTGCATGGCTGTATCTGTTATTAATAGTCTCTTTATTTATTTATTTATTTTTGCTTTGATGGAAAATGAAATGGACATCAAATTGGATATTTTGAGAATGCGGAGGACCACCATTGTTGACTGGTTGATGTCAAATTCGTGTAATGCATGCTTGCTGGTGTTTCTGGGGTTTCGGGTAGTAGCAATGACTCCTGCTTCTTATGATGTTAACATCTCTGGCTTTTTTTTTAATTTAAAAAGCCCAATTTCATACAATTTCTTTGTTCTTGTTGGGAGCAGCATATGGCAATGCATTTTTAACCCAGTTTCTTATACAAGTCTTAAATCGATGGATCAAAGCATTTTAAGAGTTGAGATCAAATTTATCTTTTTCAACAATTTACTGTAACGAAATACATAATTGAGATTTTTATTTGAGTGTTCAAATTATATTAATTTAACGGTTTAAAATTTTAAAGAAATTTATTAATTTAATTGTTGATATAGGAAAGAGTAATAATACTACACACATCCCAGATGATTACGACACTTTTGGAGGCAATTTCTTAGATTGAAGATGGAAGGCAAGCAAAATTATTTAGTCATATTTGATCCTTACAGGTACTCTCGATTGGCTTTGTCCTCTTTGTTTCCATCTGCAAGCCAAAATGCTTTCTCTCCGGTGAAAAGTGAGAACGCATTTGGTGGTAGATCTCGTTCACTCAGGCAGTTGGCTGGTTTCTGCAGAGTTTTGCCGTAATTCCTGAATTGGGTTGGGCGGTCTAGGTAATTCCTTCCTGTTCTTCGGCTTCCCTTCTACTTGCCTTTGATTAAAGTTTAAAAGTCATTATCAAACTGATCCTAGTAGTTTGTAAAAATTATATTTAAGTCCATTGATTTATCTGTTAACTCAAATTTGACAAAGTGTTAAGTTCATCATTTTGACATCCTTTTGTAGGATTGAGAAGAGTTATAATAATCAAATCAGTCCATGACATTTCACAAAGCAACATTTAATTTTAAGCTGAAAAGTTTATCATTTATATTAAACAAGTCCACAACCAGTTGTTATTATTTACCTTGAACTTTTCCTGCATATAAAAGAGAGCTTGTTAAATTATGGGGGGACCTATTTGGTACAATTTCCTAGTCGAGGGACATGTTCCATTTTTGGCAATTGATGTTCCTTTGTGTCGGGGTATGATGGTGAAAGCACACATGGTTGTTAAATTATTAACACCTATTGGATATAAATGATAAATTAGTACATAATTAAGAAGAATTAGGTTAAAAATTTGTATTGGTAATTGAAGTAAATAACAAACAAATATGGTTGCAATCAAGCATGGAAAAGACTTGGACAAACAAAATCATGAAGAAATTTGGGAACAAAGCTATTATTGGATGTTGGACTGAGTGCAAAATTTGCCAATAGATCTTGCAGTAATTTGTACGAGGAGCCACACCTTGCTGAAAATCCAAACCATGTTGTTACCTACAAAACGACACCGTCGATGGACTGTGCTGTGATGATGGTTACTGTATTGTTACATTAATAATATTTGTTGTAGTGATGCTTTGTTATATTATGTAAGTTTTGACATTCGTCATTAAGAGTGCAGTGTAACGTTCCACGTTATATAGTTTGTAATGGCAATGGTACCTGATGTTGCAGCTTAGTGTGACCCTGGATGTTGATAAAGTGGGTCATTGTTTGCATGATTTCAGCTCAGTTGAAACATGTTTATGTCTGTCGCAAGCAAAGCAACACGATATTCTGATTCTTGTGATGCTGTGTACTAACTAGTGTACGATAGGAATGGGGAGGACCTGAGAGAGTTTCACATCAGTGGCAACAGCAAATCTCTTTCCCAGAATCCTACGGCTTCGATTTTGTTTCCATCCATGGGAGATGCCCGTGTTTTTGTCCTTTTTCTGCATTTCTTTTAGCTGATTGCTTCCCTGCTGCTTGCTCATGTGCCAAACAGCTGCTTCCGCTGCATGATTATGGTTTATGGCTTATATAAAGTTGTAGGCTGCTTACTTCTCTTTGTCACAAAAGCACTTCTTTCGCATTGAACTAAGAAGGGGTCACCACACAAGGAGATAGAAGAAGCTGTTCTTTGGATAATAACTCGCAGTGACAAACCAGTAAGCAGGTTAGTCCACAAGTCCAGATCTTTTCTGCTTCTCAAAACAAAACCCATCTTGCACTTCAAATGTGTTCAACGTGAGGAATTAAGTGAATTTTTTTCCCCATCGTCTGAAAGGTTGTAAGCAGACGCAATGTCTGCTGTTTTAGAAGCAGATAAGAATTTATCTGTATGGATGTTGACATATATGCATGATACCACTGATATGTGTCCAGAAAGAGTCCCCAGCTTGACACATTGGAGACATGCCCAGAACACAAATCAAACTTTTATTTTCATTTTGCATCTACATTTTTTTTTCTTTTTAATTTTCTAATTTCCACCCACAGAAGCATATCCGATTTTCATTATTTCTCTGAACAATTTCTTCAGCCATCAGCATTAAATCCAGTTTATTCATGGAAAAGGTAATAATTCTGCGGCTTGGTTTTAATTTTAATCTCCTTTTCTTTTTCTTTTTTAATTTTTTAATCTGCTGAAGGTCACGATTATTCATGGTTATTTTTCTGAGCTCGATCTGCCCAGGCATGGCAGCCTCAGTATGTAGAAATGGGTTTTAGCCCTTAGACCCACGTGAATATCGACCACATCAAGCACAGTTACTATTTTAATTTCTTTTACGAAGAATAAATTCTTTAGCTGACGTCGATGTCATTGTACACAAATTTTCTTCGTAATTTGACTTGTTCCCAAAGATTTATCTTCTTTCGAGGAGTTTGATTTGAGTCTTCATGAGAGAGCGCAAGAGAGATATCACTCAAGATCCATTTATCAATGGACATAGTTTGAGAAACAGTTATAAGACGAAATTGATAACCTTTTGTGTTTCCCTTCAGGAATTTTAAGAGCAATGGAGGGTAGCAGCAGCAGTGCTCACAGTCCCAAAGGTACCAAAAGTCTAAAGCATTCTTCTTAATTTGCAAACAATGGGAAACACTGAATGTTTTTCACTCTTGAACATGGAAATTTAGCCAACACAACACCGGCGGCGATGGAGTTGGAGACGTTGCAGAAGCAGCATGAGGAGAAGACAGCAAGAATAGCAGAGCTGAAGAAGCAAATCGAATCAACGAAGCTACGTTTGGAGGAGAAGGAGAAGAAGAAGAAGAAGATGAATGAAGTTTCAGAGGAGAGGAAGCAAACTTTCAAAATCCTGTGCGAGAAATATAACATTCTGAGGGAAGAATACAATGAATTACTGCAGGCTGAAAAATCTAAAGAAGAGTAAACTAACAAGCAAATTCCATTTCTTATATGCAAATCTCATGATCTATTCCTCTTGTAAGCTCTAGATTTTAATATGTATGCGTGTGTTTATCATAGTTCATAGTTAGCTAAGTTCTATAGAACATGCATTAAGAATTGTAGTATGCTTTTTATCATAAATTTAAATATTACCTTCCCTAACATCTATTATTTGTCCTTAATGTTATCATTTTTCGTTGTTGTTGATGCTATCATGGAATTTTTGAAGAATGACATACTGAATTTGGATGTAAATTTTTTTTGAATTAATTTATCTTTTATTTTTAACAAATTTTAATATTTAATTTAACTAAAATTTAATGGTTTTGATTATAAGTTAACGCGAAGTTAGTAATATTAAATTATTTTACTCGATAAAATTAATTTTAATGTATAATCTTAGTCATTAAATTTTAATCAAATCACGTGAAATGAGAATAAATTAAACAAGAGATTCATGTTATCCTAACTTAAGATTTAGATTTTGTTTATAATAATGAATTTGATTTATTATTTTGTAATGCTTTAAAATAATGTTTAGGAATCCATTGCTCAATAACATATTGCAAGCATTTGACAATACACAGCACAACATCACAATTACAAGTGTAAACAAAATAAATTAAAAATTAGCTATTACCATTAAAAGCTTGAATAAATAAAAATTTATGTGAGAATTTTAGATTAAACAGTCTTATTTCATCATTATACAAATCAGATACAACCATTTAATTGTTAACTTTCATATCAATTAAATATACTTGCTGGAATTATCAGCCGACACCGCAGCCCTTCTGGGTGACCGTCAGCCGGTCTCCGACACACAGAGCTCCAGCTCTTGTGCACTGGCATTTTCCAGCTCCGAATTTTCCATCCTGGAGCAGTAAATAATGCATAATAAGACTGATATTTCCAGGTTCGCCAATGTAGCTGAAATAAGGATGAGCATTGGCAAGATTTGGCGCCGCGGTTTGCTTCGGGAATTGAATGATTGGATTCATGAATGAATTTGCACGGTCCGAAAATGAGCCTGTTGACGGAGGATATGAGCTTCCTACAAGACTTGCTTGAATTGCGATTGAAATTTTTATCTGGTTGTAAATTTGCTGATTTTATTGCATTGCGGATGTTCTGCATGGTCGATAAAACGTATTGGGCTGTTGCGTCCAAGGGATTTACTTCGTTTCCAACGGCGATGCATCGGAATTTGATGTCCGAGGAGAATGATATAATGTTTTTCTGTACACAAAGATTGGCAGGTGGGATAAGAGAGGGATTGAAGATCGCCATTCGGGACGCCTATTACGAGTTCAATGTTTGAGCCTCTGAGGGCTTGGAGAGTGTTTCATTTGGATGGGAAGTTGGCATTTTTGTGATGCCGTATTGCCATTTGCTGCAAAGAGTTGCACAACTTCTTGTTCGGAAAGTAAGTTATTGCCGATTCCTCCGTGGCAAATGCATATGGATTGTGGGATTGTGGTTGCCCATCTGCATAGAATTCAATTCAGGCAGGAGTTGAAAGAAATTAGAAAAATAAGATTAAAAACAAGAATGATAATTATTAAGCATAAGCTCGTGTGTGGAATGATATAAGAGAATCAGAATAAAACAATAGTACAGTAGCAGCAATGTTGCCTGTCGCATAGAATAAAGCAAAATGTCATTTTGCGATAGAATACATTTACCAATTATTGGGACCTCACTTATATATTATTTTCTACACCCAATTCTACATACAAGAACCTCGTGTTCGATTGATCAGTGCACGGAATTATTGAGTACTTAAACAACAGCATATATATATATGTGTGCGCGCGCGCGCGGGGGTCTACTAAAAAGGATTTCCAGATAGTTAGTTCATGAATTGTAAGGGAAAGACAACTTCGACAATGTTTTTCCTTCGAATTTAGATTCTTTCTTCTTGTTTCCTTTCCATTTTCTCGAGAATCATCTGCATTGTTTTGAGTGTGTGTATTCTTATTACGCAAGCACTCTGGTGGTAGGTTGGAATTTTGTTCAGACAAACTCCCAGGGGAGAATTCTTATTAGTAGTTTATGCATAAATACACGTGCACAAGGCCCTCTCCCTTATTTAAGCTTGTAACAACGACATTTAGTTTGATTCCTCAAACTCTCTCTTAACGAAAACTCAATTGATATTTTGGCTTTTTATCCGGCTGAAACAGACCAAAATTCCGCTCAACTCCGGCTTCCTTCAGGTTCTCATCAAACATGGCGAACAAATACGTTTCCACGGCCTGTCCCGGCTTCTTCGGTGTCCCTCCCTTCACATGACTCATCAGATTCCGATAATAAGTCCCTGCATTTTCTCTCGTTGCCGCCTTCCCGCCGGCCGACGGCCAACCACTTTCCGACACAACAATCTTCAAATTCGGCGATCCCGCCTTCTCCAGGGCGGCATAAACAGAATCCACCATCGCATCAAACAGATTCTTGTACCCATATTTCCCGTCCTGAACCACCACCGCCGGCGACGTAAACAGCGCGAAAGCGAGACCGACGCGTTCAGGGTCGTTAGCGTGGCTGAAATAAGGGTAAACATTCGCCAGAAGTGGCGCTCCGTTTTTATCCAGAAATTGTAAGATGGGTTTTATGTACGTACTTGCTGCGTCACTGAAGAATCCTTTCGACGGAGGGGAAGAACCGCCGAGCAAACTGGTGTCTATGGCCGTGGAAACTTTAACCTGTGCCTGTAAATTTGCAGCCGATATTGCACTCTGAACGTTCTGCATTGCGGGCAGAACGAATTTAACTTCTGCATCAGAAGGGTGTATTTCATTTCCTACGGAAATGTACCGGAACTTGACGCCAGGAGAGTAGGCCTTGACGTTTTTCTGAACCCAATCGCGAGCTTGTGCGGCGTTGGCGAGGGATTGGAGGCTGGATTTCGGTACGTCCAGCATCAACTCTATGTTGGAACCTTTGAGGGCTTGAAGAGTTGCAGGGTCCGGGTCGTATATCCGCATTCTGGTAATGCCATTTGCTTTGTACAAACTTATAACTTCAGCTTGCTTGGGTAAATTTGCACCGTTTCTTCCGTAGCATACTCCAATGGATTGTGCACCTGCAGTGAAATTGAAAGCAGTGGTTAGTTTCAAGTACAAGTGCCAGTGCAAATATCTTGTTAGTCATGAAGTAATAATGCAATATTCAGTCGAATTGGTGTATTGTAAAGACCTGTAGCTAAGTGAGAGACGAACAATCCAAAAAGCAACAATATGGAAGCCATGGAAGGGATTTTCGCTTGCTGAAATGGGTTAAGCCATGGAGCCATGGAATATATACATAAAGATATAGCAATCGTCCTTTATCTGAAAATCTTATTTCTCCTTTACCAGACACGAGAAGTTTCAACATATGTTAGAAAAAGAAAATGCAAACGAAGCATAAACATAGGTATTAAGTCAAGATGTTGCATCAATGCTCAACAACATGCTAAGAATTCATGCAAGCAAGAGCTGTGCTAGTCAAATCAATGAATCAAAATCTCCGCAATTTCTAGAACCAAAATGTTCGGTACACTTGCTTTGTCAGCATTTCTCTAGTCCTTTTGAAAAGTCTTAGCCCCCATTGATGAGAGGTGTCAGTCTTGTACAAGCTATCTGCTACCTAACCTGGAAGACACGGCACCGAACTTTACAAGTCCGAGCATACAATTCATAGTTAATTGTCCCGATTGACCAGGTTTCTTACAAGCAGTCAATAACCCATTTCTATGTTATCCCTTTGCGCTAATTCATGCACTTATCAAGTTGAAAAATACTTTACGTCATTGTTTGCTGTTTCGGATTGGTATATCTTTTTCTTAACTAAATTTTGACTCCTCACCCTATCAAAATTCATTTGTTAAATTATAAATTTTAATTAATTAATTAATTATTATTTATATCAAATAAAATATAAAATTAATTAATAAATAATTCAAATTTTATATTATTAATTATATCATATATAGAGTTTTATTTTTGCGAAGAACTTAATGGGTGTATTAAGAAATTGGATTTATGTTGTAGTTGCGAAGGTCACTCTTCGACTATCACATTGGCCCATAGCCAACGGCCCAATGATCCATTTTTGCCGATGGAACAGTACTTGCCACGTCAACATTTCAAAATTCACGTCATCCAACTCCTACTTCGCCACGTCATCCATCACTTTATACTGATAACTGGATAAGAAAACGGTTCGTCTATGGAAGAGAGCGCAGGGAGAAAGCTATGGCGCGAGCTTTGCTTCATTTGAATACCACAGTCGTAATGGCCTGCGCCAAAGAGGCCGTGCAAGACAGAGTTCAAATTCCGTCGAAGGCACGAAACGCTCGCGTTTTGGTACTTGGAGGTACGGGTCGAGTTGGAGGATCCACTGCCATTGCTCTCTCCAAGCTCTGCCCCGACCTTCAAATCGTAGTTGGCTCTCGAAACAGGTAAGATCCTGTTTGGTTGGCAAGAAAATGGAAGCGAAAATTTCACTTATTCTCATTGCAGTTGATAGAATGGATTCCATAATTTCGTCTAATTGTGAATGACTCTTGTGTTAAAGTTCAAAATTTTCCATAGTTCAGATAAAAAAATTTGAAGGAGAGAGTGAAAACATTTAAAATTAACAATATTAGCGATAAGGTAAAGTTGTGTGCCAAACAGTTATGGCTGGAATGTTTACTAATTAAGAGGCCCGTTGAGAAAATTGTGCGTCGTTGTGGCAGGGACAAGGGTGCTGCAATGGTGGCTACATCGGGGAAGAATTATGAATTTTATGAAGTTGACATTGAGAAGGAAGAATCATTAGTAATGGCTTTAAAAGGTGTGATAATTTTTCTCAGACTAGTTCTATCTTCTGTTGTTTTTATGTCTGTCAATATTTTTCTAAGTTAACTTCAACCAGTTATTACCATTATTGACAATATTATTATCAGTTAATGTTTTTGGATTTGAATGTTGACAAGCTTTTGCTGAACTCTCTTTGCTCCCTGTTTACCTGACTTACTCTAGTTTTATTAGATTGAACATTTTATATGGAGACTTCAGCTTATCTCTTTTGCTCCTTCATTTCTTATCTTTTTACTCATATATCATTCACTTTTTTTGACAACGTCTGCCAAGCTTTCTCTTAGAAATATTTTTATACGTCATTTGCTTCTAGATTCTTGACTAAATTCAGCAATGCCTCTGGTTTGGCTACTATCTAAAGTCTCCATTTATTGTTTTTCAATGGTTTCATTATTGAAAATTCATGTAGAATTGCAATTATGGTTAATTCATATAAAATGAAATATCTCAGTTATAATTCTACTACTATGATGTGATGAATATGGAACTCAATTTGTCAAGTTGAATTGTTGAAACAACATTCTTCAGGCATCTTTTGATATTCAATGTGCAAACTATCAATGTGCTTCCGCAGATGTGGATCTTGTAGTTCATGCTGCTGGGCCTTTTCAACAGGCACCAAAGTGCTCTGTATTGGAAGCTGCCATAGAGACCAAGGTGAGGAAAGGTAATTGTGGTATTTGGATCCTATTTCTTGTCGATTTCTATGTTGACTGCAACCATGATATATCTTATGAAATGTTTTTTCTATCTCCCAACAGACAGCATACATTGATGTTTGTGATGATACCAGCTATGCATTGCGTGCAAAGTCCTTCAAGGATAAAGCAATAGCTGCAAACATTCCAGCTATAACTACTGGTGGAATCTATCCAGGAGTGAGCAATGGTGCCACTACAAACATTCTTGTTTTTCAACCTGCACTTTAGCATTATACATTAAATATCAAATTAAAGTGATCAACATGGAACAAGAAAAATTCTGTAACTGAAACATTTGGTCTTATGAGTTGTCACTATAAAATAGAAACATGATTGTTGGTTATTTCGTACATCTGGCACCAACGTTCTCATGTATGACTGCAATACAATGGTTTGAGATGTTGTTTTTTCAAATTGGCATCCTAGAATATTAAATACGGTATTGCATCTAAGAGAAGGCTCAAAGCTCCCTGTAGCATAGTCATTGAGATTTTGAGTCACATGCACTACATAATGAAGCTTTGAAATTTCACTTGCCTGACTTGTCATTTGGCTGCAGATAGTGCTAAATGTCATCAGAAAGTTCGTGTAAAAGATTAATAGTTAGGCTTTCTCACACGAGATGATTTCTATTTTACTTCTAAACTCCAACTAAGCTAAATGCCCGTACCTTCCATTTGGAATTTGTATGCGTGTTTAAATTTGTAGGCTTTGTGCCACTGTCAACCTGGTGCAATGCTTCCTCTAGTTTTATTTGGATGAGCAATGTGAACTTCCTTGCTTAGTCACTTGTGATGTGTGCACAATCTTCATTTAAAAATGGGGTTAGATTATGTCCTGTTTGACTATTAAATATTTTACTATATATACTTTGTGGTGCTGATGGATTATAGATAATAGCCAGTAATATTTACATGTCAGTGATGGCAGCTGAGCTTGTTCGTGCTGCAGAAAGTGAAAGAAAAGGAGAGCCAGAGAGGCTAAGGTAATTGACAAATTTCTTTTTAAAGTTCCGTTGAAATGTCTACATATAAAAATTGACAGGGAGGTTGAGAAAAAAGACATCAGCTTAACTTTAATGTATCCATGGAAAGGGATTTTACAATGAATGTTAATGGATTTTAGGTTAAAAGGGTATATTAATAAAATAAACTGAAAGTTTTGTACAAGGAGAAGCAACAAAAGGGGGCAGGAGAAGGAACGAAGAAGTGAAAAAGTAACAGCACTCCAAGATTCTTCAGAGAGTAATTATTCTGCAGTCAACATATGGTTTTTTTTTCCTACACACACATGTATGCAAGGTGTTGTCTCATAACCCATTAGCGTAAGCATTTGGTTCAAGGTTGTGTGTGTTATAAATATATATGTAGTGTCCTGGTGAGGCATCGTCCCAATTCATCTGCGCCAACCCTTAAGGAATTGTTAAAAACCAGACAATTAATCACTTGATTTCTCAACTGTAAAAAGAATTGGGAATCATTACCATAGGAGTAAAATTTGCATCACTCTCGAGATCCTAAAATGGCTTCTTTTCTTGCTTTTCTTCTGTCCTTGTATAAACAATTTACTTGCAAATATGCACTTCTCAGATTCTCCTACTATACAGCAGGCACTGGCGGTGCTGGTCCAACAATATTAGCCACTAGTTTTTTACTTCTTGGAGAGGAAGTTGTTGCATATAATAAAGGTAGTTTCATGGCACATTGCGAATTATCCTTGTGCATTTTGCTTGAATTGGTCAGCTGTTCTACATGTGATGCCTAAACATGACAATGCACAATCCAAGCAGGAGAAAAGATCACATTAGAGCCTTATAGCGGAATGCTCAGCGTTGACTTCGGAAAAGGAATTGGAAGGAAAGATGTCTTTCTGTTGTAAGTTCAGTTGGCAAGCAACTACTCTTGAAGCAGGAAAACATTCTAGGTTGAGATTGTAGATTATTCATATAATTAATCAGTTCCATGGTAATAGTGACCCAATAAAGCTCTTTAGACAAGAAATTCAATCAGTTTTCTGAAAAATGTCAATATGGTTTTATTTTACATATAAAATACCCTTTGCACATTAAGAATGTTAAAAATTTTAGGAATACTCTTTTAGTTGATTGTTAATGAAGGTTATGTTTCCGTCATTCCTAATGGATGAAATATGTTGACAAACTTCTAGCAATATGACTTGATCTCCTAAATCCTAAACCCCGAATCTTAAGTACCATTATTAGTTCTCATACCTAAATAGTCTAGAGAATGAATAAAGAAACCTAGCAATTCCAAGTGAAGAATACATTGGCAAAGGTTACTTATATGTATCAAGTATCATATCCCTGAAAAGCTACTGTATGTCAGAGCTTTGGGCAGTTCTTATTATCCAGCATCCAATTATTATCCAGCATCCAATTAACATTTTCTTGCATCCTTCAGTCCTTCTTAAACTTTTAGTATAAAAGTTCAGGCTGGCTATTGGTGTGTAGCTTAAAATGAATGTTGCTTACTTTCATCTGTTAGCATTGGCATAACAGCTTTATTTATCTCCTGTAACAATTCAACTCAAACGGAACCTTATTCTCAGGAATTTACCAGAGGTGAGAAGTGCTCATGAGATCCTAGGAGTACCAACTGTCAGTGCTAGATTTGGAACTGCGCCATTCTTCTGGAATTGGGGAATGGTAGCCATGACAAAGCTTCTTCCTGCAGTAAGTTCTTTAATGAGAGTTCAAGTTCAATGGTCAGACTTTTGGGAGAACTCTTATCATGCTTGATAATGAACTTCTTTGCTTATTAAGATGATTTTAAAACAGAAACTGTTCAGTAACCATAACAGAAAGTCAATGCATTAGTAAAAGTTTTTCAAGCCTTGATTCTGTAATGATGCTTTGCAATGATGGTAATTAATTAATTCCTGAGCCATAGAACATGTCTTGTATAGCACACCTATATCAAACTTAGTAGTAAGAACTACAAAATAATTGCTGTAGTGGAAACTGATTTGGTCTACACCCTCTTGATAAGAATATGTAGTTTTGCTTAAATCTTGCAGGAATATCTAAAAGACCGAAGCAAAGTTCAGCAGTTGGTTCAATTGTTTGATCCCGTAGTCCGAGCAGTTGATGGGATTGCTGGAGAACGTGTATCATTGAGGGTTAGATATCTTACATCAATTGCTTCCATTCTATTCCATTTGATCTCTAAATGGAGGGGTGAAATCTGCCAACAACATTTTGTTTTTCTGGTAGGTTGATTTGGAGTGCACAGGTGGGCGCAACACAGTTGGTTTATTTAGTCACAGGAGGCTCTCTGTGTAAGTTTTTTTTGTCTATGTTCTTCTATCTCATATCTGACAGTGCACTGCATCAAATTCCTCTGAAATGTATTGCATTTTTTTTTAATTTTTAGCTACTTGCTAATTCTTGGATTTTAATACGGTCTAGATCTGTGGGAACAGCTACAGCTGCATTTGTCCTTGCAGTTCTTGAGGGAGCCACGCAACCAGGGGTTTGGTTTCCAGAGGAGGTGTGAACAATGTCAAGTAATTTATAGTAACAAATTTTGCCTTAAATTTTAAGACATTTAATCTAATTGTTTGTGCAGCCCGAAGGAATTGCACTTGAAGCAAGGGAAGTTCTTCTCGAACGTGCTGCCCAAGGAACAATAAACTTTGTACTGAACAAGTAATGATTCTCATCCCAAAGTTGAACTCAGTTCTTTTTCTTAGTTCATTTTCCTTTTTGATTGTAGTGATGCTGATTTTTCTTGTCTCAATAGGCCACCATGGATGGTTGAAACAGAACCAAAAGAGCTTGGATTAGGAATATACTTATAAGAATGCAGAAAAAGCAGCTGAACTGTCATTCAATTTTCAATTTCAACTTTCCTCAGGAGGTACAGAAGTTCAAGCATTGTTTGTCATCTAGTTATTAAAAATTGTTAAATGTTTTAAGTTGAAGCATTGCCTCAGGTTTTGGAAGCTTCAGATTTTAGGTGCAATATACCACTTGGAATGTTGAGATTATTGACCGAGTACCCTGTTGGAGAAATCCTTATTTTTTATTCCTCTGAGGAAATATATCAAGTTAAATTATACCTTTGATTGTCAAATCTTTGATATGCAATGCTACCCATAAAAAAATTGAAATATAAAATTTATACTCCCATTATTAAGTGCAATATAGTTGCAGACTAATATAATATAATAAGGTAAATAATTATCTCACATTTGACAGACAATCGTATTCCTATTAATAAGCAGTAAGTGAATTGAGTTATAGGATTTGTATTCCAATTTTATGAATGGGTTTGGTTACGGTAGATCAATTTGGCAAACTCTCGTCTTGTAATTCTGGTCTACTTTCCTGAAAGTGGTTGATGATTTGAGATTCTTTACATTTACATGACATGTGTGGACAATTAAATCATATTCGGAACCTTTTTGTAGCCAAACAATACCCTCATCTTGCTTTCATCATTTCGGCTTTGAAGAGGGCATGAAGTCTGTTTCTGCAATATGCAATTGGAGCAACCACTCCACTTTTGCTCCTTGTTCATTCATTTTGTTTCGAAACAGAAGTTAACACATTTGTCACGGAGTAACTGACGCAATTCTCAATCTGGGCTTTCAACAATCTGGTATCTACGGTGGCACAAATGCCTCTAAATAGTGGACGGTGGCAGAAATCATTTCCCACCTGTGGTATCTCTTGTTTGAGGCTATATGCGGAATGCAGCAACTTGAATGAACTAGTCAGCTACTTTTCGTCTCTAAATAATGCATAACGACACGAGGGTTAGAATATTGTTAAGACCTTTGAATAATCTGGAAGTACAGCATATGCCTCTTCGATCATTTAGAAAGCTTTTCGGAATCTTTTTGCTCCAATCTCCTTCCATAGCCTCATCGTCTGCGTTATCACTTCTAGCCTAGGATTGACCCACTCTACATCAACAATGGATTTGCTACATAGTGAAGCAGAGTGTTGCATGCATTCAGACAATTTCTGCCGAACAGGAAGCACACTAAATTAGTCAGAATGCCATTAGATAAACCATAAATTTCCTCACTGTAGAGAAAGAGATGGGGAAATAAAATCTGCAAAATTTCAGCATGTTTTACTTTAGCCGCAGGTATCAAGCAAAGCAGGAAATACTATTTCCATGACAAAAGAAATCAAACATAAACCTTCTACACAAACTGCTATGACAAAGTTAGTTACAGCCCTTTGAACAGCAAGAAACCTAACCATGGCAGTTAAAACTCCTTACAGTGAACAAGTTACTTGTAGGAAAGAAAAATCAAAATAAGACCAACTCTTGACCATAAATGTATTGTATCTGTATCGTATGCCATGTCATACACTTGCATGTATAGTAGACGTATGTATTAATATATTTTTCACACTAGTATTCAAAATCTAAATCACATGATTCTTATGGATATGCATCATAATTTTTATATTTTTTTTGTTAAAATAGAATATTTTCACGTAATTTTATCATTCATATAATATTTAGTATTTTTTTCTTTTTACAGTAATTTTTTCCATAAATTATTACTTTATATATTGTTACTAACCTATCGAAATATTCGTATAATTATTTTTTTTTATGAAATTTTTTTTTCAAATTATTTTAGTAGCAAAATTTTTCTCTTCTACCAATTAAATTATTTTTGAGATATAGGAGTAAATTAAAAGTTTTTAATTCCCTTTTTTCATTTGAAAAATATATTTATTTTTATAGGTATATTATTTAATTAATTTATTAAATAATTACATAATACGCTTTCGTGTTATCAAAATTTTTTTACTATAATTTTATAGTAACAATAATTTTTCTTTTATTTTACTCATTAAATAAAAAAATCCGATGGAGGAATAGTTTTTGTGGTTAAATACACAAATCAACCAGCAAAAATGGTTTCATCCAATTAAAATCCTCACGAATTGAGTAAGGAGCTTTTCCTCCACTTTAAACATTTACAGATTGGACAATAGATTAGATGACAAAGCAGATGATAGTTTACTTGGATAAAAGTGTATCCAATTTTTTTTATTGAAATCATTATAAAAATATAAAATTTACAGATGGTATTTCTACTTTTCTATTGTATTTTTCCAGTTTTCAAAATCAAATTTGAAAATTAATCCATAGAGATTCAAAATACAAGGTACAGAAAACAAAAATTTTCACTAGTAAGAGACACAACTTTACTTTTCAGAAAATACATAATTTATCTTTTTTTTTAAAACAAAAAGTTGTAAAATTGAAATCAATTATCGATTATTTTGTGAAACCCTTGTAGAATAATTTTAGAACAATATATATATATATATACATATATATATGACAATTAATAGAGTTTGGAATATATTTCTTAAATTATTTCCTTCGCAAATAAATTTTTCTGTTGAAAGTTAAAATTAAGTTGTTTTTGTTATTATTTTTTTATACTATTTTGAAATGCTTCTATAGAATTTTAAGAAGGTGAAAACTATTCTAATGTGAATTTTTAATCATGGTTTAATCTCAAAATTATTAATTTAATAAATAACAATAATTGTACTTAATTAAAATAAAAAATATAATATTGTTAAATTTATAATTTTTAGACAGTATAATTCCATAATAAAATTATTCAAAATGATATTATATATTTAATTAAAGAGGGTAAATTGCAATAAGATATTAGATGAAAATATTTTCAAAACAATATATCCAAAGCTTAAGTATTTATATTTTATTTATAATAATTTTAGATAAATATCACAGTTATTAAGTGTCTAATTCACATTTTATATTTTTTGAAACATTGCGTATTAAATTTATTAACAGTATTTAAATACTAGATTGAGATTACTCTAATTTTCAAAATAATATCGTAATAATAGGTTAATACTAACAAATTATATTGTTAATATTAAAAAAAATAACTATTAAAAGAAGTAATCAGTTGGTTCTGCATGATGCTTTTCTTCTATGTTGTAGAACATTTTCTTTTCAGGATTTTCTCTGTTATTTTGGAATGTTTTTATGAAGTGTAGTAGGACAGAAAATAAGCTTCACAAGCTGATATTACAGCCAATAACACCAACGAAAAAATCAAAGTGGGTTTCAAATACTTAATCAGTGTAGAAAATAGGTTTCTTGAGGGTTCCAGCCGCACCACAGACTGTCTGCAAGAAGTAATCGTCATCCTTGGCAAGCTCTCAGCTGTATGGGCAACTCCGACTGCAGTTAATCCTGAATGAAGAGGCCGCGGAGTACGAAAGCAACTATGGAAGAAAGGATGCTGCAACGCCTCTGCGGCTGTTGGTCTTTTGCAGGGATCCCAGGAACAAAGTGATCTGATCAGGCTGATTGCATTCGCACTTGCTGATGGAATTAGTAGAGAGAGATTAACTCCAGTTAACTGTGGAAACTGGTAGTTCAGAGCTTTTGCTAGATCAAATCCATCAGCCCAAGAATCCATTGTAGGACTGCCTATAACACTGCATATTTTGTAGATTTCATTGGCTCCATTTGTAACCCGGAAAAGAGGACGAAGAGTGAACAATTCTGCCATGATAGCTCCCATCGCCCACGAGTCAACTTTAGAGCTATACATTCTTGAATGAAGCACCAGTTCTGGTGCTCGATAACACGGTGTTGAGACTTGTTCTGTATAAGGGGGACGAGAGTTGATTTCCCTTGCTTGACCAAAATCAGCGATTTTGATTATGTCTTTGGTTACAAGCAAGTTCTCTGGCTTGAGGTCCCGGTGAAAATACCCCTGCTGGTGCATGTAATTTAGACCCTGGAAAACTTGAAAACACAACTTTCTGACTTCGGATTCAGATAAAAGCTGCTTTCTGCTTGCCATGAGATCGTAGAGATCACATTCCATGTGTTCAAAGATCAAGTATAAGATTTCGTTTTCCCTGACGAGTTCTTTGAGCTTCACAATGTTCGAATGATTTAGCTTCTTCAAGCACTTGACTTCTCTCAAATTTAAGCACTCTACCCATGAGGAATACCTCTTCTTCAATACTTTGACCGCGACAACTTCCCCAGACAGTTTATTTACAGCCTGCCAAACGCTCCCAAATGTTCCATTACCGATCTTCTTGATTGCCACGTACTTCTCCATTGCCCTAGATGAATCCAAGCTGATTGTTGCTTATTCAAGAGCAGAAGTAGAGGAACCAACTGATACAAAGGTCTGAAAATCTGATTGCAAGAGAACAAGACAAACGAACAGAAAACTCTAAACTGCAAGATCCAGACAACACAGACTTCAAATCAGAACAGACACAACCAACCTTCTCCAACCTCCAGTTCTGCGACTGAAAATTAATGTGGAATTTTCGCTAGTAACATCGCAAAAGAACAAGTTCCTATAACGTTTTAATATATCTGTGCGGGAATTTTAAAGCTGTTAAGAATTTATGTTGAATCCTAATTGGATTTAGATTGTAAAAGGACAAAGTTTCCCCCCAATCCGAGGAATTTCCTAATCGGATATGGTTTTCGAAACAAAACATATTTGATTGCACAAATACTAGGAAACAATTAGCTAGTAATAATGAAACTATAAGAGTGATTAAACATTGGCAAAGTGATTAGACATTCAAAAAATAACACTTCATATCCCAAGTAAAAGTTTTAGAATAATTATCTCAAAATTTTGATCACACCATGGAATAATTAAATTTTATAATTTTTAAAATAATATATTGTCGCATTTTACTATTAAAATTGATAAAAATTACATAATTGAGTAATTAATTATACGAATCGTGAAATCTAGACCTCTTTAATTCAACAAATCTAAGTATCTTTAAAGAGTTTTTAACCATAAAAACAAACCACCGAAAAAACGGAAAAAGATTTATGATTTATTAAAAAAATAATAAAATAGAATTATTTTATTATCTCAATATAATTACTAATATGATATAATTATTTAATTAATAAAATAATAAAAAATTATTTATTAATATTAATAAAAAAAATTAAAATTAAATCTTATCATTTAATTAGTTTAGCAAAAAAAAATTAAAAAATTAAAAAATTTAAAAATAAAATTTTTTATTTTATTTATTTTAGATAATCTCACCAACTTAACAATGAAATAATTATCCTACTATCTCAATTATGAGTAAGATTGTCCACCTAAGACTTTTTAACTGAATAATCTGAATTATTGATAATATAGCAACTTCAAAATTAGAAAATAGCCGCAACGAAGGTTTATATAACCACTCATACGCACAAGTACAAGAGAACATTGGCTAATATGTGATAGAAATCGATTGATTACAAGAGGTTATTTGGATACAAGAGTGAGATCTGAAATCAACATAGAAACATAACATTTATAACAATATCAGTTGGCCAATGAAGTGTATGCTCAATCCAAAAATCTGAACCACATGATCAACAGCTAACATTACCACTTTCCTATTATATTCTATTCTGCAAGTTATGGTCAGAGAAACAGGTCTTATGCTGATTCAACATTCCGTTGTTCTTCAGTTGTGCAACTAGCTGTTTGTCAGAGATATGTTGTACATGTAGTTAAATTCGGCGGAAGCAAAATTACTATCCATCCTTGAATTAGGTAAAGTTCCAGGATACGTCCTAGCAACTCACCGCTGCAACATTACTCTTCTTGCTGGAGATTGAGTTGTAGCGCTAGCTGCCATTGAACGAAGAGGTCGCGGAACATTAAAGGAACTGTGTGAAGAAAGGATGCTGCAAGGCCTCTGCAGCTGTTGGCCTCTTGCAGGGATTCCAGGAACAAAGTGATCTGATCAGGCTGATTGCATTCACACTTGCTGATGGCATTAATGCAGAGAGATTAACTCCGGCTAACTGTGGAAATTGGTAGTTCACAGCTTTTGCTAGATCAAATCCATCAGCCCAAGAATCCCTCGTAGGACTGCCAATAATTTTACATATTCTGTAGATTCCATTGCCTTCATTACTGGCGGGAAAAAGGGGACGAAGAGTGAACATTTCGGCCATGATAGCTCCCATCGCCCACATGTCAACCTTAGAACTATACACTCTTGAATGAAGCAACAGTTCCGGAGCTCGGTACCATCGCGTTGAGATACGTTCTGTAAATGGGGGAAGAGAATTGATTTCCTTTGCTTGACCAAAATCAGCGATTTTGATTATGTCTTTTGTAACAAGCAAGTTTTCAGGCTTAAGGTCCCGGTGGAAATAACCCTGCTGGTGCATATAATTGAGACCCTGAAAAACTTGGAAACACAAATTTCTGACTTCAGCTTCAGAAAAAAGATGTTTTCTGCTTGCCATAAGATCGTAGAGGTTACATTCCATGTGTTCAAACACGAAGCATAAGCTTTTTTTTTCCCAGACGAGTTCGATAAGCTTCACAATGTTCGAATGATTCAGCTTCAGCAAGCACTTCACCTCTTCCAAATTTAAGCAATCCGCCCTTGAAGAATACATCTTCTTCAATACTTTGACCGCAACAACTTCCCCAGACGCCTTATTTACTGCCTGCCAAACGCTACCGAATGCCCCACTACCTATTTCCTTGACTGCCCAGTAATTCTCCATTGGCCCTAGATGTATCTAAGCGGATCCTCGCTTATTCAAGGTCAACAGAGTACAGGAACCCACCTAGATACAAGCGTTTCGTACTGACAAATCTATGCTCAAGAGAACAAAACCAGAGTTTTTACTACTTGCAAGCTACACCGCAGAGATCTTTTACTCACACAACTTAATGTTGTTAAAGTTATGGTACTGAAATAACTATGGTTTTTTTCGGTGAAACCCTTTCGGCGTCACAACCAACAGAACCATGTATGTATAAAGTCACTAGGGTTTGCAATAATAACAGTTGAGAAAGTTGTTTTAAAACCACTCGGATGTGGTTTCCTAATTGAACATGGTTTAATTCAAAATAACAAATTCAATAAATATTTTTATTTTATTTCATTAAATTTATAATTTTTTTACAACATAATTCTACAACAAAATTATTCAAAATAAAATATTTAATCAACAAAAAATATTTCAAAACAATACATCCAATGCTTAAGTATTTATATTTGTTTATAATATTTTAAATAAATATCATATATTTATTAATTATCTAACTCGTACGCACGCGACACATATACATATTTAAAAATATCATAAAATTATTTAACTAATAAAAAATTATTTTTATTAATAAAAATTTTAAAAAATAAAGATGAATTTTACTTAAATAAGAATATAAAAATTAAATAATATTTTTAAAAAATAAAAATATTTTAAAAATCTTTACGAATGGGATCAAATCTTGGGTTGATGGTATTTTGATGAAATTCTTCCTTCTTATTCTTAAATTGATCTAATCGCCTCCACCGCAACCACAAAGGATTATCGAAATTGATTCTTTTCTACTGATAATACGTTCATGATTTATATTTTAAATGTATTGTAGTTTAACTTAACAACTAATAATTTATCAATTACTTGCCTTGTTGTACTTATACTGTAGTTTCATTTCGCAAGCAGCACTATCAGGTCTATGATATTATACACTCATTGAATTCCATACAGAGTGAAATGTTTGATCATTATTAATGAATTATCAAAGTCCACAATATTAGAATTAATGTAATTAATCCGAGTGTTTAAATGCATGTCATCACGTCCAAAATTGCTGTTTTATATGTTTAATCTCCTGTATTAACGATAGTTGAAGAAATTTAGAAAGGGTAAAAGAGAAACCTGGTGATGTATTAACTCCTGAAATGATGAGGAAATTAATTGATTCGGCTGTAGGAGCTAATTATTCTTCCTCTCCTACAATTTAGTTGCAAGTAGGATACCTTCTAGGTATCATTTCTTCTGGGTTGTTCTTCAGCGTTTATCTTTTGTTTTCTTTTTCCTGTGTTATATACGTGCATCTGTAGTTCTAAGTTCAAGCGGTAGCAGCAGAAAGGATTAGGTGATGGCAGAAGAAGAAGAAGAAGATCATCTCTCTTGGTTGAGTTTGAAGGATTTTGAAGAAAGGGAAATCAAGATTGACGGCAGCTGGAGTGGTCTTGAAGCTTTAACAGCCGTTGCGTATTTGGCTTCTGAGAAACTAGAGGAAGAAAACATTAGGAAAGGAAAGAGAGTAAAGGAGAGGAAGTCTGTTGAGGGTAATGGGTACTGGAGAAATTTTGTTGCTCGTAATGGTTATGAGCATGGAGGTTCTTCGAGAAGTTGTGATGATAGATCGGCATGGCTGCCCAGGGTTTCTGTTAGGAATGAAAGAGAGAAGTGTCTGGAGAGACCTGCTCAAAACTCAGTTCTTGATGTCCATTCCAAGATAGGAAAAGAGTTTGCTGCTGTTTCCGATAAGCCTGAAAGCTCTCCAGGAAGTAAAGATAAGCGGACTTGTGTGACTAAGGTTTCCGGTAGGAGAGAAAGAGAAATAGCCCTGGAGAAACCTGTGACAATCTCAGTTTCTGACCCTTGTTCCAACAAGAAACAAGGGTTTAAACTTGGCAATGGGGATAAACTTCTTGGTGACGCCATGAAGTCAGGAATTATGGCTTCAAAAGATGATTATGATGATGAAGAATGGAGAGCTCAATATTCGAAGCCAAAGCTGAAGTTGAAGAGGGGTGCAAGCAGAAGAGACTACAACAGCGAAGAAAAGGATTTGAAATCCAAGAAGAAAGTGAAGAGAGAAAGGTACAATGTTCCGGAAGTGACCCCGGATTTGCCCATAGAGTATAGGAAAAAGATCGAAAAGCTGAACGGCTCTAAGATACATCTGGTTATACAGAAGCCGTTATACACTTCAGACATATCAGATCATCAAAGTCGTCTGTTGATTCCTTGGAAACAAATATTTTCAATAGAAAAGTTCCTGAGCGATGATGAGAGGGCATACCTTAACCAAGAAAACGAGGAGTCGAAGGTAGTGAATTTTTTTGGGCCTTCGTTTAAAGAAATCAAAATGTCATTGAAGAAAAGGACGATGACGAAAGTTAAAGGAGGGAGTAGCTTATCTTATGTGCTGATAACAGGATGGAAAGGATTTAAGAATGATAACAAACTCAAAAAAGGTGATATGATTCAACTCTGGTCATTTAGGACGCCAGCTGATGAACTTTGTCTTGCATTTGTAGTGGTTGGTAAAGGAGGAGGAAAAATTGATGAAGCAAACAATAACCAGAACAACAATGCAGGTAATGGCAATAACAGAGGTGGAAAAATTGATGAAGCAAATAATAAGCAGAACAACAGTGCAGGTAATGGTAATGGAGGAGGAAAATTGATGAAGAAAACAAGGAAGAGAACTACAATGGAGTAGTCTATTATGTGAAGGAATGGGGCCGAATAATACTCAAGCTTGGAGCCCTACCCATGAATGTTATTTATTAGAACGATTTCTTTCCTTGAATTGAGATTTGTAATACACGTCTGTGTACGAGTCTCAAGAAGGACAAGAGTCTGATCAATCCTATTAGGCGTAGGTTAATTTTGCATACTCTTGTCCTTTTTAAAACTCTTTTTCTTTGTGTTGTTGATAAGGGTCCTCTTTGATCTCGTCGTTAGGACCTTTGTTCTTCTTTTAATCAAGTTTTGTTCGTTGATGTTATTAATGGTTCAGCTAGCAATATGGATATATTTTAACAGTCTTAATGATATAATTGTTTTTGTTCCCGTATTTTCTGCTGGTTACTACGTGTTCTGTTGATCTGCATGAACTAAGGCCGCCATAGATTGTAATTTCTAAACAAGGTTGGGTTAGGAGAGAATGGTGTTAACAGACGCCATTGTAAGGTTAGAAGAGCCCAACTGTAATTTTTGTCGTAGGCCCATTTGTCCAGCAAGCCGAAAAATGATATCTGATCTAAATTGTGCACTCTCGCTTCTAAAAGAAAACAGAGAAAAGGACGGGGAAATCTTCTGTTCTGTTACTCTCACCTCCTTCCTTCCACTTCTCTGCATTCGAAAACCATGTACACTCTTCCCTTCTCACTCCAATTTTAATCCCCAATTCTAAACCCTAATTACTCTGCTGAAATTCCTTCGTTTCTTCTTCAATTGTTGTCTTTAATAATGGGATCTTTCCAAACCAGTTACAGAGACGAAGAAGACGATCAATCTGCTCAACAACCAACTAATCAATCCCGTCCTGAATCCCCCACGTCAATCCCCATTATCGAACCCACTAATGCACCACCTAAGCCCAAACATGACGACGCAAAGAAACCGGAATTTCAAGACTACGACGCGCAAGAAGCCGAACCCCAGAAGGAGGCCGCACCGGAACCTATACCAGAGAGTGATGCGTCACAAGAAGCTCAAACTGAGACTCATCCTCAGCCCATGGTCTCTGATTGTGTTTCAGAAGACGCCGCACTAGAATCTGAACACCGGAACGGCGCCGCAGAAGAACTGCAACCTGAACCCATGGTCTCCGATTCTGTATCCGAAGACGCCGCACTGGAATCTGAACCACGGAATGATGTCGCGCAAGAAGCTCAACCTGAGCTTATGGTCTCCGATTGTGTATCCGAGGACGACCATACAGCCTCAGATGACACACAAAAATCCCCAAAAGCAAACAATGTTGACACCCCAAACGACGACATTGAAGAAGAAGAAGATGATGAGGACGACCCGCCTCCGAAAAAGCAAAAGCCACTCTCTTCATTGACGATTCAACAAGAACATCAGCGGCAGGAACAACAAGGAGAGCAACAACGAACCCCAGTTGCTAATAACACTTTAACCTCAAAAACAAACGCAAGTCTGTCATCAGGGGCGACGACAGCAACTGCTAAGAAATCAAAGAAAAAGAACAACAATGTGTGGGTTTCACGAACTACACGAAAGGGGAAAAAGAAGAACAAAACAAACGCTCAGAACCAAGCATCGACGGAGGATACGGTGTTAATAACGCCTGTCCCCAGATTCCCGGACAAAGGCGATGACAACACAGAGATGAAAATCTGCTTATCAAAGGTTATTATTATTATTTTTGGAACAAATATCATATCATTGTTTTTTCTAATTTTATAATTTTTTCCTTAATTTGTTTACATTCTTTGCTTTATTGAAGGTTTATAAAGCAGAGAAAGTGGAGATAAGTGAAGATAGGCTGACTGCAGGGAGCACCAAAGGGTATAGAATGGTGAGAGCCACCAGAGGGGTTGTAGAAGGAGCATGGTACTACGAGATAAAGGCAATATTTGTGATTCAATGCTCTTTATACGCTTTCTAGGTTATAATAAACCTTACAAAAATTGTTTAATTGACTTCCTAACAACTGAACTATAAATCTATGAGCATTTACCTACAAAAATAATTAGAAATATACCATGAAGTTATACTAAAAGCTAAATCTAAAATAGCTTCGCAACCAGGCTATGTTTTAAAACTATATAACCTTGAAATGCCTGATGTGAAAGGAAAAGTTATTGTAACATAATTAATGTATTGATTTATCCAATTTCCTGTATATTATAGAGATTTGAGGTTTTAAGTTGTGGAGCTGAATTCTGACTTTATTGTTGGTGTTTCATATCGTAAATATAATTTTGGGCCTTTTTTTTCTTCTGTTGGCCTGTTGAAAAAATTAGTGTAATAAGATTTCTTTGAAATAAAGGTGGTGAAATTGGGGGAGACAGGGCATACGCGGCTAGGGTGGTCCACAGAGAAGGGTGACGTGCAGGCTCCAGTTGGGTACGATGGAAACAGTTTTGGGTACAGGGATATTGATGGGAGTAAGGTGCACAAGGCCTTGAGGGAGAAGTATGGGGAGGAAGGGTATAAGGAGGGCGATATTATTGGGTTTTATATCAATTTGCCAGAGGGAGGACAATTTGCCCCTAAGCCACCTCATTTTGTTTGGTATAAGAGTCAGAGGTACGTTTGCCCGCCTGATGCCAAGGAAGATCCACCTAAAGTGGTTCCTGGTAAGTCTATTATTGGTTTACGTAATTATGTTGTGTGGATTAAATAATTTTGGGTATGTTCAGTGTTGATGTATTCTTAGAACTTCTGATTGAAACATATTGCAATGTAATGGGTATTCTATGATACTAATTTTCATTTATTTATTAATGCTTTTCATGTGGGAAGTATGTTGACAGTGATGACATTTGTATTTTATTTATACATATGATTTAAATATTTCTGTGAGTTTGATTTTGCTCTTAAGAGTAGTAAGCGTACACCTTGTTTTATATATTAAATTTTCAACAGGGATGATTATTTAGGAATGAAGTTTTGCTGACAAGCTAAATATGCAAAATAAAAAAGTCTGTCTCTGTAAATTTGTTAATTAGATGAACTTGTTCTGCTTTGCTATATTTCTGCATGAGTGTGTTTTTGCAGTTGTTAGTGTATCATACAGATCTAAATTACTCGTGACCCTTTTCTACCTGATGGTTAGCCAATTTGTAATTAGCAATTTTGTTTAACCAGTTTTTAAACATGATACTAGTTTTTGTCTTTACTTTTGAAAGTAACCACGTGTACTAATGTTAATATATTAGAAGACTACACTGGTTTTTATTTTGATAATAGATTCTTTTATTCCTATGTATATATCTCTGAAAGGGTTGGCAACCTGGGATTCTTTTATGCTGTCAAGTTGCCCAGTGGAAACATGGGTCATCAATTTGCATTAACATTCTAGTTACCCTTCTTTCATTTCTTCTTGGAAGGCATATACAGCTGAGTGCCTTGTCATGGTTCAAACGAAATTGCTCTGGAACATTGATCAAAATTCCAGTTTTTTGATGTGTGCTTTTGGAATCATTATTTAAGTGGTAGCATTGTTTGTCTCTTTGGACGGAGCAAGATTACATTAATTTTCATCTGGCATACAGGAAGTCATTTTTTAATTTGTCTAACAAAATTGTTTTTGCCATGCAGGGAGTGAGATATCTTTCTTCAAAAATGGGGTATGTCAAGGGTTAGCTTTCAAGGATTTATGTGGTGGTCGATACTACCCTGCTGCTTCAATGTATACACTTCCTAATCAACCCAATTGTGTGGTCAAGTTCAACTTTGGCCCTGATTTTGAGAGCTTTCCAGAGGACTTTGGTGACCGGTCAGTGCCTAAACCCATGATTGAAGTTCCTTATCATGGGTTTGACAGCCGAGTTGAAAATGGTTTTTCTAATGAGAAGAAACATTAGCAACAGGAGCATATGAAAACCTTACCGTTGCGTGTGTGCAATGTCAGGATATTGATTGAGTTGAACATTCTATTGCCATTTGACTACTGTTAGAGTGACAAATGAATTGATGAGTTATGTGGACTTAAATTTTTGTGTAGGAATGAATGGAGTTGATTTTCTGATTGCGAATGTGATCTGTCTATCAGCCCATTGATGTCTCAATACATTTCTTATATATATATATATATATATATATATATATATATATATATTAATGAAAATTCTAGATTTTATTGTTAGTGGTGTTTGTCTCACAGTCAGTAGTTTTAGTAGTTTCTGGTTTATCTACTTCAGGATAAAAGCCAGATGTGTAGATCTTGTGAAATATCAATTTTTCAAAGAGCCAGATGTTCAGCTCTCTTGGAATATCTATTTTACAAAGATTGGTTTCTGAGTTTGTTTAATAGCTTTGGCTAACAGGAGATGACGGTCATGCATGAGTTGGTCTTCTACTCTACTCTGGCAGACATAAAGTGGAAGATGAAACTGCATGTGGCTTCTTGGTTCGATCCCTCTCTCTTCCTTGTGCACACAATGCTCTTTAGCTTCATCTTCATTATTCTGCTGCTTAACTCTGGTGGATGGGGGGAAAAGTGGCATGTTTAATTGCCATGTTCTGAGCTCTATTGAAATTACATTAATTATGTTTTTCACTCTGGCATGAGGATACAACCTTCTTGTGTCCTGCAGAAGAATTAGCAACTAATTATTTATTCTTTTACGTTTCTATATTTCTTTGTTATCACTGAATCGAAGATGATAATCATAGCTGACGGCCGCTTATCTCTACACTTGGGGGTCCGTGAGGCTTACTTTGATCCAAATAATACGAGTCATCTTCTCATAGAATGGCAAGCCTGCCAAGGCTCTAAATTCTGGCATCCTATTTGTACAATATGGTTTTTTGTGGACATTGAGTACTTGAGTCGAAGTTCAAATAGTTTTGGCAACACCATTCTGTTGCTAGGACCGGATTGAAATTCACTGTGGGCATTGAGTGGGGGGTCTATGTAAGTTGTTTTCGACTGGTTATGACGGGAGTGGATGCTTGTGATTTTGTAACATAACTTTTCAAATCTATGCATGCTATATTTTACCTTTTGTACGGGGTTTCAAACTACTTACATGAAGCAATTTTAAGTTACCGAGTCATCATAATTCTGCATGCATTTGGTGGATTAATATCGTGTTCGTTCAGGAAAATTCCTGTCTTGTTCTGGGAATATTAAACCAGCCAAGATTGACTATGCCAAGCTTTGCAATTCGTTTAAAATTAGACAGAGGAGAGCAAGTTATGGTGTTTCTGTTCGTTCAACAATCAAGAACGGTAGCAAATCTCATTTGCTACATTTACGCTCATGTTTCTAACGAGCTGTTTAGAGCAATTAATAGACTTCAAAGACACTGACCTCTGATTATGCATATTTGATTCGATTTTGCAAGTGAAAAAATGATTGAAACATGCATCCATTGCGTGAGAAATGTTATCCAAAGGTAGTAAAGCAGGCTAAGTAGATGGATTAACTGCGAATATCTGGTGTAACTCGCTTTATCGTCGCCATGTGGAATCTGGTTTCTGCTGTCTAAAAAGGGAACAGACCCCATGGAAAAGATGAGTACTGTTAACTGCTCCGCGACCTTATTGTTGAGTTTCGCTCGAAAGAGAAGAAAAATCAATGGTAAAGTGTTAGAGACAAGCCAATCATGTAATGTTCCCTGTATATTTGCAGTTTGAGAACCGTAAAGAAACAGAGAAACAGAGGAAAAAATTAAAAAATTGAAGGTAAATTTCGTCTTTCATTCATTCATACATTACAACTGATACAATAACGGATTATACAAAAGTCAATATCAAACATGCTTAACATAATTGATATTTCAAAAGCATCCTTAAAATCTGGATTTCCTCAACTTCACATACTGACTTTCTCAAAAACAAAGCATAAATATATAGATTTTTTGACTTAAAATCTATAGAAAAATGGCCACATCATTAACAATCTTTCTTGGAATTTTTCTTCAAGACTCCAAGCGTCTCCCCTGGCATTTCAAACTTGCACTTCTGAAGCCCCTCGGTCATAACATCCACCGACTGATCTTCTGACTTGCAGTATTTAACTTGAATTTCCTTGTTAGACACAACTTCCCTAATAGCATGGTATTTAACTTTTATATGCTTAGACTTGCCATTAAGCACAGGATTTTTGGAAATCGAAATCGCAGCTTTTTTATCTGTGTTAATAGTAGGTTCTACATTTGAGATTTGTAAATCCTGCATTAGCCTTTTCAACCATATGGCTTGGTTTGAAGCTTTAGTAGTAGCGATATACTCTGCTTCTGCTGAAGACTAAGCCACAACGTATTGCTTTTGTGACTTCCATGAAAATACACCTGAACCAAATGTGAAAACATACCCTAATGTGTTTTTGTAACATTAACGAATCCTGCCCAGTCAATATCTGAGAACCCAATCGGCTTACCTTCATCAACAGCCTTGAACCATATACTATAATCAATAGTGCCCTTGAGACGCCTCAGAATTTGTTTAGCCGTTCCCGTATGAACTTGTCTTGGAGCTTGCATAAAGCGAGATAACAAACTAACTTAAAACAAAAGATTTGGCTTGGTTAGAGTCAAATACATGAAACTCCTAATCAAGCTTCTGTATGTAGTTGGATTGACAAGATCTCCACAATCTAATTTGGATAATTTGTCATTCGGCACCAAAGGTGTAGAAATAGATTTACATTTTTTCACTTAAAACCTCTTCAATAAATTCCTTGCATATTTAGATTGTGATAGAAAAATCCCATCTTGAGAATGAGTTATTTCCATGCCTAAGAAATAGCTCATTTAACCTAAATCAGACATTTCAAACACCTTACTTATTTCTCCTTAAAACTTCATAATTGATTTTTCATTGTTGCTTGTACAACATAAATTAAGATAATCAACAGCTGGTCGCCTTTGTCTCTCTTGATTTACATAGTCGTTTTGTTTTCGCTTCTACAGAACCCGTATTGAGTGAGATAACTATCCACTTTCCCATCCTAGGATCGAGGTGTTTATTTAAGGCCATATGAAGCTGATAAACATACTCTTCCTTCCTTGCGACAACATACCTTTATGGTTGTTCAACGTAATTTTTTCTTGCAATTCTCCATTTAGAAACGCTGACTTAACATCTATGTGGTAAATTTTCCATTTAAATTGAGAAGCAAAAGCCATTAAAAATCTGATTGTATCATGTCTAGCAACTGAAGCAAATGTATCATTGAAATCAACCCCAAATTGCTGGGCGTATTCCTTTACAACTAACCTGGCTTTCAATTTGTTGACGGACTCATCTAGATTTACTTTTAACGTTATAAATCCATTTGAGACCTATAGCATTTTTATTTTCAGGCTTAGGAACAAAACTCCATGTCAATTTTTTTTTAAATCATGTTTATTTCTTCATTCATTGCATTCACCCATCTTGTATCCTTGATGGCATCTTCATAGTAATTAGAATCTGCAATGGCAAAATTACCTTTTTCATAGATTTCAGACAAACTTCTAGATTTTGTTGGAGCATCTTCATCACTACCATTCTCCTCCTCATGTGTGTTTTGACCATAGCCATTTAAACTAAAATCTTGACTTCCAGTTGTTTCGGTAGTTGCGACATATTGATTTAAGCTTTGATCGTGTTGTTACACTTGCTCCTTTTCCTAACTCCAGTATGCATTTTCATCTACAACATCTTTATTAATAGTTCTGCCTTTTGTCTTCAAGTTATGAATTCTATACCCCTTGTCCATAGCTGCACATCCTAAAAAAATACCTATCTCAGATTTTTGCTCCATTTTACTCCTCCTTACTGTTGGAATGTGAAGATACCATCCTGAGCAACATTTTTCAGAATTTTTAACCACGAAAAAAGCTAAGGCAATGTGCAGGCCGCTTGTAGGTTCATCAAGAAACACAAGTTGAGGTCTAGGGAGAATTTCAAGTGCAATGCTTAGTCTCTTTTTCCCGCAACTCTGATTCCTCTCATACGCCAGTTTCCGATCAGTCGATCGACAGAATCCCTGAGACCCATTACTATATTGCTTCTGCTATAATGCCGGTGGTTTCTTCTTTGGTCAAATTGCTTGGGAGCCTCAAATGGGCAGAGTAACTTGTGCTTTCTTTCACTGTTAAGAGTTCCCAGCAGCACATTTTCCTGGGTTACATAAGCCTGAAATTTATTTTAGTTTTATTACTAGGCTTGAAACCATTAAAAAGTCTACAAGTTACTTACAACATTAAAAACTTAGATAAATATAAATTAAAGAGGATTTAAATTCTTTGGAGAACACCAAAATTTTGGCAAGTATGTAATAAATAAAAGCTAGGGTTTAGTCATTAGTGTATTCATTGTTGTGAACACACACAAATTTGCATCCACAGGGTCATCGTCCGTCGCTATTACTATGTTTCGTCTACTGTCATTACTTTACAAGACATTATGTTTTCAAAAATTGTACGCACACTGAGTTTGTCAACGAAGATCATAGACAAATGTTTTAAGTTTGTAAAAACATGAAGATTTTCTGTGTGATGTAAAATTATGTTGTGTTTGCGAGAGAGAGGATTAACATGCCAATGTATCAAGTAAGGTTGATTTTCTAGAGCCACAAGGAACCATAATCGTAAAATCCTGCCAGGTTCAGCAGAGCCAGTGAGACCACTCGCAGGTCCATTGCCGAAGTTTGGCAGCTCCGCCGTCCGGTTTTCTCAAACCAAATACATCGCCCCTTCTTCTCTTCTTCTTGACAAACCCGCCATTCCGGAATCCGTCGCACAACCGCCACCATTTTCACCAGTAGCAGCAATCTGCTCTATCTCCATTGATCACTAACTTTCTTTGAAGAAGAACTTGTTAAAATAAAAAGAAGAGATGGAACAACATCTATGGCTACAAAGAAGTGAGAAACCTGCAGCTTTGATGCCAAAAGTAGCAAAAGTTTTGATTATGAGAGAGACGAATATATAGAAAAAATAATGGTCGTGTTATTTTCTACTAGTTTGATAAGAAATTGAAGTGAATATGGTCAGTGGTTAGTAACAAAGCTTGTTCAGCAATTAGTATCGCCATTAAACCATTTATCAATTCTTTCATAAATAAGTATGCAGGGAGGAAGACAGGAGAGTGAGAATACGAAAGCTGTTGGTTTTATTTTTTAACCTTTTTTTTGGGATATTTGAAAATGATGAACTCTTGCACAATTTCTACCAACTCTCCAGCTGCCAACGACTATTACAAGTCTACATCTCTGCTGGCAGTCTGAAGTATTATACTCTTACTGCTCCTTGTTCTTATAAGGAAATCCATATCTGGCATTATACATATTCTACTCAATTTTTTTCCCCTAGCTATGTTTAGGCTGTCCTGGCTAACATTTTCATGTATGTGCAAAGACAACATTGTATGTATAGAGTAGTGGTTTATTGAACATGAAAATTTGAACGTGAATTTATATAAAATTCCTATCAAGTCCTCGAATTCCTACACTTGATAATGACTATTTATGTTTGCTGGGTACTAATATTAAAAGCTTTTCAAGTATAAGTAGGATAAAGATGAACTGAAGAGAGAGGAAGAGAGAGTAGGATCCATGTATTATACGAGTTTGGAACTGTACATAGACAACGTTTCTGTGTTATTTAATTGGGTATTTGCATCGCCGAAAGAGAAAGGGATAGCTGTCAACGAAAACAAATAATCTCAATTATCAATTTGAAAATCATAAAGTCTATATAAAAATTTAATTTTCTTATCACAATAGTTACCATATTCGTTAATATTAAATTTAGATAAATGTGAAGCCAAGTTTTGTTGAATGAACATACAATGACATAATGTATTCATTGCATCTAAGTTTTATTAATGCAAATACAATAATTATTTGAAGTAACCTATAGAGACTCTAGGCTACAATCGCCTATAAATATGTGCTCTTGACAACTGAACTCGTCAATGTACATAATTGTCAAGATAAAGAGAAAGACAATTAAATCAAGAAGAGTCTGAGAGAGAAAAGGAATAATTTTATGTTAACCATAGTGTTGTTCATTCATTTTAACTGTAGTTGAAATATTATTTGATTGGAAAGTGATTGATATACGATTATTCCAATTTGATTGTCTTTTTCTTTAATTTGAAAGAAATTGGTTTAAAAAATAATAATGAAAAAGACAAGTAAATTTAACACAAAATTAATGAAGTTGTAGAAAGTTCATTAGAAAATGGGAAATAAATAATTAGTGTTGTTCGAAAAATATTAGTTTTCTTTATAATAAAGTAATTTAAATTCTTTTCTTCTCTTTGTCGTTTCACAAATATTACTTTTCTTTCTCGTGAGGTAGAGGTAATTTAAATCCTTTCCTTCTTTTACTATGGTTCTAATCTTCTAATAGAAGTTAATAAAGAGAAAACCTTCTAGTGCAAACCTTCTAATGTGTATATAAATTGCTAACTTGTAGCTTTTTTTAGTGGACTACATAAAATTTGAGTTTACAAATTAATCATCTTCTCATTTTGAAATTCTCAAAATAGAAGGCAATTAACATTTCAAGAGCATCATCCTTCATTTCGGTATGGTTTCTAATTTTCATGTATTAATTATGTTAGCTCTTTGTTAAGACGATGATGTGTTTAAGAATATTTTGTATTTCTTGTGATGGGTAACTGTTAAACAAATAGGTTGATTGATAGAATGTAACAAAATTATACATCTGATCAATACTTTACTCATGCAATCTATTTCTAAATGTAATTTTATCTTTTATCAATGTTACTTTTTATTATTTTCAATTTTATTGTTGAATTCTGTTGATTTATAGAATGATAGTGAAGATATGTCTATAAAGAAATTGATATAATTTTGGCCGTGTGTAACTCCCATATAAAATTTTAGACAGCTAAAAATGTGTCAACACAACTAAAAAGTCTTCCATTGTCTGCTCTTCTCAACTTCAAGTCTTATCATAAGTAGATAGTTGAAAATATTGCTCCATGCTTTTATGATTTGTTATTAGCTAAACCCATGAATTTATACATTGCTCTCTATAAATCCTATGATTTTATATCTTGTTCTCTTGTCTTTCTTAGTCAACAAATTCTTTTTCAGTTCAACATGAGCATCCAAGACTCTAGTGAAGGCGTCATCCTAAAAGGTAATCATCAATTATAATACAATAATAATATGAACTGAAAATATGTGAATCATTGAAAAATTTTCACTTGCTGCTTGAAATTTAAACAATGATTGTTGATGCATAAATTATAAATTAATATTTTGACTATCGTTTTATCTTCTTTTAGGAAGGAATGCTTCACCCAGTCATTACTTGTTCAAAATTGATTCCTTCTCTTTGCTGTCAAAGGCTTCAATAGACAATTTAATCACGGATGAATTCGAAGTCGGTGGCTATAAATGGTATATATATTTTTTCTCGTGCTTAATATTTGTAAATTATAAAATGTAAGCAAGTATATCTCTTCGCTACTTTTCTTATACCAGGTGTGCAATCACTTTGAAATGTCACTTTGAGATGCTTGTGTGTGTTGTTTGTTTATAAAGGCATTCTCAATTTAACAAATAAATAATTAATTAATTAACCTTTTTGCTATAACAGGAAAATGTCTCTCTGCTTTAATGGGGATAAGAGTTATGAGGTGACAGATCATATTTCCATTTACCTGCAATTAGCAGATACAACTTCTTTTCGTATTGGATGGGAAGTAAATGTGATAATCAATTTTTTCATATTCAATCATCACAAGGACAAATATTTTGGTCACCAAGGTACTAACTCGACAACTTTAATAGCAGCTATACGTTATTATGTGTCAACATTTCATGTGCTTAATTCTGAGGAAAGTTTCACGGGATAATTACGCAAACATCTATTTTCTCATACTCAATGTTGCATTTCTATGATGCAGATGGAAGAGTTCAACGTTTTCATGCAATGAAGAGAAGATGTGGCATCTCTAAATTCATTGATCTAAAAACGTTTACTGATCCTTCAAATGGATATCTTTTCAATGATCAGTGTGTCTTTGGTGCTGAGGTTTTTGTTGTCAAAAATATTTTTAGAGGGGAACACTTATCAATGTTGAATGACCCTCCCACTTATTACTATTCTTGGAAAAAAGAAGGTTTTTCAACTTTAAACAAAGAATATTACAGTTCTGAATCATTCGGATGTTACAACTGGTATATTAATATCTATTTTTAATAACCTGTAAATGTTTACTTCTCCTTATTACACGTACTAATACATTGGTTGATGCATTGTAGGGAACTTATATTGTACCCCAAAGGAAATGCAAAAGGCAAGGGCAACTGTATTTCAGTATTTCTTGATGTGTCTCGGTCACCTAATCCTCCAAACACTAAATGTTTGGCGAAAATCATTATCCGTGTCAAAAACCAAAAGAATGGAAAGGACATTGAATTTATAGGTGAGATTGTGCTCAAAATACACCTCCTAGTCTAGTGTTGCATATATGTAAGTATTTATAATGAGTGCAATGCAATGTTTAATATAATTTTTTGTTTCTTTTAACGTTTTCTTTTTTCCTTCTCCTAGGTGATTACCTTTATACACCTTCTAATCAAGCCTTTGGACATGAGATGTTCATGCCATTGGCACAACTGATGGACCCAAATCAAGGATACTTGGTGGAGGACACTTGCATCATTGAATGTGAAGTTACATTGATCGGAGTGGTTTTGGCTGAGTGATCATTTAATTAGCAGTTATTATGTAATATTTTATATTGTGATGTTTAATTGGTACCTGGAAAGCTTGATTTCTATGCTAAATAAATTATATCGAAGACATAAACAAAGGAATAAAAATCTAATTGATTGGTGCTATTTATGCCTATGTTTTGGGCTTAGATTTTTCAGTAAAAATCTAAGATATTAATTGCATTTTGAATATGCTAAAAGAGTACAGCAGCCATTTGGTTAATTTGCCCAAATAAAAGTCAAAATTCAATGCTCAAGATAGCAAAAAATTTTCTTATGCTATGACGGTATTGGTTATCGGCTCATTACTTACATTGGTGTCACCTAAAAATAGACTAGTTTTTCTTTCTTATGCCTAATTTTCACCATTATGTTGCAAAGTTATTGCACATATGTTTTTATTATTTTGGGTTTTTTCTTTGTCCCAAAAGCCAAGATTGAGGAATCTTTCTTCTTTTTTCTCAACCCATCTTATTTGTATGGAATACACACACGCACTCACATAGTTTTATTATCAATATATATATATATTCAATATTACTCTTTTTGAGATATAACTTTTTAAATATATATATATATATCATTATTCCCAAATAAAATATTATAAAAAAATATATTTCAATTTTTATGAATACAAATCATGCACAAAGACTTTATAAAATTTAGATAAATTAACATGAAAGACAGTTAGACTCTTCATATTCCTTCTTGTTCGCATAAGAAAATCTATATCTGGCATTATACATATTCTTCTCATTTTTTTTTCTTGCTGCGTTTTGGCAAAACATTTTCATGTATGTACAGAGACAACTTTGTATGTATATATATATAATAGTTATTTATTGAAGATGAAAATGTGAAAGTGGTCCTACAGAAAATTACTGCCAAGTCCTTAAATTCCTGCACTTGATAATGACTAATTATGTTTGTTAGGTATTAATATTGAAAGCTTTTCAAGTAGAAGTAGGACAAAAATGAACTGAAGAGAGAGCCAAATCCACGGTATTATACAAATTTGAAACTATACATAAACAACATTGTTATGTTATTTAACTGGGTAGTTTCATCAAAGAAACAGAAATGGATAACTGCCAACGAAAATATAGAATCTCTATTATCGATTTTAAAATCGTGAAGTCGACCCCTTGAACAAATCTTTCATATCCCATGCATGAATCACAAAATTGTGTAAATATCTATATAAAAATTCCGTTTAGATAAATTCACATGGAAGGAAACTTAGACTCTTCTTGTTCCTTCTTATTCGTATAAGAAAAATATATCTACCATTATATGTATTCTTCTAATCTTGTTGTGTTTTGGTTGCCCTAGCGAAACATTTTCATGTATGTACAAAGACATCTTTATATGTATAGAATAGTTATTTATTGAACGGAAAAATGAGATCACAAACGACTTATTTTAGGGCAAAAACTCTAGCCACCAATATCTTAGAAATTATGTGGTTCATAACTAGTATGTGTATAATAAATGAACAATTACTTATGTAATCATGATATTTATGATTTGATTCATGGGAGTTTTTGATAGTTTTAAACTAGAAGTTTAGACTAATTCATGGGAGTTCTTGCATATCACCAGGGCCAACTCTAATTTGATTAGCTTATGTATATCGAAGAATGTCCTAATATGTGTTTGTTATCATCATCTATGAATAAAATTTTGTTTATTTTTATCATATATCAACTATAACATCATATTTGTTCACATAAATCTCAAGTTTATGAGAGAATTCTCTTGATATACAAGGCTCTAGGAGACTAGGGTATGTCTTTGTGACTCAACTCAGTAGTAATAAGTAAACAAACTTCGTACTATTTTTCTTTTTACATTGCAATTTTACATTAATACGAAACTTTCAGATAGTCACTATCATCATTTTCATCTCTCTTCCACTATATACAACAATTATAATATAATCTTACAGAAAATTTTAGATATGACAATCCTACCATATCAATTATGTATGATAGTCCTATCATATTAATATAATTGATATAATAAAATTATTCAATTAACAAAAAGAAAAAATTTAAATTAATTATAAATAAAAAAAATAATCAAGAAAGGTTTAACTATCTCATTAATTTTTATCTAATTTATATGAAATTTTTATTGACTTCTTTTCATTTATAACCAATTAATAATTTTTATTTTATTAAATAATCATACCACATCATTATAATTTAAACAGTTCTATTTAAAACTTTTTGATAATTTTAAAGCAGGTAATATTGACATTAAATTTAGTGTATTAACTGTATCTAGAATGACTTAGAATACATTCTATTGTTAGCAGGTTCTCTGGCTCCCCAAACTACTGAAATTAAGCAGTTTAATTAATGGTAACCATGTGGTTCACTCTCTATATCTATGCCATAACTGAAATTTCGTGTTCACTGTACAAATAGGACAACTCTGCTTTCTTTGGGAAAATATCAAGCTACACACACACATATCTTCATATGGGACTACTAAACTAATTAATATTAATTTGTTTGTTCCTTTTTTTTTATTATTATTAAACTTATATTGCAGTCATGGGTCTATCGAGAGACAGGGAAGAAATCTCACTCCAACGTTTACTTATGTTGGCGAGTTTACTTACAGACCGGTTAAGAGTTGTTGGCAAAAACAATAACCTAGAGTACGGACAAAATCGAGAAATCGGAATTCTTTGATTGTAAGCCAAGATGGTTAACAAGGGGAATGTAAGGAATACTATTTCATTTTTTTTTAATTTTTATGATCATACGGTGAGAGACAGCATATGGCCAATAAGTTAATTAAATATGGTAATAAATATACCAGCCAAACCTTTGATCAATATCTTCATGATCATTTGCATGCCCTCTGTACATGGGTACGAATTCACATTTTCTTCTTATTAATGTGCTTATACTTTTCTTATAAGAGTACTTATCTAGTAGAATCTTAATCATTCATTATTCTTCTGATACTTGTATAATTTATCAAATACGAAGTACACAAGTGGGGCAACTGTTTCATACACTCTGCTACATATTCACGATTATCTTCAATCCGGAAGAAAATTCAAACATTTCCTGTAAATATATAAAACTTCAAATAACCCTTTAATTCTGCTTTATTTTTGTATATGCAGGGCAGCTTAGCTGTAACTTAACAATAAGCACTTTTTGGGGCTTCTGGCTAGTTCAATGGAGAGTTGAGACCCTCTTGAGAAGACAGTGAATGGAGAGGTTGGTGCCTCTTTGAAGAGAAAGTTGTTGATGGCACTTCCCTGAAGGATGGCCTTTTGTCGAGATGTTGAAGAGTTTTCTTTGCATAAATTGACTGAAATATTGGAGAAGCTCTTTCCTTGAACTTGAGAATTATGAAGAAGAGAAGCCGATAGCATACAAGAATAAGAACGACAGCCGATAAATCCCACCACTTTGAATGATCCACTGAAACACCAAATATTTGCTTGATGACTTCTTCGCCCTTCATTCTTGGTTCACTAGGTATCAGAGGATCAAATTCGAGGCCAAGGAAATCATTCTTATATGCACCCTGCATTTCCATTAATAACAGTGAATAGTTAAGAAACAATCGTACCATAGGTTTACAAATAAACAAAATATTGATTGAATTTCATGTAAGTACCTGAATTGCCCATGCACCATAACTGACATAGGAAATGGGGTAGCGCCAAATCGGCTTGGGAAGATCAGGCAGCAACCGGAAGAATCCAGAAGTCATCATTATGATTCCCTGCATGAATAGCAAAAATTCTAAAGTATGCTTACTATATGTAGCTAAAATTGATGATAGAAATGGGAAATAAGAAGATTTCTTACGATGACTCCCGCGCCGACTATGACTCCCATCAAATAGTTAGGAACCAAAGAAGCTACAACCATCATTAAGCTCTCTATGACAGAAATAGAGAAGAAAATATTGAGGCAGAAGAACGCAAAATAAGAAAACCCCGACCGGAATTTCACCATGTTAAATGTTATAGTCGCACTCGTAAGTGTAATTGTCACCAAAAATGGGAATGAAGAGAGATAGTTGGACAGAATATAAACTGTAACTCCATAATATCCGTTTAGCTTTTCACGATAGAAAACCTGTTTCAGAACACAAAACAAGGAATCAAAGACCTAAAAAGAAAAGAGGTTTTCTCTCTGTTACATATATTTCTAAATGAAATGCATTTACATTGCTTACCTTCATTTCTTCGATGAAAGATGGGAAGCCTCCAATGGACATGAATGTCATAAAACCTGTTATAAAACCACCGCAAGAAACCCTAGCCAAGATTGCAGTGTACCCATTGCCAACATCGAAGAAAACAGTGCCAACACAAATGGATACAACTAAATAGATTGCTATCCTTGCCCAGTAGTATCCCACATCTCTGGACATGTTCACCAATGATCTTCGGGTCAATGTCGAAAGTTGCTTCAACCATCTTGCTTGACTAGTGACTTTTGTTTCAGTTTCAAGTGCTTCCTGCGAATTCATATACAAACATCTTCACCTTGGATTCATAGATAGTTTGTTTTTGCTTAATTTTGAAATGCAATAGCTTTTAGCATGCTGCAGCCAAAGATTCATAATATTTAACGTATTCAATACTGATTAGACTTGTGTTATATATTTCAATGATGAGAGAAAAAGGTAACTATTAGCATATTGACAACGTTAACATTGTTTGAAAATCCCCAATTAATTAGTTAAACCTAAGTTAACACCGGCAAAGAAATTTATTGGGCATCTAATAATCAAAGATACTGCAAGAAACGGCTTTTCTGTAAGCCATTTTTGTTAAAGATGAAATAATGAAAACTCTGAGAATTGGACAGGCCAAGTGATTTGAAATTCTTACTATGGCAGATATTTCTAGAATTCTAGCTCTTGCTTGTTTTGCATATTTAGAACGCTTGTAATTTTCAACTAGCCTTGCTTTGATCTCTGATGTTGCCATATTCATGAACGGATCCGATGAACTTGGCACATCCTGTAATTGCATTTACAAAAAAAAGAGAAAAAGTGAACTCAAGGACCAGGATGAGATCAATTTCCTAAGACTTAAGTGTTATTTACGAATACAATATAGCTTTTAGTAGAACGTAATTTCTTACTCTAATTCTCTGATATCCTCTCAGAGTTGCCGTTACAGCATCGAAATCTGAATTTACACAACGAAGGAAGTGATCAGAAGGATTCCTTCTACTAGGACATGGAAATCCTGTTTCAGCAAAGAACTGCAGAAATCAAAAGCTAAAATCAGAGAGCATTCAACTAAATAATTCCCTTGGATGTTTGAGCATCGAGGATGACCCAAAATGAATGCCAGCGTCAAACATTCAATTCTGAAAATCATGTTTATTAGGCAAAACATTTCCTTGCATACCTCCACAGCCAATTTCGCTTCCCCGAAATAAACAGTTTCACCACCAGATAGCAATAAAAGGTCATCAAAGAGTGCAAAAACTTCACCACTCGGCTGGTGAATTGAAGCGATAACAGTCCTTCCATCGCTGGCAATATTTCTCAGAGTCTGAATCGCAAAGAAGGCCGAAGCACTATCAAGCCCGCTAGTAGGCTCATCGAGGAATAATAAAGGGGGTCGTGTCAGTATCTCAAGTGCAATGCTCAGTCTCTTCTTCTCTCCGCCGCTTATACCTCTCAAATGCCAGTTGCCGATCACCCTATCGGCGCAATCTTGGAGACCTAATTCTAGGATTATTCCCTCTACATGGCTGCGTATATCTTCTTTTGTCATTGAGCTTGGGAGCCTCAAATGAGCTGAATATGTTATGGTTTCTCTGACTGTCAGAGTTCCCAGAAGGATATCTTCTTGGGTCACATAAGCCTGAAATATGCACAAACAGAGACGTAAGAATTCTACTGTGGGAGCAGCAGAAACATTTATTTATTTTTCTGAAAATAAACAACATAAAACTTACAACGAAACCATTGTCCAATCTCCTCTTCTTCCCATTGAAAAGAACATTTCCAGTCATGATCACAGCTCTTGACAGTCTGCCTGTTGACATCATCAAGGATGCTTTCAGGGACAAATAAAATTAAAAAAAATAAACAAAAACAAAATACAAAACTTGTGTTATTTAATTCTGGACTGTGATATTATTTTGGTTTATTCTGGTTCAGAGGGTCTTGACAGTTCCATCATATTAGCATCAATAAAGATGTCCTGAAACTGTTCAATTGAAGAGAAGAGAGAAAGATATAAATTGATAAAAAAAAATAAAAAATAAAAATCAACAAAATAAATAAACATATTAGTGATATTATTTTGAGTTATGTGTTAATTAAGTGTTAAATTGATGAATAGAAACCAACAAAATCAGTCCAAGGTGCAAACAGTCCTTAATTAAAGCTTAAATTTATCAAATAAACACACCCAACATAAAACTAAAGTTAATATATATATATATATATATAAAAGTTACGCTATGATATGTGAACGGCTAATTTACGTATAATCTACCTAAAGTTCTTTATTCAAAATTTAAACTATATAATAAATAATTTAAAATAATTAAAATAAAATTTAAATATTTAATAAAAAAATAAAAACATTTAAAGTATGAATTGTAAAAATTGAAATTATTATATATAATAAAAAATTAAAAATATGAAAAAAAATTAAAATAATAAATATAAGAATTAAAAATTTTGATTGGTAACATAAATAATTCATATATGTTTGAATTCATATGTCAATGTCTAAACAGTTATACATTAATTGCGTTGGACCAGCTGGAGGGAAGAATTATGGACTTTGTTTTGCGCTTACCCACATTCTTAAAGGCATGCAAGCAGTTTCTGGTTGGCTATTAACATCAACTATAATTGCCAATTGTCTATCTCTTATTGTTGACTAGTAGATCTAATGTCTATATCTCACTGTTGGCTAGTAGATCTAAAACTCAGTCGGTTGTTTTTTGAAACTGATTTTTCAATGAGTAACAGTATTGAAATAGTTCTGTTCTGGATTAGGCAATCTTTTGAATTTATGCTCAGCAGCAGCAGCTATCTGGGTCACAACATGTTGCCAATATTAAAATTTTACCATCAATTATATTGCTACCAAAAGAGGAAGTCTCAGAGTTGAGATCCCATCAAAATATTCATGAACAGCTTAATTACAACCGAGAAAGAAAATAAGATGCCATTGACTTGTCCAAGGAATATTTCTTGTTGGTGATGACCCAATTTTCTCGGTAACCAAACAGGTCTCTTGTAGTGAAAAGGAAAAGAAGAAGAAGAAGAAGAAGAAGAAGAAAAGAAGAGAATGAATTTATCTCATGGACAAGGAATATGAGAACAATCGTAAATTTGATGACTTAATCCTTAGAGATGACAACAATCGTAGGCAAGAAAAATGTCTTGGGATCTAAAAAAGCAACAACACTCTTATCATTATTAAATTCTTTAACGGCTATCCTAAAAGATTTTGTCACGTATCCAAACGTTTTCCTTTAGAGGGTGCGATGACTTTAAATAGAAATTGGAGCATCAGCATACAAGGACATTCTATCTAATAGAGGATAAGGCATTCTAGTTAAATAATTAGAATCATCCCACAATTTTAGGAAGAAGAACTGACGAATACACATAAGATTCAATGAAAGAACAAACCTGCAAGAGAATCAAGAAGTGTTGATTTTCCTGAACCAGAAGGACCCATAATAGCCATAATTCTTCCAGGCTCAGCATATCCATAAAGCCCTTGAAGCAACCTCTTTGTTGGTTTATTGCCAAAATTTGGTAGCACTACATTTAGATCTTCCCAAACCAGGAACGTTCCTCTTTCCGCTCGATCAAACGACATGGCAACTTTTTCCTTACACGAGCTTCCACCATTTCGTTCACTCTGAGCACTGTTGCTTGCAGCTTCTGTCTCCATAGGACCAGGTCACTATCTTGAACTGAAACTAATGGAAAAAGATGCAGAAGAAAAATAACAATGAAGAGAACAAGAACAGATGAACTGGTAAACGTAAGAGTACAGTTATGGTCTTGTTATTATTGACTGAAGAACAAGACTAATCAACAATCAACAAACAACCAACAATCAATGATGATATGGAAGGTCATACTGAAAAAGTATAGTGGAAAAAATAAGAAGGAAAAGAGAGTTGTTAATGAAATGTCTTTAAACCGATAAGAATTGTGCGGGTAGCAAAGGAAGGAAATAAATGTGGCTGCATTATGTGAATGACACGGAGCTACCAATGACATTGATGGCAATATTAATTTTGTAATTGATACAAATGGAAGGGAACACATGTGGAGGTGAGAATTTTCCAAGCAGGAGTACTCACATTACTTAACCGATGAGAGGGTCCAGTTAGCTTAATAAACACCTTTGTAAGTTATGGACAACTCTTCTTCTTCCTATCTTTTTTCTCTCTCTCTCTCTTATATATATATATATATATATATATATATATATATATATATATATATATATATATATATATATATATATATATATATATATATATATATGATATATGACAATAATTACCACAAATAATAATTTCTAATTTTTTAAATCTAAACACTCAATCATAGAACTATAATTACCAAATTGTATGAGACATATAAAACAAATTTGGATACTAAACTAACAACAACAATCAATCAGAACACAGAACTATAATTACCAAATTGTATGATACATATAAAACAAATTTGGATGCTAAATTAACAACAATAATCAATCCTGAAAACAAATATAAAATATAGAAGAAAACAAATTTGGATTTATCTAAGACATCTTCAGTATCATAAGCAATGTCTGTGATGTCACTTACCCACTTTCGAACCAGAGGGTTATCGCTTTGTTTCTCTACTCTATCCTTTATGAGATATTGCATCCGTTGCAACTCCTTCTTTAGCCTCTCCACTTCAGTTCTCACTTCTTGTAAAAAGAGTGCTTCATGTATGAGATAGTCCCCAACCCTTTTCACCACGTATGACACTATTGCACCAGCCATAGCTGGCAAGCTGCTTTGCTTACAACTGGTGCTACAGGAGGCCTTGCGCGCAGGAGGGGGGTGGATCTACGTCTCTCTCTTGGTGCTAGTTGCGGCGCCTCTGCTAGAGCCACTCGCCCTGTTACTTGGACCTTGGTAAGGTTTGAGTCATATTAGAAAGGGTTTGGTTTGACTTGCTTCTTTTTCGGCCAGTGAATAAACTTGTCGCGATGAACTGAATTGGGGTTTATTGACTGCAAGAGTTGCGTGAGAGAAATGAGGCTAGATTGATGGTGTGAACTCGTTGAGGAGGGACAGGCTTAAATCTTTGCGATGGGGCTGCTGGATGGCCGTGTGGGACAGAAGGCTGGCGTGTGCGGATAACAATTTTATGAGACAGAGTTTTAGATGTATCAGATTGTTTTCTATAAACTTATTTTAACATTGACAATGACAATAAGAACAAGAATAAGAAATAAAATATATGATATATATTAACATTACGTACTCCTAACAAACTGTATTACAATGGCCTTTCTCAGTCAATATTGCATCTATATTTACTGGACCAAAATGGACTTGAACCACCTAATTGCATGCACATTGGCTTACTGATTTTACAATTATATTACTCTTTCCGGTGGAAGACACAGACAATCTTGCCGGCCATGATCAACAATTTAACAATTATGCGACGTACAGTACAAGTCATTTTAATTAAGTGGCAAATATTCATTGTAGACGAACCTAAAAGTCTCCTCTGCTCAACCTATAATCTTCAATCACTTCTCGTTTTAGATTTTTATCCTCCCTCCCCCCCCACCCCTCTCTCTCTCATTTTCCTCGACATGGGCAAGACAAATGTTGCATTTTTCTCCAATATAAATCTGTAAACTAGTATGAAGTCATTTCCACGATAAAATTGGAAGTCGACATTAACAAAACATCTTTATCGTCGGTTTCGGTTGCAATGAAAATGCATCATACTGTTCTACCATTTTATAAAGAAATCAGCTTCAACAACCAAGTTGCTAACCCTTTTACGATTATGAAACTAACATCCTCGCCAGTACAACTGTCAAAAATAATAGATATCATGCTATCAGTGGACTGAATCCATACATTCAAGCTTACTGAATGCATGCACGCAGAATCTTTTACCATGGAAAATATATACACTTTTGCATTAATTGTTAACTGAACAAAATGACAAGTTGTTTACTCTTGCATTCATATATCATAGGCAAAAGGCAGCTGAGACTGAAAATAAAAATCATATTTGTTACTTCATAAATTTTTCGAGTATATAAATAAAATGAGTGAGAATACATTAGAATCAAGAAGAATTTACTGTATATAAAGAGTAAGAAATATTTACATGTCCTTGTATGCCTATCATACTCGTCGAAATCTAAAGAGTAACATACAAATTTGATTAGCTAAAGTAAAGGTTTGATAAGTAATGCTATTATCATTTTGATTGAACTTTCAGGATTCTAAGTGTTATGATGCATTCAAATTGAATTAAAATTTTGCCACTTTGGTGATCATTACCAAATTCAAACTAAAACTAAAATAGTAAAGCACGCAGCACAATAATTATACAAGAAAAGTAGCTGCATACTCTCTGCTCACCAAACAAAATTGGAAAAGAACAACATATGAGAAGAAAAAATAACACAAACAACATTGAATGATAACTTAAGACCAGAGAGTGAGTCTTTGATCTTTGTCATTCCATTTCTGCGGAACAGGAATTGATCTCAATTTCCAGGAATTGCAGATATTCGCGGGACACTCAAGCCTCGAAGCATTGGAAAAGCGCCTTCTTCTACTTGCCACTCCTCTTAGAGCTATTAAGATTCAGTTCTAAAATCTCAAGTCGAGGAAAACCTTTTTCCGTGCAGATCAGTTTCTTTCCACGGTAATATTTGAGATTTAGATCAAGCATCATGAGATTCGGCAACTTCTCTAAAGCCGGCATCGGGTCTTCCTTGAGTTCTAAAACATTTAAACATAGGCAAAAGAGCATGCATGTCTCCAGGAAATTTGTCCATCCCCTTCTAATCTCAAATCTATCAGATATCGGCAATAAGAGGGTGGCTTCAATGAAGCGAAAGAAGAATGAGTATGTGTTGCAACTGATAAAATTTGAAGGCTTTTTAGTTTGGCAATGGAGTCAAAAGTGAAGACCTTTTCTTCAGTCCCTTTTCGCCGGCACATGTGCAGTTCTCGAAGATTAACCAGTTTTTCAGTATTAACTTTTGTCCGCTTTTCATACCCTGCATTCTTCGAAGTCTGCAGGTTTGTCAAATCGTCTATCGGCAAAGGACCTTTGAAATTTCCTATTACATGTCTCAACTCTTTCAACTTAAAAATATCAGAGGGTAGGTCAAGTTCCGACATATTATTATATAAGTAGAGGGTTTCTAGGCTCTGTAATTTTACAATCGATCGTGGGAGATTTCCCTCGTATGTTCTTATCCCCAAAAGCTTCAAGAGAATCAACTTTCCAATGTCTTCCGGTAAGCTCCAGCTGGCGATACCCACCAGATTGAGCACTCTTAATAGCCTGACTCTTGTGCACGAGGAATTTAACATTTCACAACTGCCAAGCACCATCCGGTCTTGGTTGAAGATGAAGAGAGAACGTAACAGAGAATTACGACGTCGGAACCACGAATAATTATCAGTCCAACAGTAAACAGTTTGGCGCCGAGAAGATGACATGTATGAAGAGGAAATTGAAAGCTTGGCTTGATCATATATTTGAAAGAAGTCCAACTCTTTTGCCTTTTGAATTGCAAGATCCCGCAAGAGATCATATACACGAAATGCTGCAGCCCTACCCAATATATCTTCTCAATTTGAATCAGGCTTCTGTTAATCAACTCTTGCAAGTTATCTCTGGCCACATCTTCCATGGTCTGAGCTTCATCTTGTACCACGAAACCTTCTGCCACAAACAATCGAATCACTTCCTCTGCATTTATTTCGAAGTCCTCTGGAAAGAAGCCTAGGTAGAGAAAGCACAACTTGGATTGATAAGGCAAATCACTGAAGCTTAAAGCTAATAAACAAGTTCTATGAATTAAATTGTTCCTCAAATGTCGCCATATGTGATCGCCCACCACATGCCACTCTTGTGGCTTCTTTATAGATAAGAACCCAGCCAGTACAACAATAGCAAGGGGTAGGCCGCCACATTTTTGCACCATCTCCCTTCCCAGCTTCTCCAATTCTTCGTCTGCAATTGAGTTCCTGAAGGTTTTCTCACAGAAAAGCTGCCAACTCTCCTCTGGTCTTAGAAACCGAAGTTCATGGAAATGCGTTCGGTCACCCGAGCACTTAGCAACTTCTCTGATGCGGATGGTGATAATTACTCTACTTCGGTTCATGTTGTCTGGAAAGGCTCTTTTAAAGCTCTCCCAAGCTTCTTTTTGCCACACATCATCCACCACCACCAAGTACGAGCAATTGATCAAAGATTTATAAAGAAATCTTTCCAAATTTCTTCATTCATCTCCATACACTTGGACCATATTCGAATTTCGGGGATCACCAACTTGGTACATAAATTTATCCAAGACATCCTCAGTATCATGAGCAATGTCTCTTAAATCAGACACCCACTTGCGTATCATAGCATCATCTTCTTCGTTTTGAATGAAACATTGCATCCATTCAAGTCATTTTTCAGCAGCTGCACTTCACTTCTCACTCCTCGCAAGAAAACTGCTTCTTGGATAAGAAAATTCCCAATCCTTTGCACCACTAACGAGACCACTGCATCATCCATTGTTTCCGCTTGCTTTTTTTTTCACCTCTCCTGAAACGAAGGAAAGAAATAAACTAATTAGATACAGATTGAGAAGATAAATTCTTTGATCCAATGAAATTATACGCAGGATACATTAATGAACAAGAAACTTAGCCAGCCCGATCAATTTAAACGTTGTACTGTTACTTGCAATAAAGCCAAGCAGCTTTGCTTCGTCCGCTGATCGAGAAACATTCATCTTGTGCGACATTCTTAAGGTTAAGATTTGCAAGTAACGCCAGAATTTCTTACCAAGACAAATAAATAAATAAAGATTTCCACGTCAGTCCACTTTGGGATTTGTAATTTTTGATGAATAGTTAGTTACTATGAGATGAAATTAAACGGTGAATTAAAATAAAAAAAAATTATACATTCCGTATGCAACATAGTTCTACTGGGTTTCTAGTATATTGATAATGAGACAAAGGGTTTAAGGAAGATGAATGAAGAAGATTTGGAAAGATTTCTTTGTAAATCTTTGCTTGGATGCTTATTCTTGGTGGCGGCGGATGATGTGTGGCAGAAAGAAGCCTGGGAAAGCTTGAAAAGAGCATTTTCGGATGACATGAAGGGAAGCAGTGTAATTATCACCACTCGCATTAATGAAGTTGCTGGGTGCTCGGATGATAGAATTGATCCCCCTAAACTTCGGTTTTTAAGACCAAATGAGAGTTAGAAGCTTTTCTGTGAGAAAGCCTGCTGGGACTTAAAAGGCAGATGAAGGATTGGATAAATTGGGAAGGGATGGTGCAAAAAATGCGGCGAACTGCTCCTTGCCATAGTTATATTGGCTGGTCTCTTACCTATAAAGAAGATAGAAGATTGACATGCGGTGCATAATCACATTTGGCGACATTTAAGGAACAATTCAATTCATATCACTTAGTTATTAGCTTTGATCTCCAATGATTTGCCTTATCAATTGAAGTTGTGCTCGAAGAATTGGAAATCAATGTGGAGGAACTAATTCGATTATTGTGGCCGTAGGTTTCATAGTGCAAGATGAAGTACAAACAATGGAAGATGTGACTAGGGATAATTAGCACGAGTTGATTAACAGAAGCCTGTCGACTGAAAATTGTTTATGGCATCAACATGGCAATCCTTTAACTCGTGCAGAGTTTAGTTATAACTTCAATCCCGTAGTACTACACTAAGCAAGCCCTTTATTGTTATACTAAAATTTGTTGCAAGCAAGTCAAGGATATTTATAATGGAAGTAAGGTGAAATGAATGATAAGAATTCATTTAATTTTTAAAAAAACCACTTTGAATAGTCAAAATTTAAACTCTGGACTTCTTACAATAAAAATTGGAATTCAAATACAACAAAAATCTCTCCCGAGTTGTGGGAATTGGATTTATTTTTTAAAAATTCTTTTTCACTGAGTTCTACCTACAAATCCTCACACTCTGTCCACACTTTTGACAATATTATATATAATTATAAAAAATTAATAAAATAGGGGCTTCGTCAACAACTTTTGGGTCAACATCATGCTGTGGTCAAGCGAAGGAGACAATCAAATGAAGAAGGTTGGAATTCTTCTTCAAGTGTGTCGTAACCTGCTGGCGAAGGTCATTTTCGTTATAAACCCTTTGAAGGGAGACTTTGACTCTCTCTCTCTCAATCAAATCAAGTCTTCCAACTCACAGAGTCACCACGCGTTTTAAAACCGGACCCACCTACTTAATCTCTCTTCTTGCGTTTTAAAACGGGACCCACTTACCAAATCTCTCCTCTTGCGTTTTTAAAACGGGACCCACCGACTAAATCTCTCTTCTTCTCCTCTCTCTGGGGGCCCGGAATAATAATAAAAAATAATGTTGGCGTTTCTTCTGCTGATGACAATCTAAAAATTAACGTAATCATCAATTTTTCTCTGCAACGAACTCACAGCCAATCCCTACTTCTCCAAATGCAAATGGAATTCGTTCATTTCAACAATGTTCTGAAGACTTAAAACGGAAGGAGATCAATCTATCTCTTTTGTTTTTCTGCAACTTCATCTCCAGCAGTCATGTCTCCAAGCAATCTCGATTCTACTGTAATCATCACTCTCTTTTATCTCTGCCGCTTAATTTTCTTTTTTTGTTTTGCCCTTTTCTTTGGGAATTGTTTTGAATTTGCCCTCAATTTTTATTTCAATTTTATTGTTTGGTGTGGTTCATGTTTAAAGACTAAGCTAAATTTTCAGTAATGGGTTAATTGATCAAGCAAATTGCATGATCTGTGGCACTTCAAGATGGATAATTTTGGGGCATTTTCGTTCTGCTTTGTTTTTAGCTGAATTAAGTAGGTAGCTTTTGCTGAGTACACCCGGAATAATTGGAAACATTTGTGTTTTTTTCGCGTGATTACCATGAACAAAGGCTTTCAATTGGGTATCTAAGCTAACCTGATTTTTTTACAAGTTTGTATTTCGGCAATTATAAACGTCTATTAATCTAGTTGTATTTCAACGATTATACCTGTCTATGCGTCAAATGGGTTCATGGCTAGTACGCATTGCGCTGATATTAGTTGATCAACTGCCATTTATGCAGGCATTTGATTGGACTCATTAGAATAAACTGGCGTTTGGCTGTGATGTTATTTAAGTGCTTGGTTCAGATTTACATTATAGATTACTGACTCTGTTATTAATGAAATGTGAAGAAAATTGTGAAGGGAAGTAAATGATGTTTTTCTAGATTTTCCTTTAATGTTATTTTTAGTTGAATATGGAACACATGGTATGCTCTTTATTGGTGGCGTTCACTCCACGTGCCTGTTGTCTGAGTGTTGGAGACATGTTAGCAGATTCCTCACTATTTTTGTACTCTAATTTTCCTTTTGGGTATATTTGTATGGTGTACATGGTAAAGTACACTTGTCTTAAAGAAGTCAAATAACTTGCTTTTGTTTTTGAGATAATGTTATGGAATATTTAACAATATTGCTGCATATATTATGGGGGAAACAATAGATGTGATGACCAGGGAAGAGAATGGGCAAATACCAGATGATCCATTAACCTCTTTTTTGTGTTTTCAGTCTAGTAATCTACATCTTTTCTTATGTTATGTATACGTAGAATCTTCAGGAATGTTTTCCTTCTGAGTATATCTTGTATGTGTCAGTTACATGTATATCTGCTGTTTGCTAGGCTTACTTTGGCCACGGAGATTCAACTGTTTCGTGTGCAAGGCCAGAGAATGGTTTTAGTGATTCACTTTCTCTGCTCCACTCTGAGAAGGCAGTGCAGGAACTTCTTCAACAAACTCCTGTTCATGGATCCGATGACCATCTTTTAGAGTTTTCAGAGGCTCTGAGAAGTATTCCAATGACTTGTTCTTGAACCTCTTTCATGGAACTGTGTTTTTCCTATATATCTCATGGAATTTGATGCTTATATCAATTTAAACACAATTTTAGCTGTTGCAAAGGCATTGAGACGAGCTGCTGAAGGGAAGGCTGCCGCACAAGCTGAGGCTGCTGAATGGAAACGTAGATATGAACTGGAGAGGACACGAAATCTGCAGTTGGAGAATAAAGGTTTTTTTTATAATTATTTAACAGCCTAAACAAATTGTAACATTATTTTAATTTTAACATTTTATGAAAACATTTAAATCTGGTTTTACGAAAGGCTTATTTAAACTACATGAAGTCTGCTAAACCAAATCTTCTTCTGCCACTTGAGTCTTATTTGAGACCGTTATTTAGTGAAACAGTAGTGGCCCTGCCTTTGTACAGTTTTAGTTCATATTCTGTTTCATCTTTAATCTTGTAGCTATATAGTTGATACAATGGCACTTTTATATAAGTCTACACTTGTTTGACCTTACTGCATATAGCTGATATTTGGTAGTCGAACTGATTTGGTTCTTTGTTGGTGTGGCCATTAGCTTCTTGGGATATTCATTACTATATAGTTGTGTGATTCTTTCTATCTTTTGTCCACCACCCTTATTTTATGCACAGTTCGTTTCTTGGTGGGCTAATTTTCAATGTGGGTGATTCACGAGAAGATTCTTTTGGCCCAAATTGGGACCACTAAAATGGAAACTAATGGTAGAACGCAACAGGATTGTAGGCTCAGACAAAGTTGTTTCCTGTGTATTAGAGTGATTGAGGATATCTATGATGGCTGATTTTGAATTTTGACACTTACAATCACAAACTCAGATATCGTAAAATCATGTTATTGTGTGATGACCGAACAATTATATTTAGACTTGTCTTAGTGGATAAAACTGTTCCCTTTCTCAGCTTATGTCCTTATGCACATTTCTTGTCTATCATGTTCTAAGCATCTTCAACTTTTTCCTTATTGCGAAGCAAATTGTTCATTGTGTTACAGAACAGTCTCTTAGAGAGAATAGTGGTGTTTTCAAGGGAGAGAGGTTGGATAACTCAACCAACCAACCGGTGCTGTGCAATCAAGAAAGTGAACATTCTAGTGATGGTTATTTGGAGTGTGGAATTTGCTCCCATGAGTTTCTTCGGGATGCAGTAGATTTTGGTTCTAATATGGCTCATCATAATAAAGTTATGGGAAAGGTACATTCTATTACTATTGTTATCATTAATATTGTTGTTTCCCCAACTAGTGAACAGCTGGCTTAGTCTAGTGGCTTTTTAAATTGCGGTAGTTAAATCTATGCTCAGAACATTAATTGTTAGGATGGAGAGCAAATAGTCTTGGTAGTATTTTGAACTATTTGGGTTAAGTTCCTTATGATGTTTAATACCGAGAAAAGTATATTGAGGAATCTTTTAACTGAAATATCCTTCCAGAAACCCTTTTTCTTTTTGTCTTTCATTATTTTTTTAAAGTCTTATTTTCTTTTAGTCAATGTGTAGAAATTTGAGCCTCATAATTGCAGCATAGAACAGGTTCTATTCATTTGTGAAAGAATTAGTGCTAAATTTCAAAACTGACTATGATTTATTTTGTGCTTCCGGATATAGGCATCATTTAAACTTTCGTGGATGTGCAAAGGGGAAAATAGCGATCAGCACAAGCACGACATTGTGTACTTTGAAGGAGGAAATATAACAACTGCAGAGCGCAGCAGTAAACAGGTACTCATCGTGCTGTCTAGATTTGATGATTTTTTTGCCTCTATTTTAAGTCATTTAGTCAGTCTGTGATACTGATATATTTGTTGCTTTATTTATAATTCTTTTCTCGTTCTATGTATGTTCTGTCATTCAGCTTCTTGAATTTCTAGAATTAGTTTACAGGTGGCTTCCATCTATTGCCTAATTGAACACTCGTTTTCGTTTCAGATTTCTCTGAAGTGGGAATCACCGCCACAGACTGTGCTTATTTTGTCCAAACCAAATTCAACTTCTGTTCAAATTTTATGTGCACAAATGGTCAGGTGTGGATCAAACAATGTTAGTGTTTGCATTTTGCATTTCTACAAGCTATACTTTCATTGTGCCTAAAACTGTGGATTTTTCTACTTAAATGATTTAAGGTGTGACTGGGAACATATTTATTGTGCTTGAATTTAACTTTTTAGTCGCTTTATGCTCTTTGATATAGTCTACTGGTGTAGAATGGACTTTAATTCAGAAGTAGTAGAAAATTTTGTTCTTCCTTCTTGGAAGTTTGCTTTGGAACAGTCATCTCTTACATTGACATGTCGCATTATGTAAATGTGCTATATGTTGCTTGGAATCCTGAAAACACATATTTGAGACAAATGATATACCCATATGATTTTGCTCAGATGCAGACAGATACACCAGTTACCTCAAGCTTATCGTTGAGGTTATTTTTATTTTATTTTTGAATTTTTTAAAAAAATATTGTGTAAAACCCCTTGGTTTGAGTGATATTCAAACTCCATACCTCTGCTACCAACCCAAAGGGTTTTGCCCATTGAACCAATAAGCGCTGTAAAGAATAACTTAGTAACATGCAGCACTTGCACCTTAACTCTCCACTGTCTTCCAGATATCTGTTATTTATATTTTTAAATCTCTGTTCTCTCAACTTTGTCTCATTTCTCTCTAATATTAGTAGCTGCTAGGATGGTGTAGTGTGATACTATAAACATTGTTGCTGCCTTTTTGACTTTTTAAAAAGACAAATGCTGGATCAGTTTTTGTGGTTATCTTATTCTTGATTTTCTGTTCACAGATGGTTAAGAGAGCATACAAAGATGAAGATCTATGTGGAGCCACGAGTGAGAGTTGAACTTCTATCAGAATCATCTTATTTCAGCTTCGTTCAAACATGGAAAGATGGTGAGCAGTGGGGACTTTTGTACTTTATCTGACTTAACTAGAGGCTATTTATTTGATACCACTCAAACCTTTCTTTATTACCATATCAATGTCCAAAATAAAAGTTGAGATAAAAGAACAAGATGATGACAAGACATTATCCTCATTTTCCTATCAAGATAGCTCATTATAATCTATGAGGTAGGGTTAACCTGCCTAACTCAAATACTGAACTGTAATTGTCTGATTAATTATTTGTCATGTGTGACCTGCTTATACCCTTATTGTATTAACCTATTTTGGTCTTGTAATATTTTATAAATTATAATTAATTATTTGTACTTCCAGACTAGTCCTTTGGGCTATCTTGCTTAAAATGTGGGCAAACAAGGGCCCATTTTAGCCTCATGCCATGCCATGCTAGCACTGTTAAAGTCAGGCTCATGTTGTGCACTGGCCAATCCAACCCAGTTTACACCTTTACCATAAAGGGTATAATTAACAACTGAAAGTTGCATATTATACTTTTCCCACGCTATATCTGGAGGAAAACTATTGCTACATTGACACCTCTCACAAACTCAAATGTTATCTGTTGGCTGTTGATTCGATGTTTTCAAGTTTTCATTCCTTTCATTATTAATTTTTTATTTTATTTGATCATCTGGAGGTAGCAAGAATTCATTGTGTTTGGATATAGTATTGCTCTTTAGGAAAATGTGTTATATTTTTCAGTAATTATGGTCCACATGGCCCAATCCACTTATTTGGCATCTTTGTCTTTAAAGTTGACTCGTGTACCAATTCCAATGGTACTATATATACTCCAATGATACTTTGTTACATACGATGCTTTTAGTCGGATCAAGGAAAATGCATATAAATTGATTTTAATACTGGTTTTATACCATGTTTATTGTTTGCTGGGCTAAGGTAATCGTGTAGCATATTTTCCACCCTTTTATAATGCATAAGTACATACTATGTTGAAGTTTCGTATCAAGCATGGCAATAATGTAATTACTTGTTATAATGATGGCATTGACTTGTTGATCATATTGCTTTACAGAACAAGAAATTTCGCTCCTACACACAAAAGTTGACCTTGTGGTGACTCTTGGTGGAGATGGAACCGTCCTTTGGGTATGAGCATTTAATCTTACAGAACCTGTATTTAGGATGAGATGAGTTTCGATTGGGCATTAGAGAATCAGTTTAGATGGTAGATTGTGGTGTCATCTGTTGTGCATAGAAGCTGTGTTTAGATTTGTCTGCTTCTGCAACATGTTTTATAGTGATATTGTTTATGTTGGCAGAATCAGTTCAAATCTTGGTGCATAAATTATGACTCCGGCAGAGCTGGTGGAATAGTTAGGACCCTAACTAATATAATGACTCCGGCATTTTTCACTTCAAGTCACAAAACCCATTGTCCAGTAGTGAGCATGCAAGTACTTCACCACATTGACACCAAATTTTGATGTGCCTGTTACTGTTGATTGCTTTAACTATTGCAGCTTAATTTGTTCAATTGCCACCAATTCAGTGTGGCTGCCTTTAGACAAGAAATGCTAATCTTCCTAAGTTAGGCTACTTTATGGCATGTACATTCATCCTTATGTTGAAGTTTTTACCGGCAACATCTAATAGGGATATAATGTTTATTGTAATATATATTGTGGTCATCATGGGACTGATATTTGTCTTTAGAACTATAATCATGGAATTTGGATTTACACTGGGAGTCAATTTCTATTGGTCATTTTATTTTACCGTAGATTCTTTGGCATTAATACCTTAAGAAGCACTTATCAAGTACTTATTGTTTTGCAGGCAGCATCGATTTTCAAAGGACCTGTTCCTCCTATTGTCCCATTTTCTTTAGGATCTTTGGGCTTTATGACCCCATTTCGTATCCCTTATCTTTGAAGGATTTTCTTTTCTTAAAAGATAAAATTGATTGTCAAATTTAGCATCTGGAAATATTGGCTTTTCTCTCAGAGAATTTTGTTTTGAATAATTATACTCCTTACCTTGCCCATGTCTTACTCCACAGTGTTCTTTAACATTTTTTAGACAGTGAACACTACAGAGATTGCCTTGATTCAGTTTTAAGGGGTCCCATTAGCATAACATTAAGAAAACGGTTGCAGTGCCATGTCATTAGAGATACAGCTAAAAACAAGATTGAAACTGAAGAGCCTATACTTGTTTTGAATGAGGTTACACTCGATCGTGGAATATCGTCATACCTCACAAATTTGGAGTGCTACTGTGACAACTCCTTCGTTACATGTGTGCAAGGAGACGGATTAATTTTATCAACAACATCTGGTAGCACTGCATATTCATTAGCAGCTGGAGGATCAATGGTCCATCCACAGGCATGTTCCCCTTTGTGGTAATGTAGCTTAGGAATGTTTGGATAATGTTGAATGAGGACCCTTGGATTCATCTTAGCGTGCATTGATATTCTTAATTCTGTTGATGCAGAAGGAATCACAAATCTTAACCCTTTTATAATGTCATAAATGAGTTTCTGTGTTTGGTTGCAATATTGTGACATCCCATTTACAAGAAACAAAAATAAAATATTGATTCATCTCTGTAAATGCAGGTTCCTGGCATCCTTTTCACACCAATTTGTCCACATTCTTTATCCTTTCGGCCTCTGATACTGCCCGAGCACGTGACAGTGCGAGTTCAAATTCCTTTCAATAGCCGAAGCCCTGCCTGGGTATCCTTCGATGGCAAGGACAGGAAACAGTTAGCACCTGGTGATGCACTTGTGTGCAGCATGGCACCTTGGCCTGTTGCTACTGCATGTCAAGTTGATTCTACCGACGACTTCTTACACAGCATCCATGAAGGCCTCCACTGGAATTTGAGAAGGACTCAGTCATTTGACGGCCCTCGAGATGTCTAATTCTTTTATCAAATTAGAGAAAGCAAATCTAGCAAAACTGACATGTATGGTTCTGAGACATATTAGTGTTATATTGTAACCGTGGGGAAAGCATTAAAATGGGGTAATTTGTGTTCTTTACTGTTTTCTGCCCCGGCAGAAAAATACCAAATTCTGTAGTTAATCATTCAACTAATGGTCTAGAAAATTATAGGTGAGCAAAGTCGTAAGTCAAGAGATCAATGCTAGGAGAATTGTATTACTGGATAGACCTACTACATGAGTAGATATAAGATAAATCAAATTGTCAAAGGTGAAGCTAATATAAGTTGCCTTTTAGAAGCTTCACTCTGTCTCTGTGGGTGTGTGTGGGTGGGTTTTCTGTATTGTGTAGTACTGTGTTTTCGTGATAGGAAACTGGGGAGGAATATTGGTAGTGTTTAGCAAACAATCAATGATTAGAACTGGGATGACAAACGAAGTTAAGTAGGAGCCCTCAACAGCAGAGGCTCAGAATCAGCATCTCTACAAGGTAACTCCTTTAATCTTTACCTTGTCATCAACATTTCTTTGCTTGTGTTACACTACAAACTGTATGGAATCGACCCGGCAAAATTGTTAAAATTTCATTCACCTACCGTATGTTTGTGCGCAAAGTTCAAGTTCATATAATATATGGTTTTATAAATCATAAAAAATTTTCATTTATTTAGTTAAAAATCATGAAAAATATTGCAAAAAGATCTCAAACTAGCTACAAATGAATTATCAAAAACTTCTTTATGAGTTTTCTTTTCAGTTATATGGACTCATGTTCAAATATAGGATAGGATAGGTGAATGATATTCTCTCTACAATTAGAAACTTTTTTATTATTGTTCTTCTTTACAAGTACTGAATATGTGTTTTGAAATGTGTGATCCAGTACCAAACTGTGGTTCGCATGCAACTTCATTGCATATTTGCATTTTTACCGGCCATACTAGTCTTTGCATGTTCTCTTAACCCGAAATCTAGGATAGGGACTTGCTGTGTTATCAAGTCAACACCATATTTTCTTCTGCCCTGCCTGCATACTGTATACTTAGGAGTTGAGAGAGAGAGAGAGAGAGAGAGAGGTTCCTTGTAATTTTCAAGTCAAAAACAGCTTTTAATTAATTTCATGCTACATAAAAGCTCTTGGGACCAATATCTGTGTATCTTTGTTCAGTCTCTGCCTGACTGTTAAGTATTTGCTTTTGTGTCTGTCTTACCAAATAATTTTACCATACCCCTTCCATCTGCATCTCTAATTTATTTATTCTTCATGGAAAAAATGATATGACCATTATACCGTCATTGAGAAGAGGTGATTCCCAACTTTGACAAACAAACATACCAGTTTTCCCTCCCTCTTGACCAGCAAGAATTTGATGATCCAAAAATTTAGATTACACCATTGTTTTGATTAGCCAACAATATGGCCTGCAGCTTCACATTATACTAATGATTCCAATTCTTCCTCCAATATTGCTTCTTCTCCTACCAATGTCAGCCATATTGTTTTCAGCATTGCTGGAACTGTAAATGGGTTGAAACACAGAAAAGCTTACATTGAATCATGGTGGCGACAGAATGTAACAAGGGGTTTTCTCTTTCTAGATAGATTTCCTTCTAAAGAATTCTTACCTTGGCCTTCAACTTCTCCTTTTCGTGTCAGTGAAGACATCAGTCGTCTGAAAGCATATGAGAGAATCAAGAAATCATTTCAAGTTCGAGTGTCTCAAACAATTTTGGAGATGTTTAGAGAGGGAGATAAAGATGTGAGATGGTATGTGATGGCTGATGATGTGACAATTTTGTTGATAACTTGGTTAAGGTTCTAGCAAAATATGATCACACTCAATCCCTTTGACATTGGGACAAATTCTGAGAGTGTTGCTTCAAATTTTTATGCATCCTTCAACATGGCGTTTGATGGAGCTGGGTATGCGTTGAGTTATCCTCTCGTCCAAGCATTGGCTGCAAAGTTAGACACGTGCATCGAGAAATACCTGAACTTGTATGCCAGTGACTTAATGTTGTACTCGTGCTTGACAGATTACGGAGTTGCTCTGAAACCTGAGCAGGGTTTTCAACAGGTGATGATCTCTGTTTAATGTTTGTTTTCAAATTTTATAATTTAAAATGCGTCCACTTAATTTAAAAAATATTGCAGAAAATTTATTGCACGCACAGTTTAGGACAAAACAAGAGTACTTTTCTCGGCATAAAGTCGTCACATGCTCAACTCTTTATCTGTATTGGCAATTGCAGATTGATCTACACTATGATATATCTGGTCTTCTATCAGCTTTTCCCCAGACTCCGGTCATCACCATTCACCACCTCGACGTCATAAATCCGATCTTCCCCTCTATGTGTCGTTCTGAATCTATAAATCAGCTTATGAAGGCGGCAAAAGTTGACCATTCACGTCTCTTACAGCAAACGATCTCCTACTCAACGTACACATACGGAAATTTGTTGGCTCAAAACTTTTCAACGAAACCCCTTAAACATTCCGGCCATGGCGGAGGTGCGATAAGCCACTGCTTTACATGTTCAACACTCGGATTCTCAACAAAAATCCATGCGACGCATCCCATGTTTTCTTCTTTCATTCCATAGAGAATTCAACAGAAAATCAAGTCCTTACAACTTATGTCCGAGCATCACCGAGAAATTTACTGCCTTGTATGAATAATGTTAATATTTCTACAGATTTCATCCACAAAATTCAATTATTCTCTCCAGGAACAGCACAAAAGAAGGTTGACAAGAACTATAGAACATGAAATGATCTCTTGTATTGTATGAATCTGCCAGATGGGAAAAACAGAATGCTGCAATGTTAACAACATGGCTGATACGAATGTCGCTGATATCAAGTTAAGTGCATGTACCACAGCCGAAATTATTTCCTAAATTCAATTCAAAATTTTGATGCTCATAGCCGCATGTTTAATACTTATAATTACATACTATGCTGCCTTCAACTATTTTGCCCTTTTTATCATCCAGGTATCTGCTTCAATTTTTATGCAACTAAAAGATTGAATTCAACCTGCTTGAACTCTCATAAACTAATTTTTTTGAAGAACAAAGTAGAAACAGCTTAAAGTAGACACCACGCGCCACAGCATCATTCATATAGAAATGAAGAGGTGATTTCTAACCGGGACATATGTAGAAGCAAATTGGGGACAAACAGAAAATTATGGAATTCTCTGAAGATAAATCAACATCAAGCAAACATCAGCTGATTGGCAAAAAAAATTACAATGTTGGCTTTATGATGACTAGTTCCAAATTCCCAACATGTGTATTAAGGAAAACTAATCATTAATTGAAATATTTATACCTACTAATGCAGCTAAGCACACTTCACACTGCAAAACTCATCATTACTCAGGCAACACCTTCTCCTCCTCATGAGTCTTTTGAAGTCCTATCAAACGAGCATAGTCCACCCACCTGCCAAAGTAAATTGAAATTCGTTAGGTGACTTGTAGTTGAAAGTTATCCTTGGTACTGAAATTGCAAGAGAACAGAAACAGAATCTTACAACAATGAACCCAAGTATGTGTTGCCTGTTCGGACAGCAAAGCAAACTGCACTGAGCATGACCTTGTGCTGGTGCAGTAAAGGCTCCAAAATCCGCTGTTCAATAACACCTGCCAGTACTTGGTACCTGTTGAACACAAAATAATGTAACTAAGACATTCCAACAAGAAGTAGCCTTCAAATAAGAATATATCAGAACGAAAAGGTGAGAGAAAGAGAACATATATTAGGGAACATCTGCACATCTTGTGGGAATCAGTAATGTTCCATTATGGTCAACATGCACTTTTGTCACGTGTCAATTTAGTTTCACTCAGACAAACATTTTGAACTTTCTTGCACTTGCACATCTACCATTTCTTCGTAGAGTTGGTACACACTGCATTCGTCCAATAACCATTCATTTCAATTTACTTTATGAGTTCCGAAGATTCTTTTGCCTATCAGGATCTTGAAGAAGTGAAACCCAAAGGTTTGACCCCCTTTACTTCATAGCCGTATATATTGCTTTGAATTGCAACCCTAAGGTTTCCTCTACCAGTACTATGTCTGCATTTACTTTGGGGACTTGTACTCATCCATGCAAAGTGGCATGTGAGTTCTGCACATAATTAGTTCCTTTAGCATTTATCTCTTTAGGTCCTGCAAGTCAACATTTTTGTGATGGCAGAATGTTCAAAGGATTTTTTTTTCCGCAGCATAACATTGTCTTAGAAAAATTTACTAAAGATCTAGTTGAAGTTCTCTTACAAACCCTTTTTGATAGTCCAAAATTTAAGGCCAAACTAGCCTAATAGCTAGATATATACTTAGATATCGACAAAAAAAGAAATATGCAGTCTGAATTTTTCTCAAGTATGCCATTAGCAATCCAATTAAAAGTACATGAACAGTTATTACACAGAAAATGTACATCTAACATGCCCCATGGTACATGACAATACTAAAATTAAACTGTCAAAAGGGCTTCAGACTGACTGCATATTGTCCCAAAATAATTACATACCTTATGTGTTATCAGCATCAAAAGCAACAAAAAAGAAAGAGCAGATTAATGGATAATAGTAAACCCAGTGTTTAAACAAAGTGATTTTCATCGGAAATGGCATACCTGAGATTGCTAGAAACTGCCATGTAGACACCATATGCAACACTGGTGGAAAGTATAGGCACATTTTCTACTTCACCAGCAGAAGTCTTATCCACAGCCTTCCGTGCATTGATCAAGGCATTCGTCACAGCTGTGCCAACCTAAGACATACTAAATTCCATTAAACGCAAGCACATCAACATAGATTTTGAATTGAACGAATTATCACATAAGCACGAGAATATCTTTTAATATATGTTCGAATTATAAAATGAATTATAAAAATTATGGCATAACTGGGTAAATCAAAAATTCCATATTGCTAAATATCTTTAAACTCTTTAATGAAAAAAAATAAATATATGAATAACCAATTAACCCATTGTAGCCAAAAATGAAAATGTATTGCCAGCAGACAACTTCTATAACACATCAGAAGATTTCAACTTATTGCAAGGCCACAACATTTGACAGACATTTTCATTAACACTCCACCAGAAAACACAAAGGCATGGAGATAGGTGTTAAGACTTTGAAATTAGTAAGGCTCATTTCATGCACCTCATAATTGGATTCCATAACTGTATAAATAAGTATTTAGGCAAAAGCTAAAAGCAATTGTCAGGGACTTATTGAAATACATATGATAGATGCAAATGACAACTTCAATTGCAAAAGATAGATCAAAAAGGATTTGCAGTAACTTATCCAATGTTTAAAACTTGTAAATCAGGAGCAAGAAAATGAGAACCCTTTACTTTTTTATACATTTTTTTGCCAATTCTGGTACAGCAAAAAAATCTTCTTTTGGCTATTGCATGAGGTAATCATCTTTGTATCTACAGCAAGAATTAAGTAAAGCACATGCATCTAGTAGTATGCCTCATGTTTTGAGCAAAGAGAAACTAATATTATCACATAAGAATAATAGTTGGAGTTGATTCTGACCAAGAAAACAGTTTTCAAGTTTTTCTGGTTAGATAGGAGAACCTTAACAGGCCAAAAGAAGGTGGATCTTCAACAGAGATTTGCATCCTTAAAAGTAAAACTGTTTGCGTGCATGTGTATAGAGAAGAGGAAGGGAAGCTTTGAGTTATAATTTGGTAAGTTCTCAATAACTTGGAGAGCAATAAAAGACCCTATGAATAATGGCTTCCAGTCAATCTTGAATATGTTGTTGTTCAAAGCACATCATATGTCTGCATATTTTCCTCATTTATAGTAAAACTATTCTCTCAATCACAAACTATGGTTCAGAAAGAGAAACAAACAGTGTAAAGACAGAGAAGTTTAGATCCAAGAACCCCCTAACAGAAAAATAATAACTCACCAGAGATGAAGTGGTGCCAACTGCAAAAAGCTTTGCCCCATTACGCTGCACAACAAATATAGGTAATAAAAACAATAAGGTTTACTATTCACACTAAATTTGAGAATTTCCAATGAAACATATGAAAAAGAGAGAATATTTTCTTACTGCTATGGCACCTAATCTCTGCAACAATGAATATGAAGTTCCAGAGAGGGCCACCTGCAAACAGAATTTAAGAACCCAATAACTTTATGTAGTTTGTATTCTGAGAAACAAACTTTGCTGAATTTGGACAATACGGAACCTGAAATGCATTATCAGGACAGTTGTAGAAGAATTTGGATATAGGACCAGCATTGACAGCCACAGGTCGGAGAGCAACAGTAGGAGCAGGAAGATAAACCAGCATGAAATCAGCAATTATGGCCATTACCTGAGGAAAAAAATGAACCCAAAACTTAATTGATAGAGATAACATGAAGTGTTATGCGCAGACAATCACATATTATTGACCAGAGAAATAGATTTTTTCCAGGGATGAACAGGATTGTGATTATTGTACAACTGCAGCTTACAGAAACCGCAGTCACTTTTAATCAAATGTCTTAAACAAAAAGTTTCAGAAGACATGGCCTGAACATATGACTTTTCAGTCTCTCTTGAAAAATCATTCAGCTTATTAGTTTAGAATGGAAAATATGTGCATAAAGACCAATCTAAAAATACTGAAATTAATCAGAAATACCATGTTAATATTTTTTTCTATAAATATCCTCATGTTTTCGTCAATTCAACTATAATTGCAACCAGTCAGGAAAATCACCTTATCTCAACATCAAAAATGGCATCCACTTGGAAAACCCAATTGCATAAAAACAAGCTATCTATTGGAACCAAAAAATTCCGTGCAAAATCATGCTTGCAGCTGCATAATATAAATGTCACAGAAAAAGCAAACAATAGACTAGCTAATCAATAAAAATTGATTATAAGGAGAAAAGAACCATACCACATCCGCAAAAACAATTTCGAGCTCCTTGAAAAAATTTTCCCTTCGCCGATCATACTCTGCAGCAGTCTGGAAAATTAAAAAAGGAAAGAAAAAATAATAACAATCATTAAGATTTAGGTTCAAGGCCTCAATAAACTATGAATAATTGGAGTGCCAGCCCACAAAAACTGAGAAAGAGAGAAATAGTTAATTATTGAAGTCATCTATTATAGCATTCTATCCACAAAACAATGATTTCTCAGTTTGAACAGATTGCATACCAATGAGAGGAAATGACTCTTGACCGAGCATGTTACAGACTCCATAACTCAAAGCAATTTTTTTTAATAATCACCATGAATTATTAAATTATCAACAAGCACAAACTCTACTCAACCATGTATTTACCACCCCGCTTTGTCAATTAGTTAGTTAATATCCAATGGGAAAGGACATTCTGAAAGCATTCTCAGCTTAGTCCATTTCTCTATTAGAGTTTTTTTTTCACTGGAGAATTTATTTCATCGAACACCATGTCATGGTTGTTTCATCCATAACTCTGAGTTCTAACCTAAATTCGAAAACCTCGTCATCTGACGCAGCTCTCCCATCTAACATAACGTGTCATCGTGAGGTAATTCATAAACTACCAATCTTTTTCAAAAATGTTCTAATTCAATACATAAATAATACAACAAAATTAAGTCCAAAATGATCAAAACTGATTTAAAACAATCGCCGCAAATTTGCTTAACACTCTATAATAATCGTATCTAATACAGTGAATAAATCAAATTTTAATACTTTATCAAAATTATATCTTCGTAAAATTGGAAAACTTAACCAACATTTTCTTCATCAGAACAATCCATTGACGACCGATAAAAAAACTGACATACCTTAGTAAAAACACCAACACCACATTCTATGAAAACTTTAGCGAAAAAAAGATCATCAGCCAATAATCTCTCTTTGAACCCACCAAACTGCATCAACCAACTGAACAATCCAGACTTCTCAAGTTCAAAATACCTCGTCATAACCGCCCCTGGAATCTTCCCATCCTTGATCGCCGCCGCCAAGTCCTTTGGCAAACTTTCCAACGACCTCTTCGTTTCCGCTAACACCATCATCGCCTCCTTCCTGTTCTTGTCCCCCGCATTCTCCCCATCTCCATCATTACCACGACCACCTCCATTACCCCCATTGTTATTATTATTGTTGTTGCTATTATTATTAATGTTGTTGTCACCACCGGAGGTGGAAAAAGTGAGGAAAGGAGAGCTTTTGACGCGGTGGTAGAGGTGGGGTGAGAGAGTGGCGGCGGAGAGGCGGAAGGGAAATGGACGGTGGAGATTGACTTTAGGGATGGCGGGGTTGCTGGGTACGGAGAAAGAAGGGGCAAAGAAGCACGTGGCGACGGACATTGTTTCTGTTTACTGATTCTGGTCAGTTGTCGTCGTCGTCGTCTTCTTCTTCTTCTTCTCCTTTGTTTCTCTGACGAACGCTTTTACAGTTGCGTTAGGGAGCGTTAGTTGGGAAATGCAAGAGGGTTTGGTGGCCTATGCTTCAATCACACATTCCTACTCGCTTACGTCTCCTGTATACACCACTCTCTCTTTTTTAATTCATTTTTAATATAATTTTAAAAAATATAAATAGATTTGATTACGGGATTGGTGTAATTTTTAGATTTTGGGTACGGACAGAACGTGACGTACACGCTCTTAGACACGAGTGAATCTGTGCGGGACATTGGGGAAGGTTGGCAGAGTACACAGTGACCAAGTATGGCAGTGGTTAACACGCGCAAGAAACTGTGGGCGATTTTTTTAAAGTTATTTTTTAATCTAAAAATATATTAAACAAAAGTCATACTAAATCAATATTTGCATTTCCATCCTTTAATATTCATTATTTCAAAATATTCCCCAACTCTTTCTGAATATCCTTTAATACCCTATGAATTTGACCTTTGCTATGCCATCTATCCTTTTTTTCAACTTCTCGTGAACAAAAAATAAATAAATCTGCCATCAAAGAAGAATCCAATACCCATTTTCCAAAAAGAAAAAAAATATATCTCTTCTATATCTTAATTTATATTTTACTAAGTTAATGAAATACAAATACTTATAATTATCTATAAATGAATTCAATTAATTATATAGTTGGAAGTATAATTTTTTTGATATATTTTAGTCATAATTATGTTATGCTACAACAACATGTATCGTATATTTTTTTTAATTTTTATTTGTTAAATTATAAAAAAAAATTTAAGAATTATAATTTTTAAAAAAAAATAAAAAAAGTAAATAATTGTAAAATACATTCACGTATTTATGTATCGTATTTCTATTTTTTTTTAGGTAATATGTAAATTGTATTTTAAAATAAAAAGAATTAAAAAGTTGAAAATTCTAAAAAGAAATAGCTTTTTTCAATGGGAAGAGGAAACCATAAAAAATGAAGCAAATGAAAATGACAAGAAGCTGAATTTTCGGCAACACATTTGCACTTGAATTCCAACAATAATAACAACATTACAATCACAATCATACCATCAGCACTCACCTGTCAACAACAAAGACATATAAATTCCAAAATCAAAATGTTTATTGCATACTTTTTCTATATTTGCTTACATTGTGAATAATTTCCCAACGTTTTTATAATTTATTAAATAAGTTATATAGTATAGGTTTCGATTATATTTGCTAGTGATTTAAATTGCTTCCATTTGAGAATAGTTATTGGTTTTCCGACAACTTTTTCAAGGTGATGCGACTTATCTGCCATACCTGTTTCTCACCATTCCTTTGTTCTCGTCTTGACGCCAACACGCTGGAACTCCATATTCACTCTTCAGGAAATCACAACTCCTGTTAACCCAGTGCAATATCTCTCTTCCTTGCCAAGCTGAACTTCTTTTCCTTCCATCATGCAGTGCAGAAGAGCTTCAAGATTGTGTGCGCAGCCAAAGTCTTTCGTTATGTTTTAAAAATGGACTCTGTGTGATCCAATGCTAATTCAACACCAACATGAGCATAACTCCGTGGGAAACTTGTAGTTTCTTCTAAATATTTCTGAAATTGAAGCTTCTCGTTGGCGAAAATTCCAGGCACTGTTGGTACTTTGTCGTGGACATTGACAACTCTGAGCACTTTCACTTCAAGCTCATCACACCGTTCCTTGAACTTCAGATTGCCGACTCAAGGCCCCGCAAAAGAGTAAACACTGATCGGAACTCTCATGCATCGTTTATGATGTTTAATCCTAACTCTGCAACAGCATAAGCATTAATTATAGCCAAAGCTGCTCCAAGGCTATAGCCCGTAAATGTCATGCTAATCTCTTCTCCATCGTAATCCTCGAGAAGCCGCTTGATTTCAGCTAGAACTTGTTCACGAGCAGAAAATGAGCAGAACTTATAGTTGTTTTCTTTTTCTGTATACAAATCATGAAAACCTAACTCGATTTTGATTGAGGGGTCGTTTGTAAAATTTACTGGATGAAGAATATCTTGAGATCGTAAATCCATTCAAGATACGTGACCGTACCCCTCCATGCAACAACTATATCTCTTCATCCCAGCCGTTTGATCTTCTCTTCATCAGTCGTTACAGCGATGTAGCCCATCCAGTTTGCATGAGTGCTTCACACACTGCTTAGCTTTGATTTTTTTAAAAAGTTTGGAAGATTAATGTTTGAGGTTGCATGGAGCTACCTGCGAATTTGGTAGCCATGATCAAACCTGTCAAGCGTTTCAAAGAAACGAGCTCCTTAGTATTTGCATGTACCACAATACTTGGAGTGAGGATCAAAGTCTAAAGAATCATAGCAAGCTTTAGAAAATTCACCATAGCGAATGATCTCTACGCGGCGATGGGAAATTTATGAGTCTAGTAATCCTTCCCAGTCCTGGGCAGGATTGAGCAGCGTTGTACTGTCGTTTGTGTGTCGATTAAAGAACACATTAAATGTGATGGAGGTGAAAGCTGGTACCAGGACCAGGACCAATCTACATGAAATGAGCTTAAATTCACAGCTTAATCTGTTGGGTTGGTGTCGAAATTGAAGCGTACCCAAGTGACACAGAGTTAACATTTAGGGTGCATGAGAATGAGACTAGAAGAAATTACTCGTACTGATTATTTGATGGCCACATTTAAAAAGCCGCCGGTTTATAATCAGTTGAGTTGTATTATAGCTATAATCTTTCTTTTCTCTTTATATTGTATGCATATTCATGTTCAATTACTTCACCATTAAATCCAAATTAATTCTAGCTTATGAAATTAAACATATTGAAGGCTGCCCTCATCGACATAACGGTGTTTGCAGTGAGCGTTGGATTGCCCATGCATGGGCAAAATTCAGCATGATTTATATACTCCCATCACTCATTTAATAAAGCAAATAATTATTATAGAAATTACATTTTCTAATTCTGTTTTCTTAATGCAGAAAGCATATAGCTAGATAGACACAAGCACATATATACATATCATGTTTAATTATTTCATCAGAAGCAAGCTGAATCTAGCCATGTAGAGTGTATAACTGATGCAATAAGTTTAATGATGAGTGAAACTAGAGCTAGTTACTAAAGAAATAAAAGATCTTTGTTTCGCTAAACTCGATGATGAAGATGAAGATGATTGGGAGTTGCTACTTCATTCTTCTAGATACTACTTTGTGTCTGTGGAATGGATAATACACTACTAATCACTCTAGTTTTAGCAAAATTTCATTTACATTTATCACATGTTTACTCTTGAAACTATCCCAACAATATTCCAGGAGTAGCATATTCCAGAATGATACCCTTCCAGCTAACACACTTGGACAATCCCAGTAAACCATATTTATTCTTGAAAACAAGACAACTAAAATAAAAATGCTTAGTGAATACTCATTTTTGCTTAAAATTTAATGTTTACCCTACATCCACTCATCATTAACTGACAATTTGTTATTCCAAGTACAACACCTCATCCCAAAATCCTAAATTTCACACTAAACCTAGAGATATCAGGACTTGTGCAACTCAACATGGTTAAAACTACCATTAACCTTTTCTTCCAACACTCTACAATCACAGCTCAATCCTGTAAAGGCTTCAATTGCTATGATAGAGATATTAGGACAGTGAAAGTCTCTTTTTCCCTGTTTCACTTTCAGGTTACTGGTGCATGCATTCCATGCATGAAAATTTATCCCCTAGTTTGAATTCAAATAAGACCAAATTGGAAGTTGAAAAATCAAATAAGCAACAAAAACATGGATCTGTACCTTCGGAAAAATCACTGCAACAATGGTTATCAAGATATCATGAGATTGCAGTACTGCATATAAAACCAAAAACTTTTGATGGCACCATTCAATGAAATATGGAGACAGTTACAAGAATGGCTAGCAAGTTCCATGTGCATGGCAAGTTGAAAGCAACAAAAACAAAATCCATTATAAAGGGAAGATATGCAACTTCAAGCTTCGGAGCTAGATTTGACAATAAAATTCTGGCGGCTGATGGGGTTCATCACAACAGGAGGCCCTGCAACACGAGGCCATGCTTGGAATTTCTTGTCGGTCTCTTCCCACCACCCCTTGTTTGAAACAGTTGAAGGGGTGGTACCTGATTATCAAAATAATGACAGAGTTCAAACACCCAGATATGCTTGTAAATAAAGCCATAGCAACGTCATTAGCAAAGTTTTTTTTACCTCCAAAAATCTTCTTGTCAGAAATTAACTGATCACATACATAAGCAACAGCAAATGATCCTACAATAGATCCTAAGGCGTACTTTGTTGCCATTTTAAAACTGCAATAGTCACAAATATCTGTCAGACAAAATAATAAATGTTATATGGCCTCAAACACACATCAACAGGTGCATTATCAGCATGATTTTCCAGAATGACTAAATAGGATAAAATAAGGGCATCACAATGTAGAAAATGATTACCAGTCCTCCATCAAGCTAATACAATTCAGCAAAACTACAATGTTCAAGGAAGAAACAAAAGGCACAAAGCTATCTCCAATTCTCCCTCGGGCCTATTTGATATGATTGAGCAAACCATATGATGAAATAAATCTTATTTTTTCGGGTCCTTAGGGAGGGGAAATGGGGACATTTTGAAACCCAAAAAGCTATAGAAGATGGATAAAGGGCTTCTCGAAAATATATATTTGGGAAATTGGCTGGGAGAATTAGAGGTTGTTTACCAATAGTTTGTCCAAACACAATTTAGCCACTTACAAAAGCTAGAGCATTTATCTTTTGCAGATAAAATTGTTCTACATATATTTTGTTTCTTCCCCAAATTTGATAGGCTGCCTTATTTCAGTCAATCATCCACAAACATAAACAATACAGACCCATCTGTTGATTTATCTTAAATCAAAACCCGAACAAAGTCAATCACATAATTTGGACCATAACCCAAATTTAAAATTACGATATTTTTCCTCATTTTTCAACAAACAAACAGATCATTTACTTAATTTCATTATTTTATTCATTTTTTAAAAGAAAAGCCCTTTAAAATGTATTCAAATAAACCCACAACAGATTACACAACATAAAACAAATAAAAAGACTCAAACAAGTAAAATCCCTAGAAATCAAAACCACCCACAGCCTCAAATCAATTGCAGATTCAACAATCTTACCACAAAAACGATCTGCAGAGAAACGGCTGTACAAAAAATAAATAAAAATAAAACGAAGGAGAAAAAACACTAACCGGTAATCAAAATTCGTGTGCTTCTGCGCTGGCCGGAGCAAATGGAGAAGTATTTATACGTGGAAATCCGCAAACTGGTGTAATCCGAGGGTCGACCCGGGCCTATTAATTCGGCCCATAATGGAGCTTTACTTGCCCAGCCCATGTTAATGTTTGTACTTGTCTTTACAAACTTGCCGAGTAATATACTTCCTAAGCAGTATAATTTAAAATAATAACAAAAGATTCGGATTAAGTGTTCAGTTTTTTAAAAAAGATTGATTGAATATTTTATATTTTTATATTAATTATACAAATTAAATTCAATGTTAAAATATTAAATCGAGTATTGATAAAATGACTCATAAATCGAGATATAATTTATTTATTTTTTAATTTAAAAAAGACAAAAAGATGATAAATATTTGTTAAAAGAAAATCAACACTAAAAGGTTGGAAAACCAAAGGTGGTGATTTCTCCTAGTGAAAAACCTTCAGGCCAACACTATAGCTAAGAAGTTTTACATGGAATGCTATGCATAATTCTCCCTTTCAGAACTTTTTCTCTGCATTGCAATGCAGAGGATAAACAACTGCTTTGCTGTTCTGCCTTACTAATGGCGACAAGTTGCCGATATCTCCTAATGGTGATTGTTTTTGAGCCATGAATTTTCTTCTTCCATCACGTAACAACTCTCTCTGCCTGGTGACATTGTCATTTTTGCGATGATTTTCCTTCAAGCGACAAACTAGGACCCGTTTCTCCATCTCATTTTGAGCATCCACGGGGAGTGGTGGTGAAGTTTTTCCCCCTGATGGTTCAGTAAGTTGTTCCTCCTTCAACCATTCAATCTCCTTTTGCAGCATGGTGGCTTGTGCTCGTAGCTCATTTGCCTTGGTTTCAAAAGAGTGAGCCTTTTGTTTCCATTCTTGTACCTAACGAAAAATCAAAACATTTAATTGAGTACAACATTTTTTTGAGAAAAGTTAGAAAGAAAATTGCAAAATTTTTCCCTTCCTCTACCAAATCAATGTCGTTGCATATCATGCAAAAATAGGAAATGCAGGAAATGGTGGAAGAAGAACTTACCACAGACACCAAAGACTGGTTCTGATGATCTGAATCAAGTGCACGATTCTCCCAAAAATCTCGAGACGCTTGCAATTCTTCCATCTCAGCCCTCACCTCCCTCAGCATCTCTTGCATTTGAGACCACTGTTCTGTTTCAGCTCGAACTTGCTCCACTATCCTTCGCACTACAGCCTTGCAGTGTCCTGAACATACTTTTTCCTCCTGCCAAAGAAATTCCTGTCAATCTCTAGACAGTAAATAGAAGAACACCACTGCATATTTCCTAAATAATTACAGGGACTCTCAATATCACAGAGCAAACTCGTCTGGTGAAACTTGTATCACTCCCTACTCCCAGGCATCCAGCACATTAACCAAGTATGTATCGCAATCAACACAATGCTTTACAACACTTACCTTTGTCTACTCAATCATGCTAATTGATAACGAGTTGTTTGATCATATAGAAGAGGTTTCTGCTAGAAAAATTATTTCATCTGATAAGTATCACCCATTTCACTTCTAGTAAATCATTTTGCCTAACAAAATGCCAACTCCGTGTCACCCAGTTTGTTACTAATATCAGACATCCGGAAATTTATCCCAAATTGTAAATGCCGGATTCTATTTAATCTTTCTAAGAATCAACACAACTAAAGAACTAGATTGGCATCCACTTGGACTCACTTCTATTCAATCAAGTATGTGATCCAAAACAAAATTAGCCTAACTACGAAACCATGCCTGGGTAGACTTTGCAGCTCTTGGTCCAGCAACATAATCAGCGGTGACAAACTAGAGACTTTTACCTTGTATGGCTGTCGTTTTGGTGATGGGGGTATGTCAGGAACTTGAATTCGCTTAGAAGTGGAGGCAGAACTCGCGGTAGAACTGTTTGATGTAGACAGCATTGAACCATATTCCTCCTTCATTCTGGCCAACCGCAGCCCCTTTGACAGTCCCTCCATTCTCCTTCTCAGAATCTCCATCTGCACATAATTCTCAAATCATAATTAAGCAGCTGAAACAAAGGAATACGATGTAATATTAGTAACACATTCTAGTACAAATTTAAATAAAAGGAGAAATCCATTCTTACATGGCAGCTATCGCTTGATACGAAGCTCTCTTCAACTCCGCTACTTGTTTTAACTGACAAACTTGCTTCTGCCATCTCTCGAATTTCCGTACCACATGCCTCATCCGATATTTCTCCAACCTTAACTAGCCTTCTTTGAAGAAGAGGTGCTTGTTTATCAAAATTAATACAGCTTTTAACCGCTAAATGCTTGAATCCTGATCTTCTTTGCAGCTTCTCCAGTTTCTCTGTCAAATTTTTTATCTCTTCTTCCAACACTACGATCACATTCTCCCCATCACAAATCTTATTTCTTCCCTACAAACACATCACCACTTCAAAGCTAATTAATTTGATAATTAATTATATTAAATAAATAATGAGAGATTACAATGAAACGGGTTTAAAACAAACAGTAAAGTTAAGTTAATAAGCGTAAACAAACAAAGATAACGACAGTTTCCTTTTGTTTTCCCAGATTTTCTCAGAAATCAAACATACCCATGAAACCCATTTAAACTGCAAAATAAAAAAAATAAAAGGCAGAATGCAAAGCAAGAGAGAGAGAGACTAACAGAAACCAGAGTTTGAACAGCAGATCTCAGGATTCTCTCAATCTGAACTCTTCTCCTCTCCATTTTCTTAACAGCAACTTCTCTTTCGATTTTCAAAAGATTACACTCAGCTCTCAACATTTCGGCCTGAAACCTCCATTTCTCTACCTCCACATCAACAACGCCGTAATAACTCTCTCTAATTTCCTCCACTCTCCCCCTCCTTTCCTCGCAATCACCACTTCCATTCACCAATACAACTGGAACGTTAACCCCTCTTGAAAATTCCCTCTCCTGATCAAACAACACCTCAAGTTTCCCAGTCCTTTCCCTAATTTGTTTCCCAGGAAAATTACTCTTCACCAACTTCTTCCTCGGCCTGCGGGGTAACTGCAGGATTCTTGGCGTTTGTTGCGATTGCTGCTGGTATTGCCATTTCGGCCTCCTCGTTGCTGACATTTTCTCCATGCAAGAGAGAAAACTAAACCACAGTACTTGGTTCTTTCTCAGTTTGAAAAACTTTTAGTTAGAGCTGAGAAAGTGATAGTTTGGACATTCAGAATTAAATTTATCAACTTTTAAACAAGAACAAGACAATAAGAAGAGGGCCAAATACAGCTTCAGAAATGAACCAATTGCAACAGTTGTTAGTGCAAACTGCAGAGAAAAGTTCACAGTACACAGTACATAAATATATAAATGGGAAAAAGAGCTGCCATTGGTGACGAGAAGAGAGAAAATAAAGAGAGGCGTGCAACCTCGTTTGGAGGAACGAACAGAGATTTCAAATGAAAGCTGGTGTAATTTATTTTCATTGGAGAACTGAAAAGAAGAATATACATGTGGGATTTTTTAAATGGCGAGCAGTAATAACATTGACATTCATGAATTTAAACGGAGAGCGTAGGAGGAAGAAGACAAAAGAGGGAAAACAAAGGAACCAGTTTGTATCATTATTAACATCGCAGAAATTGCCGAGTTTGCAGCTGCACCATGCTGACACAGAAACAATTCAAACTTCATCAACTCAACATGACATTGCAAATGATTAAAGATTTCGATTAATTAAAATAAAAATATCCTCCTGCTTGCCGTTAAAGGCAGTATAGTTAATAATTAATTAATTAATTATTGTTAATTAAATTACAGAGAGAAAGTGAGAGTGAGACTGACAAGGGCTTATGCTTTCTTTTCTTTCTTCTGCAGTTGACTAATCTTCAAGTTGTATGCATGCATAGTTTAAAAAAAACTGTTACATTTACAAGAGTTGTGATTATCTTCCATGCATGCAATGGACAAGGTTTGCATTATAAAATTGGTAGTGTTTGGACACGAGGAATCTATTTTAATTCTCTAAGAATTCAAACTTTTTCTATTTGTTTCCTATATTCCTTGATGCATTGTATTAATTAACTAATATTATTATATTATAATTATGGGAAATTTATTAATTTATTAATACACAGTAATATTTAGTCACATGACGCTGACTGGCAGCGTAGGATAATTCCCGTACCCGGCGTGTTCCCCGCCGATTTTATCGTTTTCTTGTTGTCAATTTCCCGATTATTTGAATTATGAGAATCCGAATGTAAATCAGCACCTGACTTTCTGAAACGACAGCGTTATAGTGCCGTGTTTCTGTACGTAGCACTCAAGACTAAGTGTCCTTCAACTCTCGCTCTCTCTCTCTCACACACGTATTTGATCTATAATTTTATTTTATTTTATTTATTATAATTAATATTATTATTAATGGTTATTTTTAATTTTTAAATTTTGGAAATTAAAATTAAGCGCACAGGAAAATAATTTCACAAAAAATTTGGCACTTAAAATAGAGTATTAATGACCACGAGTGTTAGTCAAGATAAAAGGCAACACGTGGCAAAAACCCATTTGTTCAAATATTTTTTAAAGATAAGCAAATGGATTATGGGCTTGGAACAGTCTTCCTTGGAAGCCATTTTCATACTGACTAATGCCTAATGAACTAATTCAGCATCTCCGTCCATTTTTTTGACAACACACAAAACACTTTGCAACAGGGGAAACACGGCAAGCAGAAACACATGGCAGAGATGGCTTCAATGACAATCGCAGCAACCTCGTTACTGCCCACAAACTTAGCCAAAAACCCGGCTACAACGGCAAGAAGAGGATTCGTTTTTGTGGCCAAGGCATCATCAACAGCAACAGAAGCAGAACAAATCAGCAGCAGCAACGGGAGAAGAGAACTTGTGTTTGCCGCAGCAGCTGCTGTTGCTGCTTGCTCCATTGCGAAAGTTGCCATGGCTGATGAGCCAAAACCAGGGACTCCGGAAGCAAAGAAGAAGTATGCGCCTATTTGTGTGACAATGCCAACAGCTAGAATCTGTCGCAAGTGAGAAATTTTATTGTGATGTTGATTTTGTGTCTAAATTGGTGATCTCAGAGACTAGTGCAAAGGCTGTAAGCAGCATCTCCGTCTCTTGTGATTGGAGAATCCTGTTTGTTTATTCGTCTCCTTGCATAATCCTTTGCCCCCACTTTTGATCTTGTCAATTTCCATGCAGATCTACATGAGCACAATTTCAACATAATCCTCTCTGAAATTGCTGTGAAAAGTTCAATCCCTAACCTTTGTAGATTATCAAAGATATGTCTGATCATGTTATCTACATTTATCAAAAAGTCCAATTAATCAAGGCATATAATATATTTTCTCGAATATTTTCCATTACCAAGATGCAACTCCATGACGTTACAATATATGCAACTACGAGTCTGATTGAAAGTTCTAAATTAAAAAAAAATCGTTAAAATGTATAAATAGGAACTTGAAAATTTAATTTAGTAGCAGTGCCAAAAGGACGTTAGGAAGAATTTAACACAAATTTTATCTAAATAGAAAAGAGAGGCAGAAATTCCAAAATTTTGTAAGTTTATTGATCAAGACAATAAAAATTTCCCGATAAATAAATAGTTTTGCTCAACAATACAGCTGATAAAAATGAAAGAAGCAAAGTAGTATCGGCGAATTTGAACAATTCGACCAGGCAAAGCTAGTCAGTAATAGGTCTTCGAAATTCACAGAAGCTGGCCGTCAAGAAATGCACGGCAAGAATCCTAAAAGCCTCTTGCATTCCAACAGTTAGAAGTACAAGTGGGTCATAATTTGTAGGACGGGAAACCGAGAAACAAATTGATGATCAAACACCTGAAAGTAACAGACATTTCATTTCAGCCGATGATAAGATGGGGAAGTTTTAATTTAACAAACTCAGGGGAATAGGATACAAGGGTGGGTAGCAAAGGTTTTGTACTTTCATTAAGCAAAGAAAAAAAAAGAGAGAAACACTCAGAAAAACAAAACTTATAGATACAAGACCATAACAGAACCTGCTATCAGTCTGTTCCAGCTGTTACCAAGTGATAATTAAATGGAGAGTGGGGGAAAGAAAGAGAGAAGATTGACTCTTCCATGGCTAACTCATTCACCTTTGCCATTTTGATGAGAGGTGACAAAATTGCGAATAACTTCTATAGCCAACTGATGAGCACTTTTGTTCTGCAGCTTGCCAAGTTCATCCATAGCTTCATATGTCTCCTTATCAGCAAAAAGTTTTAGGTTGTACCTTGACAATGCTTTTACTGGACCTTCCCATTTCTCTACCAGTTCTTGAAGCTTTTCAAATCCCTGCTTCATTAATCAAATTGCAATGGACGTGAATACTAGGCTACCTTACCGGTTAACAAAAAGTTTTCAATGCAGCAAGAAAATATGAAACCAGACTAGCCATTTCTACAATGCCCCTAAATATTCAAAAACAATAGGAAAATGCCAATTGCTCACCATGCGGTTTGTGAATTCACCAAATGATTCTTCTTTGGTTTGTCGTTTGTGTTTCCAGTAATAGAATAAAGGTTCAAAAACTTTTTCTAAATCATGAATCTTAACCTTATTCATGAAGCTTCTTGCCAGTGAGGTTTGATTGGGAGTTCCTCCAAGCCATATCTGTTTTTAACCGCACAACAGGATGTTCATTGTACAAGCATTTGCATAAAGAAAGTGAAAAGAAGGATCAGATTAATGCTTGAAATACCTGATAGCTGTTTGGACCATCACCAACCAGTCCAAGTTCTGCCATGTATGGTCTAGCACAACCATTAGGGCAGCCAGTTATCCTAATTACCACTGATTCTTTGTACTTGAGACCAACCTGGTATCACAAAGGTCATGGTGTCAGTTCATCTTGCACTGCTAAGACACAAAAAAAAGTTGATTCACCACCTTTATCAAGCACTTGGATGATTCTTCTGACATATGTTCAGTTATGTACCTTCTCAAATACAGCTCGAACCCTCTTAAGTATGTCAGGTATGCCTCGTTCTGCCTCAGTTATTGCAAGTGGGCAAAGCGGCATAGCAGGGCATGCCATTGCAGTTATGTTGAGGGGGTCTACATATCTAGGAAGCTGTAAACAACCAAGCTAAGGTCAAAATCATTAAACAGTAGTCCACGAACCAAAAAAGGGAAAAGGAAAACACAATCAAAAAAATATTAGGACATATTAAAAAAAAAGAAAGCCAATAAATCATTTCAAACATTATTGTTATCCCTAAACCATTTTTAGACACAGCATAAGACAAAACAGGATGCAATCTATAATGTCTTACGTACAAACTAAATTAAATTGGTGAAACAATCCATACTGTAAAAATTATATGATTGAAACTGCTGGAAAACTCACTATGTAAAACTAGGACAGTATCTGTTTTGAATACAATTATTATTGGATATTTGTACATTTATCTTCATCCTTTACAAAACAAATGCATGTTTTTCTCATCCTGAGACCTCATTATTTGTCATATTTCATGTATAAATTAGTTGGCCTTAAATTTTTTTTTACTGAGCTCAAGTTGTGGGTTCTTCAGATATGAGTGCCACCGAAAAACAAGTCTATGATAATAAATCAACCCAATAAAAAAAAATCATCTAACATTCAAGTCGTTACCACCACCATCCTTCAATTTAAGCTTCTTAAAAGAATGCACCATTCATGTGCAGCCCTCGTTGAATTGTATTGAAAAAGAATCAGTATAGACAGAACATTGTGTAGGCATGCACCGCTTACCAGCAGACCAGCCTGTGCGAGAGTTGTGGTGATGGGACGCTTCCATGCTTTGTGAATATCACACAAGATAATGTTCTGGTTTGGTGTGATACGCACATTTAAGTTATACTTCTCTATTATCTCTCTCAATGTCCTCTTCATTTTACCCCCAATACGGCCATTATCAATGTGGAGTCCACAAAATAAACCACCATCGCCCTGTGCACAGTTTTCCATTTGTCATAATCAGACCAAAAATGTAAATGATAATTTTCTCAATTAAATCACCTTAGGAAGTATCTCTTACACCAATAGAACTAACCTGCTCATGCCATCCCAAGAAACTTTTAAATTCCCACTCAGGCAACTCATGGAAAGGCTCAAATTTCTTTCCATAATATTGCTCAACAACACTTCTAAACTTTTCAACTCCCCAGGAGCTGATCAAATATTTCATTCTACTATACTTGCGATCATCTCTCCTCCCATGTTCTCTTTGTGTTACAACAACAGCTTTCACTGCATACAAAATGTCCTCTTTTGGCACATAGCCCAATGGTTCTCCTAGACGGGGAAATGTGGTTTCCAACCGATGCGTTCTTCCCATACCACCACCAACCTGCAACATAAATTGTAAGGAGAAAAAAAAACACTGCAGTCTACAAAGTCAAAATTAAATAATTGCTTGGGCACAAGTGTATCATACATATATGTTGAATCCCTGAGGCTCTCCCATTTTCATCAGAAACAACGACAACACCAATATCATTAGTAAGAATGTCAACTGAGTTATCTGTTGGCACAGTTACAGCAATTTTGAACTTCCTTGGCAAGAACTGAGTTCCATAAATGGGCTCAGGAGAATCAGGGAAATTCGTTCTGTGAGAATTATCATTCCGCGCCTTCACTACTTCAGGTGGTTCTGCTGTCATGACTTGCTCCCCGTCCACCCACATATCATAGTAGAAACCTGACTGTGGAGTTAGGAGAGCAGCAATGTTCTCTGCTGTTTTCTGTGCAAATAAGTAATCTTTCCTCACCAGAGGAGCAGGAGGAGCTAGGACATTCCTATTAAGATCACCACACGCACCAAGAGTTGAACCCATACTTCTAATAATACTACTCATTACTGTCTTGAGGTCCTTCTTCAGAACACCGTGGAGCTGAAAAGTTTGTCTGGTAGTCAAACGCAGTGTACCAATACCAAACTGATCGGCAAGATTGTCCATGGTCACGTAGAGTTGGTTTGAGACTTTCCCGCAAGGATTCTTAGTTCGAAGCATAAATGAATAAGATCTTGCGCCACGTTCATCTCTATTATACTGCTGGTAGCTTCCATGGAACTTGATTAATTGAGTGGCAGACTCATTTACATTAGGGGCATCTGTCAACAACTCCTCATTAAGAGGGTATCTTATGAAATTACTTTGTTCTTTGATTATTTCCACCTTACTACGCTTAGTCTCAGTCTCCGGCTTTACTGGCTGCGAAAGCAAACACTTTGCTTACTAAAGAATTAAAGATTCACATTGACAACATACTTATAATGAGAATGGCAACAAGCAATAAAAACAATATATAATGATCTCAGTGTGAGCAAAAGCATTGGGACAAAAGGTACATGTAAAATGCATTCGATTAAACCCATACAGATTTTGGGAGCATCCCAGAAATACCACAAAAATCAACGTATTAGGAAAACAGAGAATATGTTTCATCCCATGAAAATAGACCTAATAAAGAATTCCTAATATCTTTGACGAAGTAGCAGTCAACAACTTTGACTCAAATACTGTTTTCACGGAATGGTTTAACGAAGCAGCAGTCAAGGTCTTTGACTCGTACTGTTTTCAAACTAGTCACCAAACACAATATCTTGCGAATCTTAAATTCAATCTTCCAATTTTAGTTCTGCAAAAGATTTTTATGAAAAAAAATCTCAGAATATCGAAAGTGAAAGAAAAATCAATCCATCCTAAGAAGTTCATATGCGGGCGAATCGACTTTCTAAAGCATACAAAACGACACCGTGCCTTACTTTTCAACTAAAAAAGCTCAAGAAAAAATATTTTAAAAAATGCTCAAAAATCTGACCGTGGACACAGCTCTGACGAGCGTACTCCTCGACGCGTACGGAACGGGGAAGACGCGCAGATTGCGAGACAGAGCGGCAGAAGAATGCGACGATTTCAATCCGATAAACCTCCGGAACTGAATCTTCGGATCGTTTGGTATGACGGTGTTGGCAGCTCCGAACGAGGTCGCCATGGCCCTGAAAAGTCAGAAGCTCAATCTGCGTAAATGAAAGCGGCGTTGAGAAGGGGTAGATTTTGAGCAGAAATGAGAGAACCTGTGTAACTGCTGGATTTTAATTGAGTTGAATCGGATGGCCACAGAACGCAGCCGTCACGTGCCTGACACGGGCTAACTTGTTGGATTTTGTATGTATTTGCGAGTGGCAACCACGCTTTTGTCATTTTCCCCTGGATATGTAATGTTTTTTTATTAACCAAGATTAGGACAATTAATTAATGATTAAATTTAATTTAATAAACGAACCAATGACACTGATGAAGTATTTTCATCTAATTTTTTGTTTATTTTTGACAATTTATTTTATTTTTTATTAATTAAATTATTAATTTGTTAAAATATAATCTACTTCAGTTTAATCATAATGTAACAAAATATCGAACCAATAGTTACAGCATTGCATAACACGGGATTGTGCGAGCGCGTGTAGATATGCGCGTAATGGGTGAACAGATAAAGCATTACGAATGTGAAACCAAAATTGGATACTATGATACATTGAACCTGGACGCAATCACGTTTCAATCCCAAGGATTAGTGGCTACACCGGTCAATGAAAAACTTTTAAAACAATTATTAGAAATTGAAAAACACAAGTATTGACGTCAATAAAATAAATGAGAAATAACTGTCAGACCCTTAATTTGTCATATTTTTTTAATATAAACTTAGATATTATATTCATATCAAATAAGTCTGACTACGAAACTAAATGCGAAATAACATTCAGACCCTTACCTTGTCAAATTTATAAATAGAAACTTGGATATTAAATTGATATCGAATAAGTCTGTCTATTAAGTATGGCAACAAGAAGTTACATTCCCCCACCGCGCCCCTCCTTTTTGGAAAGATTTCTTTTTGAAATGAGAATTTCTATTTTAATAAATAAAATAATAAATATATTATATCAAAAATTAAATAAAAATATTTTTAATTCTCATCAGGTTAAATATAACTCTTAAGGGAGGTAAATATTACTAGGAGATATGTTAGCATATTAAGATATTGATTTCAATTCTTATCACGTTAAAGATCCTTCAGAAGATGAGAAATCACCTGTTCTTTTTGTTTAAACTGTAGATTATGTTCCGCCATCTCACCGCCGTTCGGATTTGGGTACGGGTTCAGCTTTCAGCATCATAGTTGATCGTTTTCTGTCTTCACTCCTACTGTTTTCTGGCTAACTGAGTCCCCGCTTATGGTAGCATTATCTTCAGATTCAATATTGCCTGCTTTCAGTTTTTCCTGCTGCATATCTGGATTCAGATCAGCAAATACTTCGAAAGACTCCTCACTATCCGCTTTTGAGACTAATTTTCTATCACAGTGATTTTTTATAGCATCAACATCTGTAATTTTTTCACTTATCACTTCTACTACATTTTCAGCCTGCTTTAATTTGCCTGCCAAATCTCCACTGATTTTGGCATCCTCAGCAATGAGATCTGATGTTGTAGCGTGAGCTTCGCTTGTCACACCATAATTACTTCAGTTTTGGCAGGCAATTACAGCATGGCCAATTTCTTCAAAAGCTTCAGTTTTGTCATTCTCTTTCTGATGATTCAACTTAACAGCTTCTTCAGTTTTGATATCACCACGCGCCATGTAATCGGTTTTGAGATCTTCACAGTAGTACTCCTTTTTTTCTTTTCTTTAGACTTCCAAAAGTTTTCAACAACATGGAGTCATCAGACTCAGTTTTTTCGTTCTCTTTGGTGTCATCATTGTCAGAACCCATCTTTTTATCATCAGAATTCAGCCTTAGTTGAACAGCTATTGCAGTAAGAGGTTTAGAATCATCAGAATCACCAAACCGACAAAGGAAATCATAAGTCAAAGGAGTCCTGCACATTCCTAATCCAAGACCTTAGTCCCCGCGCATGGAAGCAAGAAACAGCAGCAGCTTCCCACCCGGAGTTTGCAGCTCCTCATGGTTGTCCAGCAGCTCAATAGCATCGGCGGCGGCACCAGGCCACTCCTTGCAGCTCATGTCAGACTCAGTAATTTGCCTAACCGATAGGAAAGTCTTCACCACAGAGACAGGAGGATCGCGGATTAAGGTAAGCACATGGCTCAGCCAATTCGCAACCAAGCCTTGCATCCAGTTCTCTTCGTCCTCATCGGGATCAATATCCATTGTGCATATGAGATGCAGACGAATCAGAAAGACCCTCTTCACCATTGCCTCAAATGCTGCAACGCGCTTGTGGCCTAAGGCGACTTCGTCTCTCAGATTGGCAAGTGTTCTCTCCACAGTGGCGATGGTGTCATCTTGCTCCATGCATTTTTTTGCGACCCTAGCATTATGGGAACAACCTCCGGCAGCGGAAGCAGCGGTGTCCTTTGGAGGCGATGGGAGGGGAATGCGGAGAGGTGTTGGTGCAATGGCCTTCTTCCCGGCGGCCGCCTTCTTGAAGTGAGCTATAAGCTTCTTAGCTGATTGATGAATATAGGAGAGAGCAGCGAGGCATCCTTCCAATCAACCAGAGGTTTTTTATTCAGTAGCTTTGGAAATTGATGGTGCCATTTCTTCAGAACACGCGGAAAAAAAACAGTAGGCTATATACTGAAGACAATGAGGAGAAAGATCTCTCATCCATCAACGGCCAATTACTACTGCAGCATATAATTACAAATACAAGCTCAGGCAAAAGAATCAGATCCGCAGAGAATCCTGATCAAGAAATGAACCCAGCTTATAATTTGGCATCGGGAACTCGCATTTGTCATGAAGAAAGGAAGAAACCGTAAAAGCCATGCCTTGTACTAAAAACATATTATGCGGACTACGGGAAAAATCAGTATGCAGAGACATGAAATATCAAAATAAAAACATGTAAGAGAAAAACATAAACCAAAACTATCCAAGTCCATGAATGTGGATCTACAAAACTCAAAACAATGAAAAAAAAACAACTTAAAAATCAACAGATAACTCACAGAGATCAGCAGAAGTCTTGAGAGCTGAAATCACAGAACCCCAGTTGATCACTAAGAACATACAAACAACGTTCAACCAAAACGAGAAAACTAAAAGCAAAATGCAACAGGTGGATCAAAAGGAAAAGACGTGAATACAGAAAGAGAGAACCCAAAAGACAGAACAAGAAGCCTAACCTTGGTCTTGTCTTGGGTCTTCTTGCAGAGAAAATGATAAAGGAAACTAATGAAGAATGCTTGGTACTGAACCCCGAAGATACATAAGCTTCAGATCAACGAGTTATCTAGCTAGCTACCAAAAGGACAGGAAAAAATGAAGCATCGTTACGTAGCAAATGCAATGGACGACAGAGTCTGTGATGCCTCGGAAAACACAACAAGACTAAAGTGAAAAGACGGCAGGTTGAATTGACAGTGACGTGTTATAGTTTTTCAAACCAGGCAGCGAACTAAATTTAATCGTGGCATAATAACATCTGGGTCCCTATTTTTTCATTTCATTACTACATAAATTATATTCTATTTATTTATATCAAATGGATCCCTTATCTTTGCTGAAATGATTAATATATTTTGAACTGTTAAGTCGAAAATTTCTATATTCTTAATTAAATATAACAAGTAATTAAAATATACTGTAATTTATAATAAAAGTTACTTCAAAAATTTTAAATATTTAATATTTTTAACATAAAATTTAAAATATTAAATTAAATTAATATATTAATATGTATTGAAAAAGAGAATTACAGACAAGTCCCTGGAAGTGAGAAATTTGGTAATTAGTGCTGGCAAGGGTGAAAGAAGATATCCTCCTGCATCTAATGGATTGGACTGCTACTGCTTGAATTTGTTAGATTTCAAGATCACAGACTTCAGACTTCCGAAAGCCAACAATAAAAACAGGGAATGATTCCTCTCGTTCCTGGCAACGCCATGTTTGAGTAGTGCACAGTTTCAACATTCAATGTCAGTGTACCTCCAGCTCGAAAATCCAATATTATATATTCTATCTCTTTCCCAACGCCACAGCATAACATGTCACCTTACAAACATCATCATTAGAGCCCGAATGTAGAACTTTGATGGCAAAACATAACGGCTCAAAGAGCTAAATTCAGGGAGGTCATAGCTGTAGTTTGCAGAAAATCAAATAACTAAACGATTAGGTATTGCAATGCATAGGACAAATAAGGCATAAAGTCACTTCATTTTTTTTTGGGAATGTTGCAACTTACAACACTAGAAGCACAACTATCTAATGCAAACAAATAATAAGTTGTTTGTGTTGTCAAAAACAAAATAGCAGTTGGGTAAATCTCAGTCATCGTCAAGAACTGAACTTGCAAGGTAAGGCTAACTGCATATGTACAACCACAATTTTGTGGTCCACAATAACAACATTTTCCAAATCTTTTCAAAATCCTTTACTTTTCTCCGGCAACTAGATAATAGAAAAATTCTACACAGCTGATTGAGACAAGATTCATCCCACCCTAATACTACCTGCACAAAGAAGTAAATCAGAAACGAAAAATAACAATAATTTCATAAACTCAACCAATAAAACAATTTTTTTCTTTCTCTTTCTTTATTCTGATACCGCTAGCGTTTTAGAAAGCCATTTAGTTGATCTACCCTGAATTGGCTAACTGTAACGATCCATCCCTCATCAACTTCAAGCTCAGACTGTTGAATCTTTCTCGTGAATATTGCCTTGATGCTTTTCTCCAATCTGTACCCGCCTTCATCATTGCAGCAAACTCCTCATAACTTATGCGACCATCCTGCAAAGATGGAATGCAAACAAGGATTGATTTATGAAGTAGAAATTGAAAATGGACGTGTCCCAAAAGAGGGAGAAAAAAGGAAAGAAACTAAATATGTTATCATTTTCTTTCAAAGCAGTAAAGCCTATGGTAAAAGAAACAAGACAAAGCCATAGAGAAAACAAGGTAAAAAGAACTTTAGGTAGCATCAAGAGGAGACAACAAGAGGAGATAACCGAAAATGAATTGTTCAGTTAGTGCAAAAGATACACCTAACAGCTAGAAAACGATATCCAACAAGTCTTAAGGCTTTACAAAAAAAGGGGCAGAAATAAGCAAGTACTTAAATTCGAGTATTGTGAAAGAAGCTTAACCTCTATCAAGTCTCAATCATGAAATATCGTCCACATGTAAAATGTGAGGGAAAAATATTGACAAAATGACAATTTACACAGGTTAAGAATCATTTTTATTGCACATTAAGTACTGCTCATATATGCTTGACACTCACCTTGTCTGTATCAACATCATGCATAATGGCATTGATAACATCTTCACTACTAATGTCAACTTCATCATTCAAGGCTTCTCGAAGCTCTTCAATTTCTATATAACCACTCTGATTTTGATCAAAGAATGCAAAAGCTTTATGTAGATGTTCATCATTGGTCATCTTTTTAAGGTGAACTGAAACTGCAACAAACTCTCCATAATTCAAAGTTCCATCACCATCAACATCAGCCTGCAGAAATCAGGTTTCAGCCATTCACTTGGCAAAATTGAATTCCTAAACCTTTTCGATTAAATGATTTCATCAAAATTTGGAAACTGTTTTGCCCTGAACATATCATATGTAATGATCTTGTTATTAGACTACTGTCTTTTTCTCAATTCACCATTTGGTCCTTCCTTTGCATTATTTGCTTTTCTCTCTTTTTTTTTAAATTCAACACTGGTTCGGTAAAACCTATTCTATGAGTTGATACTAGACACAAACAAAAGCTAGATTAAAAAGGGAATAATGCTTACAGCTTCCATTAGGATTTGAAGATCTGTATCCGCAATATTTTGGCCAACCTTTTGTAAACCAAGCCTTAGCTGCTCAAGGTTTATCTTGCCTCTCTTGTCAGTGTCCATCATTTCAAATGCCTCCTTTATGCCAGCCACTTCCTCCACAGACAAATGCTCAGCCACGACCTGCAGATAGAAATTTTCAGTCATCTTAGAATGAAATTATACAGACATGGATAAATCAACAATCACTATAATCAGTCAACGCGTTGAAAAAAGCTTCTATCATAACTACATCAAAGCAGCAAATACTGTATACAGCATCTAAATGATTACCCTTAGTGCTCTTTTCTTCAGCTTGTTCATTACAGAAAATTGTTTAAGCCTTGCTTTGACAGTCTCACCAAGTGGAACATTTGGAGCTTTCTTGGCATTTAGTAACCAAGGATGCACTGCATGCACAAACAAGAATGGTTATTTTACTAAATATCAACACATGCAGAACTCATCAGATTAAGAACTCTACCTAGCACTTCCTCAGCTGTAAGCCTCTTCTTTGGATCAGGATTAAGCATCTTTTTCACAAGGTCCTTTGCATTATCAGAAACTTTGGGCCAAGGGTCCCTCTTAAAATCAATCACTGATCGAATAATTGCCTGTGCTACCCCTTGCTCGGTTTCTGCATTAAGCACATAAGGATTTATATGCAGCCAAGTACAAATACAAAACACGAGATATGGTATCCATGAACATCTATGTGTTCACATGCGAAGATGTCAATTGGAAAAAGGTTAAGAACCAATAACAGTATAATGGGATGCTTATAAGAAAGCAAGTTTAACCCCAAATAAACTCGAATGAATTGGAAAAATATAAACCTGCCCAGAAAGGTGGGACACCACAGAGTAAAATATACAGGATAACTCCAGCACTCCAGACATCAACCTCTGGTCCGTAATTGCGCCTTAGAACCTCAGGAGCCATGTAATATGGACTTCCAACTATTTCATTAAATTGCTCACCTATAGAAAAGAGCAGATTCAGGCAAGAATAATGTAATGAAAAGAAGACTGGCAAGTCAAAATCACTAACAAATAGCACATTACCAGGTCTAAAGAACACAGACAACCCAAAATCAATGGCCTTTAAGGGAGAGCTTTCCTTCATATTAGCAAACAGAAAATTCTCTGGTTTGAGATCACGATGCATGACTCCATGCTTGTGACACGCCTTCAAAGTAAAAAATGATATAAGAAAAATGGTGATTATGTTACAAGAACAAGCTTACTGAAAATGGGAGCATGAAGTCCAGATATCATAGAACTAACAGCAGAACCATAGACTATAGACAATATAATCCAGAATGTTTGCATACAAATAAGGGAGGGAGAGAGAGTTGTCCTATGTGGTTCAGCACATGGTAAGAAGCACAGACCAAACATTTAAGCCGTAAGAACTAACCAATTTGAAAATAAACAAATTCTTACGCATCCTCATGGATCATAAGAAGTTTAAGTTGAGAACCACTGACATGGAACAAAATGGGAATCAATGAAACAGCTTAACAGACTAGGCAAGCTTTATGAGTAATAGACAGAGAAAGAGGGAAACGAAATCACAGTCATTTGTCAAACGCCCATTTCAACTGCAAACTCCATACCTTGAACAATTCTATCAAGTGTTACTACAGAAACATAGTATCTAATTCACCGTCAATTCAATATTTAAGGCCATGAGCATCGATCAAATTACAATAGCAAATCTAAAACTAAAAATAAAAAATAATAATAAAAAAAATTCAAAACTCAACCTGAACAACTTCAACAATGGTCCGCATAACTGCTGCAGCAGCCCGCTCAGTGTAATGCCCCCTGGCAACAATCCTATCAAACAACTCTCCTCCCTCACACAACTCCATAACAATGTGTACAGCACTATCATCCTCATAAGTGTCCTTCAATGAAACAACATTTGAATGCTTTGGCAAATGCTTCATTATTGCCACCTCCCTCCTCACATCCTCTATATCCACTGCAGTCCTAAGTTTCTTCTTCGAAATAGACTTGCAAGCATACTTTTCCCCATTGTTCACATCAGTACACAAATATGTAATACCAAACTCTCCACGCCCAAGCTCATGACCCAGGTCATAATCAAGTGAGATATTGTGACCAGTGGGTTCTTTCAGGACGTGTAGCCTGTGCGTAATTGCAGGTCCATTACTTACTTCATATTCATCACCATAAAATGGATTTGATTTGTTCTTTTTTCCTTTCGTTTTCCCAGCAGATGGAGAATCCGGTTTCGCACAGCAGAGTCCCATGAATCAAAAGCCCCAAAATCCTCCAAATCTTCGAGTTTACTGAAATTTAAACAAGGCCGAGTTAATTACCTTCCTTAGCAAGAAACTTTGAAGGAAAACACCAAAGTCATATGCTAAAAATTAAAACTTCAGCTAGTTAACATCAATTTCTTTCAAAATAAGAAAAGGGCTTGCCTACAGGAAATCTCAGAGAAATTTGGAAGCTTTTAAATACCTAAAAGGTTAACAGCATAAACAATCTACAATATAAAACTAACAATAAACCTAAACCAACAAATCACATAAAAATAACCCTAGAAACAATTTCAAATAAAACAAGCTAATACATACATACAAATTCCTAAAATCTAACAAACCCAGAAAAATTCTGAGCTAAAAAAGGGGAAATGGCCAAAAAATATTCAGACCCACCTTAGATTGGCAAGAGTTCTAGACGCCAAGAAGAAAACCAAAACCCAAACCCAGATGGGTTTTCTGAAAATGAAAAGCTCTGAGTCAAATCTCTGGCCAAAAATGAAGGCCCTTTTTCTTTTATTGAGATGAAGCAAGAAGGAAAGAAATGTGAAACGACAAACTCAATGTACGAATTATATGCTGAAAAAAAAATGATTTTTTTTTAGTCTGAGAGAAAGAGTCAAAGCTAGCTCAAATAGCAGTTCCTCTTCATTAATATCTGAATATTCTCTCTTTTCTCTTAGGATTCAACGTTGGAGGGAGACAGAAGAACAACCCTCCTGCCTTCCTTTCTTTTCTTTCCCCGAAATGCCCAAAGAATCCTCGACTATGCCAAAACACAAAATCAAAATGCTTCTTTCTATTTTTAAATTATAATTTCTATTTCTTAAAATTAATTATTTTTCTTTCTACCTTTTTAATTAATATTAATAAAATTAAAAATAAAATAAAATAATTTTTTTAAAAATAGTATTTATATTAATTATGAGATAAATAAATAGATGAAGAATAATTGGGAAAAGAAGAGAGTTTAACCTTTAACACCAACCACAACTAAATTTTGCTAGTTGAGATGATGAAATGAGATTGAAATTGGGATCCATTCATGTATATATATATATATATATATATATATATATCCTCCCCTTTATTAATTAATTTATTTGATTGATGCAAATTCAAGCATTTACTTTCTTGTTCTCTGTTGGGGTCAAACTCATGATTTGGTCAAATTTTGCAGCCTCTTGGTTGTATTTTTCTTTGGATTCTGCCATGGTAGGATTCTCTCTTTTATGTTATTTGCAGTTTTGAACAAAGATTTGTTATTTAATTTGTTTTATTTTGTAAATTAAATTAAATTGAACCGCAGAGAAAGTGAAATGAATGTATTAACTGGTGACTGATCATCTTTAAGCAGAGGTAATAACATTCAAGTCCCTAAATTTACAAACTTTTAAGTAAAATTACACTTCGTTTTGTTGCATTAAACAAACTCTCTCGTCTCTAATTCGATAATTTCTTCTAAAAATTATTAAAATACTCGTGATTAAAAGTTAGTATTACAAGAATAATTTAGTTATCAGCGAGAGTTAAAATAATATTACACAGTCTCAAGTCAAGTGGTAAGACTTTAATCAAACTCTTTAAAAGGGAGTAAGTTTGAATTAATAATTCTTATAAAATATGTGAATTTGAATTTATATTAAGTCTAATTTCAAAATTTTGAGTAATGTCATAATTAATAAATAAATTTAAGGACAATTTATATAGAAGTAAATAAATACGAGTAATTTCTTGCCTTAAATTTTTTACTAGTACAGATTTCGTTTAAAATGGATTAAGTACGAGTTTAAGTAAACCTTCTTATCGGTATATTTGATTCAAATTTGGAAATAAGAATTTGAGTTGTCATAATAAAATAGGTGTAGATTTAATCCAAATTTTGGTTGTGTCATAATTGAATAGCCTATTATAGTAGGTTCGGTATAAATTTGGATTCATAAATCTAGATTTTGTCAAGTTAGGGTTGAAAGGCCAGTCCAATAAACCTTTGTCTTGGGAGGAGTTTGGTCTAAATTTAGATTCATTAATTTGAATTACAGCATAATTAAATATTTTAAGATTGATGGCAATAGAAAGTGTCAAAGATATAAATAAATATCTCTTTTTTTAAAAAAATATAAAAGTAGGGATTCGGATGTTATTATCCACTTTTAAAAGTATGAAGAGAGGAAGGAAAAGCACAAAGAGAGGCAGGCAGGCTGTGCATGCATATGTTAGGTGGTGGTTGTTATTATTATTATTATAAGTAGGATTAGGGAGTAGATTATTTCATGTGTATTAATTAATTAGCAATAGATGTGGATCCAAAATAAACAATGTTTTTATAAACAATTAGGTGGGTTTTAATTATTTCATGTTTAATAATATTTAACTATTAAACCACAAAGGTTTGTTATTTTTGACTAATCACTTGATTATGTTGAAAATGATTAATTTGACTAATCTATTAACATTTTTTTTAATTTTTTTTAGTAATCTTAATTAAGTTTACTAATTTGTCTAGAAGAAGATGGCTTAATAAGTAAGAAATCTAACTATCAATTAAACAAGTTTTAAGTAATGTAAAATATTTTTAAATTATTTGTATTTATTAAATATCAATTGCAAGTACTTGCAAAGTTGCAATTAACCGCTAGTAATCGGTTGGATTTTTAAAAAAATTAAAATTCACGATGAGTTTGAGACGAATATGAATAAGAGTAAAAATCTACAAATATTTTAATAAATATTCGTAAATTTTTATTTATTTATTATTATAATAATATATAATGATAATTATAAATAAAATAAATAAATATATTAATTTAATAATTATTATTTTAAAATTTAAATTTTAAAAATATTTTATATACAAATTTATAAATAATTATAAATTTTTTAATAAAATTATTGTGATCAACGTAAATTTTTAGATTTGCTCATGCATTGTGTTACCATGATAAGCAGCAGCAGCAGTTGTAGTGGCAAGTGCTTCACTTCCTTAAGTGCTTACAGCTGATACTAATAAACAACATTTCATCCTTGAACGGAGTTAATCTTCCACGACTGGCAGCTGCAAAACAGATGTGTGGGGGCGATTCTGTTGTTGCCATCGTAGTGGCCGGTGCCGGATTATCATCAGATGGCTTAATCACTGCATAAAACAATACATTGAAGAAAATGGAGAAGATAAGTAACGGCAGTACAAGATGCAAGGAAGGATCCCGAAATGTGCAGTGGATTTTCTGCTTCTTGATCTCTTGTAAGCTTCACATCTGCAGCTGCAATTAGCCGAAAAAGATCCTGCATGTTCAGTTCTAAATAGCAGCTTGAAAAATGGATTCCACTGTCAGAAATGCAAATCTCACAGCAAATACACCAAAAATTATTCTCATTCAGCCAGTGCTAATAATCAGTTCAATGGGTAAAATCTCTTGAAATGGAAGACAATGTCTGGGATTCACATCAGATTGAGAAGAAAGTTCAGACAAATGCACCTGATATTTAATTTTTAGCATTTAAAGTATTTTTATATCACGATAATTATATTATAAAATTTAAAAAATATAAAAAAAAAGTTAAAACTCTTGTAATATTTATAAAATTTAATATAAAAAATTAGAAAAATTAATAATTAGATTATTACAACTATTATTCCATAATCAAACCTCTTTTATATTAGATTTTAGAATCAAAGGTTTGAGTACAAAATCCAACTTAATTATTTGGATGTGTTAATGCCATCCTCAAATTATGAGTTCCTTAATTTACTCTAATTTCATGACATGGAGTAACCTCATTGGTCCAAAAGGTCAACACAACTCACTAAACCATGTATAATTCATTAATTGCATAGGTTTGAACATCGTACTGCAATGTTGTGCGTTTTGTAGGCTAGGCAAACTGCGGAACCAAGTGTGAAATTACTTTTTTGCCTTTGTTTTTTACCCCTTGAGAAGGCAAGAACAAAACTCAAAATCAAAGAGAAGAAGACAGGAAAAAAAATAATTCGAGAGCGATGAAGAAATCAGGCGGAGCTGAGAAGAAGAGGGTGCGAAGATCATCGGCAGCAGTACAAAACGGCACCAGAGATCCCAACTCCGACACCCCACCGAGGGTTAGTTTTCTCTCTGTTCCTTTCGTTTTATTCACTGTTTTCACTGGCTGATCTGGGGATTCTTGATCGTATTTGTGTTTATACAAGTATTTATTTATGTGGGGTATTTGCAAGGTTTGAGCTTTGGTTGTGTTTTTGTATTTTAAGATAGGTAAGAGTGTGAAAATTTACTGTTTTGATCAATTTTTGTGAAACATTGTGATGGTTATTAATTTTGTTGAAAATCATTCATGCTAACACGTTTGGAATTAGTATATCTGTCTATTGTGTGCGGGCATGGTGTTCTTTTTACTCTTTTTTTTCCCCAAAATTTAAAATAAATTTTGTTTTGTTAGGTTATGGTAGGGAAGTGGAAAATGACAATGCTCTTGTAATATGGCTAGTTTTAAGCCCAAAGAACAAAAAGTGAATTTTTCCAGGTTTTTAACAATTGGACAAATGATTTATGATAGAGAATGACTGGGTGAAAGAAGTAATTTTTCCTGAATATGGGAAACTCCTTCAGTGTTTGATTTTGATTTACTAACTTTATTTTATGTATGGGGTTGCAAAATTGGATTTTGATGTCCTGTTCCGTAGAACTTTTCAAGCAAGTTTATTGTCTCCAGTTTTTGGTGTCCTGCATTGTATCCATGTTTTCTAGAGTAACCTTGTCATGAAAAGGGAGAGTACAAGACGTAAAAGAGTAGGAAAATTTACTGGCTAGAGATACATGACACATAGTTAAGAAGTCTCGATTGAAAGTGAAAGCTTAAATGCACCCGCCCACACCCTAAGATTTCACTGCTTTGATAGTAAAACTCTAATCAAGTGTCAATTTTTCTTTACACCTATCAAAGCTTCTCTATTTTGTTTGTGACCCATTAGCCTACAGTGAATTTTCGTGAGACATCTTGAATTTCAAACTTGGAAGGAAATTATTGGAGACTGAAATTTTGATTTAGCTTATTTTTAGTCTTTAAGTATGATGACTTGCTGTGCCTTCCTGTCTGTAATCTGATTATTGTATTGTTAATCATCGTTTATTAATTATTTGATTGGCAGTGTCTTACATATTGCTTTATTTAGGCTCAATTGTGAACTGTATCTAGCAAATTTCTTACACATTTTCTGCTGCAATTTGTTGATGCTAGCCAATATGTACATATTTTTTATTGTAGTATTGTGGACTTTTTCTGTTTTGTTATTTTACCCTGATTTCTAATTTTGTGTGCATATGTTTTTTCTGTCCTTAGAAACAAGCTGCCAAGAAGGATGTTTTCCAGTTGTTTGCGGAGAAAGTGAGAGACCATAAGGAGTTGGGATCTAGGTGGGCAGTATTACAGGAAACACGAGTGGAGTATTTTAGAGGTAAGGATTTTGTAAGCTTTTTGAGAAATCATCCAGAGCTTAAAGAAATACTGGAATCGGATAACAATCTAGAAACTGAAGATGTTGCCAATGCTCTATTAAGAAAGAATCTTTTGGTGCGATGTGATCGTGTGGTGAAAACCGTTCGTCCAGGGAAAAGAAAGTTGTCTACGTGGCCGGCACATTTAGAGATCTTCCCTGTGAGTCATCTTCTTAATTTCCATCTAGGATTAATATATATTGCTCTTACAAGTAGATGCTTGAGCATTGTTTCCTATTTTGCAAGAAAAATAAAAAGATGGTGCTTGGGTCACTTGAACTTCTCATCCTGTACAATTCGTTATACCTTTTATTTATTTATTTGTTTACGATTCCATTTTGTATTAGCATGTGGAAATGTTTACCTTTCAATTATTACTTTGAAGCGAGTATTGTTGGCATGGACTAGAATCTGTGTCTCACGGTTTCTTGTTTGTGCTTTATAGTGTGATTTTTGGCTATGGAGAAAAGAAGTATTATTGGCCTTTTTAGTCATATAGCATGCTTAGAGCCTGAATTCTTCTCTGCCTGGAGGTTAGGAGATTTTAATGAGTGTTCCTCTTGCAGCTCAGTTAGATTGATATGCTGGAGCTTTAAGTGAATAAATGGGACATGAACTTTTTCGTTAACATACATATTGATTTGCATCTTTCATGAACTTTTCTTGGAAACACATTTTTCTTTGTCCCTACATAGCCTTGATTAGATGCCTTTTGATCTTCAATATTGCTTGCTTTATCTATAATCTATTTATGTGCTCCTGCATCAAACAAGAACAATCTGGATATTGAGGATGATAAGGGAAGAGACAACTAAGTCATTGAGTAGCTTCTACATTCATGCTTACTTTTTGGTTCATTCTAATATTGCTTTCTTTGTCATTAAACTAATATTGTGACTGTTTACTGCAGGAGCAAGTGTTTTCTGACAATGATGCCTTTTTTGCTTGGACATTTGTCAAACGGCGGCCTCTGTGGCAAACACTTCTATCATTTTTCTGGCCTGTGTTGACTCTAGCAATTTGCCTATTTCCTGTTTATCCACATCGATGCAAACTATTAATACTTTATTCATGTGCTGGTGTCCTGCTGCTTATTCTCTCCTTACTTTTGTGTAAGCTCTGCTGGCTCACTATTTGCTTTAATTTATTTATTTATTCTAATATTCTCTGGACCCTATTTGTATTGTTTATTACCTTAATTGTGATTATCGTTTTTGAACCATGAGAAACCAAGAGAATCCAGTTTTCACTAATAAAAGCATGGTACACTGAGTGTTATCAAGCATTTTATGCAAGACGTTATTTTTTTGTTTTGTATTCTTTTGGTGCTTGATTGTTATAAATATGTCGACAGGTAATCATAATCATTGCTTGTCATTGTTTATTCAATATTCTTTTTATTTGGTCTTAAATTTGCAGTGAGAGCTGCAATATTTGGTGCTGTATGGATTCTTCTTGGAAAGCGCATTTGGTTCTTCCCTAACATCCTTGCTGAGGAAGCAACGCTAAGTGAGTTATTCCGTTTCTGGCCAAAGAAAGATGAAGAGGAAAGACCAAAGTGGACAGCAAGACTTTTCTATGCTTTAGTAGCTGTACTGGTCATATTGTTGCTGAGGCACCATGCACCTGATGAGGCTGCTAGAGCCAGGTCGGTCCTCCTCTCCTCTAAAACAATACTGATAAAATGTGAAGTCATTTAAGTTTACCAAAAGACAAAAATTGAGCAGAAATCTTGAATAGTGGTGCTTGGGTCTTTTTCTTGTTATATTATAGCTTTTAAATGCGATTATTTAAATCTCTTGGGAAACGTTGGGTTTTTCCCTCCCTTTCTCTTCCTTGAATAGATGGTTAGCTAGCTGGTGGTGGATAAAATCTTAACATTTAAAATTATTCTTATATTTTTCTATTTAATCTTCATGATGGTGTCCACTTAGTGGGATCTGCAATCTACTGCAGTATCCTTCAGCACTTGAGCACTTGCTCTTTCTACATCCCCACGCAATAACAAGAAACTCAGCTTCCATCCTTCCTTTGGGCAGCTTAGTAAAACTCAGTTCCACATCAAGCTCAGAGTCCATGAGAATTATGAAACATTGTGCTAGTTTCGGCAAAATGTGTGGCTAGTCGAATTTAAGACCTCTTCTTGTGTGGAGACCCATACGCCTTTTATAACAATATACTGCTACTTGTCATGTGTCAGTTTGAAATGCTAAGTTTACTCTGGCAGGTATCAAAAGCGGATGTCAAACATAATCGATGATGTAATCGAATGGTCTCCAAGGTTGGCTCTGTCTGGGATGATGGAGAAGCAGCAAAATGTGTCCAATTCCACAGAGGGCAGCAACAATTTTTCGGATGGGAGCAACTCAAATTCAGAGAATATAATTTCACCAGATGCTGGTGCAGATACCAGAGAGGTAGAAGAGAATAATCAACATCAACATCAGGATGATGAATGAATGAAAACTCTAGCAGATGGATTATATTGTTGCCTTCTAACTTTTTCTTTTTGAGTTTTTGCCTGAATTTTGAGTGTAAAACCGTTTTCTATGACAATAAAACACAGCAGCTGGTTTCTAAATGTGTGCCCTTTTGACAGAATTCAAGAAAATTGATTATGTTCGATAATCCATTTATTTTCTGCCTATCCTTCTGATGGAAGAGCATATCAAGAAGCCCTTCAGAGCTTGAAAAATCATCCAGTGATCTGTGGGTGTCATTGATAAAGTTTATTTGTACAATTTAACATGAGCATGGTGTCATCGGTTGAGCTATTATCTTCTTTTCAAAAGGCATATTCATTAAGGTGTGTAGAACTCACTTTTTAAAAATTTTAAGAACATTTGTTTTTCATCCAATATGAGATTTACGCATGGGTGCTTTTACTCAATTCTGTAATGTTTTTGTTACGGTGATTAAGCTTAGATACTTTATCGAGACATTAGAATCAAAATAGATTTGATCACACTTTATAAAGTTTAAGAACTTTTTTCTTATCCAATGTGAGATTTATGCGTAGGTATTTTTGCATAATTCTATAATATTTTTGTTATAGTAATTATATATGAATATTTAATTAAAATATTAAAATAAAAATAAGATTAATTTTAATATTACTTATAACAGGTTGAATCATTATCTTCTTTTTAAAAACATGCTCTTTAGAGAGTATAAAATTCACCCTTATAAATTTTAAAACACCTTTTCTTAATCGAATATGAAATTCTATTCTATCACAAGAGGCCTAACCTTACCAACCAACACATCTAGAGGCTCAAATGTGTCCTATCTTATACTATTGTCTATACGATCTTCGATTTGCAACATAACCATGATTTTAGTCCTGAGACGGCAAAAATGTAATCAGAAGCTGATAATTTGAGCACTGAAAATCTTGAAAAGGCTTCGGTGTGTTTCAGACCCTTAATCAAATTACCACCATGACATGGTTTTTACCAAACTGCTGTTTGATTGTTTTAAAGTTTCTCCACAGACTATTCCTGCTCAAGAGTTTAGCCAACATTAACTGTACATAGAACCAAGGGAAGAATGATGCTATCAGGGCATTCATTTCTTTTTCCCCATTCATCCACAATCCATACAAAAACAACAAAGCCAAGAATGATTTGCCGCCTGGCAATGAATTTGCCCAGAGTGGTCACAAGGAAAACCAAGAAACTACTCCTTCTACATATCATCAGTGGGCCTACATCCTCCATATTCAGCACCCACCTCACCGACAGAGGGTTCACTGAATAGCGAGAGGCCTCTGTGACGACTGGTTTGAAGATACGCTTGCCCATTGCTGGCCTGAACAGTCTCCATCTTCGTTTCTATCACCCAAGTGTGAAGCGTACGTTGATGCTTGCAAGTCACTGTGATTCTGGTAGAAACCACATTCATTTACTTGATTGTGAGCTTCACGTGTGTTGCTGTGTGCTTGCGAACCCCTTACATCTTGTTGTCTGGCAGAAGAATTCCAGGTTTCAGTAGAGTCAGAGCGCAAGGGTTCAGATCCTGATGAACTACCAGACTGAGATGAGTGGTTCAGCCTTGAACCTCTGCCTCTCACTTCACCAGTGCCCTTGGAATCATCATTATCAATTTTCTTTGCAAAGCGACCTCCAGTGCCCCTTGGCCTTCTCATAGCATGCTGATGCCGAGACTCATGAAGATAGGGCTGCAGAACGTGAAAAGTGAATAATATATCATGCGCCCAATTAAGCAGTCAAATATTGGAAAACTATTTCACAACAAATGTATGCTTTGGAAAATGCTGCTTGATATTATCTACTGTAAAGTCAATATGACCAAATAAATTGAAACAATCGAATACCCATCTTTTATATTTACCTTTCTAACTTTTATCAGCTTCCTCTCTAGCTCTGCTTTGGCACGAGCCTGTCTTCGCCTCAGAATGCCCATGTATTGTTTGGCATTCACAAAAACCGGTTCCTGTGCCACCTCAAGGGGCAAAGGCATTCTAGCATGAGGCATTCCAACAAACTGAGGATAACCCTGATCATTGCAAGGATTTATATGACAGAAGGTACAGGTTTTGACTATTGAAAAATTCTAAATCATCAATTCAGAAAAGGGAAGGCAATAAAGACGTTCTAGATCCACATTAACAGGGGGACAAAAGGAAAAGCAGTCCTCTGAAAAAGGACCAGAAACTGATCATCTCTGGCTGAAAGCACAACTCCAACATGCTTTCAAGAAATCAGCATTTTTTTTGTTGCTTCACAGTTGGACATTTTGCACCTTGCAAAGTCTAACACTTATTGTCACCTTCTAATCATGTTGTTTGCATAATTTAGATGAATTATCAAGAGATATCATCTCTCCAATGTTCAAAAGAGTAAAACAGACCTGAAATATGGAACTTTTTCCTTTTCTTTAATTAAAAGAATTGAAGATGGAGATTACATGCACTTATCTAATTCACCTAAAAATACATAATTTCGCAAATCATACGCTGTACGTAACTTCTTGCTAAAACTGCAATTTGATTACTGAGATTATACAGACGCAAAACATTCACAATTTTGACTTCCAAAGAAAATTAAAATGCATTTTCAAACCATTTTTTTGTGTTAAAAAGAAAGAAAGAAAGGCAAAAACATCTGCTAAGATTTTCAGGTAACAAATTCACATACCATCGGTTGATGTCCATATGTTGCCATCATTCCCCCATAATATGGATCCTGACGTGGATTTGATGCACAAGCCTGCCAAAAAGCAGCAAGAAAACCAGCAGTCCCTTCTGTCCCAAACGTAAGTACTAGATCTCTAATTTTACATCACGATGTTCAGTCTCAATCAATAATCAGAACATAAAGCTTTCATCATAAAATAAAAAAAGAGATGGCACCTACAATTGAGTGGCCCACAAGTTCAAGCTGTGGAGGCTGTGTGAAGCCTTCGTCATGCATTGGCGCCATAGCTGATGCACCTTGCTGCATGTTTTGGTTCTCTTGTCCACACTTTAGAACTGAAATGTTAAACAAGATTTCAACCAGAATCCTAAACAATAATGTTAATGCATCAACTTGGACAACAGTCATTACAACAGGGACCAGAACTAAAAGCATCCATAGTGAAAATAAACTATCAAGCTGCCAGCAGATACAAAATATAAGCTTACTAGTAAGATTAAACAAGATCGAAAAGTGAACAGACAAGGACAGCCTGACTCATAATTCTTGCTAAGAGTTGAATCAGACAGATTCTTGGGGTTGGAAATAGAACTGATAAGATTGAACAAGTGGTGTGGAAGTAGGAAGAAAGTAGAATATGCATAAACCCAAAGCACTTGAAGCTCAACCAATATTCTCTCTCAGCATCTTCCAAAGACCACATGTCAAAACCTTATTTATAGGGCCATGCATCTTACCAGGCATGCTGCAGTGATGGCTCTGAAAATCTTCCGTAAATTGCATCTTAAATGACATGTCACATCACTTCTCATAGTCCATGGCACAAGGTTACTTAATGGTGAAGAACTTCTGAGCTAAGCGAGTAGTAGATTATAAGTTGCAAAAAAAACAGTGGAGAAGCACAACAAGGAAACTAGTACATTATCCAGAGTCCATCATTGCAGCATTACTCAAAATTGGACAAGATACATGGTGTGCAATGTGACCAATAGTGATTTACAAACCTGTTTGGAAATTCAAAATTGCAATCAATGGCTACAGATCCTTTTGAAATATTCTGACTGATGCTAATGCAGTTTACAAATGATCGGGAAATTTCCAGATGCCAAGAAACTACTGAACCTCATACAGAACAAAAGAACTGCTTTTGATTCAAGAATAAGGAAATGGAACAAATAGAACAACTATAATTTCAAAAATCTGTTGTTCCATTTGTATTTGAATAAAGCTTCAGTGAATCAATAGAGCCGCACTCTGACAGCATGAAAGGTTCAAATTTCAATATCAACAGGTGTGTATTCACATAACATTAAAGATAGCATGCTAAATTAATTGTCATTGCTAAAACCAACAGACAACTTTGTGACATTTTCCATAGATTTTGTAATTGTTGATCTTCTATGCCTTGCATAATGTTGATGATGGACCAATTTCAAGATGACACGGTCCACAATACGAAAGACTAAATGTATAAAACTTCTCCATTTTCTTTCAAGCAGCTACTTATACCATTAATCATTGTTTCAAAATGATTTATTTCAAATACCTGAACGTGACGAAGCAGTAGCTTGTGATTCTTTGTGGGTATCACAACCTTCCTCATTCACTCTACCGTTAGACATTGATTGATCATCATTTGACTCTGAACCATTTGGGCACTCCAATGAAGACGGATTAGATACATTTCCCCCTGCCACAGCAGGTGAGATACTATTATATCCAACATCACACCGCCAAGGTTGTTCAGAATAAACTACGGCCGAAACTATGGAATGTGGATCTTGTTCCAATTGATTTGAACTTTCAGTCTTCGACCGCATGCCTTCAAATTTCCTTCAAAGAACTGCCAATCACTTACTGCCAGACCAGCCAAATACATGAGTACCAAATTAGAAAACCTTCAAAAAAGAAGCACACTATGGTAAATGGTCACAGGGAGAACCTTGTAGACATAAGCATGTTATAAAATGAAGCGCATTAACCTAATCATATTTATACAAATATATAGTCTGGACATTCCTCTGATGCTCTCTTTCTTTTTCTTAATAAAATTATCATTATAATGGGGAAAAACAAAGTCTACCATTCACCAGATAATAAGAAAGCCCTTGTAAAAGAATATTACATGTGCTGCATTTAGTGGCTCCAGAAACCTCCTACATCATCACAAAATAACCCAAAAATTGTAATCAAGCTATCTTTAATTATCAAAAACATGTAGTAAATTACAATAATAACAATATATCATGAATCACACTCTAGCCTTCTTATAACTCACAAAAAGTGCGAGAATGAACTCCATAAAGCTTAATAAAAACATCATGCAAGATTTTGTTCTTCCACTCAAGAATTTTGGACCAAATCTTTCAGCAACAAACTCCATGAATTTTCTTAATTTCTTATATCCCATTTCCGCTCAAACCAAACAGATAGAGAAACCCAAAGCAACAAACCATATAATATAAATCAAGGTTAGATCATATAATTCCCAAGTTAATCAGATAACCTCGAAATTCTCCATTTTTGTTTTCAAATTTGTCCTCGTAGCCACTTATACTAAGTCATACACTCACATCAAACACAATAAATAAGAAATTCTCAACTTTCTCTCATTTTCAGAGCAACCGAACAGAATTCAATCGACAGAACCCAAAACTAAACTCAAACCAAAACGCAATCCCTAAAGCTTCCAAAATAACAACATAACATAACATGCAAAGCATTAATCACAAATAATTCAACTTATAACAGTTAAAAATAATAATAATAATAATAACCATAATCAAATAAATCAAAATTGATAAAGGCACTTACCTGGTGTCAATTGAGAAGAATCAGATACGAAAACAGAAACAAAAACCCTGAATCTTGAGGCTTTAAAGCTTATCTGCGAAAGAGAGAGAGACTTTTGAGAGAAATCGAAAACGGAAGTCAATGTTGTTTCTCTTTTGCCATTATCTGGTAATTATTATTACTTTTATTATTAAAATATTTTACTATTGTAATTATTTATTTATTTTTGTTTCTGTATTTAAATTCACGGAGGAACCGGCCTACGAATTCGTCACTCGATGTTTCTGTCCTAGTAGGTTCACTGACAGGGAGTTCTGACACGGTCACATTTGGGTTACTTGCTTGTCCGGTTTTTATTATTTTTCTTTTAACTATTTTAAACAGAGAAAAAAATTAATTAATTAATTAATTTTTTTTAACTTTTTCAATCTTACTATAATAAATTCTATTATTTATAAAAAGATTTCAAATAAATTAGTTCAATTTCATAAAATAAAAATTTATATAATCAATGATTTAATAATTTTAGCGAACACAAAGTTACCTTTTTGTATGAAAATAAAAATAATTAATTAGTGAATAATTAAATAATAATAATAATTTATCAAATATTATGTAGAAATTAATTAAAAATAATTTTAAATTTAAATATTCACTGTAAATTATAAAAATAAATATTTGGTAAGAATGAGAACCGGCAAAATCAGGTTCCCAGTTGCGGCGAGCGCGAATCAGACTTTCCGCAAGCCTTTTTAAGTCCACAACACGTGTGACGTTATCATAGCGCTCGAGCAGAAAGTGTATGGGAAATAAAACAAAAATTGGAGGCCCACATAACACGCACTTGCCGGGCAAAATACGGAGAACGCCTGGCTCGAAAGTGGGGTCCACGACATTAGTGCTATGACAGAAGAGAGTTAGCCACGTGTCCTATTAGTTTCTTAGTTTAACATTTTTGAATTTTATGAACTAAGGATTTACGAGGATTACATGCAGTTGAACCAAGTTGTATGACGGCCAGCGAGCATGCGGCCTGCCATGCAGTGATGAAATATCACCGCCCTCCAAATTATTCATGAGAATATGGGCCAAATTATCATTGGACTTGCTCGATCCGCTTATGGCCCATACAATCAAGCCCATGATTGCAACATGGGCTATATAGTCAGCAGCTCTTAATTAATCAGGATTAACACGATTCATCAACCTAATCAAATAAATGATATTCACACATTAGAAATGAAAATTTAATTCCGAAAGGAGTTGAGAATGGTGGAATTCTTGTTCTTGGAATTGGCTATTTTATCTTCACTCAAATAATAAATTATCTAATTTATTCCTTTTTTTAAAAAAATAAAAATAAAAACTAAAATAATAAATTATATTATTTTATACATAATTTCATTTATTATTAATAAAGTTATTTAATAATCATAATTATTATAATATAATAATAAAAATTAATTAAAGGTATTTTATATAATTTAAAATAATTTTTTCTGTTTCGATTCTGATTCTTACAATTAAAATAAACAACTTACTATGATTTTTATTTCTTATTCTAATTCTAACTTATTTCAATTTCAGTTCATTTCGATTATGAATTAATAAATTCACGATAAATATCATACTTATACACGTGTAAGTTGTTATGCTAACATGCAATAACGTGATATTAAAAAATAAAAGAAAATTCATGTAGCATGCATAGTTTGCTTGCCATTTAGTTATATAAGTAGATTAATATGATTACAGACAATAGTTGTTAAATACAAGTGAGTGTTTATCAAAGGAGGTTTATTTGTTGTAGGTGCTTTTAAGATAGAATAAAACATATACAATATCATTCATCGACAAACCCAACATGCAAATCACAAACAAAAGGAAAGAAGGAAAGAAAAATTGGTAGTTGAAGATATAAAGTAAGAAGAAAGTTTGATCAATGAGAATATTATTAAAAGAATTGTTAAAGCAGGCGGATTGATCGAATATTGAATAATAATCCTGAAGCAGTCTAAAGATGTACAGAAATTGCTTTTATAAAACATATACGTACATAGAAGCATACCTTGGCTTGGCCAGCTTCTAGCTTTGCTTTGCTTTGTGCATGGCCATGGGCAAAGCAAAGTTTCAGACAAAGGCTGTCAATTATTTTTCCAGAAAGATCTTTAATCTGTTGTTCGGTCTGAATCTGATCGATCAATCAACCAAATGATCATCTTTGTACTACAGTAAAAAGCAAAGAACGTTGGCAATATTTTTCTGGTTTTTCGAACGGAAAAAAGAGCTTCTATGGTATTATGTGCATTATCAGAATTTTGTTAAAGGCTTTCCATTGTTAACCAGAGAGATAGCTAGCTTTCCTGCTATGTAAAACATGGAGAATAATGGTGTGTGAAAATAAATTAATTTAAAGCGTCTCTTGCTATATTCTCATTGCAAAACATTAGAATTTTGTTTCTATTATTATTATTATTATTATTATTCCAGTTCTTATCTTCTTAGAATCCGTATATAATAATGCAACCCATCAATTTTATTTCTCTTATATTTTTCATATTTTTTTGAGAATTCTCTATTAATGTATTGTATTTTAATTGTTTTAAAAAATTTATGAAATATACATTCACATATAGAGCTCCAATACGTGATGACAAATTTATCCGGTTGTAATGTTATAATTATTGTTACTATAATTTTATGATACGATATCATAATCAAGTTTTCAAATTTTGAGTAAGAGATTTTGTGATTTATATTTGTATTTGGTATGTATTTTAACAATAACTTTCAAATAAAAATAATAATAATTATAATATATTAATTAGTAAAGATTAGAAAAAGAAGAAAAAGAAATCTCTATGGCAGCCCATACATTATAAAAATGAAAATGAAAATACGTTCTAAAAAATTAAATCAAAGAGGAACTTGAGTTATAAATGGTCACTTTACTAAAATACCTTAAAGAGTAATTCATTTGAGAGAATATACTTCACAAGTAATGTTAATTAAGTCTTAATCTTGATTAATTATCTCTAATACCCGGAAAGCAAAATTGGCAAAGCAAAAGATAAAGGATCTTAGATTGTGCTTTTTGATCCATCTTCCTTTTTTGAATATGTCAAATTTATAGTTAAATACTTAAGCCATGGTTTTACCTTTACTTGATTCCATTGAAATTGATTTAGTATTTTTGAATTTTTAAACTTCTTAATCGATATTAATTAGTTAGTTAATTATTTTTTAAAAAATAGTACAAAAAATTAGAATTTGAATCTAGCTCACATTAGAATTAAAAATCAATAAATTTTATATATTTTTAATATTTAAAAATAAAGTAAAATTAAAAATTTGATGCATTATTTCTGCAACTTTTCTTCATGCAACTTTCCCAAAGTGTTAAGTAATTGGAGATGAATGTCTGTGAACTTAAAGGCCAATAAGCAGCAATATTTTTAGGCATAGACCCACCTCTTACCTCTAGGGAGATTGTGTTGCCCTTAAATCCAACATCATGGGATCATATTTTCATTGCTTTGACACCACTTCTCTATTACCAAAACTTAGGGTTCTTCCTTATTTAGTCTTTTCAATTTCCACCCAAACCAAATAATATATCGTACACTATTCAAGTCCAATACCATTTTTTATTTTTTATTTTTAATATTAATTATTTTAATTTTTACTTTTTATTTGTACTCATATTTAGGTGTTAATTTTAAGATGTAATAAATTATTTATATTTTTAAATATTAAAATTTTGATATCGATTCATATTTGAAAAGATGATAACTATGAATGTTTTTTGAGATTAATAAAATAAAAATATTATAATACATAATTTTATTTTTAAAATACTAGCATCACGTTCATAACATATTGAAGCTCGAGAAATCATAATTAAAAAAAATAGATCAAATCATAAACAATATTATATTTATCTTATTCAATCTTTTTTTATTTCAAATCTTCCACTCATTTATTGCAAAATTGTAATTATATATAAATGCTCATGGGCTAAACTTTAGTTCTTGAAATTAAAATCTCAAATATAAGTATAGAAAATTAGTTAGATAATACAAGATTACTCGAGTAGTTTTGACTTAATAAAAAAAAAGTAATTAAAAAATGTTTGTAAAAAGCTACTATTGTTGGGGCAACCTCGGATTCTAGAACAAGTTGTTGATTAAGGTAAATTAAGTACATAAATCAAAATTTAATTAATTAATCAAAAGTAAATTCATAATTGGAATTGAGAAAGGAAACTCATCCAACTTTATTCATAGAGCCATAGGCAAACATTTGACAGACATCAATCCATATGCATTATCAATAATCAATGAATTAATTAGAAGACAATTTCATTTCCTCATTCCAATGCTCTTTGTCTCGTGAACAAGAACAACCCACATGCAGTAATTAGATTATTAATTAACTGAGTTGTTTAGTAAATTAATTAATTTACTGAATCTGTTTCTCTTTCTTATACACACACGTTCAAATTTATCAACTTTAACTAAATTCATATGTTATAGTGTCAATATGATCACCTAAATTTTTTTTTGTGATAATGTTAATACAATATAAAATTTAGATTTGATGTTAAATTATACAACAATAATATGTATACCAAATTTCAAATTTTATAATTATTACATACGTTTATAGAGAGAGAGAGAGTTATGAATGGCGATGATGATGATGATGATACATACATGAATCAATAGTGCTAGACAAAAAAGGGCCAAAGTATTGTGAAAAACGGAGTTTCTCCTAAAGGAAAAAGAAAGAAAGAAAGGGTATCTCATCATTTAAAGAGGGACAAGAATGAATGAATGAATCAAAGCAAAAGTACCTTCAACATCTTCCTTACGCATATATATATATATGTGCAATTATTTATTTGCAAAAGTAAGTTATATAATAATAGATGATGAATGATGAGACATAGATAAGATAGACAAAGATAAAAGCAATTATTCCATTCTTTGCCTACTCCCCAACTCATGTCTTAATTTGCCTATCTTTTTTAATTTTAATTAGTCATATGAATATGATTACAACATGTATATCATTGAAGGAAAATGACCACCTTCATTTATTATAAAAAGGTTAATTTTGGCTCTCCTCTCATCTCCTTTTCGTTTACACACATCAATCATTATTTGTAGATGTGAGAATTTTATTGAGCAAAAATCTTAAAGTACATGAATTAATATTATATTATTCATCAAACACTCACACCGAACGTTACCGTTACTAATGTAAATAAGACGTGTAAAAAAAAATTAAGTAAATGTATAATTATTTTATGTTTATTTGATAAGATAAAATTTCAAGTTTTTATATAAATTTTTTAAAAATAAAAAAATAAATATTATAAATTACAAAATAAAAAATATTTAACTTACACATATCGTAACAATAATTGTAAAAATAATGAGAAGACATAATTGAAAAAAATAATTTAAAGGACAACTTTATCATTTCATCCTTTGATTAGGGTTGCCTCAAAATTAATAAGAATCACAAATATATGTAAATAATCACTAATATAAATAGTTAATAATTAATAATAATAAAGAAAATATTTGCCTTGAGATTCCAAAATGGTGAGTGTGACAATGATGAGAACCCGCACGAGTCATTTCATAGGATTCTCATACTAATGTTGGCCTCTTCCCATACACCCTCACACCCACATTCTGAGTGACCCCATTATCTCTCTCTCTCTGGCACCTTTTAAAATAATAATTGAAATTATAACATTCAGGTCCCTCCCTATTCTTTAACTATTATAAAATAATAATAATAATATAAATTCAACCCACTACTCCTTAATTCGATACCAGTTAATTTAAACTCTAAATTTCTTATATCACTTCAAAAGATTTTACTTGTTTAATTTATTAGTAGCTGTGACAATTTGAGTGTTATATATGTTAAAATTTAAGAAAAAAAAGTATGCATGCCGGTATGAACTTTTTGTGAATAAAATATAGGTAAAAAAAATATAAAATAGTATCCGAATTGTAAAGTAAATGGGTTCTAAGTTGTAGATTTATAATTTTGATGGATAATGTTGTAAATTGAATCTTGTGATTATGCTACAAATTCGGAGTTCTAGTGTTATTTTTAACCAAGTCTATTCATCTGTGTTTCTTTTTGTTGTTCCCACTCAAGAAAATTGCTTGTCTTATAGTTTTAGAGTTACAATCCAAGAAGTTCTTGAGCCTGGATGAAGGAAAAATATGGAAAACCCTAGCCTCAAAATTATGTTATATCATAAACATTCACACTAATAAATGACTTTAGCAAACCCCAAAAGTGGAATATGGGGAAGACCATAACTTTTGTGGAAGTCTTTTATGGATTCAATCAATTCAAGAAGTGAGAATTGAAGACCTTAATGTTTTCACTTTCACTTCTACATCGCAATCGAAGGGTTGCATGCATGAACAAGATCAACTATTTAGTGGACCCGTGATGTTTGCAATTCTAGCCATTAATTGAGGCTACTTGATTTAATTTTTCTTACCCAGTTTATGATTAGTGGGTTGTTGAAGATACCCACAACAACAATAAATGTGTGGATTGGACTTGTTGGAATCTATGAAGGTTAAGGTGGACATATATTTAATAATTTGTACATGAAACTTTGTTCATAAGGCTTAGCCAAATGGAGAGGAACAAAAAAGGATAAGGAGAAAGGAGAGAAGGAGTACATGCTTTCCTTTGTCACATTCTCATCAATTTGAGTTGACGACAAACATAAGATGGTATATTATGCAAGCTAAAATCACACACTCACAAGCCTCAAATCAACCCAAAAATTACATTAATTGCCCTCTTCAAACTTCAAAAGTCAGCCAAAGAAAGAAAAAAGAAAAGAAATATTAAAGGGCGATTAGGCGATAACCTAAAATAATATTGAAAGCCCAACTATAATTAGCAAATAAATAGGAAATATGAGATAGCAAGAGCTAACAAGCATCTCAATAATATTCCTATAGTGATTCATTTACTCACTCAAAAACCACTCAAATTTCACACTATACTTCACCTATTATCGAATAGGAAGAACACGGACAAGAATGATAATTAATTAGAAGATAATTGTTGTGGAGATCACCTCTTAAAACTATCGAATGATCTTTATAATATCTGCTTGTATATGATGATCACACTGAGATATCTCGCAGAGCAAAGAAGAAGAGCTCTAAATCGGGGGGAGCAAAGAAAGCAATAGGAGTTCTTTGCAACGAGCAATTTGGAACTACTCTTTGCTTCTTTGGTGCTGGTGGACATGTCACAATTTCTGGTATTCGAAACCTCTCAGCTTTTGGTGTTGAGCAGCCCGAATTACTTGTAGACACATGGTCGGTACTCTCAAAATCTGAGGTGGTTGTTGAAGAAGTAGATGGCAGCAAATTCTCCATCATTTCTACTTTCTGAACATTATTCTTGGGCTGTTGCTTTACTTGCTGCCCATGTTGCTGCTGCTTGCGCTGCTTCTTGCATTGGGTTCTTGGTCTTCTCGTTTTCGTTGCAGGTGCTGTGCCACTCCTTGCTGCTGCTCTTCTTCTTGTACCAGATGGAGCCATATGATCGAAGAGAGTGAAAGCCGATAAAAATTCCTGGTGGACAAGAAGTTAAAGTACACTATGTCTATACTACCAAAAACTGGCCTGGAACAAAATGAAAACTTTACCAAATTTAGGTGAAAACTGACAAAACAACACAAAATATGAGTACTGAAAAAAGAAAAAGGAAAAAAAACCTAGTAGTGGTGGTACTTTAAAGCTAATAAATTTGACTGAAAAGATAATCAAAAAGCTTCAAGTGACCGACTCTCTTTAGAAACAAAAACTTTTCAAGCTCACAGAGAATTACTTCTCGAAAGACTCATAGAGATTATTACTGTTTCAAGGAAATAAACCGATACCCAGATGAGATCATCAAGAGTTTTTGCTAAATTTTCAGCCAGACCCAACAAGAAAAAAAGGAACTGATATGATCTAAGTTGATCAAAAGATTATCAAACCATCAATAGAAGTAAGACCCTAGGCTGGAAGGAATAAGAAAGAAACCTAGCAAATTTCTACGCTGAAAACCTTGAAAAAGAAAGAAACCCAGCTCGGTACAAGGACTGAAAAGACTAAAATCAAAAACCCAAAGGACGACCGACACAGAGTGGGGAGGGAAGTAAGGAAGCAAGAAGACAGAGCGAGCAAGAGACTTCACCTTCTCGTGTCGTATACAAGGGTTTTATATTTGACTAGAGATAATTAGGGCAGTCTGCCCGCTGGCCGGCTGCCCTAATTAAACAATACTCACCCACAGAGTAAGGGAGGGGAGTTTCAACTTTTGTGCATCTGGGGATTTTTGATGAGGAAAAATTTGGGCAGGCTTGCCATCCTCCGCCCATGAAAAATATTGTATGGAAAAAATTTTTTCCTGTATTTTTTTTAATTACTGAATTTCAATCTCTTATTAGGTTTGAAAATTTTTATAATAATATTTATTCAATTTAAAAAATAAAATAAAAAATAATAATAATTTAAACTACTATCTTATCTTGTAATGATTGTAGCAAGATTACATAATCTTGTAAAAAACTGAAACCCTCTAAGGTGGGATTACATAACATAAATTTGGAATAAATGGTCTGCCACATGCACAACCAACAGTTAATAGTTAAGATTCTCCCATGTTTCCTTTTGTCCATTTTTTTTTCTTTTTTATACATTAAAAGTTGGTTCAAAATTATATTTTAAAATGTACAAAAATAGTTGAGTGGAAGGGCAGTGTTAGTTTGTCTGAAAGCCGCAAATCTCAGCTTCCTCAGCTGAGCAGGTAAGAGATTTTTACTTTTATTATTGTATAAATGATTCCTCCCTCTCTTTGACATTTTGTTAAAACTTGTGGCAGGTCTGATTCAGGGTATGCCAACACGAGTTTTCAGTTGTATCATAATTAGACAATAACATGCCATACCTAATTATTAAAAAATATGTATATTTATACATTGAATAGAGGTTCAATGGATTAACGTGACATGAGGTCTACTGTCTGTCCGGAGCATGATCTGATACAGATTCAATTATCTGTGTTCAATTTCAATCTTTTGTTTTTATTCTTGTTTGGATCAACATAGGTTTGATTTCAAAGCTTTTGCACACAACAAGACATGAACATCTTTTCCCAGAGCTTAGCTACTACAAATATGCTTGATGAATAGCACTTATACTTTTGACAACTAATAATTTCATTCCAGACAAACTTTCAAGCATATCCTAAGTTTAATGGTTGCAGGTTACATAACTATGTACGCAAATATCAGCATTCTCAAATTATAAAAGTAATATTCAAATATTACAGCAGCTAATTTCACATTTTGATAAATTAATTCTTTGAATTTTATTTTATCTGTCTTTGGCTTTTAAAAATGAAACATTCAAAAAGTTGCATGGGAAGGTTACTAAAAACTATGAAGAGTTGTTTTACCAAGGACCACTCACCAGATTGCAGCAAGAAAGCACATGAATGATACAGAGATTAAGAGTTAATTGTTTGTCGTGAAAGTTAACAATGCTTCTTGAGTTCCTAAATGCAGTTATGGAAGTTAATAAACTAATATTTGAATTAAGCGTTACCAAGTTTCAAAACCAGCAGCATTCCAAGACAATTCTATTTTTTCATTGGATTTGACTGACATTAATAGCAAATTGAGCTTAAAATCTTGCCTGAACTTGATTAAAATACTGTGAACTATGGCACTAATAAGCTATGAAAATTTATCAGACTCCTGAAAACTCACCGAATCCTAAGAAAGTTGAGATAAGGTCCCAAGAGTTCATGCATAATCTAAATATCAATATGGGAGTTTTATAAAGCAAGATTTTTTAACAATTTTTGGCAAATAAAAATAAAAATAGGATTTTGTAGTTACTACGAGTCTCTAACGGTGGGGGTGGGGGAGAAGAAAATGCTAAGAGAAATTAATTTCATTGGAGTGCTTAGCGAGACTAGAGACTGGTACTAGATTTTCATATAGAAATATCAAAGAGAACAAAAACAAATAACAAATGTGACACCGCATAATTTTAGGTCTATCATCGCATACAGTCAACAAATGTGTCAAACCAAAATTCAGGTCAAGAGAAGAGGATCACAACAAAGAAAGCTAGCAAACTAAATGCTAAAATAGATGTACAGTCTAAGCAGATATAAACTGTAAAAAGAAACAACTCGTAGAAAAAAGGTCATCCTATGGCTAACTTGAAAAGGCTAGAAAAACAAAATTCCCAACAACAGCATGGTGTGATAGATCACAAGAAGTAAGAACAGTAGGTAAAAGAAAAGCTAATCAAGAAAAAATCACCGTCCTCTGGACAATGCTTCATCCATCTCCTCATGTGATGAAGGAAACAACTCTATATAACGACTACCAAGTGTCATCCTATCTTTGGCCATAGCTGCCTTAGAATCTTCTGCATTAGCAAACTCTACAAATGCTTCACCAGTTGGCCTCCCCTCTGAATTTATCATAATATGCATTGAATCTTCTGACAACACAAAATCTTTAAAGAAATCCATTATATCATCCTTGCCCGCTGAAAATGGCAACCCTCTCAATCTCAATATCCCCGTATGTACAGCTGAATCCTTCCCCTCGTCATGAGATTTAGCCCTAGGAATACTCCTGTGAGGTGAACCACCACGAGCATCTGAAACTTCATTTGCTATTGCCTTATAATATTCTTGCCTCTTACTTCTGAAAACCTCAACATATCTCCTTCCCATGTTCTGTCGATTCCTTTGAAGGGCAAAATCAACTTGAAGAGGATACCCAAAAACACAAAAAGCTTCCCCAGTAAATTTGTTGTTCTTATGGACAAAAAGAACATCAACAATATCTAGACCATTGAAAAACTCAGCCACATCAATTTCTGTGCAATCAAAGGGAAGGCCACGAATTCGAACAACTGGGAAAGGTGCAGGTTGGTTAACATATCCATAAGGTGGTGGATTGTACATAAAACTTGAACTCGGGGGAGTTCCATAGAATGAAGGTCCCTGATCAATCAACCGCTGACGCTTTGCACCCATTTCACGCCCATCAGCACCATCACCAAATGTGCTTCAGTTAGCAAAAATCATCAAAGCCACAGAAGAACAACTAGTTAATAATTAATGCACTAGCTACATAGAAAAAATTTAGATCTAGGAATAAACTTTACTCAGAAGTAGGGGGAAAAATGACTTCCCTTTAATTCATGTTAACTTGTATGTGATACTGTTGGTCCCAAAATCCAAAGAAAGATTTTTGATATATCATTTTGAGAAGTTAAATTCGGTCTAGAATTCACAGATCACATGCAAAATGAATTAAGGCAGCCAATAATACAATCAGAAAGCTCACGCAGGAGTAGCAGGTAAATATCTGACGAAGACTCTTGAATGGATGAAGCAAGTGTAAATTGTCACCGAATAACCTTCTTTACCTCCATAAACATTCATTAAATGGCATCCTCAACCTTGCCAATCTTTATGATCCTTACCTCCCTTTTGCCTTATAAAAACTCTTTATGAGAGACAATGAAACATCTTAAGGGTTAGGCAACCAGCTTATAATGATGACACGTGAAAATTTACATTGTCACAATTTAAAATTACTCTGAACTCTTTTTTATTTACAAGATGGGAAAGGATGTTATCATTTCCAGTTATGACTTATTGAATATAGCTACCAGAACCTACTGCTGGAGAGCAGAGTTGGTAGATTAGACTGAGTAATACTAAATTTGTCCCCTTTTACTCCAACTGAACATTAAAGTGCTCATAACTTGAACCTGAAGGTTGCTCCTACAATTTTTCAAATTGGTTGTACAAGTATGCATGTTGTGAAAGTCACAACATGAAATTGAAGCCACCTTATGCAAGTAGTTCCAAGAGTTGCTTGATTGGTTGGACCGGAGAAATCAGAGGTTGGGCTTGAGTATACTGAATTTGCCCAAATTTCATTAAACTTAACATCAGTTCATTACTAACTCCACCATTAATAAAGTAGGAAGCTTCAACCAGTATCCTAGTTTATGAGTCTGCATATTCTGAGATGAAACTGCTACATACTCACCCAAGCATGAGATGGGAGACGTAAATAAAAATATTATTGGAACATGGTTGTTCCGGAAAAATGCTTGTTAGGTTGTATCTAAGACCAACTATTACTTAAAAGGCAATTAGATTCAGCCCTCCCGTCTTTAATAGTATATTATTTCCATTAATCATTTGAGGACTACTAACTACCCAACAAGGTTGATGTCCAGCAAATCTAAACTAAGAATTACTACAGTCATTTAAGCTGCCTTAAAATTCGTTCCATATAAGATGAACCATTTAATGATCTTTTAAAGCAAAATTTGCACAAAAGGAAGCATTCTTTTCCATGCATAAATTTGAATAAACGTTCTTGAGAATACCTAGGGCCAGACAACAACAACAACAACAACAACCAAAAAAAAAGTACACTTAAACATATTTGGAGGATGTATGGAGGGCCTTTGTGTAATCTACTATTCATTACATTGCCAAACAAACACTCATCCCCTCACGTTTCCAGTTCTCCCCCACTGTAAAATAAGTATGTGTACAACTCCACAAAGAAACACTACCTAAAGCAAAGTTACCAGAACTTTTTTTCTTTTAATAACAAAAAGGGGTTTACAAGATAAAACACCACTTTTAAGGTTCCCAATGGAGTACCGGAAAATTGAAGCGCAGGGGATGATCATCCTAATTATACTTCTTAAATTTTTGTTCCTTCAACAATAAAAACTTACCACTTCTTTCTCGAATAATAAAATCATTAAAATTAAACAAAACCCAACTTGTTTTCTTTTTCAATCACTGGAAAGGCAAATAACAAACAGATTAATACCGTAAAGCACAGAGACAGACAAACAAATGTAGCGTTCTGGGTATACCACCAAGATAACGAACAATTCCTTTTTCCTCTACTTTTTAAAGTTCTTCAAGATTGAATCGACGAGACCCACAAAATCAAATTTAAAACAAAAAGACAGAGCTGGGTTCTGGGTAATCTAAATTAACGAGTAAAAGCACATCGTAAGAAACAAATTCAATCACAATTCATATATTTAATCCCAAAAGAAAGTGGGCATCGCGTAGAAACCCTAATAAACAACACAGCTAGGAGATTCTTTGAAAATAAGAAACAGAAAACGAACATATAATCATAATGCCAATAGAAGTAAAAAGAGAGGAATTAAAACCAAGAGATTACAATAAGTGTGATAAATGAATTAGAGGACAAAATCCCTTACCCTCTGTAGAACATTCTCGAAATTTTCCAGTTCCGAGCTGATAAAAAAAAAGGAAATGTTTTCCTTCTAATTCATCGAACTCTCATCTTCCTGTGTAAACGAAACAATGACCGATGATGCTTGCTAGAACACATATATTCACCTATTTAGACTAAACGACATCGTTTCTTTTTATCCTTTCGCATTTTTCTTTGACAAAATGTATTTCACATAATATTTATTATTATAATAAAAATCTTAATATATTATAAATTAAATAAATTAGAAAGTGTTACTAACAATTTTTTTTTATGTTAAATATTGAATTAAATTAACCTTGTTTAGTGTTGAAGGGCTTTTAATTTAACGTTTTATTAAACTTAATTTAGAATTATTCGGTACAAAATATAATTTTTTAAATGTGAAATAAATATTCTTTATTAATTATTGAATTAGCATACGAACGTTTGTTTCAAAACTGACTTCAATCCATCGGCTCACATTTTTTTTTGACGAAACACTATTACATCAAATTATATAAAAATTTGTATTTATAATAAATGTAAAATGTATTTATTTTTATATTAATTATTTATAATTTTACATTTGTATTTTAAATTTTACGATAAAGAACGTAATAAGATACATGAGACGAATTTAATCTATTGAGTGGTATTATTATATACTATCTACAGAATATATATATATATATATATATATATATATATATATATATATTTGGTATCAGCTGGGACAAAAATAATAATCCAAGGCAAACTGGTTGACATTAAAACATTAATTAGCTTAGAACAACAGTAGAAGAACTAAGACAAAAACAACTAGTTGCATAATAAGATTGCAGCATACATCCATTACCCAATCTTCTCGGTGTTGGTATCATCTGAGGGCCATATCACAGTTTCCATGAGCCGTTCGCGCATCAACTCCAAGTTCTCATCAGAAATCTCTTTGTATATTTGAGAATGATCACATTTCTACATCAAAAAATGACACACAAGTAAGGAAAATGATTGGTGCTGATAGCTCTTGCTCGTGATTTTCATACGTTATGGCAAAAGTAAGGTGACACTGAAATCATTTTGGATACCTTAACCCATTTTCCATACAAGTGAAGACGCGTTACCATCACTCTTTCAGCAAGTTCTTGCCTTTCCTGTATGCAAGAAATATAAGACACCCATATGATCATTGTACATAAGAACCATAAATTTTGAAGAGATTTTTAAGAAAGGAGAAATCGGAAAATTAAAAATCTTACAAGTTTTGGTTAGTTTCCAGGAACTTTTAACCTTAACCACAACAAAGCCAGATAGTTATAATATCAGCCTTTGCAGAGAGGAGGTTGAGTTGTTCCCAGGTCTCAGATATTTGAAAATAAGAAGCTCTTTCTGTTCATACATTTTCTGAATAATTAGCACAAATAAGAGAAGAAAGATTTCTGAAAACTACCTTCCCAAGAATACGGATGAAACGCTTGCCATCTCCAGGCTTATTTGTTGCCACAAAACTGTCAAAATAAGGAATATAGCAGAAGTAAATAAAACAGCAATTAATTATTGCACTAATTTTTTTCTGCAAATTGGGGCATTTTCCCCTCTTTGATTGGGGTGTGGGGAGGTTTCCCCCTCACCTCCAAGCCTCGTATGGACTTTGACCCCCCCTCTTGGCTACCCCTCTGCGGGGTGGGGGACTGGTAAAGAGTGTTCCCCTGAACCCACTCAACTTACAGTTAACAACTCTATATGCAAGGTTTAAACTGATTCATGAAAAAGTAAATTATACCACATAAACTGGATGTGAAGTACTAATCTTTCGTTATATATGATTTTCATTGTTTTAGAGAAAGGAAAAGAAAATCCTAGCAGAATTAAAGAACCCACTTACTCATAAAACCATCTATACTGCGTGGGATTCATCTCATAGAGCTGGCTAAGAACTGTCCTAACTGCTTTGTATGTGAAATAGTTTAGAATTTGCTGCATGCAGAAATTCTCCGTCAATGAAATATACATAAAAAATTACTTCAAATCAACATAGAAGATCAATTATGAAATGGGCAGAATGAACACCAAAGCAGATATTTGGAGAACGCATTGTTTATTTGGTTGGAAAAAGATCTGTTTAGTTATTTTTCAACGTAATGTGCACTGATTATTTCACGACTTTGCAATTGCTTGGTTTACTATAGACCCACATTTAAATTATGTGGAATCGTTAAGAGCAATTACCATGCAAGACTTAAGTTCTTTTATGCCACCCTAACCATGGTGTGAGTATGATTCAATCTCAAAACCTCTTGTACTTCTCTAAAAGATCTTACCCACTCTCCTTCAAAGGCTTGATACTTACAATTTCTAGGCTTCTAATGCATTCGATATGGGATGACCATCACCTGGTTTATCAATAATCATTGCATCAAGCTATTTTTTAATCATCTTCAAATTATCTTACCATTTAGAAATGTTAAAGTTCCTTGCGTTTCAAGGTGCCTCTAAGCTTCACAACAACAGACTCAATTCTCAACGTAATGCAATCTTTCCCCTATTAAGATTTGAAAAGAAATGCGAGAGAGTGAAGACAACCTTCAGCCGGCTAAAATGATCACAAAAAAGATCTAAAGTTCCAGAAATTTTTACTTATTCATCCAACCAGGAAAGATGTATGAGTTAAGACTAACAGGAATAAAATGAATGGCAGAGCTGCAACCCAATATTTATAAATACATACCTCACTTTTCAGCACTAAGTTATGCCTTTGATACAGACAAAAGTCATAATTCACTACCGATACACAGAGACCTTCTTCTACTTAAAAAAAATGTCAGTAATGGATGCGCTTTCACTGTTTTCATTTCTAAAGAAACTGCTTGCCATTTCATAATGCTACTAGATATGTTTTCGAATAATGGAATCTTGGAATTAAACTCTTGTGTTAGCTAACCAAGCAGAAGCAAGCACCTAAATATTTACATAACAAATCATATTTTATTTCATGACATAAAACCAATCAGTAATAATCAATTTCGAAGCTGTATTTTCATTTCTCACCGTCTTAACATCTCCAAAACTATCTTCATACTGCCCTCCGAGTTCACTGATAATCACAAACCTCCGATCTCTACGCTGCTGCTTCCCAGAACTCCGATTAACCGCATTCAAAATCACCTTCGACGAAACCCTCCAATCCTGCCATGAATCCACAAACGGATTCCCCAATTCCAGCGACTTTCCTGCAGCACTTCTATTCACCTTCTTTCTCTTCGCTGAATTCCTCTGCAACGCCAACTCTCCGCCTCCTTTCACGGTGCTTGGCAGCGCATCCAAGCACAAATACGGACCGGCATGTGAGTCCATCACCGATGAACCCACCACAGACAAAGCTCCAACCATTTCTTTCTTTCTCAGCAACCAAACTTCAACAATATGAACAAAAAAACAAATTTTTTTTCCCTTTTCTTGGATTTTGGGAAGTGAATTTACAGAAAATAAAGTATGCCCACCAAATAATAAGTAGAAAAAGTAAGCGGGTATCCGAGAAAATTGGAGTTCAACAATTGTAGTCAAAGAAAAGCAGCTACTTGGAGAATTTGGAAAGTGTTTGTGTGCAAGGAAAATTAAGTGTGAAAAATGTTATGATTTTTCTCTCTCTCTCTCTCTCTTTGCAATGGAATGAATGTGCACCAGACAAAATTTTGAGGTGCGAGATTCTCCAAGACTGAAAATCAAACTTGGCTTAGCTTGGTTTGTTGTTGATTTGAATTCTACTTCCTAGAGTTTTGCCGTTTGGACGCGTGGAAGGTAATCTGGTGTTGTGGGAAGGTGCTCACATTTTAATAGTGTCGATCCGAAGTCTTCTTGTAAAGTTTTTCCTACTTGTACTACTTGCCGTTGAAATTTGCATTTCCATTACCACTCGCGCGCTTTTGGATTGCTCTTCCCACCTTCTTAATTTTGTTACTTGAAGTGATGGAATTAGCCTACTGCATCTCAAACATATATGAAATTTAAAATAAAACTATTAAAATATATAAAATAAATAATAAATATTATTTAAATTAAATAATTTAAAATTTAAAATATATCAAAAATAATATTAAAAACATAAATATAATTTAAAATAATATTAAATTTTTTTTTAAAATAAATATAAATATATATATTATAATTTAAACGACAAGTGATCATGTCGAAAGTTTTTTCCATACATTTGTAGTAATTAAAATTATCTAATTAACTGTATAAATTTTATCATTGAGAGATAATCATTAAATGTAAGCAATATTACCACAACTGTACATCAAGGACTCACATTAAATTTTCCAACAATTTTGTACATAAAATATTTTTAAAAAAATGCGAGTCAAATTACTGTTTAATAAAATAGGTAAAACTTTAATTAATGATCATCTACCATGAGTTTTGTACACTTCTAATTAGTGCCAAGCTGGAAAAAAAAATACTAGTGTAAACTTATTTTAATTCGTAATTTATTTGATATGCACGCGCTTTTCAAATGCGTGGGAAGTGATAGATTCTTGTTAGCTTTAGAATCGTAAAGAAAAGAAAATAGATTCCACACCCACCGTGACACAAGGTAGAAAGTCCCGCTATAGCTCGCCTAACGGAACGACCGTTTCAAATTCACATTCCAAGCCACCCCGTGAATTAAGTGCTTCGAATTGACATCACTCTCTCTTTTTCTGTAAGCGCATGTATAAAGAAGACACATACTTGTCTAGGGTAACACTTCACAAACTAAATAAAATAATAAATATTACCCATAATGTATATATGCGTGTATATATATAACTCATTGTTTTCAACTCTCATCCATATGTGAAATGCCTCGTATCATTCATAAAGCTGGATTAGAGAATCAAGCTCAAAGCGATCTATCTTCTCTCACAGATGACAGATAATAAAATTAGTTCATCAATTTATGGAATTTCAGTGCAAAACAAATCAAGCTTCTGCCAAAACCGATGGATGATATGGCAATGCCAGCCTAGTTGCATCTCTACAACAACAGTAGGAAAAATTGAAGCTGCATTCTTGTATAGTTGATATACAAGTTACATGGTACAATAATAGAGTTTATATCACTGCAAGGATCTGATACATACATACAAAAATTGAACACAAATACCTTATGTATGTATGCATCAACGACAGAGCAAGATTTACAGAGGAAAACCTGGTCAGCAGTAGCCACAACAAAAGAAAGCTTTCTTGCACTGCTCTAACTGCAAAAAACTGAAAGCAATGTGTTGAGGCCTGTGGACAGAAGAAGAGCAACGCAGGAAAAGAAATTTTGTTACTTATTGGAAATCCCTTCCTTTGGAGCATTTTCAAGCAAAATTAACTTCAAATGTCAACAGAGGAAGAAGTTGTTATTGTTGGTTTCTGGCATCTTTGTCAACGAAAGTAAAAGGTTCGGGAGAAAGGTATGATAATCCAGTACAATAATTTGTACAACATATGAAAAGGGTGCTTCCAATCACAATCTTTCATATGCCAATTAAGCAAACCATTCTTAAGTATCTCTTATTCCCATATTTACCACCGTAATTTTTTTTATAAAAATCTATATGAAATGAAGCTACAACAAGAAAAGGAAAGAAAAACTTCGTTTTGACTGCAATAATAGTGAATTAGTATTCTGATCCTATTGCTATAAGGAAGCTGTTATAAACTTGAGTAAAGTTTACCATGTTGTTAGCCTCCAGAGAAAAGCTAGACAATATCTTACAAACAAGGCAAAGACCAAAAATCCAAAAAGCTGCATTTAGTATCATTTCTCTTTCTTTGGTTCTGGAAAATCAAAGAATATCATGTTGAGCTGTCATCCAAAGTTGTAAATTGTCCGAGTGCGGTTCTGACATGAAGCTGTACCAAATGAAAAGAACTAGATATCATTAGGCAGAAATAAAAACAACTACAAAAGAAATCCAAATAGCAGTGTAGAATTAATAACCTCGACATCCAGGCAGGTATCATTCACCATTTTCTTTATTTGAGAAACTATGCCAACATCACATAGTTTTATGATCCAACCTACCAGGACTTGATAAACATGTGACATTTACTACAGCCCAGATAGTAGCAGTATGCAATCAACTGTCATTACTCTGCAAAAAGTTAATTACACAAGACTGGGTCCTATTCTCTGCCCATGGAAGTTGGTTCATTACTGCTTTCTTATGATGCTCTTTCCCAGAATCCATATGGCTGAGCACATCCATTCCCTGCATGATTAGGATTTTAGACACATAATTTAGGTAAAACATTTGAAAAATCCACCCACTCCCACCCCATTTTATCTCACACATCTCCACACAAGACTACTGTTACACATGCCCTTTACGCTCTGCAGATTGTGTATTTTGACCCTATTGACAAACCATTATCTGACTAATGACTTGCCCTATTTCATTTACCTGGTTCTCTAATTACCCAATTAGAAAATCCTTGCAATACATTGGAATCCATACCCACTTTCCAACCAAATTATTCATGAAATCATGTATCATCTACACTTTTATACCATACATAAAGTTCCAATATATAACTACCTATATACTTCACCATGTACTACAAAACATATGATCCTTCACTAAATATATAAAGAAATCGGATAAAACATATGATTTCCCAACTTGAACTACTTGCATTCATTGTGTAATTATGTTTTTTTTTATGTGTATACATGTCAATACATTCATTTATAAAGAATACACAATGTAAACTGAAAGTTAACAGGATACCTTACCATGAATGAAAAACAAATAAATACAAAGAGGTTTTATGAGGCAAAGTTTCAAATTTCAAATCTTCTATTTGAATCTTAAATTTTAAATTTTTATCGACAGTTTCACATAATAATTTAACAACTTCTTTAGAAATAAAAAAAAGGAGATCAACAATCCCCATTTGCAAAGAATATAATTTCTCTTTCAAAACTGTCAAAATTGAAGCATGCAAGTCATGTAGCATAGATGCAGAGTTACATCTTCTTTTGAATAAATGACTGCCATATCTTGACAGCGTTATATTACAGGAAATGTCATTCTAGAATTATATGTATGTTAGGATTGGCCAAATTTTTGAGCCCTGAGAAAATATGGCAGTCTTGAGGGAAAAGAATGAACTTTGAGTTACAGGAACTGTAAAATATATAACTACTTCACAAATATGTCATTGTTCTACCAGCACACAAATGAAATATACTCTTTGCAATCTATATAAAGACACCTTATAGAACTTCCCACTTTTTAATACAAGGTATCTTATCAACATGATGGCAATCAGAAATAATTTCCCAGAGTTCCTATCATGAAAGAACTTCTAACCTGAATCCCAATTTTGGCTTTAGATGCACTCCATAATTGTCTGACAACAGCATCAAATATAATACCATCTTCAGCAAACATGTAATCAACAGAACTTATACATCCGTCTACAATATTGCGAATGAGTGCCAAAGTTGCTCCTGGACAAAAGGTTCAGGGTTGCATGGTAAAAGCAACAGCACAGTAATTTCCATTTAAAAGTGCAGTATCACCATAGATAAAAGGAATGAAGGCTACATGTAAAATATTATCATTACCACAGATAAGACTTGCTAGTAAGGATGCAGTGAGCTCTAAAAATAACCCTTCTTTACTATTGTTTTCTACAAGGAACATCAAATTCCTCAAAGCCCACAAAGCATTTAACCTGATAGTTGCATCCATGGATTTCAATAACTGAACAAGCTGTTTCATACCTCCACAAAGTATAAACATTGACCAACGAGTCGTAAAATCAACCATCATGTTGCTAATAACACCAAGAGCTGCGACCTGGTAAACAGAGCATTGCCAAAATCATCTTTCTAAAGAGGATAAAAAAATCAAACCAACTGCAACAATTTATTAAGAGGCAAGCCTAAACAATGTGACTTCATTCACTGCATTTGTAACATCAAGCAAATCCAAAACAATTTCATCAATGTTCAACATACAACCAAATCAAAGTCTTTAGAAGTTAGACTGATCTAAGCCTTTGCTCAAATCAATTGTCTTCAGCACTGGACTTTGTTATTATCAGCTCTATCTGAAGATGTAAGAGTTCATATGAAGGCAGATAACTTTTTGACTACTTGGGGAAAAATAAACTGTAATAATGTGAACTTTTTGACCTTCTTGGCCAGTCAAACCTATTAGATTCTATGTCGCATGACTTTCAAAAAAACATAAAAGTAACAACGAAGTTGCAACCAAACTCAGTAGTTTCTTTGCAGATACTGCTGAAGTAGCCAAGTTACTTCCTAAATTCAAGAAGGTTCATAGGCAGTTTTACAAATAAACTTTTCTTAAAAAGAGAATAAATAAGTGCAAACCTGGACAGAAGTAGAAGGGTCATCTAAAAGCTGAACCAAGGGAATAAAAATTGTTTCATTCATAAAATAACCTGCACACAGATTCTGAAAGAACTCTATCAGCAAGACTGTTTAAACTCAAAATTTTTGTACTACAAAACAGAAGATTCATAATGCAAACCTTGATTGACCAAGATACACTTCTTAAGCAGATGCAAGCAGCACTACATACATCACAACTGTTGTGAGCTAATGAATCAACTACCAAGTTCGGCACCTACTTTGGAAGAGAAAAAGTGGAAGTTGTTATCAGTTGAAGTTCTACACATGTACGAATGTTGAATGCCTAATACTAATACAATTTATTTCACTACATTTAGTCAATCATAACAATATCTTTGCCCCTTCATATTTCAAGATAATTTATCATTAACACTGATAATTACAATTTTTTTATGCAGTACTAAATCAGAAGAAATAACTTAACTGCTGATTTCATGTCTTTGTTAAAACCAGCCCGCGGAAAGTAGACACTTTCTTCAATTTTTTTGTTTTTAAATAAGAAAAAAGGCCAACTATACCAATATAACCAGATTTACAATAAGGCAGACAAGTTCTCCAGAAAAGTTAGGAACAACTTGAAGGAAAAGAATACACAAGGAGATCCTTACATTTGTACACTAAATAACTCCAAAAGTTAAAAAATCTATAGAAACACTGTCCTCCCGACTTAAAAAAATATACAAAATTTAACCCAAAACCTTTTCCCATTTAAAATGGATGAAAAACAGAATGAAGTATCCTGAAAACTTTAGAGATAAGAGGCCAAATGCAAAGCTGGTAGACAGAAAAATTTGAAGGCAGAGGTTGAAGAGAAAATAACAAGGAAAATTAATAATCAAGCAACTCAGTAACTAAAAAGTTATGCAACGTGACATCACTAAAATCAAGTCACAAAATTAGGTATGCTCCTGATGATACATTAAATTGAAATGACCCAATCACCATATAACATAGGGGATGTAAGGAACCTATTTTCAAGTGGTTGTAAAGTTTATCAATACTGTTAACCTCAAATGCTTGTTTCTGCGTATCCTCATTTTGTGCTATTAAACCAGAAAAAGCAATGGAAGCTTGATCCCTAGCTTGACCAGGATCAGCACGAAGCTCGAGTAGTGTATTTATCAGTTTGCTTTTGATTGCTACATGCAAGAGGAGGTGTTTCTTATGACAATCAAGCACAAGGATGCAAGCAATCTAGTCTGTGCAAACCTATCCTTCACCAAATCAACTATACAATTCAGAGTTCTTCCACTTTCATGTCCTGCAAACTTTACAACTACCTCAGGATTGTTTTTGAAAATTGTTGCTCGAGACTGTAAACTAGAGACTCAGACTAAGAGAACCTCCAAGAAAGCTAGTAAGCTTCTTTAAAACCCCTGCATTAAACAGTAACTTCTGCTCTGCACTCGTATTACATGAATGAGAAACAATACATCCATTAAGCCCACTAACATTTTCATTCTCATTATTCAGTAAAGAAAGAAGAAATTCCATGCCCTTGTCAAGAAGGAAATCACACTTTGGAGCCAATTTTGATGGACAAATCATCTCAAGGGATCGAGTGCCTGCACCCACCACCTGAAGAACCAAAAAAAGCCATATTTGATTCACATATACATATATATATATATATATAAGGTACACAAAGGGGGTCAGTTCGCTGATTAATCAATGCAGAAGCATGAGTAAAACAAAAGTGATCATCAATGTTACCTAAAGGCAGTTTGCTCCAGATTTTGGTATAGGAAAAAGGTGTGGACCTGTGCCAAATACATGACACGATACGGTAGGCTAGGTCAGTTCACTGTTTAGAGGGCATAATCACTTACACTTTGGTCTGACATGTGTCCATGCGTATGATTTTACCATATTCTTGTATTTTTTTTAAAAAAATTTGATCTGTTACATAATACAAGCATTGCCTTACATATTGAAAGTAAATTTCAATCCATTAGACAAAATTTGAGGAACACGTTAAACAAGAGTCTAAGTTGGCATTTTGGAAATGTCTCATCTCCTTTATTACCAATATAGGGGTTGGGATTCTAGAAGATTCTTTTTTTTTCATTTTTTGTTGAAGGTATAAATTTTACTTATATATGCCATGATCATAGACTTCACTTTGATGACTGATGAAAAAATTAGAGAAACTGACATCAACAAAATATGCAAACAAATGCAACAGCCATAAAATAACACAATATTTTACATGATTAACCAACCTAACTAAAATCATTAAGAAATTCAAAAAGTTTATGGATGTATCAAGAATATGGAAGTTTCCCATCCCAACCAGAAACATTTAAATAGAACAAAAAAAATGCAAAAACCAAAATTCTCTCATCAATTATGACACCATAAAATAAAACTCTCAATAAGATTTGGGTCAGTATTGCCCATTTACTTCAACAACATAATTGACAACAATCATTGGTAGCAAACATGCTCACCAGAAACCATAAAAATCACCACAGGAGCCGCACAAAGGTATCTCTGACATAATGCATACATCTCATGTGCTCAACATTATTTTGAGAACAATGACCTAACTTGATGCTTGCACTTTCAATATTACATCTTGTGTGCTCATGACGATAACCATGTGACTTTCACGACTACATTCTACTAGAATAGTGATGAGCCAGTAGCTGAGGAAGACTGCCAGTTAAGGTAACCTCCCTAAGATGTTATCATATTGTAGCCCACAAGTTTTTGCATAATCTAGCAAAAGTCCCCATTTTCCAACTTGGTGATCACATCCAAGGATTCTAGGGTGGTAAAAGAAAATTAATAGTTGAAGAGCATAAACAATCTCTTCTTTCATTCTCCATCATCCTAAATATCACAATATACAGGAAATTGTAATTCCTTTCGAAGACTTGCTATAAATTGAAGATCAAAAGAGCCAAAACGTTATCAATTGCACATATTATTATTCAACTCATGATGTAATCTTCTCCAGAAATTAGCTTCATTGAAACAATTTGTCATTAAAATTGTTGCTTCCTGTGCTCATTAGTCAACATGATGTTTCTGCCATTCTTTCAAATTAAATATTATTTTCAATCTGTATTAAAATAAAATAATTAATAAAAATATTTAAAATTTCCGCCAATTTGAAGAAGAATTGGAAAAAAAAAGTAACAATAAACCACAAAAACATTGTTAAATTTTACCTTCTTATCTAGAAATTAGAGGAGCCACGACAAATTAGGAAACGAATCTCCCAAGCACTGCAGCAGACTGCACAATAATATTTTTACTAATATTATCGCGATCAATGTCGTTGATGACGTCAACATCCGATACGGTGGATAGGATTGGGGTGACGGCGGGGACGGCGCCGAGTTTGACGAAGGAAAGCTTCTTAGTGCGGTTGCCGATGATTTGGTTCTTGAGTTCTCGTAAGGCCTTGAGCTTGACATCTTGTTCGGCGGACGTTAGGCGGTGAAAGATATTACTAGTGGTGGTGGCAGCAGCCATGGTGGTTAACGGCGACGAGCTCCACGACGTCAGGAGCTAGTCCTAGAGAGAGAGAGAGAAGGGAAATAAGGCCAGCTAGAGAGAGAAAAAATTTTGTAACGAATAAATGATTTTGAAAAAGAAATAGGATAATTATTTAAATGGCTAATTATTTTAGGGATAATCTCTGGGTCCCTAATTTATTTTATTTTCTAGAATAAGAATAAATATTTTCATTTATACTAAATAGGTCCATAATTGATATTAAAAATACTCTTTCAACATTGAGTTACGTAACTCTCACATGATTTGATGTTCAATATTTACGGGTTATTTTGGACATTTGATAAGGGTTAAGGACATGCTAATACAAACGAAATATTATGTCCTCATTTTAGCAAATATAAAAATTTAGGGATCTTAATATCATTACCTCATTGTTTATTTTACTCATGATTCATATATTCTATTTTTATTTTATTTATTAAAAATAGATTTTTATGGATTGATAATTTAAAAATATATATTTTTAATAATTATTTAAATAATATAAAATCATTATAATTATTACAAATAAAATTTTATTTAAGAAAAATAAATTATGATAAATAATAATTTAGACTATAAGTCTAATCATTTTCTTCCACTTTTTCACCCTCGTGGGCCCGAACTCCGCTCCTCCAAGGGCTCCGATTTCCCGGATCCCAATAATCCCGTCGTAGTCCCCACGCATTACGCGCCGGCCACGCTTTTTTTTCTACCGCTTCATCCGGTCACCAACCCCACTTTCACTTACCTACTCCTCTCTCAATCGCACCGTTTCCTCCGGTCACCCCTTCCCCCCGCAATCAAAATTTTAAATTCCCTCATTTCACTCCAATTTAAAATAAATTCAACCCAATATTTTCAGTCTGTTATCTGCATTTATCGAATTTTGTTCTTCGACAAACAGAAAATCCGCTGTTCGTCGATCGTGGATTCAGTAATTTTACGATTCTGTACAGTTAGTTTACTGTTATTTTGTGAGTAAGTGTGTTAATTTATTTGTTAATTTATAAATTTGTTTTGATTTATTGGTCGATTTTAGTTTAAAATCGTTATGATGAAATGTTTGTGACTATTCTTCATCTTGTTAATGCAATGTAACTGTTTGATGGAGTTTTGGTGATTAGCTTCCCGGAAATAGAAATATGTTTATGATGTTATGTTCTGTTTGGTTGGTGAGAAAGCTTGGGAAAGCCAAAGAAATTAAAATTTTAATTTTTCTTGTTGCGAGGTTCGGTAACTTGAGGCATAATTTTCTCCTATGTTTAGTTGGTAAATGGGTTGTCGCAATATCTGGGAATCTGTAAAAGTTTTAATTTATTCATTTTTTTAATGTAATTAATGAGGTTTTCCCAGATCAGATTACGAATTTTTGTTTTCTTTTTTTATTGCGAATCTTTTGCCATGCATGTTTTTTCCATGTTAGCGTATCTGATGATATGTGGAGAGAATTTTATTTCTTTCCCCTTTCAGATTTTGCAGCTATAAATACCTCTAAAATTCTGATCTTCATTGTCCGCTGTTGGGCTCAGTCATTCAACATTCCATTTCATTGCTTTTCTGTAAATTCTTGGTGAGTTTTGAATTGGATAGCTTTTTTTTTAATTATCTTTAGGGTGGAGAATTGATGCTAAGGAATCATTACCATAAGCAGATTTGTTCTGCATATGCTTTTTATGTGTTTGTGTTTGTGGATTTGTAGTTGGCTAATTGTGAGATTTGTTCTCTTCAGATTGTTTTTTTGAAATCTATTAAACATGTGTGGAGGTTCAGACAAGTTGAGTTGTGAGACTTCGGCTTCATCAGCTTCCCTGCAAAACAACTCATCTGTAGATGGAAATATGAGTAATTCTACTGAAACTGTGAAGACCAAACATTCTTTCTCGCCTTTGCTGGAACTTGCAGCTGATAATGATGTTGAGGGTTTTAAACAAATGATATGTGATGTATCTGCTATTTGTGCAGTGGGACTCTGGTATTGTTTCCAACACTTGTCAAAAAAGATAGTTCTTCAGTGTAGAACTCCATTAATGGTTGCTGCTGAGTATGGAAGCGCTGATGTTGTGAAATTGATTTTGTCTTCAACCAAGGCTGATGTAAATCTTAATTGTGGAATGGATAAGCGCAGTGCTTTGCACTGTGCTGCTTCTGGTGGGTCTGTTGATGCTGTTGTTGTTGTCAAGTTGCTTTTACTTGCTGGTGCCGATCCTAATATCACTGATGCCAATGGGCATCGCCCGTTTGATGTTATTGTTATCCATCCAGACGTTCCTCATTTAAGGGCTGAACTTGAAGAACTTTTGAAGAATGATGGTTCTGTTAATTTAGATGATCTGCAGGTTTCAAGTGCTGGTTTGAGATCCAGTTCATTTCTTTCATCATCCTCGGATGATTGTTCTTTATCTTCTGTGACTTACAAGTCCAATGATGCTCATGCTTCTTCTGTACCAGAGAAGAAAGAATACCCTATTGATCCATCTCTTCCAGACATCCAGAACAGCATGTATGCATCTGATGAGTTTCGCATGTTTTCTTTTAAAATCTGTCCCTGTTCACGAGCTTACTCCCATGATTGGACCGAGTGTCCTTTTGCTCATCCTGGTGAGAATGCAAGAAGAAGAGACCCCAGAAAGTTCTACTATAGTTGTGTGCCATGTCCAGATCATCGTAAAGGGACTTGCAGCCGTGGAGATATGTGTGAATATGCTCATGGAATTTTTGAGTCCTGGCTACACCCTGCACAGTATAAGACTAAACTCTGCAAAGATGGCATAAGTTGTGTGCGTCGGGTGTGCTTCTTTGCTCACACATCTGATGAGCTGCGACCCCTTTATGCATCTAACGGATCTGGGATGCCATCTCGACGATCAGCTACAGCTATGAACCTATTGCCTGGCTCCCCATCATCTGCTACTGCCATGTCACCTTTGCCATTTACTCCACCTATGTCTCCCAGGAATGATATCTTACACTCATCCATGGCCTGGCCTCAACAAAGCATACCAACTTTGCATCTACCAGTCAGTAAAATTCAAGCAAGTCGATTGAGATCTTCTCTTAATGCAAGGCACATTCCAGCTGAGGATCTCAAAATATTGCATGATTTTGAAATGGAGCAACATCAGCTCGTCAATGACTTTTCTTCTTTCTCCCTGACTCAGTTTGGTTCTTCCTCTGCAAATCTTTCTGCTCATTCTAGCACCGTTACCCCAAAACTTGATCCACTCTCCTATGCTGAGATATTGTCTCCTCGATACTCTGACCATTTTGCTGCTTCCACTGTTTTGTCTCCTTCACATAAATCACTAGTTCTTAATCAACTCCAGGTGCAGCAAAACATGTCTCCAATCAAGAATGTTGATCATTCGCTGCTGCAGGCATCATTTGGTATTTCTTCTCCGGTTAGAATGTCGCCTCGGAATGTGGAGCCTATATCCCCTATGAGCTCTCGCCTATCCACTCTTGATCAACGTGAGAAGCTGCTGCAACAGTTCGGTAGCCTCTCTTGTGATCTTAAATCTAACAGTGCTGTTGGTTCCACAGCTAATTCTTGGTCAAATCTGGACTCCCCAAGCAGGAAAGTAGATTGGTCTGTTCAGGTAGATGAACTGAACCACTTATGCAAATCAATTTCTTCGGGGCACAATGGGGAGGGGCCTTATGTTTCCTCAGTTCAATCACTTGTGAGGGAAACTCCTTCAAAGGTGAAGGAAACAACAGTAGTTCCACCTTCGAGAGTGTCACTCCCTGCTGAGGGTTCTAATTTGAACTCCCAGAGTGAATCCGGTGATTATTTGGGAGCATGGCTTGAGCAATTGCAGCTCGATCAAATTGTTGCTTAGCAAATTGGACCATTTTTACAGAGGCTTGAGATAGTTAAAACTGATGTATTATGTTAAGAAGATAAATGTAACAATACAAAGCCGAGGAAGCATGAAGTTCAGAGAAAAGTTCTCCATTTATTTATTTATTCATTTATTTTCAGTACAAAACAAGTCAGAAAGGAATAGCAATCTCAGTCTAGATTAGCAAAAGGAAAACTAAGGATTGGTGGTTTTCTTGCCACACTTCCCATGGTCTTGGTCTATTATTTTTAATTCCATGGAACATATAATCCTTGAAATAGATTCCATGTTTGATTGAGATGCGGTTTGCTGTTCCCCTTCCCATTATTGATAGTTACTATTAAACGGTGTGAAGATGGAATATATATTTTTTATTATTATTATTCAACAACAGTCTTTTAATATCTCAATTTTTTTCCTACATTTCACTTTGCTTTCCCATATCACGTGCTTGCTCCTCTCTACTTGTTTTATTTATGATGCCTTGAAATCTGCGATGAGGTGGATCCCAATATGTTTGGCATGATGGAAAGTTTCTTTTGATTCTCCCAATATATTTTCCGAAGATCAGAATATGGTGGGTGAACGGTAATTGGGAATTTCTTATCTTAAGGAAGTGAGATGTGATGTGGAGCCTACTTCGTGCATTATAATAGGTGCTTTAAGGTATCATGTACTTAGTCTAGATATGATGTGATAAAGATGCCAACCCACTAATCTCTCTAGTTGTTTCTTTATTGTAGTGGGGAATTCTCTAATTTTTGGTGTCATATGTGGGCCTAATTCCTCTATTCTTCTTTTTAGGCACAGAGATTTCAAAAATAAATTAAATTAATAATAATGATGATATAATAAAATTATTTTTATTAATAAAAATTTAAAAAATTAAAGTAAATTTTTTTATTTAATTTTTATATTTTTATTTAAGTGAAATTTATTTTAAATTTTTTAAATAATATTAATAAAAATATTTTTTTTTATTAATTAAATAATTCTATCAATATCATAATTGATATAGCGGGATAATTCAACTCAACATTCTCTCTTATACCAAATATTAATGTGAAAACCAAAAATTCACCCCATTTAAAGTTAATCTGATTCCACCGGCAGTGGGCAGAGCTTACCACGCTGATGCATCTGGTTTGTTAGGCATTGATTTGATGAACTCGTGAGCTTCATTTAAGCAAACTCCCGACCAAGCAAATCAACCACACAACCATGGCGAGCAATCTTAGGGGTGATGTTGAAATCCTGAACCATGGATTAGAAAATTTGCGATCCCTTCTCCATCAAACCAGAATCACTGCAAGCAGATGGAAGAGACATGAGAGTTACTCCATTTGATTGCAAATCATCTTCTAACATTTTCAAGAGGTCGCGAACCGTATCACATCCACAGCGTGCAGATCGTAGCCAGTGATGATACCATTCCATGAACAGATGTTTCTCCTGGGTAAGCCAGCTTCATCTTCAGTGTGACTGATTCAAGAAAATTACTCTCAGAATACATTCTTAGCAAGGTGTTTCCAAAAGGACTGTCCAGCACCAGCCCCGTTCTTGATTGCAAATGCATGCAAGCTCTCATCCTCGGTCAAGCAATCAGCCAATTTTTCACATAAATCCAGCATGATCGCAATACTTCTTTCATCTTCTCTGATGCCGCCTTCTCGTATTTTAACGAACAAACTAGTTGCTTCCTCAATACCCCGTAGTTGATGTATGATATCACAGAATTCCACAAAGCAACATCCTGGAAGAGGATGGTATGGAGTGCTTCATGTCCCAACTTCAAATTTCCAGTCTCACTATAAATATTAAGCAATGCATTTACTATGAACAAATCATTGCCATACCTGAAAACTTCATAGCCATTGCACGAATTTGCATGCCCAATTTAAGACGTCCAAATTCTGCACGGGCCTCAATAATAACCAATATTGTAGCGAGATCAAACTCAAGACCACACATAGCATAACCATCTTTTCAGGAACCTTCAAAGCATTAAAGCAATCATCGTCCTCAAAATACCCATTAATCATGGCATTCCAGCATGCAAAATTGTTCGCAACCATCAAATCAAAAACAAGGCGTGAAAAAACATTCGCGTCATAACCCAAATAAAACCCGATCAAAGCAGTGCGCGCGTGGGGATCAGATTCAAAAAGTCCATTCCTGGAACAAAAACCATGTATCTCTTCCCTAATCTCAAATCTAGTACTCTCTCGCACGCCAAAAGCAATGATAACACAGTGCGTGAATTAGGTCTTAAACCTTCCTTTTGGATCCGAAAAACCAACTAAATCGCTTCCACATAATAACCGCACCCCACGTACTCATTCACCATCCCATTCCAAAAACCAGATCTCTCGTACACATCTCATCAATCACTTTACACGCATAGTCAAGACACCCACATTTTCCATAAAAATCAACAAGGGCAGTCCCAACTCGAACATCTTTGATCAAACTCGTATCTCGGATCCGACCATGTAATCTCTTTCCTCTCTCCACTGCTTTTAGCCGGGTACACGCTTTGATGATAAGAGACAAAGCGGTGGCATCAGGCACTACGTCAAGAGATTCCGTCTGGGTGTATGTAGACATAACAGCATACTCATTTTTGAGCTGGGCCTTCTCGTTTGACGATTGAATTACAGTCTTCGTTTTCGCCTTGAATTTGTTTGAACAAAATGAAGGGTTATGCCAAGGTTGAATTCAGAGCAAAAGCCACTGCCAAAAGTTAGTTGGCATTTGGCGGGATTAAAATTGACATTTTCTTTTTCTTTTTCATTTTCAGTTGAAGCTGTTAGTTGGGCCGGGCCGAGATAGCCCATGGCCATAAGCTTTTTCTTTTTATTATTGTTTTATTTTTCATTATTAATGGAATACTAACATATGGATTCCCATATTTTATCAAGATAACAAGTATGAATAAATTTTTATAGTATTTTACAAACAAGTCCCCATCAATATCATGCATCGTTGGAAAACCTTTTTGGGCAACGAAAGGACAGCCATAGTCAGTATTTATTAATTATAAACAATGAAAGTTTGTCTTTTTTTATAATTTGTTTAAAACTAAGGGGCCTATCCACTGTTTTCAAACTGAGTAGAAACTCCTGACGTACAAATTTTAAGATTATTATTTATTCAATATTACAAAAACTGTTTGGATATAAAAAATTATTCGAAATACTTTTGAAGTAAGCACTATTTCATAAGCACTTTCTAGGGAAGTGCTTTTCTTAAGATGAAAGAAGTTCTAACCAGGCAGGTTGAGATGGAAAGAGCACAAATGCCATAATGTTACATAGGAGAGGTCTTTTTTTTTGATAATGTTCCCCTTTACGTGTATGCTTACAGAAATTGCCTTTATATTTTCTGTACGGAAAAGAAACTAGAGGCAAACGAAGCCTCAACCATGAAAAGAATTTTTCTGTATGTTGCCCAAGCTGCTTCCGCGAAAGGAAAACTATGGAAACAATGAAGTTGCAGCTTTAGATATAAACTTTCTGCTGCCGAGTTGAAAGATGAAATCATAAACAAGAATTTACTTCATTTTCTGAGAAATTCCCAAGGCCCAGTTCCTGTCCCTATCCTGAAAATGCAAGAACAGAATGTGAGAATTTCTGCTCCCAGATTATAATTTTTTTTTCTGATGAGATACTGAAATGCGGAAAGGTTGAAGGTAGCATTTGATGATCTTGTAGGAATGTCATGGATGAAAATTACCTCCAAAAGCCGGCAAAAGCTCGAAGACTCATGTAAATTATGAGACCGACCCAAAGTCCGATGAATCCATAGCTGGTGGATAGACCCAACAAACACAGAATGCTGAATATAGCCACCAAAACCTGGTGAAGGTATCATGTCGACGGTAAAATTTTGTCCAAATGGAGAATTTATGTGATGATCAACGTTATGTTTCAATTGGTAGCAAGAGGAAAGACAGAAAAGCATTGAATAGAAAGGAACTAGAAACTTGCCAGGGAGCATGCAGCATATGCATAATCAGATGCTCCGAAGTTGATACCATCGAAAACGAATGCCAAGCAATTTAAGGGTTGAGAACCTGCGACGAACTGAGATGAAAGAGAAATGGTGTTTATTCTTGGTTGTAAGTGTAACAATAGTAATATTATTTAACCTGTTCTTAGAAAAAAGGAGTACCGGAATTCCTATACTGATGAGGTGGAGAACATCGGCATCTCTAGTGAATAATTTTGCCCCAAAACTCAGTGCTAATCCAAGTATGGCTGAAAGCATTAATCCTAGAACTAATCCCAACTGCAGGATACAATTTGAAAAGTTATTTGAGAAAATCAAGTGATATCAGAAGCCTTTTTATCTTTGTTAAACATAATGCATTACCTGCAATACTCGAGCCGCGCTTGCTGTTGCTCTTTCATAGTCCTTCCTGGCAAATGAACTTGCAAGTATTGCCTGAAAGGGAAAAAAAAATAATGAAATGAACTTTAGCATAGAATACTTGAATCACTTGAAACATGATTATATGTTGCATCTAGAGGGCTAAGAAAATAAGAGAAATACAACCAAGAATACTTGGAAGACAGCTCTAACCTGACCAGCAACTGCCAAACCATCAGCCAGCAGAGATGTTGCTAGCCAAACCTGCAAGCAGACCTGAAATGCAGCCATCGCTGTTGGTCCCTGTCTTGCGGCTAATGATGCGGACAGGGTGACGCAGAATGTGACAGCCACCACCCTTATAAGCAATAGAAAACCTGGAAATTAAGCACAAAATGAGAAAGGATTTGCAAGAAATTTTGAGTAAAAGGCACAAACAACCATCAATCAGTATATGCAAAATATATTTTAGCTTGTTTTGCCAAGATTAGCTGGTAAAATCTCATCATTGCACAAGAGGACCGATTTCTTTTTCTAATAACATTCCAACTTCTTATGGCAAGGTAGTGTAATTACCATTCTTAATAAACCGGCCAAATTGGAGATGTTTGAGAGAAGGAGGAATGAGATCAACTTGCTGTATTAATCTCCACAAAAGTATAACTGCAATCAGATACCTGCAATGGCCATATAAGTGTGTAAATCAAGACATGGTAGGATACATAATCACAATAGAAATGTCGATATTCTCCAAAAGGTGGATGTGTAACTTACTGAGATATAATATGAGCAATGGCTGCACCACTGACACCAAGCCCGGAAACAAAGATAAATATTGGATCTAAAATTATGTTTGTTAAATCTCCTGCCACTGAAACAGTGTACATAAGAAAGTAAGTTACTATGAGGTTAAATGAAAAATTCCAGTTATTGGTTGAAAAGATCAAAGGTCCTATAAGGATACCGGTGGCATATAAAGGAGTTTTTGTATCCTTGAATCCTCGGAATACCCCTTGCATGGCCAGTGATAAGAGAACTGCCGGGGCACCAAGTGACCGCAGTGTTAAGTATTGCTGTGCAGGGCTTAGCATAGGGGAATCCTGTACAAGGAAAATATTGTGGTTTTTCTAGTCCGGAAAAATGATAGATTGCAGCCCGTAGAAATAAATTAATAAAACAGCAGAACAAGTTCAAGAGAGTTTCCTTGTCCTAACAACTACTTACAGAACTGATTCCCATGAAGTTTAATAGAGGTTTTGCTAGAGCTATAAGCAGTGCAGCTTGGACGACGCCAAGGATGCTGCCAATAACCAAAGCTGATGAGGCTGACGGAATATGCTTTCTTTGATGTTCAGATTTTGTGACATTAAAGCTACAAGAAAGTGGTTTTGACTCTTGTGCAGAAGCATTAGAATCTGATAGCGTAGAATAAATGGGAACATAAATATTTATACATGAGAAAAATTGTATAGATTTCGCGTATCATTAAAAGGATAAATATATACCATTTTTTGGAATCAACTCCTTATTTTCACTATTACTGAAACCTGTTTCCAAGTACTCGGATTCTTCTACTTCAGGGGCTGCTCTTCTGATAGTGTCTTCCTCGGCAACAAAAGAGGTAGTAATACTTACTAGTGGGAATATTGCAATCCTCGATACTTGATTGAATAGGGCAATAGAAACTCCAACAGCAGCAAGTTCTACTGCACCTGAATGGATTAAGAAAAACCAGGTCATATTAATTGCTGGATATTGAGAAACAAATGTCAGCCAGGGTGAAGTTGGAGCACTGAAAGCCTGCATTGGCCTTATATATGAGCTATCATCGTATCAATTGAACTTTTGAAAACGACTCCATTAACATGAAAAGTTTGGGCCGAGTGCTCGAGCAAATTAGGCAAACGTGCAGAATAACAAGGCAGAACACATGAAGTTTCGCAACAAGCAGAGAAAAGGAAGTACCTATTTGGCCTATAAAAGCCGTGTCAACCAAAGAAGCGATTGGATCGGCTGTCAAAGCTAGTGATGCCGGCAGTGCGATCTGTGCTATTTCTTTACCAAGTTCATCCAACTTCAAAGCATGTCTGCTCGTAAAATTGCAAAAAACTTAAGCATTAGAACCTACAACATCTCCGAAGACAAAGAACATCAAGTAAATTTTTTAAAATCAAACCAAACCGAATCAACAATTGTTCTCTGAAAGCTCAATGAAATAAGCAACAATTAAACGTCGATGACCATCGTTACCGTATGATAAAAACAAAAAAAAATAGTTTTCACTTGGTTTTAGAGTTAAAGTTGATGCCTGGAATCCCTGAACAAAATGCAGATTGGAGGGCTCTTCTTTCTTCCAGAGGAGTATGTATCAAATTCTTCAGCCATCTTTTGGAAAAGAGAGAACAAATTTTCCTACTTGTGTGCAGGAAACAGAGGTAATTACGCCAGTAAAGCCAGAATGTAGCAGTCAATTTTCACGAATGGATCGGCTCTGCAAAATTTTCCATGATCAAACGAATACAAACTGCTTGAAAACTAAAAATGAAAATTAGCAATACCCGTCCAGAGAAAAATTGCTGAATTCGAAGCCCAGAGAAAAATATGTACCTCTGACGTTCAATTGAAGCACCACAGGATGTTTCCTTTAGAAAAAACAATACCAGACCTTTCAGCTTTCAAACCTCAAGACAAGAATTTCAATTTCATGTTCAGAGGAAAGATAACTTTGAATTTTCCAAGAAAGCCAGAAAAAAAATTGAGTGGGAAGTTGGAAAGAAATTTCAGCTCTGAAACCTCAATGCTCTTCAAACAAAGAAATCACCTAATTCAATGTCAGGAAGAAAAATTCTATCACCACCCGATTTTACAAACAAGGATTTCAAGCATAAGAAACCAATACTACAGAGCCAGACAACTATTGGCTTTGAAACTTTGTAATAACTTTCAAATAATCAAAACCAGACACACCAAACTCAATAACTCCTCAGGAAGAAAATTAACAGGTCTGTCACTTTCAACTGGAAAATCTAGCACAACAATAGTGGAAACAGGCAAAATCACGAGACGGAATCTGAGTCATTTTGGTGATGTTTTCCTGGGAAAAGTTTCTTTGCCAGAAGGTGGGCCTGGTTCTTTATATTCTGAGTGACTTTGACTGTCAAAAACATATTACGTGTGTCAATACAATTTTCCAGAGAAAAAAAAAGGTTCCTTGTTGAATAAAATTCTATAACAGTGTGCCACTGCATACATATCACACCATGAATGGCTGCCGTCTGTTTAGTTTCATGCACAAAGTTCAAATGACCATTAATGATGAAATACTATAAAGAAAACTTGAAAAAAGAAACCAAGATATCAATGCACAGAATCCAGCCACGGAGATTCATCATCAATGGAACCAATGCAAAAATCATCAGTTTAAATATTTTGAAAAAGAATAGACATTCAATAGCTTAGAAACAAAATAAACCAACCATATGTTGTTCTATGTATGAATTAATCCCAAGCAGGTTTTCTGGTTCATGGGAATGAAACCTTTAAACCTGCAAGGAAAATGGAACGAAGCACACTGTCAAAGAAGAAGAGCCTTATTCTTTTTATTTTTGTTTTAATGTCAATCTGATAATTCACGTAAATGAACTGAAATGGAGGAATGTTCTCCCACCAAAATTTCAGAAAATAGCATTCTTCATTTGAGGTTGGGATTGATCATTCTATTCTTAGCATCTCATCTCAATTCTTCTCCCTATTTTCTTCTTCTTGGTTACTTCAACTGTCTTTCTTCTATTAATGGTTATTTCTTTTCGAAAAATAACATCTCAACTCCTACAATTTGAATGTCTTCTTGAATAAGGATGTAAGTTATCCATTTGTATCAAATAGGTCCCTAATATATGTTACAATAATTAAATTATTTTTTTAATATTTCAATTTTATTATTTTAATATGAGTTTAATTATAATACATTAAATGTAAAGTAAAATTAATTTTTAATTTTATATTAACTGTTTTAAGTTTTACAACCATATAAAGAATAATCTAAGAAAATTTTTAGAACTTTTGTAATTTAATTTTTTAAAAAAAATTTTCTCTTTTATAAAATATTACAAAAAATTAATTTCAATAGCATGTACCCATTACTCTTTGTTTGGATAATTTTACGACAAGATACTTAATTAATCTTAATTAAGTAGTGGGGTATTTTTTTATTTTTTTATTTTTTGTTAAAGGACCTAAAAAGATCAAGATGATAAAGAAAAGTGCTTAAATATTATTTATACTTAATTAATGTAAATTTTTTTGGAAGTGCTTTTACTTTTTATACAAGTGGTTCAAGGTTGGGTGTCCCATCTCTAATCTACCATTGAAGAAGAAGAAGAAGAAGAAATAGAATTCCAAAAATACCAACCATTTGGAACCTATCCCTTAAACCCAAAAGGGTTTTAGAACAAAAGCACTTCTTCCCATGAGTCATTCAGAATTGAGAGAATTCCAAAAATACTTTCTATTTGGCACCTAACCCTTAAACCCAAAAGGGCCTCAAAGCAAAAGCACTTCCTATGAAAGGACCCACTTCTTCGTAACTTTCTAAAATACCTACCTTACATTCCAGATGCCCTAAAATGCGATGACGAACAAAAGCACTTTTGAAGAATCCTATTCGGTTGGTCCATTTTATCTACTACCCTCTTTTTGGAATATTATAAGCATATAGGCATCTAAGATCAAAGTAAGATTCCACCACCAAATTGCCCATAATCTCTTTTTCTCTATAAATTTGAGATCATAATAAATATATTTATATTGCATGGTGTGAAATTCTTGATTAGTTTTTTTTTAATTAAATTAAAAGAAAAAAATATCTAAAAATTTATAAAAAAATTATTTATTTATGTTTCAGTCTTTACAAACTTTTAAGTTATATTTTACTTTGATAATAATATCACGATATACTTAACGTCTGTACGTGATGTATAAATTTCTATAGTCTTGATATATTTGCTTTTTAAACCATTATTTCATTTCTTTAAGATATAAAGAAAAAAGATTAATTTTTTAACATGTGTATAATTTTTTAAAAGATATCTTTTTCATTAGGTATAGCTAAAAATTTATATTAATTTTTTTTATTAAATCAATCATGGACTAATTCTTTTTCAAAAATATCGAATACAAGACTAATTCTTTTTCAAAAATATCAAATACATACATCACATCTTCACGAGATATAACTAAAAATTTTTATTAATTTTTTTATTAAATCAACTATAGATTAATTTTCTTTGAAGAGTATTGAGTATATTCATCGCGTTAGTGTGAGCTTCACATTGACTCTTTCCAAGAGACATATTAAAATTAAGACATCTTAATTTAATTAATTGGGATGATTTCATATTTTTAGTATGTAAAATTAAAATTTTAATCAAATCACACGTTGTGATATTCTAGAATTTTTAATTCTTTAAGAGTTTTATGTAAAAGATTTGTTATATAATTAAAAAAATATTTCAAATATCACATTAATATCTTCATATATGAGAATCAACAAATTCAATTCCATAATGTTTACAAAATTGCCGATCATCTTTTTCATGTCTAATTATTTGATGATTTTCGTGACACAAATTATACTTTTAATAAGCCCAAAAATTCTTTCACAAAATAATTCATCTTTTTCTATTTTATCGGTTTTGTATTGGAAAAGTCCATTGGATAAGATATTATCAGCCCAAAAGCTCATTCGTTGAGGAGAATTGATCCAATTCAAAGTCATTGATGTTTATACTAATCAACCATAGAAGAAGAATTGTGATTCATTTTGATTAAGCTTCCTTCTTATTAATAAGTATCCCGTGCTTGTGTTAGACTTGAGAAATTTTATGAATGGAATATTTAGCAGTTTTGTAATTATTACTTGTAAATAAATACATGTAGGAATGGAGGAATAAATAGATGTAGAAATTGAAAAAGGCTTCAAGAGAGAAGGACTAAACAGGAACAAGACCACTAAAGAAGATCCTTCTTCTTCCCTTTTCTCGGAAGAAAGGGAAAGCCCAACAAAATCAAAGGAAAAGAAGAGATCTAAGTGAATAGAAAGAGAAAATAAACTTGAATTCCACTCTCACTTTTAAGAGACAGGCGATAAAAATAGTTCAGTTTATGATTTTTTCCATTGAGAAGAACAATTACCATCTCCTTGGCTAAAAGGATGGTTTCTTGGTTTGAGTTTTCTTAGAAAGAAAAAAATGCCCATTCAAACATGGTCGTAGATTCAAAGAAAGAAAATTAGCAAAGGAAACTTTAAAACATCCGAAAAAGAGAGCTTTCATAATAATTGACAATTTTGCCATGATCATATCCTGGATTCTACATATACAACCGAAATGAAAAACAAATAAGGTTACAAGAATATGAGACATTCAAGCATCAAACTAATCACTAAGTCAAAATTTCAGGTACAAGTTCTACTTTCCGTTGTAATAAATAGACCTCATTTGTATACCTTACTCCGACCAAGGTCTCCGCCAAAATAATTATTCCTACGACAATCAATGACAAAAGTTGCCAACCAGGGGGAAATTAACCTGAAGGCCAACAATAATCAACCAGAAAAACACCAAATTTTTGAATCGGCAAATTTTTATTAACAGCCTTTTCACCACAATCCAATGGCTTTCCACCAAACCCCACCAACTCCGAGCCAGATAATGATATTGACTACAGAAATGAGAAATCCATATCCCCACCATTTGGAAAGCGGCACATAGTTTGCACCATAGAAAACAGGTGCTGATCCGATACCATAGTGGGTAAGACCGCCCATGAGATTGGAGAGGAAGGCAAGCACCACAGCCCCAAAGTAAGGTGGACAGCCAAGAGCACTAGCAACAGACAAGAAGGCTGTAAACATGGCACCAATGTGAGCAGCTCCACTTGCAAAAAAGTAGTGGGAATAGAAATAGAGAAGAACCAGAATGCCGAAAGATAGCTGCCACGAGAGACCCAATCCACCAACAAACTGCAAAATGATTGATTGATTGCCAATAAAAACACAATTCAACTCAACTCAACAAATCCTCAATTTGTAAGTAGTTGGGGTCTGTCAAAGTGATGATGTTTAAGAATTGACTAAAAGTGAATTGGAAGTAACTCATCTTAAAATATATTATTATCATCCAATTCTGTGACCTTTTATCATTGTCCAAATAAAAAAAGGAAATTCCAGACGCAGCCTTGTTCAGGTGATCCAAAAACAGCAACAGAAGAGATAAATACACCAAAGGCAACTGCAATAAATTTGTGATATATATATGCCTTAGACTGTAAATGAATGCCCCATTTCAAGAAACTGAATGTTATGAAGAAACACATTCCCAGCCCCAAAAGTGCTATCTAAGAAAAGAGTAAAGATCCTCTGTTTCAGTCTTCAAAGCCTAGAATGAATAGCAACATAGAGACCTGATTTGGAAAAGCAGTCATCTGCTTCTTGTGGGAGGGAAAAAAATAAAAAATAAAAAGTATAGTGTGATGCTTATGCAAGAGCCTAAACATTTCAGTTGTATGTTCAAAATAACAGAAACAGAGGCTGGACTAAAGATGCCAGATCACCGCAGATTGAAATGGAAAGAATTTATATTTGCAGTTAGCACAAAAGTTCTTACAATCAACCAAAACCCAGCGATGAACTATGCAATAAAAATTCAGCAGTTGTGCCATAATTGAGACAATACATGCACAATGAATTCTGTGTTTGAGGAAGAGAAGACAAACCTTAACTACAGTTTGGCTGAACCATGAGATAAGACCATATTTGTTGAGATACCCAGCCATAGCAATCAGAGCAGCAAACCACGTCAGTGTATCCCAAGCAACAGATTCAGCTAAGCATTCCTTCCATGTCACCACCCCACTGATAAGGAGGATAGATAAACCAAGAATTGCAGCAGTAACAGCATCCACATTCAGTTTCCCACCAAAAACCCAGAGGCCCACCTGATATAATGAATAACAAAGCATGAGTAAAAAAGCGAACTTGCTGCAATTATAATGGATATTCTGCTGTAAAATTTCAAATTACTCTAATAACTCAGTCTGTTTCCCTAAACACTTCTAAATCATTAGTTTCAGACACTCTACTTTATGACTGCAAAACATTACATTACTGTGCTATCCTTTTTTACAGCAAATGGATAATCCAACAGCTAGCACCAATTGTTTGATGCCCCAAAAAAGAGAAAGCCTGGGATAGATTAAGCTTCATACTAATTAAATTTCATCAACAAAGTTTCAAGATGAGCAATAAATGGATTACTAGCTGCAAGGGCCTTCGAAACCAAAACAATTTACACAAATGTGACTTTGTTTCATCATAGTTTTGTTGACCTAGTATCTGAAAATCCCATAAATCCTATAGTAGAAGGACTGAGAACTACACTTGGTCCTCAATAGCTACCTAGTTAACTCATTAAGTAATCAAGTCCCTAGACAGATATTGAATCATTAACAACCGGAACACCAAAAAATTAAATGAAGGATGGTAAAATTATACCGTAAGAAGTAGAGTGCCAGCCATAATCTTCTCATTTGTGCTCATTGGTCCCATTTTCTCCAACTTCTCCTGAGCCAATTTAGGCGCATCCGGGCTACTCTTCACGGTAGGCGGATAAATAACATACAACAGCAACGGCACTACAATCAACGACACCAAACCGGGCACAATTGCAGCCTTTGCCCAATCCATCCACCCAATTATCTCATTAATTGTATTAAGGGTCAAGGTTGCACTCAACGGATTCGCCGCCATTGCCGTCAAAAACATAGACGACGAAATCACAGATGTTTGGAAACACGTCAACATTAACCAGGACCCAAGCTTGTGCTCCGTCCCGTCGCCGGCGTTACTACCGCACGCTACGCACAAGGACTTCACTAACGGTAAAAATATTCCTCCAGCTCGCGCGGAGACAGACGGAATCGCCGGAGCTAATAAGGCTTCGCTGAATACAAGACTGTAACCCAACCCAAGCGAGGAGCTTCCGAATAACCGGACGAACTGGTAAGCAATCCGATTACCAAGTCCGGTTTTGATGAATCCGCGAGCGAAGAAGAAGGCGAGAGCAATAAGCCACGGGATCGGATCGCCGAAGGCGGAGAAAGCAGCTGCAAAAGTCATCGTCTTGGTGAGAACAGAGGCGCCGAGTCCCATGAGAGCTACGGCGCCGAGTGGAAGCGGTTGTGTGATGATTCCGACGATTGTGGCGAGGAAAATAGCGAGTAGTTGCCACGCATTTTTGGAGACTCCGGACGGTACGGGAACGAACCAGAAGATTATCCCCGTAGCAATTGACGCGAGTAGCGGCTTCATTGCAGCTCCCTGCCATGGCGGTTCTTGTGGCGCTGGTGTAACTGTAGTCGCTGATGCTGATGCCTTTACTGTAAGTTTCTTCGATCTTGAAGAGAAGGTTGATAACGATAATGGTGGAGTTGATTTGACGAAGAATTCTGGGGTTTTCAAACTGAGACTTCTTGTTTTTGTCAACGAATTTGAAGTTAAAGAAACTGATCGAGTGGATGTGGATCTAGGTGAGAGTTTGAGGGAGCGTGATTTGAGAGAGTGAAACCCTAGCGACCAAGATGACGAAATCACAGCAAGAGACGCCATTGTTAAGTGGCTTCGAGCTCTGTAAACTCTCTCAACGGAGCATGAATTTTTTGCGTTCTGATTATAAATAAAAACGAAAAGAGATCGTTAGTTCTAGGTCCCTAATTATTTATATTTTCACAATTATGGACAGAGTTTTTCTATCTATCAACTACGTCTCCAAGACTAGTGAAACTACTAAAATGCCTCTCAGTATCGATATAACTAAATAACATTACATGGGGTAGTTTGGTCAGTTCAGAAGAGATTAGAGACTTCTTTGATATAAATAGAAAATCTACGTCCTTATTTGTGAAAACATAAAACATAGAGATCTGTATATTATTACCCAAGAAAAATTATGTGTGTGATTGTGGACCGTTGGATCTATGATGAGCGGTGGAGATAGCGTTTAGAATATACAGTGGGTTTCCGAGACCTCAAAGCCCAAAACACTGCGAATGTCGTTTTTGAAGTTGAAAGGTCCGTCTAAGCTCCTCTGGTTCACCGGCCATGTTGGCATTATTCGGCTGCACAGCTGGCTAACGTGCGCCCGGAGAAAACAGATGGCATTGTCCACATGGCAAGCTGTTGGAAGTTTGTGTCTCACTGAAGCAAGCTGGCTTTTTTGGTGACGTGGACTGATTTGCGATTTAAGCGGACCAATTAAAAATGACGGAACTGATACGTGTCGCATTTTGAATGGGTAAAAGACTGACCGGAAATGTATAAGATGCGAAATAGGTGGCCCAGAAAAGTTAGGAAATCTGTGGCCTGGAGTAAGCGATGTATGAAATGACGGACGTACCCGTCAATCCTTGAGACTGCATGAACACCACAGAAATGCACGTGCAGAGTAGTACGGAGGCAAGTTGGATTTTGCTGGCGGATCCAGCAGCAGCTTGAAACGCGGTTTAGGTTTCGGGCCTACCTAAGACCGTCGTCGGGGAGTTGACTAAAACTCGTCCTATTTTTAAAAAATAAAATATTATTTAAATAACCTATAATACTAATTAAATTTAATAAATACTTATATTAAATTTATAATTAAATACATAAATAAATATTTATATTTTAATTTAAAAATAATAAAAATAATAATAATAATATTAAATGTATCTTTAATGCAATGGTTGGTTATTTCATAATCCTAGGGAGAAGCTACAACTCGAAAGTGTTAACCATTAGAAGAATTCTAGCATGAAAAATAGTCGTGTGAGTATCGGCTATAATGGTTTGCAATTCACGGGGTTTCAAAGTGGGTGTTCTTTGGAGCAGAAGGAGTGCATCTAGAATCAATCCATGATGGTGGTGATTCGAGATTGGGTTTCGTTTGTATACATTTTTAAGCTTAGCGTTTTGGCAGGTGCAGCTCGGCCCTTTTTCTATTGGCCATTTTAGGTCCCATTAGATTCAAGTAATATTGGGTTTGGCCCTGTTACTTACATGCCATTTTAATACTTTATAAAAAATTTGTTCTGTTTTTGTACAACAAGAAATGTCGCTTTGGCCGAGTGGTTAAGGCGTGTGCCTGCTAAGTACATGGGGTTTCCCCGCGAGAGTTCGAATCTCTCAGGCGACGATTTAATTTTTAAATTTCTTTTTTGTCTTATTCATGAAATGCCCTCACTTGGCCCTCCATTTATGTTTACTCCTTTTTTTTTATTTTTCAAATTAAAATTTATGGTTTTCAATTAAATGGCTTCTTCTTTATTGGATTCTTTCCAAATAATTTGTTTCTTGTGTGGATTCCTTTCAAAATTTTGGAAGAGAATAAATGTTAATAACGAAATGAAGTTTGAATCACTTGAGCAAATAAAAACATTAATGGTTGATTGATCAAATGCAATTGTCAAACCTCCTTGATTGATACTATTAAATAGAACTTGTCTGATGTATTATGCTGGTACAAGCATTTTGTATTTTTTAATGTAAAATTTAAAATAATTAACATAAAATTTAAAATACAGTATTAATAGTTGAACTATAAACATAAAATTTAAAATAATTAATATAAAAATTAAATATAAAATTTTAAATTTTATTGACTTAATTAACTCTTAAAATAAAATTATGTTTGTTATTTTAAACAACTATACATGCTTTGGAGTCTTAATTTTCAGCATTTGATCAATTGGCTTGTGATGTGCTTTAACATGAAGCAACTTGTTATCTATACACAACACCAACCACTACTTCAACTTGAAGATCATGAAAAGGAAATAAAATAAATTAATTGACAAGCTTAAATTCAATTGGGATGAACTATTCCTTTACTTCCTTCTTCTTTCTCTAATTATAATTGTTATTTAAAGCAAACATTGTGATCTAACGAACTTGATTGATATATAAATTGTAAAAAGATAAAATATTTAACATAAAATTTAAAATAAAACATAAAGTATGAAATAATTAATATAAGAATTTAAAAAAATAGATATAAACCTACCAATATGAAAATAGCGTATCCCCCTTTTATTTGTCTTTAATTTCATCATCATGAATTATTTATTTAATGTTGTTTAACTAAACTTGCTTTCTATTCGGTACCACCTCCTCTCTATAATTTCTAATTGTATAATTAATTTTTTCATTAGAAGGAGCTAAGTGTAGTAGCAAATAATTAACCATGTTAGAGACATGTAATTAAATGATGGGAAATTAACATTATATCGCAAATATTCCACTTATTTCATTACAATTTTATCTAATAGAAGAAAGATAAGAAAATAATTCTATAAAATTTACTAAACGATTTATTTTGTTTAAATATTATATATATATATATATATATCTGTTCACTTATATCTATTAAATTTAATAAAAAAATAAATAAATTTATCATACTAATGTGCTTGAAAGAATAGATTAGCAATGACAAAATTAAATTAGAGTTTACTATTAAAATTTTGACAAGTATAGATTGAAAATGAAATTAAATTTTAATATACATATGTTATTAATAGATGTGTTAACAACAAAAAATAATTTTTTTTATTTGATTTAAAGGATTTCATAGCACGAGATTAACAAAAGTTTGGTCAAAAGACAAAAATGAAGTTAGACGAAATAATCATGACATGAACTAAAGAGGATGAGGAACAAAGAAATCAAGCGACAAGGATATTTGTGATACAGTATCAAATTAGTTGAACTAAAGTAAACTTTTTCAGAAAAGTAGGGACTAAACTAAAAGTTTCCATGAAGAGAGAAATGAAAGGATGGTGGAGTCATAATTACTCTTTGGAATTAATCCCACCATTAGGGTTAATAACTAACTAATAAACTATTGTTAATTATGCTTATTAGAATGAGAGCTATCTGACTAGTCATTCCCCATGAATCTTGAAGTGGACATCTCAACTAGAATATGATAAAGAACCCCATTTCAAGAAACAATGATCTTTCACAAAATCATATATACTTTCTTCCCTTTACTTATAAAAGTAGAAGGATAATTAATATTTGCATCCACTTAGTTTATTACTTATAAGAAGAAAAAAAAATAATTTGTAATAAAAAAATTGTTAATATATATATATTTAATATACTTTATATCTTTTTAAAAAAATATTTAAAATATATAACAGATAATTTAAAATAATTAATATAAAATTTAAAATAAATAATAAAATATTTAAAATATAAATAAAAAATTTAAATCAATTAACATAAGATATTTAAAAAAGTTTAAATCATAAAGTATAATATGTATGTTTATTATAAGGCTATACACATCTATAACAGCATGCTGCATACCAATTATTCTCTAAGCAAACAAAAATACATGTACAACAATGATTCGCTTGGTCAAGAATCAATCCCTCCACACTTGACCATTATTCCAAGACTTCAATTTCTAACTCTCTCTAAGCTATATGAACATTGTTCCATGGCAGGAAATACAATACAATATTGAACATATTTGGGAGACCAACTTAATTACAAACCCAGGAAAAAAAAATCTATAAGCTTTCAAAGATTTATAGGTCTAAAGCATTTGGGTATCTCTCTTTCTTCTTCTTCTTCTCTTTTGGTGTGCGTTCTATGAGTGTTACGAAGATGTTTGGGTATATGTGATCAACTTCTGACAAGGATGTTTTGAGAAAAATTTAGGGGTAGTTTCAAAGCAATTTTATGACCAACTTGAATAGAAATCAAGAAAAGGAAATGAGGGAGCATTTATCAAATCCTCCAAGTCCCATGATTCCCCCAATTTTGTCTCTTCTCCTTGCCATAAATTATCAACCCCAGCAGCTATATTCTGATCTTCTTTATTGTTACCGTTAGAGTTTCTAAGATAGTATGAATTCTCATTCTTGACATTTTCATCTATGCCTATGCTCTCTAATGGAGGGACACCGAAATCCTCAACAAAATTCCCTTGTAACTCCCTGTATAAACCATCACCATTTTTAATCACTCCAGCTTGTGACGTGCATGGAGTTGTAGTATTCATGTATCCATGGCCATTTGATGAACCTATCATGTTCATGCTCCAGCCATGCTCGAGCATCGGCAAGGTGTCGATCATGTGGTTCAGAACCATGGCTTGCATGGATGATGACGATGACGATGTAGATGTGTCCATGTTATACATGGACATGTTCATGCCATGTTGATGATGATCATGCATCATGAATCCCAATCCTGTTGCTGCTGCTGCCGCCATGCTTTCTTTAGATTGATCCGCTGACGAATCGCTAGCGTTTGGTGATGGAGTTGAGGATAAATTCTTGATTCTTTTTTTGATTGTGGAATTCCAAAAGTTCTTGATTTCATTGTCTGTACGGCCTGGGCAATCGAGCCGCAATTTGAGACCACCTTTGGGAGAGAATTAAGAAAGTAAATGTATCAATCATTAAGCAGAGTCAGATTCATGTAAAGCGTGATGAAAAAGTAGAAAAAAAAAGTTAAAAATTCAATGCATGTTTTGCATGGAATTAGTGATAAAATTACAGCAACAAACAAGACGAAGAGTGTCTTCAACTCCAAGGGCAGGCAGAAAACGAAGTGTAAATTAATTAATCTGCCAATTACATTTAAATATCTTATTGTTGTATTCGATGCATGACTATTATTGAGTGGGAACTCATATGTAAATTAAATCATGAAAAGTAATCCTTCAACTTGAAGTTAAAGAGAAGTAATCATTGCACTTGACGGGCCCGTTGGGTTTAATACTGCTGTTTAGATCCTTATCTGTCACTTTAAATTTTTAGATTAAGCGGTAACTTAATCGAAAATTTTCGCCTTGTTGAATAATGAAACTTACTGGTCAAAATTTTTTTAAAAAAAAATGAAGAACATAAGAGTTTTTTGAATGAGAAAGAAATCAAAAAGAAGAAGAAACCTGTTGCCAAGAAGGTTATGTAAATGGATAATAAGCTCTTCTTCTTGTGGCGAAAAAGCTCCACGCTTGAGATCAGGCCTCAAGTAATTGATCCAACGGAGACGGCAACTCTTTCCACATCTCTGCAAACCAGCATTTCTAGCAACATCACTCCAGCAACCTTGTCCATTCTTAAGCATGTAGTTCATCAGCTTGTCGTCTTCCTCCGGCGACCACAAGCCCTTTCGAAGCTTGTTGTTGCTATTGCCGTTGTTACTGATTTTTCCAGTGTAGGGATCTGGCTTTCTCATTTTTCTCTCTCCCAAACCCTTTGGATTCAATAGCTTGAAGGGTATTTTTTTTGTTCTCCCAACTGGTGCGATGTTGATCATTGAAGACTATATAGACTGAGTTAAGAGTGAGAGAAAGAGATAGAAAAATAAGAAGGCTTGATGAAACGGAAATGATGATCATGGTATGATGGTGATTGTTGTAGGGTTTGCTTAGAAATATAGGAAATAGGAAGAAATTGGTTGGCTGATGGGTCTAGCTAGGTAGAAAACGGTTTGGAGAGAGACATGCAAGAGAGAGGCCGTCTCGTCTTCGACTCCATGATCTTGCCTTCTATTTCTTTTCTTCGTAATTTCTATTACATTTTTCTTCAATTACAAGGTATGGATGTATGTATCAATGGAGAGCAAGAATGAACAAAAGAGGAAATTGTATGGATGAAAGTTTGTTTAGTAACCAAGCCAAGACTTTTGCTTACAATTCACACAATCTCTCATTTTATCTCTATAGCTAACTAGCTATATCTCTACATCTCTCCCTCTCTCTTTCTTATTGAACATACACACGTGTGTGTGAAGATAAGTTCATTTGGCACAAACCCATTAAACCAAAATCATAATCAAGTTTCTTGATTGGGTGCAATTGTTTAAAGAAATGACCACATTTATGGTTTGAGAGAAGAATGGGTTGGGATCCAAAAGTACAAAAGACTCCACTTGGGGATAAAAATTTAGGTGGATTATTATTATTATTATTATTATTATTATAGAATTGAAGTACACGAGAGAGATGGCGACATGCACTTTCCTTATAAATTTTACTTTTATTTTTATATTTTTTATCATTAAAATGTGTGTAATATGAATCATTATAAAATTTTAATTTTCTTCACATAGTTTAGTAATTTTAAAAAATATTTTGAGATTTAATATTGACACGTCTATAAATGTTAAAATTTTATACGAATATTTAAATGTGTTATTCTTATCAAATTTAATATTTAAATTTAAATTTTACATAATTATTTAAAAAAATATTTTAAAATTTGATATTCATATGTATGTAAAATTTAGAGTTTTACACACGAATGTCCAAAGTGTGGGCCCTGTCCAACTTAATATTAAAGTAAAATGTGAATAATGATATACTATTAAACTTAGATTTCATATACTAATTTTAAGTCAATTGTTTCAGTGGATGTTTACTGCTTAATGCAATGATGTTGAAGGGGATTAGAATTTCCAGCCCGTGTCTATTTAGCTTGTGTATGTGAAACATTGAAAGCCAAGTGGGTAGTATTTCAAATTAAGTAAATAAAATATAATAATTATTTGATATGAAGAATGAAAAGATTGTGATTTAAGCGAGTGGGGTTCTTTTTTCCTTCGAATTCCAGCTAAAAATATACTTACAATAGAAAGAAAGAAAGGAAGATAGAAATTAATGGTGCAACAGATTCACTGACTTTTCAATAGCATTGTTTAGAAGCAAGGAACAAATGCAGTACAATTTTCTTTGGTTTTCTTAGTAACCAAACAGTAAAATATATCAATCTGGCTTTTTCTCATTTGAGGAAGTGAATTTAATACAAACATGGCATCGAATCAATGGCAGGACATAGGATTCATCTTCTAGAATGCAAAATAATTTGATCATGACTGAAATCATTGGTCATATCTGCAGAAAAAAACAAAGGTAGTTTAAGTGAAGCAATGGGGGCAACTTCAGACAGATTTCAATTTTGCATTGGCAAATTATAAAAGCTAAATCATATACATATTGCATAATTGGTGGCCACTCAATCAGGAAAAATTTGACTCACTCACCAAAATAATTTGAATATAACTATTAAATATATTTTTTTTATTTTCAATATTATGATTTAATAAAAATAGTCATAATAATACAATTTTATTATATTATCTTAAAATATTAACGACCGCGATAAAAAATAATATTATTATATGATCTATATCATATTTGTAATTTTATTTGAAAATTAATATCTAAATATGCTTTGTATCATTACCCTTTTCCATTGTTTTACTGCATCTTCTCTTTGGATGCCAAAAAGTTCAAAAGGCAAAGTCTAAAAAGTTCTAAAAATAGTGGTAAAAAGGAATCAATCAAATTGATGAATTTTAAGTCCTTGTAGGGACCAGAAAATGTGAGAATGGGGAATGGGAGAATGATATCAAACTAAGAAACCCCATACATCAAATAACCACTTATTGAAGCTTGTGGATGGATCACTTTTGGAATTGTAATGTGTTGTCTAGGTCAAAATAAAAATCTTTCAAAATGAAAAAGACCCAAAATTAATTAATGAAATTATAAAGTGTTTACATCATTTCGTTAATGAACATCATTTGTAATTGACTTCAACTAATCTCATGAGTACAATAGTTAATTTTCTCTAGAGAATGAATGCTGAGTGCAACCAACTTTGAGAGAAAAAAATCTCCCACCCATGGGCTGAGACTCGCTCATTGAGCAACATCACTTAGTGGCCATCAATTATGTTGAGAAATGTGCTACAAATTATGACTTTATTTAGTGATGAAGTGTAAATGTGACATGATTGGAAATTCCCACATTCCTACTACTTCAACTTGTATTAAATATTATTTAAAATATTAAATTTGATAAATATTATTATGATTTTTTTAGAAATATCAATAAAGACGGTAATTAATTAAAAATTTTAAATTTAAAACAAATTGCGTATTATTTTTATTTATTTACCCAATATTAAACTAAATAAATAGATGCTATACTTTAAGAATTCTTCCTTTGCATCCTTTGCCATTGTAACCATAAAAGGTTAACATATGAAGAAAATGAAAGGGAAAAAGGCAACGGCAGGAGAAGAAGATTGGAAGTAGTCCAAGGTTTTTCAACTTTTCTGAATGCTTTCTCCTTACTGTTTTCTCGGCAAAGCTTTGTCTGTAGCAGCTGCAGCTACCTGTAAAGATTAAGCAAAGCTTTTCTTTCCTTTTGGTTTTATACATGAAATAAGATCATTGGCCCGACCATGCATACATGGAAACACTTGTACTTCACTAAACCTTATTACTTACTTCGTAAATTGTTAATCAACGCTGATCTGGTGCAAAATGACATTGATTGATTTCCACTGACCAACGGTGATTTGCATGGAATTCATAGTTTAAAGAATGCATACGTTCACACTCGAAAACCACACACACACACAAGCATGTGAGAACCAGTAATTGTCTCCAATAATTTTGTATATACAAACAAGGAGATTAAGATTACTTCCTCGGAGTAGCCATTGAAACGACAGTAGTACCAGAAGAAGTAGGGTATGTGATATCTACATGTCTGTCTCATCCCAGCTTCCATTTTCAGCTTATAATCAGTGATATTCGAGTATACATGGAAAGAATAAAGTGACAACAGAGAAATGAAATTACGTTTTGTTTTCTGCAGTACCGAAAACAGCGGCAACAGAAGCAGGATTTGAAGCTAGCATTAAGGATTCAATAATTAGATGGTCTGTTTTGGATAATCTGATGAGTGGTGAACTAGGTATCTGTCAAATCGTGGGCAAAATTCGTTGGGACATCAGACATCTCGGAATTTCAATTATGTATGCAACCAGTCAGCCATTAATTGAATTGGACTTTAATGGAACTGCCACTGATTAAAAAGCAGGATTCATTGCATCAAGAAATTAATACCAAGCATATGATGACATTATTTAGAAGGATAATTATCTTTATTTTAATTTAATTTGGATATAATTTCTTTCTTATATATGATTTACATGGACCATTAACATGCAAAAATAAATAATATTATTAACATATATTACATTTATAAAATAAATATTTTACGAGTTCGTGATCAATATTCTTATATCACTCAAAATACAATGTATATATATAGTATTATTTTCTAAGAGACAAATTTACGGGCGAATCTAATTTTTTATTTAAGTGTTTGATCATAATATTAAAAAAAAATTGATTTATTTTTTAAAAATTTTTAAAAAAAGATTGAGAGAAGAATGTGAAATTAGATAAAGAATTTTATGGTTTGTTTATTGGAGGTTTATTTTAGAGGAGCTAAGAATAATGAAAAAGATGGCAATAGAAAAGCTTGTGGATAGAAAATTACTGAATACAATCATTTATTTCCTTGATAAGTCAATGATTTAATAATTTAACATTGATGATAATGTAATTTATTGTCACATTTTAATTATGGAGTATTAAATATATATTTTTTTTCTTTTTTATTTGCAATAAATTAAATAAGGTTTGGTGGGTATGCAATCTAGAAGTACACAACACAAGAATAAACTAAAAAAGATCCTAACAGTAGTGGATGAATGTTTGGTAAGAGATCATACCAACATTTAACTTAACATTTTTTTAATTCTTTTTTTTTGTAATGATCATTACTTAGATTTTGTCATGTTCATTAATGGCCCAAAATTTTTCCAAATCTACACTCTCAGACAACTAATCCAAGTCCATGCCCAAATCATCTAAAATCCTCGATCCTACATCTCAAATCCATTGTTAAAACTTCTAACAAATTCGTCCACCCCACAAAATGCAATTCTCCTTTACAACCAAATGCTCCAACGCCCATTTTGGTATTGTCACTGCACATTCACTCAAGCCCTTGAGGCATGTTCCTTGCACACCCTAACTAGTGGTCTACAAATTCATGCTGTTTGTCATGAAAATTTGGCCATTTGCAGGATAATTTTGTTAGGAATTCATTGCAACATTTGAAAGGGATTAGCTACCTTTATATGCATATATTGTTACATTCAAAACTTTTTTAGTTTTGTTATTGAAAGCCATCCTTATAAGAATTTAAAACTAAGAATAAAAATTTAAAATAGTGAAATTTTGATCTTGCTTCATGTTTTTGTTCTTTATTTCAAATTCTTTTACGAGTGATTTCAAGTTGAACTGAAAAAATTTTAGATGTAATGGTACATACATGTATCATAGACAAACTCCACTTTTGAATAACTGTACCCATCAATGTTATTATTCTATAGGTTTTCCAGATGCTGTTTCTTGGACTACTGTCATGTCTGGGTTTTAAGTGTGTATACAGTAGCATTTGATATGTTTTGTGGCATTAATGTAAAGTCTAATGTTACTACACTTGCTAGTGTTGTATCTGCTTGTTGTGGTTTGAGGTTTTTTAAGTTTGGTAAAGTTATTCATGCATCTGGGCATTACGCAAATGTTGTCCACCCATCTGCAGATCAAATTTATATGCCTCCTGTTTCAGATAATCTGTTCTCTAATTTTTCTTTCGTGCATTTAACCTGCTTAGAATTGACCTTTTATGTTGTAGGTCAAGGATCAAACCTACTTCCTTTCACATTTCTTACGAGACCAGCTTAAACGACTTGTGTTCCCACTTGGTTCCATACCAGCGGTTAGCATACCTAGTTTCACTGCTTATGGAGACATTTACAAATGATCTTACAAAACAATTTTTATCTGATTCATGTCATACTTGTTCAAGAACTTAAGAAGCTTCTGTAATTGTGGTTGGTAGAGAAAAATTAATTGAATACTGTTCGGAAGCTTGCTACAAAATTTGATCTGCCCAACAAAAGTAGGAACATGCTTTCCTGGGGAAGGTATGCTTTACAGGCAGTTGTTTCAATTCAAGCACAAAAATTCTTGCAAATATGTGTCATATATCTAAGCCTGATCAATAATTTCTTTCTCGGTGCCAATGTGTATCAACCAACCCCCTCAGCGCTGGTATCTTTGCAAATGCTGTTACTCCTTTCAAGTCCATGACGATGAGCTTGCAATTTGTGACAACATTCATACCACAAATAATTTTCTGTATAGATAAAATTTAGTGATTTTGTTGCAAGACACATCGGGGAGATGGAAGGTGTCATATTGGAAGCAGAAATAGGGAGTGTTCTTGGCAAACATCAGGGTTTTTGGTTCTACACAATTGGTCAACGCCAAAGTCTGTGTCTCCCTGCATCAGGGTTTTGTGCATAGTTTTGGATCTTGCTGATTTTAGGCGTTGATAATCTACTGAGATGTTTGACAGGTATCCACTGGGAAGCTCACGTGTACTGATGTTTGCAGTTTAACAATGGAACATGGTCAAGAAGAGGTTGCAGTTATCGGAAGAATATGCATTGGTTCTGGTGTGATTACGTAGTCCTGGGATGATCAATGATTTGCCCGTGTGCGAAAAAGCTCTTGAGCTTGCAAGAATGGAAGACAAATCAAAGCTTGGGAAACCAGTTAAGATAAAGGCAAAACCTGAGACTCCTAGGAACGAGTCTGATTATGGTAAAACCATTGAAAGCAATCAAAACAAACTTAACAGGAAGCAATTTCTTAGATTTCCCATGAGTTGGCTGCAAATGTTGAGAGAAAAATGGACACAATCACCATAGCTTACATTATACATAGGTTTTAAGCATTTTTCTGTCAATTACTGTCCATTTTTGGCCATTACATGGAGTTGTATCCACATTTTATTCTATTTTAAGAACAACAGTAGTGAAGAATTGAGAAAATTCTAAGCCATTATTTTTAAATCTATTTAATATTAATTTGATTAGTAGTTATTAATGTTTTTAAATAAAACTATTATTTTAGTAGATGAATATGTTAATACGAGATGCATTGATTACACATAAGATTTTTTAAATATATAACAAATAATTTATTTATATTCCGCTAATAAAAGATTATACGCTCGTAGGATTAGCGTTCTCAGAGCAAATTCTGCCAGTGGGAAGGTTTCTATTTGTTTGTCTATTATCAGTAGAGCAGGAGGCTGTGCTAAATATGCGTAACTACTCTTAGATTCGGGCAGCTCGGGAGTGCTTTCTCTTTCTCTTTTTTCTTGTTTTATTTATTAATTTCCTGCATTATTTTGCATGAAATTCTCAACTTTTGCATTGTCAAAAATGCAGATAATGCAACCAGGCCCGGCTACTTGGGGCGATGATTTGGGTGTTCAGCTACAAATTTTTTTTTAACTAAATTATCTGGGAAAGTAACCATATTTAAGAAAAGATGCGAAGAGAGATTGAAAATAGGACAATATCACTGATAAATCTCAAAATAGCTTAAGTTAACCTACTGGAACTAAGGCAGCGCCACTCTTGCTCTGCTTGCAAAGGCTAATCTGCAAATATTTCATAGAGAACTGTTTTCGAGAAATTCCAAAATGTTCCTCTGGCAATAGAATTTATCCATGCCCACGGGCACAGAACTGTCGACTGCCCTTTTCTTTGGACCCAGACCTTTCTATGTTACTTCGACCAGACTTCAATATATTATGCCCAGCTGCAGTCACAATGCATCAACCTGAACACATCCTCAATCTCTCTTCTCCAGAAGGCAGATATTGTATTTAATATATTTTTAACTTTCGGTAAACATGTTCTAAATGTTACAGGTGGCTAAGCTGGTGGCGCAAGTGAAGAAGTTTTCAGCCATAAGGTTCGGCCTAAAATGGCATTTCCATGAACTGAAAGGTAAGCACCATTTAGCCTAGAAAAAAAATAAAAATTGAAGATTAGATTTAGTGAGCAATAAAACATAGCCTCTATAAATCACAAAAGCAGGAAAGAATCTTTACTTATCAACATCTGGAATAGCCAAGGGATCATACAACTCCTCCCTTTGTTCTATAGCTGGGACAGTGCCAGCCATGGCTGCCATATCTGGGGCACCTTCAACCTGAAAACAAACATTCCAAATATCATGCAGAGTTTGTGCATTAATAAAAAAATCCATGAAATCATCCCCGAGAAAAACTGGTTTTCTCATAACTCCTGCCCCTTTTACCAGGATAGGCAAGTTGTCCCTAGAGAGATGAAATGCCTTCAGAACAAACAAAAATAAAAATTTAAGAAAATAATTGCAAATAGTTATTCATAAGCTAAGCTAAGTCATCAGATCATAGAGCAATAAGAGCAGATGTGAAAGAGACTGAGAAGTATACCATGCCACTGAACATATATCGATACACATACATTCATTCAAGTCCATCTTTGTGTGAATATGCATGTGTTGTAGAACAATAGGGCATGAAGTCTGATATTGGTAAAGCTAAACTGACAAATTTGGGGACAGTAGAAGAATGAGGCATCATATAAATATTTCACAATTAACATTTTGGTCTCTAGGTATTACATTAAACACTAACCAAAACAATATACAACTATGTTATACTGAGCAAGTTGAAAAAATACTTAAGGCCAAGATGCATTTAGAGTACAGAAAAGGTTTCAAAGGAAAGAAAGAATAGAAGAATACTCCAGATGCAACCAAACCACACCATAAGATAATAAGTGAAAGATTAAAGGTAATTGCCAGAACATGGAGCACACATATTAAAATTGTCACCTGTTGAGTGTACTGTGGGTAGCCTGCATAGGCACCGTATGCATATAATGATGGATCCTGAGTAGCCCCATATGCATAGGCATCATAACCTTGTCCGTAGCCATAGTACGCATTCCATTGACTCTGATCTACTTGTGTTCCCATGCTACCAGTGACATCCTGTAAGTCAGACCACAGAATTATTGTTTAACATTTGCTGTAAATAAAATACCAATATAAACAAAGATACTAACATAAGAAGGCTGAACAGAGATCTCATATTCATCATCAGCTGTGTAATTCTATGATGTCAATGATGATTGCACATATTTAAATGCATGATCAAAATGAGTTTAGATAAATCATTCAATCTTACTCCTAATTCCCTTCTATTGCTTATTTATCTAAGGTTTTACTGGCTTCTATACAAGCATTATAATTTGCGGCAAGAATGTGGTAAAAATATTTTCAAAGCTGGACCAAACTGAGGTTATGATGGACTCAAATTAAATATCACCTGTTTCCTGCCCCAAGAAATACGAACTTGTTGTTGACCAATCACATGTCCCTGCATCCGTAAGATGGCATCTTCAGCAGATGCCCTACATAGAAATTAGAGGTTGGAAAGGTTAGACTCTATTGGACACCTGAAAAATGTACCAAATCAAACTTCTTTACCGATATGTATATATATTATTTGTTCATTTTAACTACAACATCTTCTGCCTCTTTCCAGCCTTTATATTAATGCATCTCTTGTCTGCGAAAAAAGTCAAGCACAGGCTTTCTAAATTAAAAAATAAAAAAAACTGAGAACAGTTTATTAAAATTTTTTTCTCAAAAATAATAAATAAATAACTATAAAGGCTGCAAAACGATTTCATTCCTTATTTTAGGTTATTAGGATGCTCATGGTTTCACATGCTATACTAACCTAGCTAAAAACTGCACAAAACCACATCCTCTGCCCAATGGAATTTTGACATTGACAATCTCCCCAAAATGCAAAAAGGTTTGCTTCAATTCTTCTTCTGTAACATTAGGATCTAAGTTACCGACAAAAATCTGCAGCACAAAGAAAAGAAAAGTGATGAATAAGGAATTCAATAGAATAAAGGCAGAATTACTTCCATAACATAAAATGATGAAGCATGTCTGACTTACTGTTGTGTTATTGCTATCATTATCCGCTGGAAGCACCTGAATTGGGGTAGTGTATGCTGGTACTGGATATACAGCTGCGGAGAAAAACCATAGGTAAGTATATATTTAGAGCTGACAAAAATTAAGCATGTCCGTCCAACCAGATGAAAATTGTCATCTGGTTGTACAAAATCCATTATGGAGAATACATAGAGCAGTATCGAAATTAATAGCAACTAAAGGCCCCTGCAGTAAAATTAGTAAAGAAATGAATATGACCTTTTGTTGCAACATATTGCTGTTGAAAACCAGTTGTCTTTTTTGGTGTTGCTGCACTAATACGCATTGGCCGAGTTGAGCAAAATACGCCATTCATTTCAGTCATTGCACGATTTCTTTCATTCTCGTCTATAAATTTGACAAAACCATATCCCTTGGAACGACCGGTGTTTGGATCAGTCACAACCTTGGCACCTCTAACAGATGTATATTGAGATCGAAAGGTTTCTTGCAACAGATAATCAGTAACATCGGGTGCTAAATCTCCCACAAAAATTGAATGCTCAGGCCCAGCATCAGGACGCTTCTCACCAATACCAAAAGAAGCCCAATTCAACCTGAAATTTTGTTCAATTCCAGGCATTGGAGTCCCATTGTAAGTCTGCAGAATCCTCTCTGCTGCTGCGTGAGAAACAAATTCCACAAACCCATAACCCTCTGGCTGGCCGGTGATCTTGTTACGTATAATTTTTATTGAAATTACCTACACAGAGTGGAGTAGTTAAAACTTACACTAAGTTCATCACAAACAAAAGAGCTAAAAACTCTCACTGAACAAAGGACAGAGAACTGCACAGCCAAAGTTTCATATGTTATCATATAATTTGGGGCAACAACACTCAATTTCTACAATTAAATCTCATTAATAACTGTGGATCTAGTTGTCAGTGCTTTGGCATAAGCATTATCGAGTAAAAGCACTTACTCAAAAACACCAGAAAGTTCTTTTCAAATACGCAACTATGAATTACTCTTTTAGAAAGCGCTTCAACTGCTTTCCAGATTTTTTTTAAAAAGAAAACCCTTCTAGTGCTTCTTCAAAAATGAAAGCACTTTTTATGGTGCCAAAAACTTTTTCATACAAATTAGGTCGTTTTGTGTTAGCAATAGTTGAAATTGTTGATACATGTCGAGACCATATCTGTCTAGAAATTTAACCAAAATCCACAAACTGGACAGCCATCAATTCTAGTATTTCAACTAATTTTCAGCGAAAATTTCCAAATTCTTCGTGTATTTCAGTCTTTCATAACTTTCCTCGTACTCTCTCAAACCCCAAAAAAAAACCTCCTAATTTTTCATTGCAATCAGCTAGCAACACTTTGAAAACACTCAGCATAAGATTTAATCAAAAAATCAAAATCATAGATAAATACCTCGCCGGTATGAGCGAAGCAAGAATTGAGGTAGTTCTCGTCGACCCAGTATTGTAAGTCTCCAATCCAGAGAGTTCTTACTTCTTCTAATGTCATTGGATGATGGTGTTGATAATATCCCCCGCCGTGTGGCCCTGCTGCCGCCATTGCTGCTGCTTTCTATTTTCTTTTTTTTTATCGTTCTTGCTTGCTTGTTCAATTTGCCAGAGCCCGGAAAGGGCTTCCAGCGTATCAGAAACGACCGATGTTTTCAATCACTGAAATGGGCCGCGCAACGGGCCTGTCTTTGCTTGTTCTTAACTGGATTAGGGAATTTACATACAAGTCCTTAGCGTTTGTTTAAATTCCACATAAACTAGAAGTTTGCAAAATATTTTTTAAAATTTTTTTACAAAGTTATATTTAACATTATATCATTTCATAATTTTCAGATAATAATTTTTTTCCTTATTTTATTTTTAAATTATATATTTATTTTAAAATTAATAAAATAATATAAAATTATAATTTTTGATGACAGATGTATGATATTGTAAATATATATTTGTGATCAAAGTACAAATATTCCAATCTTAAAAGCATTTTAACCCCTCAACATGACTCTCAACGTTCCAATAATGGAGCAGCTTCTTTAGGATACAAGCCGAGGTCAGACTCCCCCACCCCCCCCAACTCAGCCGAGTATGTGTGCTGCAAAATTCTGATTTCTGTAGCAAAACACAGCCATAGCCATGTAAACATGTATTCTTGTTCATTCATTCGTGGAAGAATCAAACCACATGGAATGTTTGATTACTATTATGCTGTTTTCTTTTTCTTTTTTGGTTATTTTCAGAAAATTTTCATATATAGTTCTTACCGGTCTAATGTCAAAGACCTGATCAATTATCAGTGAAATATTTTAGGTGTTGTGCACTTATTACTAATTAAGTTAGACCAAACATCTATTAATTAATCTCATTTATAAACAAATAGAATACTCAAAGCTAACCCATATAGGTAGGCTAATTTCTCCTTTTGCTACATAGCACAATCTATGCTGGGTTAAGGCTAGGGAATTTGTTGATGAATACCTAAAATTAGGCAGTGAACCGATAATGCTCTTTAATTACCCAAAATGTAAGTGGGTATTATCATCTATACCAATCATTTATAATATTATCAAATAGCATTTGGTTTAGAACTTGCCTTGCATCCAATGTTTAATTTTAAATCATCGTTATTACATAAAACCTTTCTTGTGCTGTCGATTATTAAAGAATTTTATTTTATTTTATTTTATTTGAGAGTCATTATTGAATCCCTGAAGTGTTTATCTTGACTCTAATCTTTAGGTAGTTGGCATCTGAAATCATGATTCATCTTTGACCAACTTCAGTAGCCCTACAGTTGCCCACAACAATATGTATGCTAAATTCCCATTTAACAAAGGCTAAATATTTAACTCTGGTTTGGTACTAGTTATACCAATTTTTAGTTGGTGGTATGTGATTCCTGATATGAAGACCGAAGATTGTTTGCTCGGTAATTATGACAATGGCTTTTTTTGAGATTATTTAATTAATAAAATTTTAAAAAAAATTATTTATTAATAGTAAATAAAAAATTTTAAAAAAGATTTCATAAAATTTTTATACTTTAATTAAATTGTACAGTTTTTGTTCAAGAAAGAAACTAATTGTTTGGTTTTAGTTAGGTTCATACTTGAATGCATACAACATGAACACCTGTATAATATTTAATTAACTAATTGCTTAATTAATGAAAATTTTTTTTAAGTAAAATAATTCTAGCATGTTAATATAATTAATATAATAAAAATATTTAATAAATAAAATAAATAAAAATTATTTAACGATAATGAATGAAAAAATTAAGAAAAATTTATAAATTTTTTTTTGATTTTTTTATTTATTACTAATGAAGAAATTTTTTTTCATTTTATTAATTAGTTGATTTCATTACATCAATTATACTAATATGATAAAACTGTTTTATCTAAAATATTCTCTTGTTAAATTAATTTATTATGAAATTGTGTATATAATAAGACTCTTGAAAGCTTCCACTAAGACAAAATTGTTCTCATCTAGTTATGGAAATCGCAGCCTTAGCTGTTTCTATTCCGTTTGGTTTGGTATTCATTTTATCGGGACTCTCCATAAATCTCATCCAAGTAAGTTTGCAAATTTGATTCAATCTGGCTTAATACTTGCTTATATTCGTTGTTAACACTGCTTTTTGCTTAATAATATTTGCAGGCATGTCTGTATCTCACAATTAGGCCTCTGTCAAAAAGTTATTACAGAAGGATCAATGGAACAGTTTCTGGGATTTTGTGGTTAGAAATTTTGTGGCTAATGGAATGGTGGGCAGGCCTTGAGGTGTTTGCAGCTCCTTGTCCTTGCACACACACACACAGAGACTTGAAGCCATTTACCATTATTTTTTTAATTCACCAACCTAAGCAATTCCTTCAATATAATGCTTTTTGCATAACTTGTGCAATGAAAATTATCGTATAGAAGCTTTGAACTGAACTTGCTTGTTTTGTAATGTCTGAATGCAGATTAAGTTGCATACAGATTTGAGTACTTATCGACTAATGGGCAAAGAGAATGCACTTGTAATACCAAATCACTTGAGCGATGCAGATACCTTCATTATCTGGCTTTTGGCTCAGGTTCTCATCTTCATTATCCTAAATTAAATTTACTCACACCATTGTTTAATTTTAACATTGACAACGCACTTAATTTTCTTTTTACAAAATTCTATTACTTCAGCGCTCAGGTTGCCTTGGTAGTGCACTTGAAGTAGTGAAGAAATCTACACAATATCTTCCCGTGAGTTTTATTCTCAATTCTCTTATTATCTGATATATAAATAAATCAAATATTTACATAAATCGTTCAGTATATATACATAAAATATAATTTATAATATTTAAATGATATTAAAATATAATAAATAGGCCTGGCCAGGTCGGGATGGACCATTTGACTGACACCTCTGATCATGATCTCAATTTTGAAAAAATATAAATCTAACTGCACCAAGTTGTGCAGATTTTTGGATGGGCAGCTTGGTTTTTTGAGTTTATTTTCTTAGATAGAAGTTGGAACAAGGATGAAAAGAAGTTGAAGGTACGAGACTGGTTTACAAACACAATTTTTAAAAATAGTTTCAGGTTTCTGGAAAGCTTTAACAAGCATGCATGTTCCTTGTATATGTTCAACGTTTGCAGGCAAGTTTTCAAGGGCTAAGAGACTTTCCGAGGCCATTTTGGTTAACTGTTTTTGTTGAAGGAACAAGGCTGAGCCCAGATAAGCTTTTATCAGCTCAAGAATATGCTCTTTCAAAAAGTTTGCATGTGCCTAAAAATGTCTTAATTCCTCGTACCAAGGTACTTAAAAATTGCATTCTTATCTGCATTTTGAGTAGCAATGTACGTATACATTCCTTAACAGGCAATTTATATATATATACATATATATATATATATGTATATATCTACAGGGTTTCGTTGCAGCAGTACAACAATTGCGCTCATCAGTTCCTGCAATTTATGATGTTACGATTGCTGTACCAAAAAGTTATCCGATTCCTTCACTGTTTAGGCTTTTGAAAGGGCAGGCCTCTAGGGTAAGCGGATATATAGGCTGCCGGATTTGATGACTTTCAGGCAGGAAAACATCTTCAACATCTGCAATAATCTGTTCATTTTCTAGGGTTGTTTTATCTTTTTGATATTTGACAGGTCTGTGTTCATATAAAGAGATATTCCACGAAAGAACTGCCAGAAACTGATGAAGCCATTGCCCAATGGTGCAGAGATAGATTTTTGGCTAAGGTTAGAATTTGTTTTTCCTTGTCTTTTATTATTAGAATTTAGTGTTGTTGAGCCGTCTTCGTTTTTCAAGCTTTCGCTTCATTTCAGGATGAATTTCTGGAAAAGTTTCAAGCCACTGGAACATTCGAAGAACAAGAAATCAAAGATATCAGCCGCCGATCATTGAGCTCAATAGTTGTAAGTCATCAAATTACTCATTTTGAAATTGATTTTGAAGACATAATCAATATAATTCTTAGCTAATAATTTTCTGATCATCTACAACAGGCTTTCGCATTCATTTCATTTTTCATCTCGATCGGGACTTCAATATTATTCAAAAAATATTCCTTGCTATCAACATGGAGAGGATATGCCTTCTTAGCATTTGGCGTCGCCATTGTCACAGTATTATTTCACATTTTCATCGAATTCTCGAAGTTGCCACCGCAGAAGACAAAAGCCCCTTGTTCGATCTAGTTCTATCCATATAAGAGAATAATAAAGCTTGCTTTCAATGGAAATTTGTTTTATGCTCATGCTTTAACGTAGACAGTACAATAAATTGATGGGGCATGCATGCCCTCTTGGTGAATTGGATGGCCTGTTTCGATTAATTTATGGCCCCTTTTACAAATTCTGATTACCATTTCAACCTTAATGTCTGATAATTATTCACTTGTGCCCTAATCTGCATTTTCCTTTCTCATTGACAAACCATCAAGCTTGCAGACACAGAATGAACTTGTATTGGTACAATAGTTGTGCTTTTCAGACATGTTCATATAACAGTACACTAATATAAAACAGCAAAAATCATAATTTTAGTAGTATATAAAATAACATATTTAAAATCGAGGTGCCGTGATTGTAAAATTAGGTTCATCCTCGTATAATAAAATTATTACATGTTAAATATAAATTAAAAAATTAAAAAACTTGAATAATTGATTATTAAACACTTTAATTATTTATTATTTTAAAAAATAACATAAATATTATAATTTTATATTAGATCTTAATTAAGGAGTAAATCTCTTAGGGGAGAGTGTGTTTTACTTGAATTCGATTTTATGTTTGATAAAATTTCTCCTTTAAAAATTATAGGACTAAAATGCTATATTTCGAAGAATAATTATGATTACAGGGAATAAATATGGGACTGAAATGCAATAGCCGTAAACTAACATGTGATCACTGACAGATTGTCCCAAGAGCCAAAGGACAACTTCTCTCACCCAACCGCTGACGATGTCCTAAAATAATTTATCTGTACGTCATCATCTCTGCCACGGTCCAAACTCCAGAATTCTTGAAGTCATCCATTTCCATAACAAACATATTACTTCCACGAACAAAACACAAATATAAATAGACTAAACGTAATCAAGATTCAGGTCAAGCTTGAGTATTTAATACTCTTGATCATTGTTGGATCTGATACGGAATCTGGTTCTGTTCGAGGGTCTCTTTTCTGGGTTGTTTTTAGATATTCTTTTGGTTTGAGAATTGGACATGGGTTCTCTGAAGAACCAGGAAGAGATGGACCAAATGGGGGGTGAATGGACAAATGAGGCAATCTTGTTCGTGAATGGAGTTCGCAAAGTGTTGCCTGATGGCTTCGCTCATATGACTCTTCTTGAGTACCTTAGAGGTAATCGTTTTGATATCAGACTTTTATTTGGTTGATTGGAAAATTTGTGGGGAAGGAAAATGATTGAAACGGAAGTTTGAATCCTGAACACAGCCAATCTTTTGAGGCTTAGGATTTATTTTTACTTGTGATTTGAAGTGTATTGAGTTTTTGAAAATTTGTCGAGTTTTCTCAAAAATACCAGAGGAGAAGTAGAAAATTAGATATGTTTGACTAAGTTTGATATCATGTGGGTAACCCTTAATCCTTGTTCTATTTTTATTTTTCCTTTCTGTAGGCTGTAAAATTGAATAGAAAATTTATGATGTTTTGAATTTTGAGGCCACCGTAACCGAGTTGTATAATTTCAATGAAGATTATGTTTATGTGGGCTAGGTTGAATGAATCAATTCTTATTAGTCTGATGATCTGAATTGGATTTATGGAGTGTGTTTATCTTGGTTTAGCAGCCATTTTCTTTTTCAAATATTTTATTGATGTGGCAGAATCTAACTCTGTTCTTTGTTTGGCATTAAAGATATCAGTCTGACGGGGACAAAACTTGGCTGTGGTGAAGGTGGTTGTGGGGCATGCACTGTGATGGTTTCTCATTACGATAAAACATCGAAGAAATGTGTGTGAGTTCTCTTTCTTTCACTCTCTGTCATACTTTCTATCGTGAGTTAAAATTGACATAATCATATCACCGTGGTGAAATTCTTTCAGGCATTATGCTATCAATGCATGCTTGGCTCCTCTGTATTCTGTTGAAGGAATGCACGTAATTACGGTGGAGGGAGTTGGAAACTGCAAACACGGCTTGCATCCAATTCAAGTAATATATGATGCTTTTCATGATTTTCTATTTTGTGATGCCCGACTATTTTTTTGGTATTAAACATAAATAAGTGCCGCTGGATTTTGAGAATAGTTAACTCTTTTGGATACGTTGATAGCTTGTTTGTCAATTTTTAGTTTTTCATGTGTTACTCTTTTTCTGCATAACAAATATGTGAATGAGATCCCTGCATCTCCATTATACTATGCAGGAATCATTGGCACGCTCTCATGGGTCCCAATGTGGATTTTGCACTCCTGGTTTTATTATGTCAATGTACGCACTATTAAGGTCTAGTAAGACACCACCAACTGAGGATGAAATTGAAGAGTCCCTTGCAGGGAATTTATGCCGCTGTACAGGTTACAGGCCAATCGTTGATGCATTTCGGGTTTTTGCTAAAACTGACAATTCACTATACCCTAATATGTCTTTGATGAGTTGTAAAGAAGGTGAGTCTATTTGCCTTTCAACTGGAAAGCCCTGTTCATGTGGAAAAAAAGGTCATAGCATTACTGATGACCGTAAAAAAACTGTGGCTTGTGGGCAGACTTATGAAGCTGTTTCTTACAGTGACATAGATGGAAGTTCATATACAGGAAAAGAGCTTATTTTTCCTCCGGAGCTGTTGTTAAGGGAATTAAATCCTTTAAATTTGAATGGATTTGGAGGGCTTAAGTGGTATCGACCTTTAAAACTTCAACAAGTACTTGAATTAAAGTCAAAATACCCAGATGCAAAGTTATTGGTAGGTAATACTGAGGTTGGGATTGAGATGAGACTGAAGAGAATGCAGTATCAGGTTTTGATTTCCATCACTCATGTGCCCGAGCTCAATTTGTTGAGTGTAAAGGATGATGGCTTAGAGATAGGTGCCGCCGTAAGACTGACTGAACTCTTGAAAACTTTTAGAAAGGTTGTAACAGAGCATCCTGCTCACGAAACATCATCATGCAAGGCTTTTATTGAGCAGATAAAATGGTTTGCTGGTACACAGATTAAAAATGTCGCATCTGTTGGAGGGAATATTTGCACGGCTAGTCCAATATCAGATTTGAACCCTCTTTGGATGGCTTCAAGAGCAAAATTTCGAATCATTGACTGCAAAGGGAAAATTAGGACAACCTTGGCTGAAGATTTCTTCCTGGGTTATCGTAAGGTGGATCTAGGAAGTGGTGAAATTTTACTGTCAATATTCTTGCCCTGGACTAGGCGTTCTGAGTATGTGAAGGAATTTAAGCAAGCTCATCGAAGGGATGATGATATTGCAATAGTTAATGCTGGAATGCGCGTCTGGCTGGCGGAGAAGGGTGAAGAATTGGTTGTTTCAGATGCATCAATTGTTTATGGCGGGGTGGCTCCTTGCTCTCTTTCCGCAATAAAAACAAAAGAATCTATTATAGGGAAGAGTTGGACCCCGGAGCTTTTGCAAAGTGCTTTGAAAACCTTACCAACAGATGTTATTATCAAGGAAGATGCTCCTGGTGGGATGGTAGATTTTCGAAAATCTTTAACTCTTAGTTTCTTCTTCAAGTTTTTCTTATGGGTTTCTCATCAAATTGATGGGAAGAAATCCATCAAGGAAAGTGTACCATCAAGTCATTTGTCAGCTATACAATCATTTCATCGGTCATCAGTTATAGGAAGTCAGGACTATGAAATTACAAAGCATGGGACGTCTGTGGGCTTCCCTGAGGTTCATCTTTCGGCTAGACTTCAGGTTTGCCAATTTGGAGAACTAAGTTCAATGTATCGAGCTGTACTTTTGTCTTTTCTGAGATGGCAGAAGTCAATTTGCATTATATTGTTATAATTATAATCATTCTGCATTAATGCTAGGGGTTTTCCATATATCTTGAATTTATTTTGTAGAATCCGGTTGAAACTTGTGTGTGTGGTTACCTTGATCAAAATCCTGCACATCCATTGGAGGTTTATATATATATATATATATTTTTGTTTGGTCTTGGGTAATTTATGGATAAGTTGATGTCAGAGTTTTACCACTTGCTTCATGGATGAATGAAAATGTTTACTTAGATAAAATTAACTGCATAATTTTCTAAAGCACGTGATGTGATGATATGTCAGCAGGTTGATTTTTTCCCCTTTTTTTAGGGCAATTCCCAGTCTGCTGCTGGCAAAATTTTCTTATTTACAGCATATTTTAAACCATTTTGTTGTGAGACCTACTGCATTTTTGTTTAGTAATGGTACTGTGCTTACAATGATAACTTTGTTATAGATGTTATTTTGATTTACTGCTCCCACTGCCATGATTATTTGATATTGTGGACAATGGACACCAATGAGAACTACTGGATGATCTTCAGTGTTGTTAGGATAATACTGCCTAGCACTAATCCTAACTTGCTTGCACATTTTGATTTAATACTTATACTGAGTTTTCTGTAGAGTCTCTTCATGACTTAGATGATATAACAACTTTCTGCAGGTTACAGGGGAGGCAGAATACACCGATGATACAGCGGTGCCTCCTAATGGTTTGCATGCTGCATTAGTATTAAGCAGAAAACCTCATGCACGAATACTTTCAATTGATGATTCAGGAGCCAGGTCTTGGCCTGGGTTTGTGGGCATATATTTTTCTGGAAATGTGCCTGGTGATAATAATATTGGGCCAGCTGTTGCAGATGAGGAGCTATTTGCTTCAGAGTTTGTCACTTGTGTGGGTCAGGTGTGAAACTTTGTCAACTTTAGATTTCTCTTGCTTTTGTTTTCCAACGTTTAAAAAATGCTACCGAAGGTAAATATTAAATTTGTCTAAAGTTGTCTCCTTCATTTAACTCAGGACAAGTCATTTATTGAATTCTAAAGATGATCCTTAGAATGCAGCAAAATTGATTGACTCAATGGGCAATAATGAATGACACATGTGATGAGTTCTTTAATGTAAACTTTCCATCATTTACATATTATCTGCAGGTTATAGGAGTGGTTGTTGCTGATACGCATGAAAATGCTAAACTGGCCGCAAGAAAGGTTCATGTTGAGTATGAAGATCTCCCTCCAATCTTATCGATACAAGAAGCCATTAACGCGAAAAGTTTCCATCCGCAAACGGAGAAGTGTCTAAGAAATGGGGATGTGGATAGCTGTTTTCAGTCAGGTCAATGTGACAGAATTATGGAGGGAGAAGTTCAAGTAGGTGGTCAAGAACATTTTTACCTAGAGCCACAGAGCAGTTTTGTTTGGACAGTGGATGGTGGCAATGAAGTTCATATGATTTCTTCCACTCAAGTAAGTTCATTCTGTGAGAGTAGTGGTTAAATGTCTGGGGTGAGGCCAAGTACTTGGTGTTAGAGCTCAGCTTGAATAAAGATTTTGAGCTTGAGGCCAATTGGCTTCAAAATTCAGGCTTGAGCTTGGTTCAAAATTCAACCTTCCGTGTCTCTCCTTCTTTTCACTTCCTTGCATTGATTCTTAGTTGTGGTTTCTGTTTCATATTTTACTGTTTCTAAAATATCCAACAACAATTCGGGGTAGCATTATTCAGTCTTTTACTGGCTGGTCTTGTGATTATTTGAAAATTCTAGTCCCTTTCTTTTTGGCAATCTGCTAGAGCCAAGTGATATTCCTAGTTTCTGCACTTTGTCCAAAAAAATTTGAACTTATCAGATTTTCAAGATTTTTGTTGAAAAATGGCAAACCCTCACAATTCAGATTCCTTTGCACTTTGTTCTTAGCTCCTGCCTGATTTCTATGACTACCCTATGGTAGTTTTCCTATTTGTATGCATAATTCCTGTGCAAACATGATTGTGTTCTTTCTTTTATGCCTCATCTCTCAGAAAGTGCTATGGACAATAATGGTTACCTTATTGGTTCTCTAGATTGTTATCTAATTGTCCCAGTATATTTCTGTGTGCAGGCTCCTCAGAAACACCAGAAATATGTTGCTCATGTTTTAGGCCTTCCAATGTCAAAAGTGGTTTGTAAAACCAAAAGAATTGGTGGTGGATTTGGTGGGAAGGAGACAAGATCAGCTTTCCTTGCTGCTGCAGCTGCTGTCCCATCATATTTGTTGAATCAACCAGTGAAAATCACGTTAGACAGAGATGTAGACATGATGATAACTGGACAACGTCATAGTTTTCTTGCAAAGTACAAGGTATCATTTTATTACTCAAAATTAATTGTAAATCTGACCATTTAATTACTACACTGTGTCCCTGCTTTAATAATCTTTAAGATGGTTTCTGCAACATGCAATTTTTTAAAAATTTATAATAGGTTGTTAAGTTTCACAGTCTACAGCATAGACTAACTATTGAATTCCTTTTGAATTGAGCATCACAGCGGTATTTTACAGCTTCTTGGATGTACATTTTTCTTTTGTAATCAGAATCTTTAGACGAATTCAATTCTGTTTAAAATTTATTTAGGTTGGATTTACAAATGAGGGAAAAGTGCTGGCACTGGATCTTGAAATCTATAATAATGCTGGAAATTCACTTGACCTGTCTCTTGCTATCCTTGAACGTGCTATGTTCCACTCAGACAATGTCTATGAGATCCCAAATGTTAGGATTGTGGGAAAGGTCTGCTTCACTAATTTCCCGAGCAATACTGCATTCCGAGGATTTGGAGGTCCTCAAGGCATGCTTATAACTGAAAATTGGATTCAAAGAATAGCGTCAGAACTTGGAAAAAGCCCAGAAGAGATTAAAGTAAGTTATACAATCTTGTCAATCTATTATTCATGTAGTTGCTGCTCCTTTAACCTTTATTTATATGGTTCAACTACTGATTTTTCTTTTTCTTTCTTTAATTGAATTGTTTTCAGGAAATTAACTTCCAAGGTGAAGGATCAATTTTGCATTATGGTCAACAACTTCAATACTGTACACTGCCCCAACTCTGGAAGGAACTGAAATTATCCTGTGACTTTTTGAATGCTCGCAAAGAAGCTGACATATTTAATCAGAGCAATCGGTGGAGGAAACGTGGTGTTGCTATGGTGCCTACAAAATTTGGCATATCCTTTACATTGAAGCTCATGAACCAGGTAATGTTGAAACCGTGTAAATACAGTTAGTTTTGCAGTGAGTTCCTTTCATTTGGTGAAGTCATTTGTCAGAATGTCTTTACCTTTTGGCATTTCTTTCTTTTGCATTATCAGGCTTGTTAACAATATGGCCACTAGATTATAGCTATGTTTCTTTACTTGACATTTCTGATCTGGAATTATTATACGTTAATTGGAAACCTGATTGGTATTCCTATCTTCTTAATGGCTGAAGGCAGGTGCTCTTGTTCATGTATACACGGATGGTACTGTGTTGGTTACACATGGAGGTGTTGAGATGGGACAAGGTTTGCATACAAAAGTTGCTCAAGTTGCTGCATCGGCTTTCAATATCCCCCTCAATTCTGTGTTTGTATCAGAGACTAGCACTGACAAGGTAATAAAGCAATAATCAAAGACATGGCCCACAGACTAATGTGCTTGACAGTAGAATGATTTTATGAAGATGCTGTCTAGGCCAATTTCTTGAAAACTTTGACACAAAATCTGTGTCATCCCTTCTCTTGTTGGTTCTTCAGACCTTCGCACCACCATTATAAACTGCTTGAGTTTTACCACAGTCGAGTATGGCCATAAAATAGCTATTGTTAAGAAAACGGTGAACTAATAGATAAATTTAGAGTCAGCATTGGCATCAGTATAGGAAATATGATTGTTTTTTGTTTAAATCTTAAAATTTCTGTTTCTCTGCAACTGAGCAATACCAAACACCTTTAAATGTGAAAGCCATAATCAAGAAATACTTGAGAAAGTACCGAAAGTTTATTGCGAGAACTGGTTACACTGTATATTGTCTATCCCTTTCTAACATCTATCTTCAATTGCCATGTGACAACTGTATATGGTTTTCAAATCACATAATTCTCTGATGCACTTTTTAATGCTTGCATCAAAAAGTACAAGAGGATCTTGTTTTATTCGTATTTTTTTTCTTTTTCTGTTATAAACCCATTGAGATCATCTTTACCTTTGATTAATTTTCTGGTAGCTTGTAAACAGTCAGATTGTAGATGCTTATATTCATACGTGGTTGTATTCACATTTGCCACTAAATTAGGTTCCTAATGCATCACCAACAGCAGCTTCTGCAAGTTCTGATATGTACGGAGCTGCAGTTTTGGATGCATGTGAGCAGATTAAAGCTCGGATGGAACCTGTTGCTTCTAAACATAATTTCAGCTCGTTTGCTGAGGTACTCGTCTTACTTGGTCTTTTCATATAACTTCATGTTTCTTCTGAGAGTAGTAACTCATTTAGTTATTTTCAGCTATATAATACTAAATAAAATAGTGTTTTACAATATTCTCAGCTTGCAAGTGCATGTTATGTACAACGGATTGACCTTTCTGCTCATGGATTTTACATTACCCCCGAGATTGGCTTTGATTGGACAACTGGCAAAGGAAACCCATTCAGGTACTTTACCTATGGGGCTGCTTTTGCCGAGGTTGAAATTGACACATTGACTGGAGATTTCCATACAAGGACAGCAAATGTTATGTTGGATCTTGGATATTCATTGAATCCAGCCATTGATGTTGGACAGGTTCTTTTTCTTCAGCACTACTATTTTTCCATTGTCTGAACTTCATAAAAGTTCACGAGTGAACTTTGTTATTGTTCATTAAATCCTTTTGTTCTGAACATAGTGATTCGTTATAATGCAGTATCTCTTATTTCTTTTATACTTAATTCAGATTGAAGGAGCATTTATACAAGGTCTGGGTTGGTTAGCCTTGGAGGAACTGAAGTGGGGAGATGCAGCTCACAGGTGGATTCCACCTGGCTGCTTGTACACAACCGGGCCTGGAAGTTACAAAATTCCTTCCATAAATGACGTCCCGTTCAAATTCACTGTTTCACTTTTGAAGGTATATACATGTTACCAGCTGCTGTACTTGATGCACTTGAATGCCCTGCAAGTAAGAATTTTAGATTATACCTTTTGGTACTTCGTTTTGTCTAATACTATAATCAGCACAAACAAATGTTAAGGTGCGGATGGGTTTGGTCACCCGGTGTTTTCCAAAACTATTTGCGAAAATAGAGATGATATTTTAAAGATGGTGCTCTTAAGAATGAAAAATGTGTTTGGTAGAAGTTTTCTAAAACTGGAAACAGTAAAAGTGTGCTACCACGCAGCTACTAAATAAAATGAGGTTGGTTGATGAAATTCTGGGTACCTTTATGGGCATCAGAAGTTGAATGAATGTTCGAAAAAAGTGCTGCAAGGTAAAAAGATGGCTGTATTTCAATATCTTCCTAGCACGCGTGGAAATGATTTTTGAGTCAGATCAGCGCACTGTAGCCAGCTACCAGAAGGTGAACTCGAAAAGTTCAATTTATTTATGTTAAAGGAACATGTATATCAACTACTAGGTGTAATTTCGCTGGATGAGACTTATTGCTTGATCTTAATTCTCCCCACTAAACCATTCATTACTGTTTATATGTTCATTACACGGAATCTGGACTGTATTGCATTCTAACGTTTTTCATCCATTGGTCTACAGGGTCATCCAAATGTTAAGGCCATCCATTCATCCAAAGCTGTTGGTGAGCCTCCATTTTTTCTGGCTTCAGCTGTCTTCTTTGCCATCAAAGATGCGATTATAGCTGCTAGAGCTGAAGTGGGGCATAACGAGTGGTTTCCTCTTGATAATCCGGCAACACCTGAACGGATCAGAATGGCTTGTTTGGATGAATTTACCACGCCGTTTGTAAACTCTGATTATCGTCCCAAACTTAGTGTTTGATTGCACGCTTAGTTGCCGGACCAATACTTTGTTTGTACCATAATTTGCATATTTTGATTACACGATTAATGGGTTTTTTGGTTTGAAAATAATTTTTTTTTGTTTGAAAAGAAAAGAAGAGAAAAATTGTATCATGAGTTGGCATGCTATAATTTTAATTATGTGCGTAAAATTGAATAAAGCACAATGGTAATAACCATAAAATCATTACAGCAAGCTTTCTAGCGTAGGTTTTTTTTCTTCAGTTTGAATTGTTCCCTCGTTGATTCCTCTTGTTGGACGAAGAATAGCTTAGACGCGTTCCAAAAATTTGGACAATCAACTCAAATTGTTACTTTATTTCTCAATTCGTTGTATCATGCATGCATATATTTACCTTGACGCAATTGCATGTATTCATAGGTTTACGCAGTCCAGTAATGACATGCAGATAACAATACCGATAAATCTTTTATTGGAGCACAGGAATCCTCGGATGCCTTAAACAGTCGTGAAACAAATATGATTGACTTAGCACAAACAAAACAAATGCAATTTATTGATTCAAGACAAGGAAAAAAAATCAAAAGCATTGCATGCCATCATTCGAAAGCACCAAGAGCGTTCTTTGAGAAAGAGATTTGCATGCAAAGCGACTAGAAACCATCCATTTTCTTTTCGCAGAGCATATATATATATATATATAGTTAATCCTACCTGCTGCGGGAAGAAATGGTGACTTGTTTAGTAAGCCTTCGGGAGTGGTGGTGGTGATGGAGATGGAGGCGGTGGGGACTTGTAGATGTAAGGAGGAGGTGAAGATGGAGATGGTGGTGGGGGTGACTTATTAATGTGTGGAGGCGGGGGAGATGGAGAGGAAGGTAGTGGGGAGTTGTGAACATAAGGAAGTGGAGGTGATGGGGATGGTGGGGGAGGAGACTTGTAGTAGTAAGGTGTTGGGGGTGATGAGGATGGAGGTGGAGGTGGGGATGGCGATGGAGGAGGAGGTGATTGGTTGACAGAAGGTAGGGGTGGTGATGGGGATGGAGATGGTGGTGGGGAGTTGAAAATGTAAGGGGGAGGTGGTGATGGAGATGGAGGAGGAGGTGATTGGTTGACATAAGGTGGAGGTGGTGATGGGGATGGAGGAGGAGGTGGTGCTGGAGAGTTGTAAATGTATGGGGAAGGTGTTGACGGAGATGAAGGAGGAGGCGATTGGTAGACATAGGGTGGAGGTGGTGATGGCGATGGAGGAGGAGGTGATTGGTTGACATAAGGTGGAGGTGGTGATGGAGATGATGATGGTGGGGAGTTGTAAATGTATGGGGGAGGTGGTGATGGCGATGGAGGAGGAGATGATTGGTAAACAAACGGCGGAGGTGGTGATGGAGAATTATAGACATAAGGTCGAGGAGGTGATGAAGATGGAGGTGGTGGGGACCTGTAGACGCAAAGTGGAGGAGGTGACCACGAAAGAGGTGGTGGTGAGTTATAGACATAAGGTGGAGGAGGTGATTTGTAGATATAAGGTGAAGGTGGTGACTTATCTTCACAAGGTGGTGGAGGTGATTTAGGGTAATAAGGAGGTCTCAGGTTCTTGGGTGGAGGTGGTGGCGACTTGTAGTAGTAAGAAGGTGAAGGTAACGGAGGAGGAGACCTGTAACGATACCAATATGGTGAAGCATCAGTGTAAGGCTTGTAGTCAGCTGCCACATTACTCGCCACCAAGCATATTGCCAGGGCATAGACTAACTGAGGCCAAATATTGGCCATTTTTTCCCCAACTCAAGCAGTGTTTGAACTTTTTGTCCAGGAGAAATGAACAAGTACTACCTATGAATGACTCGTGAACACGGAAATATGCAGCTTATATAGTGATGCTCCTCCGAAGCAAATTGAACTATTTTAAGCCCATATCATGCTTCGTTATTAATTAGTATGCATTACAAGTATTGACATAATAGTACCCCACCAATTGTATACACGATTCTTGTACAAATACCTTGGAAACAGTCAATTTATATTTCATTTGGCACAGAATAATTCCTAAAAGGAACTGGCTCAATGAATATATACAAGTTGAACATTTCCTCTGAATAGAATAAATATCCAAATTAATGTATGTGTGCGTGTGTATATATATATATATACACACAACTTTTCACAGACTCTGTAGCAAATAAATGAAATAATCATAGTCATAAAGTATGAACACGTTGAGTCTTGGGAACAGACTAACTTCCTCTTCAGTTTCGATGGAAGTATTTTTGTATGTTGTCAATGGCTGAATGCAGTGTTTCATGGAAGAAAATGGTTGTCTGTTGGAATATTCATTTGAAATTCTTTATATATATGCACAGGAGTAATTAATGGAAGCCCAGAGAAGAAAGAATGGCATTGCATACAGCTGGCTGATTGTCTATACATGTTTGTGAGGCCAGCAAATCGTTCGAAGAATAGTAAGTAAATCTGGAAAGTGGAATCCCTTGGCATAATGCTTTGGTTTAATTCATAATTGCAAGCTGTGGTGTATTGATTTGTAATTTAGGAACTCCATTAACATCATATTGAATTATCCTTCGTTTAAATTTTAAAATAACACATCCAATAATAATATTTAGATTGTTAATAATATTTATATAAAACTTAAAAAATAAAATAAAAAACTTAAAATGTTTAATTAAAAAATTTAAGATGACCCATTCCATTAAAACCAGATAAATCGTGCTCCAACATAAACACAAACAACAGAAAAAATAGAAACAGGTTTCAATTTTCTTGATTTGTTCCTGTTTGATGGTATACTAAAATGAAACTGTTAACATATTGAGCTTGAATTTTCAAGGTCCGATTATCAGATGGCTTCAATATCCATAAGAAATCTCTACGTTTTCTAACGTTTATTAGGGGAGCTACCAGGTCTGTAATGGTGATGGACTTCTGTTATAATATACTTACTGTACGAGGGGTTAGAAAAAACTTCGTCTTCATCATTAAACAAGTATTATCAAACAGATTATCTTAGAAATTGGTCTAAACATGAAGATTATTAATAATAATAATTGAGAAATATAGAAAAAAAAATGGACAATTATTTACAATTTTACTTGTTCAGGTAGCGTATATCCCTGAACTAACCAACCGTTTTCAAATCTTGGAGAAAGGGTCAGTCTTGATCTATCTAACCTTTAAAAAAAGAATTATAGATAGATAAATCTCTTGGGGATGTTTGAAATTAAGCAGAGCAGAACGTTCATTGATCGGCCGAATGCATGACTTATTCTTCTAGCATAATAGTCTAATGGTTGCCTAGCTCAATATATCACTGATGTCAAGGGTTGGGTGTTTACAGGAAAAATCAAAACGTATACTCTTTCCTATTAGCAGTTGGAGGTAAAGATAAATTTACCCACAACTACGGAAAAACCACGACCGCCAACAAATGCTGCGTGAATCAAATAACAAAAACCTGCGAGAACCTCTTCAGAATTCATATTCCAATGCCAACCTGTTAAAGAATACCTTCTAACAAGCTAGAGCAAGCTTGTTAAAATCTTGATTCTTAATTATCAATTAACATGTCATCTGTATAGAATCCCAAAATCCAGAAGAAATGTTCCATTGAGATGGTGATCATGGTATATCAAGATTAAGCCGGCTGATCGGCTTTGTTCTAGAATCAGATTGAAGGGAAACAGCCAAGAAAATGACAATTGCAGTTTATGCGACTCAGTCACAGAAAATGAGATTACGTTGGCGGATAAATAATGGGAAGCAACAAATCGGAAGATATGTTCTAATTGACTGATTCACACCACTTCGATATTATAAATATAATTTTCCAGGGCTAGTTCTTGCCCGCCTGCCTGCCGAATTTTCATTACCTAAATGTTTAGAATTTCGAAGGTAACTCTCATCGAGCGTTCTTTATTCTTTTGATTATTTTAATTAATAAATAAATTTCACAGACAAAAGTAAAAATAAATAAATAAAAGTAACTGCTAAATTCAACGAACCAAGCTTGCTATTCCCTTTAAGAGAGCGCCGGCGAAGGTTGTAAGCTACCAAGTCACAGAAGATTAAAATTTTCTTTTCATTTTTTGTATTATTAATTAAATTTTACTTATTAAAAAAATTTTAAAAATAAAAAATTAATTTTTATAAAATATAAATTTTTATTATCTTTTGTTGCTCTTGTATCACTAAATTCTTAAAAATTAACAATAAAAAAAATTAGAAAAAAATAGTTTATTATTTTAGAAAAGTTCATATAAATATTCTTAATTTTTTATTATTTTTAATTAAATTTGTGATTATAAATTTTGGTAATTTTATTAATGGTCTGTTTCAAGGTAATTTTATTAGGGACAAATGTAAAGGGTAGGTGGGATTTCATTATGTCAATACTAGTGGGATTAAAATAATTGGATTTGTTAGAGAAGGAAGCTTCATTCTCCATTAAAATATGGTTCAGAAGCTTGGAGATATCACTATATAAACTGGATGTTTCTCAATTGTAGTCATTCACAGTTCTAATCCTTTCATCTCAAAGACAAAGTTATTAAAATTTTGAGATTTTCAAGGGAGTATAATTAGCCGATATGGCCGGTATTTGGCCTCGTTTAGTCTATGCCTTGGCATTATGCTTGGTAGCAAGTAATGTGGCAGCTGACTACAAACCTTACGACTCACCATCTTCATCGCCCTATTACTATGACTCAACTCCACTACCATCTCCGTCACCTCCGCCTCCGTATGTCTACAAATCACCTCCTCCCCCATACATGTACGAGTCCCCACCACCGCCGTCTCCTTCACCACCTCCGCCATACGTCTACAAGTCTCCTCCCCCTCCATCTCCATCACCACCTCCGCCATACGTTTACAAGTCTCCACCACCTCCATCCCCATCACCACCTCCGCCATACGTTTACAAGTCTCCACCACCTCCATCCCCATCACCACCTCCCCCATATTTCTACAAATCAACTCCTCCTCCATCTCCATCACCACCTCCCCCATATGTGTACAAGTCCCCGCCACCTCCATCTCCATCACCACCTCCGCCATATATCTACAAATCTCCTCCACCACCATCCCCATCACCCCCGCCTCCTTATGTCTACAAATCCCCACCACCTCCATACGTCTATAAGTCACCCCCAATGACATCTTCGTCACCACCTCCTCCTTACGTCTACAAGTCCCCACCTCCTCCATCTCCATCACCTCCACCACCTTATTACTACAAATCTCCTCCCCCCCCATCACCCTCACCTCCTCCTCCCTACTACTATAAGTCGCCTCCCCCGCCATCACCCTCACCTCCTCCACCATACTACTACAAATCTCCTCCCCCGCCATCACCCTCACCTCCTCCACCATACTACTACAAATCTCCTCCCCCGCCATCACCCTCACCTCCTCCACCCTACTACTACAAATCACCACCCTCACCTTCTCCTTCACCCCCACCCCCTTATTACTACGACTCTGCTCCACCCCCTAGGGTTTACTAAGCAAGTCATCATTTATACTCAAGAGTACGTAATAAAAACAAATTATATGGACAGGTTTTATTTGCCTTAATTTTTTTCAATTCTGCACTTTCATATATTAATCTGACTATCAGTTTTTAATAGCAGGTAACAAAATAACCACAGCTGCGAGAAGCAAACGAACAATTTTATACACATTCTAAGACTTCGTGTTTCAGAATGACGACGGCATGAAATGGGGATGCTTCGCAGTGCTATATGATATTTTTTTCCTTGTTTTTCTCCTACTTCATGATTCAACATATGTATCACATTTGTATTTCTTTGTATTGGATCATATTTTTTCATACGGTGTCTGTTTAAGACATCGAATATTTTGAAATAAATAAATAAGTAAAGCTCTATTATTAGTGCTGCATACAGTTAGTATTGTTACTTGATAGAGAACAGTGGCCATAAGTTTCATGAAGCATAATATATATCCATACAAGAAATAAAAAACATGACATCTTATGTATAAAAGCATAAACACCCCTAATGTCTGATAAAAAAAAATTAACTTACTCGCTTAGTTTGTAAAAATAGTCAATCAAGACCTCAATGTTTCGGTCCATCTTTGACTAATTGTTGATAATGTCTATTAGTCTTTAACGTTAAAAAGGAGTTCAAAAATACCTTTTTGCTTTATAGAGAACGTTATACAGGGAATTTCTAGAATGACCCAAGAATATTTTAGTGCAAAGACGACCTGCAAGTTATACTTTTTCTACAATATTTTAATAAGAACAGAAACAATACATCAAACTTTACGGTTCTCAATTTAAGTTATATGCTCTCTTTTGGCTTCTCAATGAAGAAAAGAAGAAATAGGTTGAACTTATACTTCTTCTGCACACTTCAACAAGGATAAAAATTATGTATATATACCTTTTCTTTTATAAAAAATGTGGGAAAGGGCATCATTTGGTTATTTTGTATAGGATAAAAGGGTAATTTTAGTGCTACATGAGAATGATATCAACTTTTCAATGCTACTAAAAAATTTGCTCAACTTTCCCCGTATTCTGCCCTTCTGTCTCTTCGCTACCCAGCATTAACGTCATTTAAAAAGTAAGAGAGATTACATGTACAGGGAGAAGAGAGCAAAGATATGGAAAGGGAAAGGTCATGGCAAATGATAGAGCAGGCAAGGGAAGAGTTGGAAATGCTAGAAACCCAGCACCCAGATCGTTTTGGTTACCTTAAAGTGGAGCTCAAATCCTTCATATCCTTACTTGAATCTCAACATAGCGATAGCTTGATTTACTGGGAGAATCCCATCTCCTTGCCCACTTATTCCACTGCTACTACACAAGGTAAGCTCAACTTTTTCTCTTGACTTGGTGTATGATTTCTGTGTTAAACCCTTTATTTTGGTTGCTATTGTAATAGCTTCTACGAGTAAGAAGAGGAAGAAGGGTGGTACTGAATCTGAAGTCTACGAAATGATTTTCAGAAATGAAGCATCTAAGAATAAGTTTCACAAGGTCGAGGAGCACTTAAAGAGAAGAGATAGGATTGATGTGGTTCTTGAGAAGGCTCAATCTTGCCTCAAGAAAATTCAGCAACTAAAATCTACCTTCTGTTAAAGAAGGAAATAAAAATAGAAATGCACCGAAGAATTTGTAAAATTAAAGACCACTACTTCCTTTTGGCTTCGATTGCTTCACTTTTATTCACTCTATTGAATTTTTACTTTTCAATATATTTGAAGCATCAAAATCTGAAAGTCTATTCCTTGTAGAGTCTCTTGATCTTTATAGTATGAATGGATATTCTTGGTGCTCTTGCAATTACTTTTTTGAACATAAAAATATAGAAATTAAATGAATTTATATGCATACTCCATATCCCCTGGTTTTTACCTCAATACTCCAAAATTCCCTTTTTTGTTTGTTAATGTTAAAAATTAATTTTTTAGGAGGTAATTTTGTATTTCAATTTTAATTAGTGAGAGAATATGCCCTGATTTCAATACCCTAAAATCTCCCTAATCTTTTGTAGAATACCCAAGTACCCTCTAACGTTATCTCATTTAATTTATATTACTTCTATTTTTGTATTTTAAAAATAAAAAATTAAAAATGTGATTTTACTTACTCTGTTTGAGAAGAGACGTTAAGAATAACATATCCAATGCTCCATCTCACACTATTTGCAATTGTGTGATAAAGAATAAGATCTTGAAGTATTAGGTCAAAAATGGAAAGTATCAACCATGTTCTGCTCTCGAACTTGTGTATTTCTCTTTTCAGTAGGAATTAAATACATACATATATATATATATATATATATGAATCAATAGATTAATTAAAAAATATTTTATTTTTTAATTTTATTTTCACCATTGGCGAAATCCAATGTAAAATCTTGACAACGCCATAAATATTTTATTATTTGTCATGTAAAATCTATTATATAGACATAACCATTCAGATGGGCCACAAAAATATAAAGTCATAATTGCTTGCAAGAACTAATACTAAAATATATGAGATTGAAATTATTTAAAAGTATTGATTGATTAAGGCCACGAACAAAATGATAAAGGAAAGATTCAACTAAATAGGAAAATATTTGTATGTTATTATCAAATACAGAGAGAATCTGAACTGTAAGCAATGGATAAGACAAACAATGTATATAGTACTTATAAGAGAACTTCAATTACTGGCTTTCATTGCTTGCAACAAATGGTACAATATATAAGTGCTTCGCACAAATGGAAGCACCGTTTTAGATCGTGTTATTCATTACAAAATCCAATGCAAAGAAGAGAAACATAAGCTTAATTATTGATTACTTTTACAATTCAACCTCACTCAACAAGTAAACACGAGTAGAATTAGTAGCCTTTCGTAGGTGGGGGTGACTTGGAATGGTATGGAGGTGGAGGAGATGGCGATGGTGGTGGAGGGGATTTGGAAATGTAAGGAGGTGGAGATTTGTAGATATACGGAGGGGGTGGTGAAGGCGATGGTGGAGGAGATTTGAAAACGTATGGAGGTGGTAGTGAAGGTGAAGGTGGTGGTGGTGATTTGTAAATGTAAGGAGGAGGAGGTGAGGGAGATGGTGGTAGGGGAGACTTATAGACGTATGGAGGAGGAGGCGATGGGGATGGAGGAGGTGGAGATTTATAAACGTATGGGGATATTGAGACATACGGAGGAGGAGTTGAGGGCGTTGGTGGAGGTGGAGACTTGTAGACATACGGAGGAGGTGGTGATGGTGCAGCTGCCCACCAAATATCTCTTTTTTGTTCATAGAATGTAGCCATTAACGAAGTCAAATGGATTGCTCATATTACAGACACTTCGACATTCGTAATCAAACGAGTTCAGGAAAATGTTTATCTGTTCGCTGTGTCCAGGGCCACGCTAGGAACCAATTTTTCATGAAAATGTTTTCATTACGCAAAGATAAATAATTTTTTTAGACTTGTACGGTGGTGAATGTGCGGTAGACTTCCATCTACAGCAATGAAATTTTGTTTACCAGAAATGTCAACGAGTGTTACTAATCAAACATGAATTAAAAATAGTGTCCTGTGATTCTGACAAACACATGCCTGCTATTCCATTTGTATAATTAATGAAGATAACATCCTGGTTTAAACTATTGTTAATTTCTACTAATTCACACATTGTAACTCTTTGGCCTTTTTCATTTCAACTTTTGATTGGTGGGAAACCTTCCACCAAGGTTTTCTCTAAATAATTAATTTGTTGAGAAAATTAAAGTCAAGATGGAGTTGTTAGACGTGGGATGTGCGCGATCATGTGCATTCACCATGAAAACGAGAATTTGAGGAAAACGAAAGTCAAAAATGTTAGTTTGGTCTGAAAATGACATCGATAATCCAATTACATCTCTTATATTGTATGTATCAAAAAAAAACAAATTCGAGTAAATATAAGTATGAGATGAATGCTTATTTCATCTCGAGAGAATTATTCATCCCAAATTAGTAACTAATTTGACAATATTAATTAACGCTTTAAACATATCCATAATTAGAAACAACACTTGTGACTATAATTTACATTAATCTCCTGGGATATTTATACTGAAAATTGAGATTTCAACTTGGCAGGCACAAGTCGTACATTGGTAGTTTAATTTTGTTTATGGTTCCATTAAACATTACAAATTGAAAACAAAAATAAATAAATAAATAAGGAGCTCGTAAAACTGTGATGTGTTTTCTCTGCTTTGTGGTCATAGACGACGAAATTGGTCATATGGCAAGCACAATGTAAATTACTTACGTCGGCCTGGTTGAATTTTCTTCAACTTAATTATTCTCTTGTTTGTGTGCACGATCAATTATTCATATCGAGTCACACGGACGTAGTGAATTGTATATGAAACAACACATTTGATATTAAAGCAGTGACATTATATATAACATTTATGAAAAGTTAAGCTAGAAGATATTATTGCTTAAAATAAATTGTATGATGAGTGCTTCATACAAATCGATTTGCTGTCTCGGTTAGAACCCTTTTATTCGCACAAACACTGGCGAAAGAAATCATAAATAAAAACAACTTTATTAAAGAAAATATTGAGCTTCTGACTATTTTCAACAAGACATCGGAGGTTTAGTAGCCTTTGGGAGGTGGAGGGGAGGCGTAGTAGTATGGCGGGGGTGGAGATGGAGATGGAGGCGGCGGTGACTTGTAATAGTAAGGAGGTGGCGGTGATGGTGATGGAGGAGGCGGTGATTTGTAGTAGTAAGGGGGCGGTGGTGATGGTGAAGGAGGTGGTGGTGACTTGTAAAAGTAAGGAGGTGGCGGTGATGTTGATGGAGGAGGCGGTGATTTGTAGTAGTAAGGGGGCGGTGGTGATGGTGATGGAGGTGGCGGTGACTTGTAATAGTAGGGTGGAGGCGGTGATGGGGAAGGTGGTGGTGGGGATTTATAGTAGTAAGGAGGAGGAGGAGATGGAGAGGGGGGTGGGGGAGACTTGTAGTAATAGGGTGGAGGTGGTGATGGAGATGGGGGAGGTGGGGATTTGTAGTTATATGGTGGGGGTGGAGATTTTACCGGTGGAGGTGGGGACTTGTAGTAGTATGGTGGTGGGGGAGAATGTTTTGGTGGTGGTGGGGATTTGTAGTAGTAAGGAGGTGGTGGGGACCTCTTCGGTGGTGGTGGAGACTTGTAGTAGTAAGGCGGCGGGGGAGAATGCTTTGGTGGTGGAGGTGACTTATAGTAATAAGGTGGTGGAGGGGAATGCTTTGGTGGTGGTGGGGATTTGTAGTAGTAAGGAGGTGGTGGAGACCTCTTCGGTGGTGGTGGAGACTTGTAGTAGTAAGGCGGCGGGGGAGAATGCTTTGGTGGTGGAGGTGACTTATAGTAATAAGGTGGTGGAGGGGAATGCTTTGGTGGTGGTGGGGACTTGTAGTAGTATGGAGGTGGGGGAGACTTCTTCGGTGGTGGTGGAGACTTGTAGTAGTATGGAGGTGGGGGAGACTTCTTTCGGTGGTGGTGGAGACTCGTAGTAATAAGGTGGAGGGGGAAACTTCTTTGGTGGTGGTGGAGACTTGTAGTAATAAGGTGGAGGGGGAGACTTCTTTGGTGGTGGTGGTGACTTTGTAGTAGTAAGGAGGCGGCGGAGGAGACTTCTTTGGCGGGGGCGGAGATTTATAATAATAAGGAGGTGATGGAGATGGAGATGGTGGTGGGGGAGAATTATAGTAATCAGGCTGATGCTCTGCATGCTTTTTTGGTAATGGTGGTGGTGGTGAGGCATAAATATAAGGCTCATAATCAGCCGAGACAACGCTGGCTATGAGCAAAATTTGCATACCATAAACCAATAGAGGAGGCCACTGCCTCGGCTGTCCCGAAGTACCCATTTCCTACAATTTGTGTTTTCTAGCTTGCATTAACCCCCAACTTTATAGCCTTTATATAGTGATGTTCCAAATCATTGATGACATTCACACATCATTTTCTAATTCAACTAACAGCCCGGATTAATACTTTAATAAAATATTCCAATCTTCTGCGTGATTCATCATCAATGCGCGTTGTCATCAGGACAAAAGCCAAGTCAAAAGAAGAAACCTTTGTTCGTAACATACAAGTTTACAATTGATATTGCAAATGGCTTACAAATTCAGATATTGCTGTGTCAAACATTACGTGAGCTACCAATTTTCCTTTACAATTTGGTAGTGAAAGTTCTTTTAAAGCATAGAAATATGAGGCACAAAATTGAGACTTGTTCATCGGGCTTGAATCTGGACATATGCTTTGATGCTTGCCTGAAAGTGTCATACAATGCTTGTCAATAATGAATTGCTTTTCAACTCTTCACTTGTTTGTTTATTTATCTGGTTGTTCATGGATGCTTTGAAAGGTCTTTAAGAGTAGTTAGCTTGTAATTTCCTTCAATTAGATTTCTTGTCTTTGGTAAAAATGTTATTAAAATTATTAATGGGTTGCAATTTTGATTTAGACATGGCTGCTGTCCCTTATTTTAAATTATTATTATTATCATTAATTTCTATTAATTCACACTTTTTTTTTCCTTTTTCAAATCAATTTGTCATTGGTTGGAAACTTCTCGATTGAATTAATTTGTGAAGATATATAAAGCCAAGATGAAGTTGTTAGTTGTGTGATGAGGAAAAACATGTACATACATATCCACCATGAAAGCTCCTTCCTAACAAATTGAGGATAAATTTTTAATTAACATAAAATTAAACAGATTAATTAATTAAGAGCAAAGAGGCAATGAGGATAAATCTTTAATTGATATAAGATTAAACAGATTAATTAATTAAGAGTTAAGAGACAATGAGGAGAAATGAGTATTTGTGAAAAATAAAAAATAAGTTTAATTTGAAAATTATGTTGATGTGTTAATTTTTAAAAAATTATGAAGCCTTCAAAAATAAAAAAAAATTTCCAACAAATCTTCCACATGACGATAACACTCCTGCGATTTGAACCCCACAATTCCTCCTAACTCTAATACCATTTGTCTAACCGTTGAGTTGTGATTCCTTTGAAAATTAATCAGTATTAGAAGAGCACAATTCAAAAGTTTTATGGCATTTGACATTGCACTTGCAGAATCTATGAAATTTTAGCAAAAGAGCAACAGTCATTGACAGAGAACAGTATTGTAGAACCTCCAGCAAAAGTCATATGCTAAAAATAAATGAACCCATTTGTTACAATATCTTAATCTTCAGCATAAAATTGAAAGGAGGAGGAGATTAATGCTAACTATAGTTGAAAGTTGATTTATTTATTTATTTATTTTGCCTATTTAACATAAATTTTAGAATTATTTTTATTTATAATTCATTCCAAATATTTTTCTTATTATAATCAGAAACTAGTCTTTTAAATAATTTTACCATAAAATTTGCAATTTTATTTTATTTTATTTTTAAAAAAAATCTTGTAAATTTTATTTTAAAAGATTGATATAAGAGTTAAAATCTTACATAAATTCTATGAAACTATTTCTCTCACAATTTTTATCCATAGAGTTTATTCAAATTTTTATTCAACTTAAATGAGCTTAAATGTAGTCTGCCGCGAATGAGAAGATGCTATTGCGGGTGTGTGTTGGCTTTGGTACAGAAAACGCACGTGGTCAATTGGAACAACAAAATAATTAAGTGCTTGTGTCGTACATGGTTGACTTTTTAAATTAATTCCCTTGTCTGTGTATACAAAATTGTTCATCGAGTTAGTGTTACTACTCACATAGACAGGAAAGCTTAATCGTGGTGATTTATATTGGCAACAAGACATTTGATATCGATTCCGAAAACTTACATTACAGGGTACTTTTGCTTACAACAAATGGTGCAATGAGTTTTTATTACATATGGATTTGCCATCTCGATCAAAACCCTCTTATTCACAAATACATTGGCAAGAAAACAATTCACAGATAAAACAACTTTAAGAAACAACTTGTTCAACTTCAAACTTTTTTCAACAAGAGATCAAGGGCTTAGTAGCCTTTGGGAGGAGGAGGAGGAGAGGTGTAGTAGTATGGCGGTGGGGGTGAATGCTTAGGTGGGGGTGGTGACTTGTAGTAGTAAGGAGGGGGAGGAGACTTCTTAGGTGGTGGCGGAGACTTGTAGTAGTAAGGAGGTGGTGGAGAATGCTTTGGTGGTGGTGGGGATTTATAGTAGTATGGAGGGGGAGGAGACTTCTTTGGTGGTGGTGGGAGACTTGTAGTAGTAATGGGGGTGGTGGGGAATGCTTTGGGGGAGGTGGTGACTTGTAGTGGTATGGGGGTGGAGGAGACTTCTTTGGTGGTGGTGGAGACTTGTAGTAGTATGGGGGTGGTGGGGAATGCTTTGGTGGTGGTGGTGACTTGTAGTGGTATGGAGGTGGAGGAGACTTCTTTGGTGGTGGTGGAGACTTGTAGTAGTATGGGGGTGGTGGGGAATGCTTTGGTGGAGGTGGTGACTTGTAGTGGTATGGAGGTGGAGGAGACTTCTTTGGTGGTGGTGGAGACTTGTAGTAGTATGGGGGTGGTGGAGAATGCTTTGGGGGAGGTGGTGACTTGTAGTGGTATGGGGGTGGAGGAGACTTCTTTGGTGGTGGTGGAGACTTGTAGTAGTATGGGGGTGGTGGAGAATGCTTTGGGGGAGGTGGTGATTTGTAGTGGTATGGAGGTGGGGGAGACTTCTTTGGTGGTGGTGGTGACTTGTAGTGGTATGGAGGTGGAGGAGACTTCTTTGGTGGTGGTGGAGACTTGTAGTAGTATGGGGGTGGTGGAGAATGCTTTGGGGGAGGTGGTGACTTGTAGTGGTATGGGGGTGGAGGAGACTTCTTTGGTGGTGGTGGAGACTTGTAGTAGTATGGGGGTGGTGGAGAATGCTTTGGGGGAGGTGGTGATTTGTAGTGGTATGGAGGTGGGGGAGACTTCTTTGGTGGTGGTGGTGACTTGTAGTAGTATGGGGGTGGAGGAGACTTCTTTGGTGGTGGTGGAGACTTGTAGTAGTATGGGGGTGGTGGAGAATGCTTCGGGGGAGGTGGTGACTTGTAGTGGTATGGAGGTGGGGGAGACTTCTTTGGTGGCGGTGGTGACTTGTAGTAGTATGGGGGTGGAGGAGACTTCTTCGGTGGTGGTGGGGACTTATAGTGATAAGGTGGTGGAGGAGACTTCTTTGGTGGTGGTGGTGATTTGTAGTAGTAAGGAGGTGGAGTGGGAGAATGCTTTAGGTGGTGGTGGTGATTTGTAGTGGTAAGGCGGTGGGGGCGATTTCTTTGGTGGGGGTGGAGACTTGTAATAATAAGGTGGCGGAGGAGACTTCTCTGGTGGCGGGGGAGATTTATAATGGTAAGGAGGTGGAGGAGATGGAGATGGAGGTGGTGGTGGGGGAGACTTGTAGTAATATGGTGGGTGCATTGCATGCTTTGGTGGAGGAGGTGGTGGTGAGGCGTAAACGTAAGGCTCATAGTTAGCGGCAGCAGTGGTGACTACGAGCAAAATTTGCATAACATAAACCAATAGAGGAGGCCATTGCCTCGGCTTTCCCAAGGTACCCATTTGCTGCTACACGACTTGATCTAAAACACAAATTGCCGCCCCTTATATAGCAATCTTCCTAATCATTGCCGACATAGATGTAATAATTTAATGAACATAACAGCCTGGATTAGACCTTTAAAATAGGTCACAATCTTTATTATTATTATTATTATTATTTTGTTCACCCTTTCTTCAACTCATTGGTTTCCTACCGAGTTTTCAACTTTCTCCGCACAACCCCGAGAAAAAGTCCAAAGGAGTTGTTAAGCTGCTTATCCGGCAGGAATTTTTTTTATATATATATATTCTCATGAAAGCGCTTCCCAAACAAACGTGGGATTAGATTGTGGAGAATAATAGGGTTAGGAGGATGTCAAGTGGGTGATCTTAGTGTTTGATATAATGTGTTAGGTATGTAATTTTCATTAAAATTATAAACAAAGTGTTTATTTAAAACTATGGTCAACTGTCGGTGATTTGAATAAAATGGGTAGAAAAGGACATAGCAGCTAAATGTGTGTAAACAAGAGGCAATTTCTGGACTCCTTCATCCATGGACTTTTAGGCTAGACTAATATTTTTGCAATGACTGGGTAATTTGGTTGTTTTAGTATGTATAAAAGAATCATGCTGGGATTTTGTCATTTTTTTAATTTGATGCTGTAATGAAAGTTTCAGATCATGGAGAGTTACACCATGGCATTTTTTTTTAGGGTTTTGTGGCACTTGATGTAGATGTATATGGTTTTAATTCTAGAAATTAAATTTGATTAAAAATATGTTTTATATTGTAAAATTTAAAATAAATAATATAAAATAATAAAATAATTAATATAAAAATTAAAAATTAAAATCTACTTTATGTTCAATGTAACATAGCCAAATCCGTAAACTATATGTCTCCTCGCGGGTTCTATCATGGAAGTTACCGAACTAAGCTCGCACATTTTCATAATCTTCTGGTTTGGTTCTATTAGAGAAGACAAGAGAGATGATGGTAGAATATGACGGCTAGTCCATTGGTTCTTAACTCATTTATGATTTGATCATGTTCCAAATGTGGCCGAGGTAGTTGAGTTACAAGCATGTTCCAACGCTCTTGTACAAGTGTGACCAAGTAACACTGCCCAGTCTTCAAACATTGCAAAAGAAACTTTTGATTACCATCCTTCAACTCAATTCATCAACCAAACCCAATCCAATCAAATTTCTATCCCAAGTTCTAAATGAAATCTAAAAAAATCTATAACCGAAAAAATAACACCACCATAAGTGACGATATAGTAGTAGCAGTATTAGTAGTGACATATGGAAGAGTGGAAAAATAAAATGGAAGAACCGTGAAAACCCTATACAAATCTTTGTCTTTGTCCTTTCAGAAGACGCATCCATTTTGTATGATGAAGTACATACTAGTCATTTGTTACAAGAGCTAACCCGATTTTCTACATGAGAAACGAAAGACAAACATCTGTATGATGCAGGCTCCAGAAATGAAGAAACACGTGACATTATCTTTCTTATGTTCGTCGGTGATTATTTTCTGAACATTTTGACAAATCAGCAAAAACCTCGGTATAACATATGGGGCAAGCCTGAGAAAATAAAAACCCAGTCAGCGGCTTCAAGCACAAGTAAGACATCAATGAAGAAGTAATTCTAAGCTAGGCTTGAAATCGTCAACTTGCTTACTTTCTTGATACTAAGCCATCTAGTTCCGCAACCAGCATGATAGACATGTTTGCACGGTAAAGTGATGCGCCGATCACCTCGTTTATATTCCATCTGGCAAATCACACATCTATTTCCAACATGAGGCGGCGAGTTAGACTTATAGGTAACGAAAATAAAATATGTAAATGTGGTCAAAATAATGATAACAATGATAGCAACAACAACAATAATGATAATAATATGAAGAAATATAAAATACAATAACAAAAAATACTGAAGCCAGGAATTTCATACAAGATTATGACAGCAATCCAGAAAAACCATTCATTAAAACACTGCATCCAGTATTAGGATTTAATGATTATGTAGCCCTTATCTACATGTCTGCATATGCCAAGTCATCCAAAAGTTCCCAGGGATTTCTGATTCATTCAACTATTTAATAAAAAATAGAGGATTTCTGCATCCGTACACATTATAACCACCTAAAGTCTAAAAAGTTAGTAAAACAATTATTAAGCTTCGTTAATGGTCAATACAACAATCTTTTTAGCATGCTAACTAAACAAGGGACATTCCAGAGCTTGTTTCTTGTTCACTATCGTAAGAGGCAAAGTACTCCTATGACCCCGATGCTGAATAATAAAGCTAATAACTATTTAATGATCTGTTAAAACTGGTAAGGAATCTAAGATTCAAGAAGGAATACAACAGATGCAGACAAAAAGTGGTATACTAATCTGTGCAAGAAGAAAAAGAATATCAATCAAAGAATTAAATAAGAAGGATCGGGCAGTTTCATATTAAAAAGGAACAAAGAAAAAAAGGGACAAATCACATGATCCTTGGTAAAGAACAGTATGATACGACACTTAAACAATACCACAGCAAATAAAACCAACTAGTACCTATCATGTTTTGATTTTTTTCTTCTGAAGAAGCCACACTTATATTTTGAGATAGGAAGCAAAGCTATAAGCTCTTGGGAAAGACCCCGACTTTGAGTCCCAACTGTTTCACCTAACTCAAGTAATTCCTGCAATACATATTTATTCACAAGTAATTAACCAGGGCAAAACTAAGAGATATAACACGAATAAAGTAATAAAGTAATTTTTTTTTGGCCAAAGAATTTTGGCAGTCAATTTCTCAGAAAGTACATTCTTACATTAGAGAAATTAAAATCAATTTAACCAACCATCCCAGATTGGAGACTGGTTAGTGTACAACTTGAACACTCTACATGCAAAATATAGCATATAAAGCACACAAAAAAAATAATTTCAAAAGAAAAAAGCTTAATTCAATTTCCATGATCAAAATCAGCATAGACAAAACAGCATTAAAATAGCCTGTCCCATCATTTAATGCACAGGCTTATCTCCGTTGGAACTATGGACCGCCATAGTTATATTTACTCTGGTTGGGCACAGAACTAATGAAATTTAACTTAATGACACAGACTCAAGTTGCTGCCAAGTCCCCTTCTACCGGCATTTATAAGAATCATGTTATAAAGAATCATACCTTTAGAGTTGCGTCGCTCGGGTATATTATGTGAGTATTGAATTGTCAAAAAAAAATGAATTACATTGATGACAGAGAACTGATTGCATTACAACTCCATCTTTTGCATAATCAATAAACTTTATTTTAAAGAATAAAAAAATGAAGGACTGCCAGGAAGCAACAATTGTTCATGGGAAATATGCAAGCACCAGGAGAAAAACATTTTTAAAAAAATTAAAAAAAAATCATAGATGATCACATTAATTGGATAAGCACTTTTGAGTGGCATATACATTAGTCAACAGACATAAATATAGCTATACTATTCAAGATGTGTGCATCAGTCAACAATTTCCCTGACAATCCAAAGCATCACCTGGGCAGCATGATCAAAAAGGACTTAGAGCAAGCAAAAAGTAGCACTAGTAGGCAAAATTGAGCCTAAACGGTCGCCAAGATAAATAATTCCAGCTATGATGCAATTGGAAAAATAACAGCCAAAATTCTAACTCCGAGGATAAAAATAAAACAAGAAAATATAGGAAAGCAAATTTGGAAAAAGAGGAAATGGCCAAAACCAAGCAAGGAAATGAGGGATGACACTAACCTCATAAGTCATGTTGTCAGGATCGATGTTGTCTTGCCAAACCACCTGCATTGTTCGAAGAGAATAAAAGAAATTAAATTTAAGACCTGTGCAATCAACTATACAGTATCATTTACAAGTCTATAACTAAACTTAAATTACTTACAACAGAGGAGGAAAAAAAAGCGTATCTATAAATTTACTTCATGCATTTAGAATTATTTTTTTCAACTGAGACCATTAACAGGCTACACACCTGATAATCATTAGTGTTGTGATGTCTCCGAGGACCTGAAAAGAGAAGAAAATAAAAGTGAGGAAAAAGTTATCCACATATGAAGTATGAACAATAAATTAGGAAAGGATATCACCAAACAACCCAGGGCAAAACAGCAGAAGTCAAACTGAACTAAACAAAGCATTAATCCCACCAATAAAAGGGGATTGGCAAAAGGATTTCTTCTTGCTAGTGAGCCCTTTTCATTAGCAGGAACAGAAAAAAAGGGATCATTGATAAAGAAAAGGGCAAAAATAACTTCTGAGCAACTGCCACTTCTTCTAAGTGCAACTAAACTAGAATGTTTCAGAAACAGAACTGGACAGTTTTATTTTTAAATGTGCAATACATTAATGCATGCAAGCTTCTATTTCTAGATTTTAAGCATTCCATTTAAGAAGGGGAAAAGAAAAGAAAGGAAAACAATGGCGCATAAGAAAAATCACAAAATGCAATTTAAAGTCAAAGGTTTTAAAAGTAATCAATGTCGTAAAGTTTAAAAAAATGGACTTATTTAGTCTTCCACTTCTGCAGCAGGGGATCACCAGCATAGACAATGCTGGTTCTGATTTAGTCAGCAACAGGAATAGCTAAGGATTTCCTCCTTGGCTAGGAAAACTCTCCTGCTGGCACATAGATTCATGGTTTATGAAAGGGAAAAAAATTAGTAAAGGATCTGCTGCAGTGTAAATATCAAAGCTACTTGCTGTCTACTAAGTCCTTGGTCAAGGTCATAAGGGCCCCTTTTCTTCAGTCCATAAATACATGTCCCTCGTGTATTGCAGCTCATGAATAGACATTCGTCTGGATCTTTCATCCTTTTCACGTGCAAATTATATGTTTTTACTCTCCAAACAGCATATACAAACTAGCGTATTGTGGAGGACTGTCCCATACAGTGATTGATGCACTCAGTATCTTTTTGTTTTTAATATATACTATTTTTTCATATAAAAGCCAGAGCATCATCATTGATATAGGATCATCTTCTACAAATTAACAGGCCCCAAAGACAATTATAGAGTGAATAGCAAACAGACTACACAGTCCATGTTCAAACACCAAAACAAATCTCATAGCTTACATTCTATAGAGCTCTCACGTGCAGTAGTATTTGAATTTCTTTCCTGTACCATATTTACAGGTACAGTCTGCTCATTATTTGATCTTGAAGAGTTCTCTGACAGCCTTCTGTAATCATCATTCCGCAGTTCATGATAATTGACCTCATAAGGATGACTATAGTCATAATATGAATTATTTCCAGATTCAGGTAACCCAAACTTGTAAAAACTCGTATTCACTGATGGGTAAACACTCTCCTGCACGCAAGAAAAGAAAACCACCCTTAACACAAGACAGTTAATTCAAGCACGTGCTTTAACAAACATCACTGTATCCAAACCATTCGTTCAAAAAATACAGCTTTCCTACACATCTTTATTAAGGAAACGCAGCAAACAGCCAGGGAAAAGAAGAAGAAGAAGAAGAAGATTACCAATTAACATATGAAAACATACAGAACAGCAATATTAATTATACCCAACCCCAACAAATAGAAGAAAGCAAATTAATTGATTCTCACATAAAATGTACCTGAACATTTGAAGCACCATCAAAAATGTAATTAACATGTTCATATGTAAGACCTTCGAAATATTCCATAAAGCTACCAGCACTATTGTAAGGGTAGCTGGTGTTACAGTAATGAACTTCAATGTGTGGGCTCCAACTCATTTCTAAACAGCCAACTGCAACAAATATTAATCCAAAATAAATCATAATAAGCCTTAGGAAATATCAAATCAATGGTCAGAAATATCACAATTAAACCAGAAGGCTTTGAAAAAAACAGTAAACTATTGACGCCAAAACCTGATCTTTCACAGATTTATGTGTTGAGATTTCTGAAAACACAAATTTGCACATCAAAAATTATTTTTGAATAAGTTTTACAACCTGCAAAAGAAATGTCAATAAATAAATCAATCCAAACTCAAGCTTCTGATACAATCTCAGTTACAACGTTACAGCATTACAAATTTACGTAAGCTTATCATGTCCTGCATTGTCTGGGACACAGATTTAACAAAGCTCAGATAACGTCCCTCCAATTTAGCACCAATTGATCATCAAAAGTTCATCTTCAGTTTGGTCATCAAGAAAATAACATGCAAGTAGAAAACTTATTTCTTTTTGGTTACAGAGAAAATGCAAGCAGCGAAGGAAACTCAAGTACGCTTACTTAAGGTTATTTTTTTCGTTATCTCATCATCCGAACAACAGAGATCTCAGATCTCATTACACAAATCCGAACTCCAGAAGCAAACAGATTCAAAACAAACAAAATTCAGGCCGAGAAAATCTCGTTTTCCGTGAAAAAGAAACTTTCTCGGGAAAACGTGAAAGAAAGAGAGAGAAAACGAAATGGATCAATGGATCAAGAGAGCGATATATACAACATTATCTACACATATATACTTAAAAACAATAAATAAATAAAATTAATTAAAAGCTAAATTAAATCAAAAACAAAGGAAATTAAAGAGAGATTCTTCGCAAAATAAAGTGAAAGAGAGCCGACATTGATCGCTTTTGAAGAGAAGAGTTCCCTCCCATGGCCTTCTTCTTCTTCTTGGCTTTTTATTTTTTCTATGAAGGGACGGTCACTGTGAGTGTGGGCGCTTTATGCAGTTGTTTCAGGAACAAGCGAACTCCGTAAGTTGAGAAATTATCCCGTGTCTCGCGCTATAAGATTGTGCTAATTACTCATTATTATGACGGACAATATCATAAGCCACCCTAATCTTTTCCTTAAGTACACTTTATTTCTAAACACCTCCATGTTTATTGCTTTAATTGATTGAAACAAAAAAGAATTATTAAACAGAACAAATTTGTCCAGTTGGGTGTAACCACGTGTACTGTGGGTGAGCTACTTGAGCGGATTCTTGTTGACCGAACCAATACTCCTAGCAACAATTGGACACGTGTGGAACCTTTTTATTTACACATAATAATAAATTTCACTAACTTAATAATTAATTTTGTATTTAATTTCCACCAAATACTTCACTCATTCTCCAAATCTTGACCTGATTAATACTGTATTTTTTTTTATAAAAAATATATATATATATTTTAATATAATTAAATAAATGTATAAATAATTTATCCCCGATGATATGGATATATGGATTGGAGTTGGAATTAGTGGTTGGGGTGTGAGGAGAAAATGGAAGCATGTAATATTGGTGAAGAGAGATCACCAAAAGCTGCTAAATTTATCAAAAGGAAGTTGGGTTCAGTTGAGTTTGGTCTGGACTTGAATCAACCTACCAAATAATTAAGAGAATATATTATTGGCATAGCAGCTGCCTTGGAATCTGATCCCTGCATGCCTAGATGACATACATATACATGTATTAAGGTTTCTTGCAAGGTATGCTTTGGAATCAATATACTTGGTGGGATGATTGCCAATGTGGACAATTCATTAGTTTACCACTAAATTGTACATCACATGGGATAGTGAATATTGATCAACCGCCATGGAAGCAAACAAAAACTCAGATAGTTTCAATTATTCCCTGAGCATCCAGACAAAAACCCAATAAGAAAATGAGCAGCAGAAAGCAGACCCACATTAATGAATAAATAAAGAAAAGATGTCTTGGCATCCCCATGCTTTTGTTTGCTCCAATGATTCAAGCTTGCACCAATGGCACGGCATGACTGATGCAATCACTACTGCTGCTTCTCATCGGAGCCTAGTAGGGCAAAAGCTGTCAACCATGTGAGCTAGAAAGAGAAATGAGTCACAAGCAAAAACCACCAAAGCATAAACATGAGGAGGGTCTAGCCATACTAAATCCATGTACAGTAGTGCATGAAAAATAATGAAACAAACTGACGATGATGATAGAGAAAGAAAAAGAAGAAGAAACAAAAACCTGGAGTGCAAGGAAGGAAAAATCATCAATCATCACTTGCTTTAATTTCTACACACAGCCAATTCCATTTCCTTTCTGTCCTTGTACTTTCGTAAAGCTGCCACCTTATTTGCATTGCGGCTAACCCCTACTACTACCACTACTGTTGTTAATCATCTTTCAAGTTACCAACATTCTTTCTAGATCACACAGAATTTTTCTTCTCACCTTTTACAATTCTTCTTCGGTAAAAGGTAACATTTGGTTAGAGCTATGCTAGAATCAGATTGATCAAGTTCATTATAGTTCGGTACATTTGGAGTCAAGAGTCTACCAAAAAAAAAGATAGATCAAGATGTTTATAGTTCATTCCTAAATCTGTTCCAACAAGGAGGGTTCTACTCTTATGTTAGGGAAAAATATACTTTCACAACACTATACAAGAGTTGAATAAATTGTCTAATCAATCCTTCTGTTCAAGTAGAAATTAGATTACAGTATGCAAAGAAAGATAACTTGAAAGCTAAGATACTCAGCTAATAAATGAGCACATCTAAGTAACCCAGCTCAAAGCACAAAATATCTGATGATAATAAACAAGACTGAAATTATGAGGGTCTTAAATCACTGTTATCTGGATCTTGCAAGAACTACTTCCAAATATTGTTTAAGTTCATGCTTTATTTAACCATTTCTTATGATTATTCTTAAACTCTATTCAGAATCCAATTATGATGATAAGAACAATACAATGCAATTCCCAATAAAGTTTAAAAGAGGGAAAAATAGGAGTAGCATTATAATTGGAAAGTGGGACAAACCCTAATTTTCATACCCAAAAAGCATTTGCTGTCATAGTTAATTATGATATTAGTGGCTTGACAAAGAAGTATAATCATTGGTGGGGTTGAAAGAAACCCACAGATTACAGTTTTTTGAACTCACTTGGAGAATTGCAAGTTGGGTGCATTTTAACTTTATTCCAAAAGTAAAAAAAGTATGATCAAATTCAAACCCAGAACATGGCCTGATCCTAATCCATTTAAAACCCTAAATTCCCCCAAATATTTCTGCAGAGCAACAAAATATAACAAAATATTTTTGAAGATATTCTTGAATGCACCATATGGCTACCATTACAAACGTCTTCAACGCATTCATGTCATTCATGGCTTCCAAGTCACCTTCAACTAGAGACAAAGGATCGCTAGAAGCAAAAACGCCAAAACGTATTTGAAATTGATTGCATGAAGAATGTTCATTAATTCAAAACATTATAATAATATTTAATTAATTCAAAATTATGAATTGTGATTACAATCATTCCAATAATCGAAATGAAAAATGATATGAATTCCCTTCAAAGAATTATATATCCTAAATAAAATTATCAAATTTAAGATCAGATATTCATCAACATCTGTAGTGGTCTTGTTTATTAGGCTCCGCCGGAACCATACTTCTTTCCGAAGACGATCATCTGGAGTTTGTCATAGCCTGCAAGCACACCGGCCCCTGCAATGGCGCGAAGGATGTTTGCTCCGGCACCCTTGAAGAAAGATTTCGAGCCCTCATTCTTGAGAATCTGATTGAATGCGTCAAGTGAGCTCTTATACTTGACAGCTTCACCAGATGTCATCATCATTCTTCTACGAACGGTGTCAATGGGATAGGAGGCAAGGCCGGCGCCATTAGTGATTACCCATCCGAGAGCAAAACTAGCAAAGAAGCTATCCTGCATCTTTCCGGTTAGGAGTACTGGCTTCAAGGAATCGTACATGCCGAAGTAGAGACCACGATACACAATAATGCCAATGCAGGAAATGTTGAACCCGCGATAAAGTCCTGCAATGCCATCGGATTTTAATGTCTTCTTGTAGACGTCAATCAAGCCATTGAATTGCCTTTCTCCTCCTCCTTTCTTTGCTGCCTTGGCATCATTTGCAAGACGAGTTCGTGCATAATCCAGGGAATAGACGAAAAACAAAGAAGAAGCACCGGCAGCACCACCAGACCCCAAGTTTCCAGCAAACCATTTCCAGTAACCATCGCGATCCTTCTTGAAGTTGAACAGTCTCTTGAAGTAATCCTTGAATGCAAAGTTCAATGCCTGAACAAGTAATCAATCACAGACTAAATAAGATTAGCACACAGGCTTAACCAGTAGTGATTATTACAAACTCATAAGATAAGCAGCCAGATACAACCAAAACTTGAAGATACAAACGCAGAGCAGACAAAATCACAAAACCTGAGTTGGGAAATAACGGATGACATTAGCTGTGTTTCCTCTCCACAATGATACAAATCCTTCATCCTTAATTGTACGGCCAAAACAATCACCAATTCCTTTATATGGTTCAGAGAGACGACCAGCTTTCATCATTTCGTCCTGGTTTTGGATCAAGAGCTTTACGCGTTCAATCGGAGCAGCAGCAGTTTTGGAAACTGCTGCGGAAACTCCGCCCATGAGAAAATCAACGGCAAAACCAGCGATGCCTTTCTCTTTTGGAGCTTGTACGAAAACAGGCGACGGAGTTGAAGCAACTAGTGACTGATCCGAGGTGGTGCCGCAGCACGTTTGTGTCGAGGGATACTGAAATAATGCTGCATTGAAAAAGTTTCCGTGTGGGAAATTCTTCCTCCGATGCAGAGCAGAATTTTGGAAACTTACATAGCGGCGATGATTATGAACATCATGAGAAAGGGTGGAACTGAAATAGAGCTGTCCTGTTACCTTTTGCATTACACTTGGTTGCTGGTGTCTTTCAGCCATTGATTCTCAGCAACATAAACCTTATCTTGCAGGAACAAAAATGAAAATTATGAGAGCTATAAGAGTTAGCAACAGTTTTAGCGAATATTCATTAAATTTATAATGCAATATCAGAGAGAATTGACAGTGGGTTATTATAACAAAATCAAACGAGGGTTGAACAAGGCAACCAAGAACACGAAATAGGCGCAACACCAAGAACAGTTTTTACGCAAAACACTAATCACAAGAAGACCGCTGCAATCAACTAAATATAGAGTAAGAAGAAAAAGGGAAAAATACCCTTTTGATTTTGGACTTTGATGATCCTGAAACTTGGAGAAAGTTTTGGTTTTTGTGAAGAGGAATGAGATGCAACAGAAAGAGTCAGTTCTTTGTCTTTTTGCATGGAAGGTTTTGTAGTAACAGAAATTTCACTCTATTAATAACACCATTTCTCAACAAATATTCTTATTAAAAGAAATCGCTCTAATCAACATGATATTATGATTATCAGCATTGAGGAAAAAATTATCCTAAATTACTTCATATTTATCTATTAAATATTAAAATTTCATATAATTTTTAAAATAATTTTTTACAACTTATCAAATATTATCTTAATTTTTTTATACTCAATTAAAATTAAAATTCTTTACATTTAATTTTTAAAAAATATCTTTAATATTTTTTAATTATTAATACATGATATAATTAATAATAAATAATTTTAATTATATTTTAAATTTTTTAATTTATATTATAAAATATAAAATTAATTTATAAATTTTATTAAAATAATTATTTATTATTAATTATATTACAAATTAATATCTTATTAAAAATTTAAAAAAAAATCCTAATATTAATTGTGTTAGACTTGCAAATTTGAAAGAAAAAAATCCTCTAATTTGATTTATGCATTTTACATTGATTAAAGCATGTTAACAAATTAGTGAGTAACAATGGAAACATCTTTTTTCTTTTCCTTTCTTTACTCTGAAAATTCCTTTTTCCTTCTTGAGTTGCCCTTCTTTCCCTTGCCAAGCTCAACCATTCTCCCCCCATCCCCATCAACATTAGGATCATCTTCATTATCTGATTCATCCTCCTCAGAATCATTGTTATCTTTTGAGCATCTCCCTGAAGGTAAAGAACAACCTAGTAGATCAATGTCATGGTAGTCTCACTATGGTAAGCAAGCATTTCTTTACAGAATAAGTGTTTTGAGCTTAGAATTTTTCTCACATCGTCCTTAGCCTTAGCAGAGAGCTGCGGCATTGAGTCCATAAGAGCAGGATTTTCGACCACTTGACGAGTAACTCCCCAACCAAGAATATCATTCAACCTCTAGTAGCTCTTATTCAAGTCATTAAACTTATCCTCACACTGCTGTGGTGAAACTTGACAACCCTTACTAATCATTATCTTCGAAACCATTTTCCACTTGCCCTTCTTTTGCAAAATCCCAGATTTCCTCTTCAGCCCCTCCACACCTTCAATCCTACCGTGGTCTCCTACGCAAGCAAGTACAACTATAAGAAGCCTAACTATATTGTCTGTCCCTTTCATTCGTTGCCACATAGATCCCTTTTTATCCTTACTCCCACTAGAGTTTTCACCATTCCCATCTTCAGTAAAACGAGGCTCATCCTCTTCACTTGAATAGCCATTATTCGCAGCATTGATGGGAGTAGCCATCCTCCCTTTACCGAACGAAATTCATCGCAAATGCTTTGGTGCTCGAGCCTTTCACTTCCATCAACCCAATCGGGTGGTGATCGTTTTCAAGACCACGCATTATGTTCAATTGATGTTGGTTAAAGTACGTATGAACCAATTGATTTTGTTGGCGTCTAGAAATCGATGACTCAAGGTCCTAATAACCCCACACTGGACAAGAAACTGCTTCCCAAACCCGAACTATCCATTTCCAAAATACACCAAATTCCAAAATCAAAAAAATTTGTTTACCAAGAAAAAAAGGAACAAAGAAAATGACCAAAAATTTCAACTTTTAACCACTCCAGTTATTAAGAAAATAAAGCCCCCGCTCAACTAACCCAATTGAAGTACCTGACGACCAGTTGGGTTGACTAACCTAAACTAAACCTTTCCTTCCATGATTAGACAGAGAACAACCAGAAACCACAAAGCCCCAAAAATTCCATCTTTCTTCATTTTCCTGCGATTTTCTGGGTAACCAAACAAAAGGGCAACCAGAAAATTGAAATCCCAATTAAAAAATCCATATACCTCCCTTACCTTAACTCATAAACTCAAAACTCCAGACACACACAAAAAAAAATGCATACAAAAAAGTTACCCTTGGGATCAAACTAAAGGATTGAAAGTGATCCAAAATTTTGTTGCAGTAATTCACAATAAGCATAAAAAGAGTATTGTCGAGCCTACCTTAGGACGATCAACAATGGAGACGCAAGTTGGAGAAAGGGAAACTGTTGGGAAATAAGTAAAAGACGGACAAAAAGCGAGAGTAGCGACGTGTTGAGATGCTGCTGGTCTTTGAGAGACGTTTGGAAACCAGCAAGTCGAAACATCAGTCTTCACGCTCGTGGCATTTTCCACAATCTTAATACCGTTATTACTGTTTATAAAATTTATAAATTTAAAATTTATTATATATTTATTAAATAATTTTATTTAATTTTTATTTCAAATAATATAATATTTTCAAAATGATAAATTTTTATATTAAAATAATTTAATTACAAAATAAATAATAAAAACTCACCTTAAGAGGCAAATTAAAATAGTATTGTATTTTTCTTCACAATCTTATAACAATAGATTTATTAGTGCAAATTAAGAATTATAAAAGTGATTTTACCGTTAAATCAATGTGCTTGTGTGACTGCTTCTCCTCTCCGGGTGAAAGATACAATTTTAAGGCTAAAACTAGTTGAATCATACAGTTTTAACATGCAAAGGCTTCTTGTAAGACTGCAACAAGAGAGAAGAACAAACCACACAGAGGGAAGAAGCAGCCATGCAAGCACCGGCAAGCCAGGGTGGCAAACGAATTCCTGTGAAGGGGTATAGAATTCCCGCAGCAATAGGCATGGCGAGGGTGTTATAGCCAAGCGTCCAGACATAGTTGAGATGAATTCGTGAGATGGTCATTTTAGAAAGATCTATGGCTGTAATTACATCTTCCAAGTTGCTTTTGACGAGAACCACATCAGCTGCTTCTATGGCTACATCTGTTCCGGTACCAATTGCCATGCCAACATCGGCTGCAGCTAAGGCTGGTGAGTCGTTTATTCCGTCTCCCACCATTGCAACAGACATCCGTTTCAACTGCATCCATATTAAATTCAAACCGAAAATGTCGTTTATCAGCTAATTAGAATCATACAAACTCATCAATACAAAATACTGTGGCATGAAGGTAAAAGGAAAATAGTAATCACGTGTCAAAATGAGTGCATGTAAGATTTTAACACGTTAAACTTCTTGGAATTGTCTCTTATTTTTTTGTCCAACTTGGCTTCTGAGATAGGCAACTCATTTTCTGACTAAACTGTAATCTTAACGTAACTTTCAGATTGAACCACAACATGACACATATATATTATCTGATCATACACCAGTCAGGTTGAATTAGCTTACCTGTAATTCTTTTATCTTATTAGCTTTTCCCACGGGATCTGTCTCGGCAAATACCTTCTCTATTCCGACCTCCTTTGCTATGGCAGTTGCTGTAGCCCAGTTATCACCAGTCACCATGATGCTTGAGATGCCCATTGAGCGGAGAAAAGATACAACAACACGAGCCTCTGGCTTCACAGGATCGGTTACAGCGAAAGCTCCAGCAACCTTTCCATCAATGGCAACTAATACACATGTTCGGGCTAGTTGCTCATTTTTTGAAATATAGTCCTCAACTTCGGGACCAATAGGGACATGAAAAGCCCGCATGAGTCGTCTGTTCCCTACCAAAACTATTCTGTCACCAACTTTTCCACTGACGCCAGCTCCAGTATGCACCTCAAAGTCTTTAGCTTCAGCGACATGTTTATTACGGGAGCCAAGTTTCTGGCGCAGCCTCTTCGCATACCCCACCACAGCTTTTGCTATTGGATGTTCACTATTTGCCTGAACATTTTGTAAAGTAAATGTTACCCCACCTACAGAGCCTAATCCCATCAATGCAAAATTCAATTTGATTTCAAATATTTTCAAATTTCTTGCAAGTCTGAGGTTAAAACAGCATTGGAATTGTTTTCACAAAACTATCCCAACCGAAGCAGAGAAAACAATTTGTACTTCCACATGTTAATTAGAGCGCTACTGTTAACATCTTACCTCTGCAGCAGTAGCCATGTCACAGAACTCCTCCATTGAATAGTGGTAAAACAACGCTGCACTGACTACGTCAGGCTTTCCAACTGTCAGTGTGCCCGTCTTATCAAAGACAACTGTCTTTACCTTCAGAAAAGAAAATATAGCCAAAATAATGCAGTGGCATTAGCTGCAACTCAGTACGTTGATCAAATCAACATCTAACAAATAGTGAAATAAGGTGGACGCAAGAGCTATTTTAGTAAAATATTCAGAATAAAATTATATTCCTTTGAAGGACAATATGATATTTTAGAGAAGATTCATAAAATCAAAATATAGTCCGTAGATGAAGTGTGTAGTTTATCATAATTACAAGTCATATTATACGTCATTCAAGTATTCGGTTATTTGGGACATACAAAACCATGAAAGCCAGATCAATTTCAGCAAAGCAGGACGTGGATAATAATTTGCATACATAAATACGTATACATGCATACACAGTGTATTTATGTGTGTGCGTGCCACATGTATTTCAGGTACAACTAGTACAGAGACAATGCTTTGTTGAGTAAATCTGCAGTATACACATTTTGTATTTCAAATTCAAACTCATTGAGCTTTATAAAAGGATAATGACTGTACCTTGTGTGCCTTTTCAAGAGCATTTCCACCCTTAATTAGCACTCCTTCAGAAGCTCCCTTCCCTGTAGCAACCATGACAGCTGTAGGCGTTGCGAGTCCAAGAGCACACGGGCAAGCAATCACCAAAACCGAAATACCAAACTGCAGTGCTAGCTCGAACTCATCCATCACATTTGGTATCCAGTGTTTAGGGTAAAGCCCAGCCACTCCGGGGATGAGCCATCCCAGCCACGTTATAAAAGCTGCGGCAACAACCTGATATAGAGTGAAAAACACAATGAAAGGTACAGTCTGTACCGCTAAGAAAAGGTGTGTCATTGGAACCTTGAAATATGCACTGCACATTTAGCATTCTGATGAACAAATGGACGAGGAATTCAACATCTTTAAAAAACTATAAAAGATATAATTGCACACTAACAGAGGCATTTTACTTAAATTCTATGGAATGCAATAGTAATAAGGTCAAACTAATTAGATTATTAAACAGTACAGTTGGTACTTTCTACAAATTGATTTTGATCTCCCTGTTAGGCATCCATTACCACAGTTGGCCCATGGAGAAAGTTTTCAGATCAGAATTTGCACTCTTCTTAGTTCCTGCACTTTCAACTGTCAAGATAGTTTGCAGAAATTATATTTATATTACTTGGTTTATCTGGTTTTGAACACTGCAAAAAAAATCTTTTGGAAAACATATATGATTTATCTTTTCTTTCATAAATCATTCCATAGAGATTTGTTGCCCATTTTCACAGACTTAATATTAAACCCTTAAACTCATGACCAAAACTTATCAAACTCTTGAAAAGCGAAAATTCCATGATTATTTTGCTTTTGTTCCTAGAGTACTTAATATCAAAACCCTTAAACTCATGACCAAAAATTATCAAATTTTTGATGTAATCAAACTAAACTATACTTGCTTCTTGTGGATTCATGCTTAGCATACTCATTATAGATTTGGTTCAATAAATGATGCAATAAGAGGTGAAGGTGCTTCTCTTTTGTTGAGCCAAACCAATAACTATATCTCATGTAAAAGCAACTCATTGAGTCAACAACTATGTTGAATTAGCATAGGTTATTTGATGCATTTACGGTGAAAGTTTTACGTATGACAATCTTATTACCTTAACTATGCTAAGTTGTAAGACTATTCAATTAATGAAAAGGGATAAATTCATTGACTTGATTATATAAATAAAAAAGGTCAAAAAAAATTCATGTAAGTTAAATAAAAAATAATTTAATAATAAGACCCTCTTTAATTTTTTTTTATTTACAACTAATTAATGAATTTTTCTCTTCATTAATTTGATGGTTCCACTACATTAATATTGTTGATATGGTAAGATTGTTCTACCTAAGATTTTTTTGTATTTAATATATCTCCTCTCTGTGTGAGCAAATAAAAATATTACAATTTTTTAATTTATTGAGTAACTTACTGTTAAATATTTTTTTTTCTCTAAATAAAATCTTGTTTTAGTCCCAATAATTGAATGTGATTCTCCATTTAAAGCCCGATAAATCCTATTTAGAATAGAATGTTTAAGGAAACAAAGAAACTCACCATAGGAACAAAGAACTTTGAGATCTGATCTGCTAGTTTCTGAACTGGTGCTCTGCTAAGCTGAGCAGCTTCCACAAGTTGAACAATTTGAGAAAGTGCAGTCTCTGACCCAACATGGGTGACCTTAACCAGTAAGCATCCATTCTCATTTATGGTCCCACCAATAATCTGTCAGTTACACAAGAAACAATAAAGATCTTTCATTTTGCATATTAAATCGCATCATACATCAAATGTAAAAGCCAAAGCCTCAGTACCTTGTCACCAGGTCTTTTAGCAATGTCCCTTGCCTCTCCAGTGATCATACTTTCATTCACGTGGCTTTGACCATCTATAACAATCCCATCAACAGGAACTTTTTCTCCTGGCACAATCTTAATTATATCATTCTTCTGTAGCAGTTGAGTGTTAATATCCATTTCTGAAATAACATTTCCCCGGTCATCCAATGTTAAAAGATGAGCAGTATCAGGGGCAAGGTCTGTAAGCCTTGCTAAAGCATCTGATGTCTTCCCTTTTGCCACAACCTCTAAATACTTCCCCAAGAGGATAAAGGATATCAACATGGGACTAGTCTCAAAGAAATCCTGCCCTTCAAATGTATCTGAAGTCAATGATTTTATGGCAACATATACAGAGTAAAAATAAGCAGCATTAGTGCCTAACGCAACCAGAACATCCATATTAGCAGATTTTCGTCTCAAAGCATGATAAGAACCCACATAGAACCTGAAAAAATGCAAACAAGTCCAATCATTATTGGTCCCGGAAGTAATGTCATGAAATAGTTCAAAAATATAAAAATTCTCAGATTGTAGCACATGACAGTAACAAGGAATAGAAGATGATATGCAAATTAGATGCAGTACCTTTGGCCTACAATGAACTGCACTGGCGTGCAGAGCATCCATCTTAAAAGCATCCCAGTAGTGAGCATATTATGGATCTTGTAGTCTAACCAGTTACCATAAGTAGGAAGCATAGGAAGTACCATGGAAAATAAAAAAACAGGAAGTGTGAACAGGCAGCTAACCAAAAACTGGTTCCTGTATGTCCGAGTTTCTTGCAGCTGCTCTGTTTCTCTTCGTCTTGGAGGAACATATAAGCTTCCACAGTAATTTTTGGGGCCATGGGAAGCTCCTTCAATGTACTGTATGATAGTTCTAGGACCTGTGAGAGTCGGGTCATAGCTAACTGTCACCTTCTTTTCTGTCAAGTCTATCTCAACATGACTCACTCCTTGAGCTGACTCAATAAAGCTTTGAATAAAAGTAACATCTACAAACGAATTCAATGCTTCAAGTTTTAGATGAACTTTATTCACATCATTCCCTGAGCTAATCAAATTGGCTCCAAAGTGAGCATCTTCTATTGCTTCAATGATATGGTCAGTATCAGTGAGGTTTGGATCAAAATGAACCTTTGCTTCTTCAAGAGCTACACCAACCACAGCTTTTTTAACTCCATCAACCATTTGAATGGCCTGTTCTACAGACTCAGAGCAGCTGGTGCACGTCATTCCTTTAATCTTGAGGCGACATACTGCAATGTCTTGTTCTGGAAAATCATCTACCGGAAATCCTGCTTCTTCTATGGCTTCCTTAATTTGTTTTGCCTAAGATAATATAAAATTCTAAATGATTCCATTTTCCAAGAGCTGATAGAAAAAGTAAACATTATTTTCTAATTTATTTTTTTATATTGATAAAGAAACAGAAGAATATGCATCTATCGCTATCAAAAGAGAGTTAGAAAAAGGTTGACAAGTTGTCCACCCATTAGCAAAAACATAAGAATTAATCTAGCCAGCACCAATATATTTGAAATTGCAGGTGCAAGCATGTACCACATGGTTAAGAGAACGAAAATTTGGGCAATATCAAAAAAATATTAAGTGATTAAAATTGTGCTTTGCAGTAACCTAATTTGGCAAACCAAAGTTTAGAGGGGAAAAAATTTTGTTTGACATTTTCCAAAGATTTATTTGCTAGATGCAGACAGATGCACGTGCATGTGCATGTGTTTGATTATTCTTTATAGTATGTTACGATTTTATCCCACCATGTGACCACAGATTAGAAGGTAAATAAGCTTGATACTCTAACTTTAAGAAAATATATCAACTTGTCTAATTTTTTGTTTGGATAATGGTCTGGATACTCTAAGAAAATTATTTTGTTTCACTTGGTTGCAGAAGAAATTGGGGGAAAAGAATGCAGTCCTATGATCTCTCTCTGCAAGCATAAACAAACTCCTACAGAAAAACAACAAAAGAAAATCAAGTTCCTGAAGACAACTTACAGTGACAAGCTCAGGAACATATTTAACTGCAGCTTGGCCTTCAAGGGGTGACACCATGGCACTCTCAACCCCACTAAGGTTCGCCAGCACAGATTCAATAGACGTAGCACAGGATGCGCATTTAATCTCCCTTATTTTGAGCTTAACCATCCTGTATTTCTTACCTTTGTCATTAATCTGCTGCAGGATATCAATCGCAACACCATTTGGTTGCGTTAATAAAGGCTCCTTAAGAACATTGCTTCTTTTGACTTCCATTTCTCCGTTCACAGAGTCCAAGTTTATCACTCCTAAACAACATACAAAGAAGAGAGAAACAAAGTCACTACATTATAACTTTCATTTTGCATTACCAAGCACTTACCATAACCAGAAATTACAAACCTTCAACATTTAAGCTCAGAACTTCAATAAGAAAAGAACAAAGCCAATTAGTCAAACACTCAGAAACACGACTTTATGGACTAATGTTAACTTTTTATTGTTGGTAAAATCCGTCTGAAACCAAAAAGAAGAAAACAAAATTTAATATTAACATAAAGGAAAAAAAAACAAATCACCACAATCACCTGTTAATCATAGTACAATTTATCTGAATTCATCGAATCATAACAAACAATCTAATTGACAAACACACAATCCAGCAGAAACTTCATTCAAAAGAAGTCAAAAACCAGAAACATTGACAAAAACCTACACATATTTCAAAAAATTCGCAAAAAGCTAGAGAACCAAACAGCAGAATACATAGATACCAAGCTGGCACCTTTTCGAAAGTCGCTGTCAATGATCGCCACACGTGACCGAAATCAGAGGAAAACAAAAACGCTTAGGGCTTTGCGCACTCAAAAACTAGGGTTAACAAAGAAGATCAAAATGAGGGAATCTGAAAAATACAAGGGGTGGTGAGCGACGACCGCGCTCCGTTTGAAAAAGGCGAAAGAGAGTCCTGAGTGCGCCAAAAACGTAGTGGGCAGTTTATATACAGCGGTTGACGGCTTGTAGTTCAATATTTTTTAAATTTTTGAATCCTCAACGTCTTCGATATGTTTAATTTTCTCACCTCCACCGTTTGATTAGTTTACTTTTAGTGATTACGTGCTAACGACCGCTCCCAAGTATGCTCTTCGTGGGGCCCGCTCTGTTCTGAGAAATAACATTTGGATCCCTGTATTACTTATATTTTATTAAGTAGGATATTATTTGTCTATTTTTATTAAATAGCAATTTAGTCATATTAATTTAAAAAACGCAAGCAAACTCCTCGTTTCATAATTAAGTAAATTTTAATTATTTTTAAATTATAAAATAATAATAATAAGAGTTAGGTTGGATAATTCAAAATTGTTTATTTATTTAAAAATAATTTAAATGAATAATTAAAAAAACAAAGGTACCATTTACCAAATAACCCAAGAAAGCTTTGTTCTTGAGCAAGCAAATTGTTTCTTCTTTAAGTACAATGATAGAAAGCTAGCTTTTTGCCATCCATGGATTTCCATTCATGCCCCATTTTTAATCTTGAAGGCCTGTATGATTTGCTATATCCCTAAAGAATGCACTAACTCTGGTCTCTTAGAATATGATATACACAGTATGGGATTCTTCAAGGAGCAAAGGTCCACATCATTTTGCAGCTTTTAGGTGAACTTCACCTCTCCTTTTTCCTTTGTGCTTTACATTTTGATTTCCACTATTTTCATGCCAAACAAAAAGGATTTGTTTGGGGAGGAAAATCATTCTACTCTCTTGGCCTCAAGGGTGTAAGGATAAGGTAGTTTCAATCAATAGAATATATTAATTCAGATTAAATATAAGAATGTTTTTTTTTATATTATCCCACACTCATTTACTTTAAAATTAATTAATAATAAAAAATTTAAAACACGTAACATAATTTTGTTGGACAATCTTATAAAAATACACGTCGAAGTCTTACAAAAAAAAAGACGTGATAATCTCGATGGATTATTGAGTCAACTACCAACGATACAAAATTCTAGTCCATGTTTCCATTGTACCTTATTATAAATATTATGTTCTTCCTAGGTTTCACAGCTATTATAAACACAAGAAGATTGCGATACAAAGACATTATTGATTCAATGTTTCATATCGCAAGTCTAACAAGACTGTCATTTAATTGCATCAAACTTGGGCTTTTAACTCGTGCGATGATGCTTTAGTGCTAGATTTGGGAATAGTTCTTCTCCTATTTACACTGTGATTTCAATCCTATAAAAGAAAACTTCAACTGGGAGTTCAATTTGGATGATTCATCTAAACAAACACATGAACAAACCCAGGGCTGTTTTGGCTACCAAACGCGTAAACACCCATCAAGAGATGCTGAAAAAAAGAACAGATGTCTCATCCTATCACAGAATCATACAAGTCTTTAAAGCCTGTATGCCTTTTCATGTTCAATCATCTATGATTACTGTTAGTCAGTTGCCTCAGAGCATAATGCCAACCAATTCTACTTCCATCGGTAGGTAGCTTAATCCCTTGGCTGCAGCTAGTAAACCTTCTCACCGTGGATCCTACCGCCCAAAAGGGAAAAAAGATAATAGCATGTTATTCTAACATTAAGCTCAACAGACATCGGTCATACTTCAATAATTCACCCAATTTAAAATAATTCAGGACCGCCCGTAGGCAACTTTAAGAATGCATTCAGGGCATGGAAACATTTGAAATCTTGTTGTAATGGTGTTTTAGTCTTTTCAAGTAATTCTCTAATAGGGTTATTTTACTATGATACAAACAGTCTTGGGTATTTTCCTAAGGATACAGTAAATGGGTAATTTATATGAACTCACCATTTGAAAACCACACCGACCGGTTTTGTTTCCAAAAGGGGTTTAATCTTCTTCTTCCTCTCCACAAAACCCTAGAAATTGAAGTCCCCAAATGATCTTCCGTTTAAATCTGTTTGAATTCTTCATTTAATTAACGCAAAAATCAAAATTTTTTTGTATAATTTGCATTGGACGCAGGCCGATTCACAATGTCTTACCGAAACAAGGACGTTCGCGTCACAGCGTCTACTTGCAAAGTCCCGTTCTTAGAACCTCACGCTCCTCTCCCTTTCTTCTCCCAAACCCTAGCAAAAACCAGAAATTCGTTCTCTCAGCTCATTGACTACCTCAGAATTCGCCCCACGCAGTCAACTTGGTCCGAGTCTCTCACTCGTAAGCTTCACTCAGCTGTCGAACTCTTATCGAGAAACACCTACTCGTCTCTGACTGGGCCCATTGAGGGAATTGCAAATCTTCCGCTTCTATGTTCAGCGTCGTTGTCGCTAAGTCAGTCTACATCTGAGCTGGCGGCTCAGACGAGTCAGCAACAGAAGGGGCAAACCCACTCAATGAGTCGAAACGACGAAGAGCGAGTCTTGATCAGCGAAGTTTTGGTGAGAAACAAAGACGGTGAAGAGCTTGAGAGAAAAGACCTTGAAATTGAGGCATTAGCGGCTCTAAAAGCGTGCCGGCCCAACTCGGCTTTGACAGTTGTCGAGGTACAAGAAGACGTGCACAGAATCATCGATAGTGGTTACTTCTGCTCATGTATGCCAGTAGCGGTTGATACGCGTGATGGCATCAGATTGGTCTTTCAGGTATATTTATGTTATAATTGAATGAATTCATCGAATGTATATAAAAAATAAAAGAAATTGGATGCAATTCTGTGGCTACTAAACTGCAATCGGGTTCATTTTTTCTTTTAAAAATTATCGCATCCTTTTGGACATATAAAATTATGTCCTATGTTTCTTATTAGTTTTGGTTTCTTGTGGCACAAGGTAGAACCGAATCAGGAGTTTCAAGGTTTGGTATGTGAAGGAGCTAATGTTCTTCCATCAAAGTTTCTGGAGGACTCTTTTCGAAATGGTTATGGTAGACTTCTTACGTATTTTGATATTTGTATGTGTGCTCAAATGTACAATTTATACAGAATTATTTGCTCCAGTGCGTTATATTTGGAATGGTTGACTGGGGACATTCATTGATTTTCAATTGTGGTGTCAAGCTGTGCAGGAAAAGTTGTCAATATCAGGCGTTTGGATGAAGTAATAAATTCAATCAACGGCTGGTATATGGAGCGTGGTCTATTTGGTTTGGTCAGTGTTTTATCTGTTTAAATGACATTAGTTTGTCATTGCAGCTTGTCTTAATAATTGGCAATATGTTCTGATTAATTTTGTAGGTTTCTGATGTTGAAATTCTTTCTGGAGGTATAATTAGAATGCAAGTTGCAGAAGCTGAGGTCAATAATATTTCCATTTGTTTCCTTGACAGGAAGACGTAAGTACATGGCTTCAATTTTCTTTATTCATGTCTTTGGTTAACCGTGATCATAATAATTCCAAATGATATGTGCTTTATTTTGCTATCTTCAGTGGTGAGCCAACTAAAGGGAAGACAAGACCTGAAACAATACTGCGACAACTTACAACCAAGAAGGGACAGGTATATTCTTTGAGTTACCTTTTCCTTTTTGCCTTTAATTTACTTGTGGTAAATTCTTAGAAGTGTATGCTAAGCTTGTGGAGTACCCACAAGGTCTGCGGTGTTGACATTGAGCTAGGACAAATGTAGAAGAACTTACCATATTTAAGCATATGCAGTTATCGGCAGCTTCTTTGCCTTGCTTATCTCCTTTTTTGACTTGGTTTCTTTTCTTAGGAGCGAAGATGCTTTCACTTGTTCTAAGTGTCACTTTGTCCTTATCACCTATTAGCTTGGTTCTTTAACATCTTTAGCTGAATATATTGTACAGTAAGGTGTTGGTGGTTTTTCATTATTGTTGTGGCATGCAAACATTGGTCCTTCCTTCTGGTGGAATTTGTTGGTTTGTTGTTAGATCTCTATCACAAATAAGAGGGGTTTTGAAATAATTTTTGTAGGTCTACAGCATGCTTCAAGGGAAAAGAGATGTGGAAACAGTGTTGACTATGGGAATCATGGAAGATGTTAGCATTATTCCTCAACCTGCAGGAGGTGAGACAAGATGCCACATTGAATTATCTCATGACATGAATTATGTAGTTAAATGTTTTATATTAGATATTCTATGTTAGTTTCCCCATAAATGTACCATATCCTTAAACATGTTGCACATGTAAAAAGATATTTGGCATCTTTATGGAATTTTTGCCAACTAGAAACATTTCTCGATGTTGTTTGAATTGAAATATCATTTGTTTTGGTGACATTGAAGATACCGGCAAGGTTGATTTGATAATGAATGTTGTTGAGCGTCCAAGTGGAGGTTTTTCAGCTGGTGGCGGTATATCAAGTGGGTAGGTGATGTTAATTTAATTGGCACTAGTTCCTTTTGTTGCCAGTGCTTTAATACTGAATTTATTTGCGGCTTATGTGAGACTATATTAACTTAATGTTCTTTTATTTGTAGGATCACAAGTGGCCCTCTGTCTGGACTCATTGGAAGGTGAGGTTATAGACTAAATCATGTGGTCAACCATTCTGCCAGCATTTGAACATTTAGGTTCTTGATTCTTTTTATTGTTTGATAGGTTATGTTTGGCAACAGCTGATGTAAATATTCTGTTGATTTATTATATTCTTAATTCTGAACTGTGTGGTTGCTCTTGTAATTTTTCCGCACGTGTGTGTAATTTATTCTTACAAAACAGAAATGTATCTGTTTTGTATAATTCTCTCTTTGTGTTCCTACCATGCTACTTTCAATTATTTGCTTAAGAAGGATGATGTATGTTCTTCATGGCTCCTTCAAGATATGAAAACAAGAGATCTTGATATACATGGAACCAAAAGATCAAAAGAATCTCATGTAACTAAATGACTTAGGGTTTCTAGATGCTAATAAGATTTGTTTCGGAAGGATGATGTCATCTCGCCTTTCTTGCAAGGCACGAGCTTAGACTTCTTAAAGCCTAAGCTGCACTTGGTACATTTGATGTGGAGTGATCGTTCTCTTTGCTGTTTGTCTAATATTTACCCATATTTCCATTGCAGCTTTGCTTATTCTCACAGGAATGTTTTTGGAAGAAACCAAAAACTTAATATTTCCTTGGAGAGAGGCCAAATTGACTCAATATTTCGCATAAACTACACAGACCCATGGATAGAGGGAGATGACAAACGGACATCAAGAACTATAATGCTTCAGGTGAGCTGGTTTTTCCTTTTTGTCTTGAGCACATTTACCTTCTTGATGGTGGGAGCTGATCATTGCTTGAACTGTTGCTGTTTGTACTAGAATTCAAGGACCCCAGGTACACTTGTTCATGGAAACCAACCAGATAACAGTAGTCTGACCATTGGCCGTGTGACGGCGGGTATAGAATTTAGTCGACCAATCAGGCCAAAATGGAGTGGGACAGCAGGAATTATATTTCAGGTACTTTGTTGGACCCATCCTTTTCTTTGCTTGTAGGATGAACTTTGGCACTAGGAAAAATTGGTAGGCCTTGAATATCAAGCTTGACAGATCTTTTTCTGATGAACTGTTAAATACAAATTACAACTTTAAGTGATTTTTTTTTCTTTTGTCAGCATGCTGGTGCTCGTGATGAAAAAGGAAATCCTATTATCAAGGATTTCTACAGTAGTCCTCTTACGGCGAGGTATGCCTCCCTGAAAGTATATGCCAAAAGTGCATTGTAGATTGCCTTTTGTTAATTGATTTTTAGTTATTCAGTGTCCAGTGTGCTTGCTTTTGATCTTGTGCTTGTTGAACTTTTGTGTTCGCAGTGGTAAGACCCATGATGATACGTTACTAGCAAAATTTGAGAGTGTCTATACTGGTTCTGGGGATCATGGCTCTTCAATGGTTAGACATTTACAACCTTCTATGCTTACTCTTATCTATTTACTGCCATATGTGGACCCTCATTTGGGCAGCCTCTGCAGTTTGTATTCAACATGGAACAAGGACTTCCTGTTTTGCCAGAGTGGCTGTTCTTCAATAGAGTAAATGCTCGTGCCAGAAAGGGTGTAGAAATTGGTCCTACTCGCCTTCTATTAAGGTATGCAACCTTTTTGTCCTTTTGTTTTCCTTCATAAGTTGTGTTGAGGAAATCAAGCTTAATTTTGAGATGCATAATTCAGATAATGATTAACATGGTAACACTCCTTTCTTTCATGCTTGAATTGTTAATCACAGTAAACAAAAGAAGAGTTTTCCTAGTTTAAGTTCGCTAATTTGCACTGTTTATTATTGCTAGTTTGTCCGGTGGGCATGTAGTAGGTAATTTTTCCCCTCATGAAGCATTTGCCATTGGTGGAACAAATAGTGTGAGAGGTTATGAAGAAGGTGCTGTGGGCTCTGGTCGATCTTATGTGGTTGGCTCTGGCGAGATCTCATTCCCCATGGTAGGTGACGGCAACCTACCTTTATAACAGCATGTTCATGATGTTTAAACTGGGTTGCAACTGCCTCACTGAGAATGTTTGGTGAGGGCAAGGCAGAGAGTACAAATTCTAGATAAAGGCTCAATGAAGAATTTGGCATATACGGAAATTAGCAAAGCATGAATAATGCATATCTTAATATAATATACATAGCAAAGTAAGCAGAAGTTACAAAAGGGAAGATATATGTAAAGGGGACTGTTTTGGTTTTCTTGACAACTTATTTTTCGTGAGGAGAAGTTAAAGAGTGATATTTAATAAATACAGTTGTGGAAAGATGATTCAGGCTGGTAATTGATCAGATAATTTCTTGCAGGGATAGTTGCATCATATGTTATTAATAAATCTCTCTGAGGAGCCCCTCTCCAATTATAGAAACAGATTTTATCAAATCTTGTTAGGGGCAATGCCTTCCTCATCTGGCCCCATGCTACATTCGCTATTGTTAGCAACAATTATTACTGGGCCTTTCTAGATTCAAGGCTTCTGAGAGGTCAGTGGAATGTCAAGAAGCACTTGGAGAATGCATTAAGACTGAGATAGATGAGTTAGAAAGGGATTGACGATCTCTCTATGAGTTTGAGCCTGCATCTTCTACTCTTAACTTGAAAACATATCTTGGCACATTGCTCCTCTAATATTTCCTCTTTTGCAGTTGGGGCCGGTGGAAGGAGTTATCTTTTCTGACTACGGAACAGACCTTGGATCAGGCCCTACTGTGCCTGGTAGGTTTGTTTATGGTTTCTCCCCACAATTTTTGTGTTTTTTTGGCTCACCAAGTGAAATGATTTTTATCTGTCAAGTTATAGTTTAGTCTGGCAGCCTTACTTATGTCTGTTTTCTTTTCTCTTTTCCTTTCTTCATTAGGTGATCCTGCTGGAGCAAGGTTGAAGCCAGGAAGTGGATATGGATATGGGTTTGGCATCCGCGTGGACTCTCCTTTGGGACCTTTACGGCTTGAATATGCATTTAATGACAGGCAGGCAAAGAGATTTCACTTTGGGGTTGGTCATCGGAACTAAAGTCCTTTTTGCAATGTAGTATTTACTTAGATGTTAGTTAAGTTGTCCTTCACTGATATGATCAAATTTCTTGTTCTGTCTGGAGGCATACAGTTTCAGCTGAAATAGTTTTATTGACATCAGTTTCGTATAACTACTGCCCTGATGAATAACCAGCAGTATATTGATTATTCATTGATGCAGAATTAGTTGAATTGCTTTAATGCATTTATTGGTGCAATTTGCACTTGCACTTTATCTTTGACATCAGGGTCCCACTGAATGTTTGATATCTCAGTTAGACATTCAAGTTTGGTAATGACTGCCTTCCAATTTCTTGAATAATATTTCTTCTTGGTGTTACCAGCAAAGTGTGACTTACCTAAATTTTCTAGTTAGGGTTAGGATGTGGATTGTACCTTGTCATAACTAGATATTTATCATTCTTTTACCACACCAATAAAAAAAAATTCAAGAGCTTTTATATGAATTCTAATGGAGATTTTTATTGGTTTTAAAATATTATGAGAGATAGCCGAAGATATTTTCTTTACAGCTTTGTGCAAATGGAAAACACCAGTTTGAAAAATAAGGTAGTTGATCTTGATGAGGGTGGGTATTGTGTTTAGAAGTATTTTTATATTGTTGAATGTATTGTGAGATGATAAAAAGAGTCTATTGCATATTGTAGTGTTGATTTGGAGTAGATGAAGTTATTCTGAAGCATTCCATTGTTTTCTGGAGAAACACTTGATAGGTTTTGGTCCACAAAATATTGCCCAAGTGCTCTTGAAGAAAGTGCCATGTTGAGTACCTTTGAGAGTGACTTCGTAAGTGCTTTTTGTAAAAGCACTTGAAGTGTGTTTAGCCTCTGTTGATGTTTTCTTTGTAAGAAGTATTAGGAGTACAAGTTAATCAGCTACATTTAAGATTTAACTGAAGTACTGTTGTACAAGGCTCTGTAGTTGATCTCCGAAAACAAAAGAAATGTTTCTCGTTGGTTCCCAAAAGACGATTTTGAACTAGTTTGAGTAACATGAATCAGATATGATGTAATAAAGGCAAAGGGTACTTGGCATTTAGAAGGGGAGGGAGGGGATCAATTGACGAATGAAGAAAATAATGCATGTGCGCGCAAGATCAAATTGACGGAATGAAAGAAAAATAAATGCAATGTGGCCCCTAGCATCAATGCATATGAACTTGGGCTGACAGGAAAATCAATTTTGTGTCCGAATACACTGACCATCAAATTATAGAAGCCCTCTGGCTTGAAAGGGGCAGAGTGAAGAGGGACAAGGGTAAGCTTTGTATCCTTCTCCTGTACTGTTAACATCGTGTCTTCTTTGATGAACAGTAACTCGGGGCAATGTCATTTTCTCATTAATCTTAGGGCATGTGTAGGATTTTTGTGCTTCACTTTAATTTTACAAGCATATCTCCGTTGAAGTCTTAGGTAAACACTAGTTCTTACTTATAGCTAATAATTACTATTTATCACATTAATATTCGGTAGTTAGTGATTTTATCGGGTTATAATTCGTATTTGATAGTGAGTGATATTATTTTAAAAATTGTAATTAGAAGTTACAGCACTTTAATTCTGGAGATATCTTTATACTGTTTGGCTTTGTTTAGTATTCTAGATTGGATTTAATTCAAATTACATGATTAGAAAAGATTTTGAATTGGATTAACTATGATTAGAAAGGAGTAGATGATATAATATGAATTGTATGAATGTTTATTGTTTGCTATAATCACTCCAATTAAATGAAGTTCCGAAATTAAAATGTAAAAGCTGTGAAATCTAGCCTAGGATTTGAGAAATGTAAGGTGTCAAGTTTAGTGGGTATCATCTATTAATAGCCATATAAGAGTTTGTATCCAGCTACCTTGGCAAGCTAGCATTGTCCTTAATTACTCTACTTGAATTAGGAAGGTAAACATTCCATGCCAAAAACTATTAACTAGAGTGATTCTGCTGTAGGGTAATAGATTTAATTAAGATATATCTCGTATATTTTACATTTTTAATATAAAATTTAAAATAATTAATATAAAAATTAAGAAAATAGAATATAATTTGTCTCCAATGTTTTTTTAATTTGAATAAAAATGTAATCAAGAATCCCAAAGCAAAAAAGATAACAAAAAAAATGGGAAGTACAACTGTTTACAATAACATTGATGTGTGTTTCAGTCATAGAGGAAAGTGTTGGGCAACTCCCTGACAAGAAGTGGACATGGAAGCATGAAAGTTACTCGCTCTCTAATATACCCAAGCTAGCTACCTAGCTAGCTGGATTTCATAATACCAAAACCCCATTAAATATGATGCCCTAAATACATATATAATTGAAGATACGATATCAAAAGAAAGATTAACCATTAAATTTTAATTTATTTGTTAGTTTTAATATGAAATAGAGCTGGCCAGACAACTGAATATAGTACATGCACAAGTATTTGCCATAGAAGTTGCATTGAATGTATGCAAGTATTTCAATTTATTACTCAAGAGTGTGAATCCTCCAAATTGTCTCCTGAAAACTAATACTTGGAGCCCACATTCACACATTGTCATAATATTCTACAAATTGGAGGACCCATCTCAGTTTACTTCCGAGTTGTACACTATGCAATAATTATTACTCACATTTAGATTTACATGTAACTCTCCCACTCTCTGCTGTGATTAATTACCAGAAAGAAAGAAAATGATGTGGTTATATAGCCATGATTGTCAGTGTTTTCAGAGATTAGGTTTCTACCAGTATTCAATTTTCTGTGATCTTGTTTTCACGGAAAGTAGATCTTGCCCCATTTCTTTCCGCTCATCTTTAGAAAGGAAGATAATAACGAAAAAGTGCATTATTCTGAAAGTGTGAAGATAATCTTGTAACTTCAAACCAGCCTGTGTTTTGTAAGAAAGAATTAAAGCTTGGTCTGATATGTAATAACTATTTAAACCAGAATCATATCTCTAACCCTAGAAATTTTACAAAATTGTTAGTCAAAAGACCAGTCAAAAAGGAAAAGAAATCATAATCAAATGGACAATAGACTTAATTAAGAACTAATTAACGTTAAACTCTTGACAACTTTTCAGATTTTCAGAGTGTCGTAACCACTTCAGGTCATCTGTGTGTGTGTGTGTGTGTGTGTGTGTGTTTGAGGTAATAACTCATTGTTTATATAGATTGACATTGTTGGATCTTTACATCCTTAATTTGCAGAAGTAATAAATAGAAAGCCATGTGATCAAAGACTTGGCAGTTTGGAAACGGTGAGCGAAAGCAATAAGACATGCACAGAGAGGGAGAAGGAAGGAAAGTCGACAGGCAAATGTGTTGTGTTCATGTTCATACAAGAGAGAGAGAGAGATTGAATGGTGTATGGTTTGTTGGCGCATGGTCTAAGCTGGTACTGAACCAAGCCGACCAAAACGCGCCCACCAAAGTAACTGCTGGGTTTGATTGTAACTATTTGTTTCCCAATGAACAGAACACTAAAATATATATCACCATTGGAATAACAACAACAATAATAATAAGAAAAAGCTCAACCAATCACTTTGCCTTTGCTCCTGTCGATGTACACTGTTGCAGTCTTGTGCTCGTGTAATCTTCTATCCCTCGTTCCCCTTGATTGAAGCAGACAATTCTAATCTTGCCTTAATTGCGGTTTTTGTCCTTGCCCTATTTTTCATTCTTGGTTTTGTCAAGTAATTTTATTTTTTTTATATCCAAAGTCTCTTATATCACCGCAAGATTAATACCCTTTTACACACACTATTCAATAAGTAGAACTTGTTCTTTCAAGTCCCAAGATTATCTTTTTTCTCCTACTTGCTGTGCTTTAGCATTTTGGCTCTATTGTTTGGTCACCCTTCATAAGAGATATCTTTTCCCTCCTTTTTACTCTATTGGGTGTTTACTTTATCAACCCCTTGATCGTAGTTCATTTTCTCCTTTAGGCCTTCATTCTTACACTTCTTTTAATTTGATGATTGATCATTTTGTTCAGTACTGCCACTCTCTCTTCCCCTTATAAAACTTTTGGTCACCTTTATTTTTGTTTTACTCTCTCTTTCTCTATCATAAGTTACCCACTTACCAAAACTATTCTCTTCTCTTCTTCCTTCAATCATGGGAGATCCCTATTCCAATTACTTCAATGGATGGTTCAACTTTTCCCCCCTTCAACATTTTTCTTCTTCCTCTCCTTCTTCTAATCCTTTTTATGATTATACAACTTTTGGCTACAATATCTACTCCAGTGATAACACAAACGCCAGCTCTTTAAATCACTTTCAATCTTCTTCACCACCTTCTCCTCCTCTCAAAGAAGCTCTTCCCCTCCTCAGTTTGAGCCCTACAAGGCATGAAGAACTACAAGAATCTTCGTGTAGTGCCATGGAAGTAGACAAAAACAAAGACAGTTTTACAGAAGAAAGTGCTTTGTTTTCTGTTTCTGCAGATGATCATGAAACTTCTGTCACAGTTTCTCTTCATTTAGGGCTTCCAAATCTCAGTTCTGCGGATTTGATTTCAGGGATTTCCTCTACAGAGATCTCAGATAAAGAAGAAGAAGTCAACATTAATGCTTTTGGTTTTCCAACAAGCAACTGCAGACTCAACAAAGGACAATATTGGATCCCTACTCCTGCTCAAATATTGATTGGTCCCACACAGTTTTCATGCCCTCTTTGCTTCAAAACATTCAACAGATACAACAACATGCAGGTAATTATGAACCCTTGATCTGAGAAAAAGCTTTCCTTTTCCCTTCTCATCTCTCCCTTCTGTTTTTGTTTTTGTTGTTTTCTTCCCTTTTTGATTTAGCAGAAAAAGAGAAATCCTAATTCTACATATCCTTTGTTTGTACACTTCTTTTCTAGCTTGATTTCAGCCTTTTATTTTTGTTCTCATCTGGACTTATGAGAAGAAGGAAGGAGCATATGGGTCCTTAGGGTTTTCTCCTTTACCTTTATTGGACTTTAAAATGCGTTTCTTTCCTTTTCCTTCTTCTAACTTGAGAACAAATGTGATTCCTCTAAACAACCTCTTATATATTCAAATGCCTTTTCTTTTGCATGATTTGGGGTCTTGGGATTCTCAAAATAAAGAAATAAATCTACCTGGTCCTTCTGAGAATATGATCAGGACCTCTCTTTATGTGATTGAACTAGATAGCAGGCCAGCAATATGTTTTTGTATTCCTTGAAGTTTGTGTTATAATATTGACTGGCGTGAAAACTGAAAGTACCCCTAGTTCTTCCAAGGCTCATATGACCTTCGTGAAAGCCCTAGGGCAAAAATTTTTCTCAATATTAACACTCAATACGAAGCAAGACTTCCTCATTTAATAAAATGACAAGACGTTTCTCTTTGCTCTAGCTCTATCTATAATGAATTTTTTATAGATCCATGCTCTACAGATGCCAATGAGTTTGCTTGGAACTATTTCGTTGTCAAATTATGCAGCACAACTCTATTTCTATGCCATTGGTATGCAGAGAAAATGCATGCAAATTAGATTTTATTTCGTGCAATGGCAAATTGAATTCAAATAATAATAATGATGATAATTAAGGAAATTAATTGGAAGACTCGATAATAGAGTTAATTTCATGCAATCAACATGCACATAAAACCTTATTTCTGAAGCATAGATGCTGTTTCTTCCTTCATAGACACCCTCAATCCATACTGTAGCAGAAAACTTCATGAAACGAATTTATTCCTTTGGATAACTATTAATTATAACCCTTATTTTTGACGAAGTGCAAAGACATGTAGAGCCACAAGTATAGCATATACAATTCCCACCATAATCATTGATTTCAATGGACACATTTGTTTGGCTTTTTCTTTCTTTAACTAAGGGACACAAAAATGATCAAATTATGTTGATTAAGGTCTTTTCCATTTATTTATTTTTAATTTTGTACTCCTTTTGTTTTTCCCTTCCCTCTCCTTGCTTTGTCTTTATCTCCTCTAATGGGCAATATTGATAAATTTTTCTGTAGATGCATATGTGGGGGCATGGTTCTCAATATAGAAAAGGACCAGAATCTCTAAGGGGAACGCAACCAACAGCAATGCTTAAGCTTCCTTGTTATTGCTGCGCACCAGGTTGCAGAAACAACATTGATAATCCAAGGTCAAAACCTCTCAAAGATTTCAGAACTCTGCAAACTCATTACAAAAGAAAGCATGGAATCAAACCATTTATGTGCAGAAAATGTGGCAAAGCTTTTGCAGTGAGAGGCGACTGGAGAACCCATGAAAAAAATTGTGGGAAGCTTTGGTATTGCACTTGTGGGTCTGATTTCAAGCACAAAAGATCTCTCAAAGATCATATCAAAGCGTTTGGGAATGGCCATGCATCTTGTGGCATTGATTCTTTTGAAGAAGAATTTGAACTTGAGCAAGACAATAATGAATCCTCCCGTGACATAGATTAAAATGGCAGTACACTTTAGACTTCATGAACAGTAGCCAATATCTCTCATTTCTGCTGACATTTTGGTTTAGCTCTTTCATGGCTCTGAAGAGTAAAACATATATTAACCGTAAGGAATATTCTGAGAGCTATGTTCTTAATTTTTCTCCTCTTTCTTATGGTGTGTCTTTCTTACTCTGATCCCTCTTCCTCTTTCCCTTTTCTTTTTTGTTCGTTTTCCTAATTTAGATGTTTCTTACTGTTGCAGTCTTTTGATAGAACATTGTTACACAACCCATATCTTGCAATTTTATGTTCATGAATTCTCTCTCTCTCTCTCTCTCTCTCTCTCCCACATATCATTTTTATTTTTCAATAATTCACCTAATATTTTTGTATTTACATATAGTTAGATTTAAGGTAATTTATATAGATACATATGGGAAAATCTACAATCTTTCAGCTTAAAATTTACCAAGTAATCCATCAACTGTACTGACTATATTACTTCTGTGAATGCTCTACCACAAGAGGGAGATAATAACATGTACAAAGTTCAACTTCTTCTAACGAAATAGAAGAAAGGTCATCTTCTACTATTGAATTAGAGAGGATATATAGTAAATGCAAGGCCATATTTATCATCCATCCGGGTGTGGTCAATTCTTTTTTCCTGTCATGATCAGAAAAACAAATGGACAACTCGAGGGCGTATATATTATCATAATACTAGGTGGTAGGACTCCTCCCTCCTGGATGGACAAAGAGAATAAGTATGATACTGGGGGCATTTCCAGTTTTCAGCTTTGAGTGATGCAAATCTTTTGGCAACCCGTAAATTTAATGCTTCAGCTTTTTGCCTTTTTGTGTGCCTGTTGCATTTGATGCCCCTCCCCCCCTTGGTCATGTGGTAGAGACTGGATAGGGTTTTGACCGATGGACACAGTGCATACTACGTTTTACAGAAATATAAATTCAAACCAAATGATTAGCCTGATCTCTCTCTCTCTCTTTCAGAGATTTCATTGATATATGACAATAACATTGAAGACCCAGAGTTTTTATATTTTGACAAATAACAATACATTCTATTCTTTTTTTAATCAATCAACTCTTGAATCCCTCTTAAAATTGTCAAATTATTCACATATCAAGAGTATGTAATTTAATACCTAAGCTTAGTTTCCTTATTTTGATAGACGATGAGGACCTATTTGATACACATAGATCAAGTTTATCTTTATCTATAAAATTAAGATAAATTGGGAACTGTAATGTTACTTTTCTAAGTAATGAAGTTTGGAAAGGAATGGATCTTTGTGGCATTTTTGCCGGGGGAATTGGTGTGACTAGAGATAAAGAGAAAGAGAGGGAGAGAGTCAGGACTCATAAGAGTGAAAGAGTACTATTGAAACGTCATTTCAGAGTATCTGCTGTCACGTTTGCTTCAGGAACAGCCCAATCAGCAGAAGCTTAGGCTAGTTAGCTAGGGCTCTTCATTGTTTGATGTCTTCTGTTAAGAATTATTATCAGGCCAGCAGTCTTTGATAGGTATTGATTTTCACTGTGTACGAAAAGATTTAACAGTTAGACACGACAGTAAAATAGGTTCTGAATGTAATAGTTTAAGTGTAATAACATCGGGGTTATTGAGTTTTCTACATTTCTGTAAATTGAGTCATAGTTTATTCATTCATGACAACGAAGTCCCTAAGTAGTACGTCCCGAAGTGATATCAAATGTTAACCATGACAAATACTACAGTATGTAATTCAACACTAGAGAACATGTCAGTCTATTTTAATAAGAGTTAAGCACTTTTTTGTAAGAATGTAAAAGAACAAGGATCTGAAAGTCATTATCCCAGTAAAAATTATGTGATTATTTAATTGTGTGTTATTTTTGTTTACAGTGAATTGTCACAACAATTTATGATGATCATCATCTTCATTGATTCTAATGAACTTTAAAACCTTCCAACTAACTAGAACACTGGATGGTTCTTCTCCTGTGTGGTTTCAATCACTCTCTGTCAAAATCAAAACTAGGGTTTTCGGATTTCACTTCAAACTTTTGTTTGTTTCTTGGGAAAATATCATGTTGTCTCCTTTTTCTATCTTTGTTTATTATCTTTCCTTTTCTCTCAAATGCTAAAGCCAACCGACACCTTTGTCCCCTTTGCTCAAATCATCGCTAAGAATCTCTCTTTATTTGATGTAATCTTCTTTCCAATTAATATTATATATCATAGCTTACATTATCTAATATTCAAGACTATCAAATGTTTTAAGACAAAAGACATTAATGGTAGAACAAATGTAACTAGAAAATGAACCATGATGTAAATTTAACAACAAGCACCTTAAAGAAATATAAGTTAAACATACCATATGCTTTTGTTTTATTAAAATAGATTGAGAATATGTTTAAAATTAAAGTATTATTACTTTTTAATTTAAAATTATTAATTAACAAATAAAAATAAAGATAACAAAAAAATTTATTATAATTATTTAATAAAAACGAGTATTTATTAATTATTTTTATTTATCATATTTTTTAAAATTAACTAAAATATATTAATTCCAAACATACCCAAGTTAGCTTTTTTTAAGTATATATGTTAAATTAATCAATCTATGAGTCTATGTAGCCAAGTTATGTTCCTCTTTTCTCAATAAAGCCATTTGAAAGAGGCATTGTTTTTCTTTGGTTGATGAAGCCAAACAACTTTTCTTTTTCTTTTGCTTTTATTTATAGAGTGGGGCCTCTATTTATCACTTCCCTTTCTTTCTTTCAACTTTGACAAAACCTAATCAAAAGCTTCTCTTTTTCTGTAATAAGGAAAGATAGGATTAGACAGCTTGAACCCCATGAATCTCTTCATCAGATTTTTGTTTGGCATCACTTCATTTGAAAATTTCCACTTTCCCTGCTTAATTCAGTATATCTATACATTCATGTACATTACTTAATTTACTTACTGATGACTGGAGACATGGGAGACTCCACTTTCAATATGTCCCTTACATCTTACCTCCAAAAATTTTAACTTTTACAATAATTGTTTTAAATTCATCATTCCTATTTTAAAATTTTTGTTGTATATTTTAAATATTTAAGTAAAAAGTATAAAAGTTTTATTAGTAAAACTCTTAGTAATATGTAAATTATTATTATAAAAAAAAAGAATAAGAGGAAGAAGGAAAAGTGGGTAGACACAATAATTATCAAAATTTAAAATATGTTACATTGCATTCCACGGCATAGCAAGCACAAAAAAGTTATTGTCCATATCTCTTTTTTCGATTGTCCCTTGCGGGTTTTCTTTATTTTAACATTTTCCTTGGCTTTTTCTGATGTCTTTCTGCATGTGGACACTGTTTTCACCTTATCCTTGTGACATTGCATTTAGAACATTATTATACATTATGTATGAAGTTTCTGAGAATACTTGTAGGAAAATGACAAAGGCTGGATGGAATACTTAGATCCTGCTTTTTATGAAAGAAAAAAATTTCACCTCCTTCCCGCAAAACTTTTGTAGCATAGAAGCAGTAATTCTTAAGATAAAATTAGCCATGGAAATGGGTGGTTCCATCTTATCTTCGGAAGTATCTGAATGCTTTTCCTCATCCTATTTGATCCCCAAAACTCTGTAGAATTTATAAGAAACCTTACAATATTTGAGTCTCTATAGAATTACATTTTCGATTTGACTGCAATTTTGAGTTGTTTTCATAAGAACTGCTATTTTTCTGAGACAGCAACATGCAGACTATTTTTCAGGGTCTCAACGCCAGTAAGAAATGCACAAACCTTGTGCTTGAACCAATCATCATGGTTCGGGATTGTACAACGTAATGGTACTGGCAACTACAAGCTCATCTCCTTAGGTAAGCTGATCTCCAGAAAATATAAGCTGCAAATTCAGAAATGATTCATGTAAGAAGAATGTTGATGCAACAGAGAAATATATGCAAACTGATGAAACTGCAGGATTATGCAGATCTTTTCTCTTTTATCAGTAACAAAATCAAACATGTAACTGCAGGATTATGCTACCTGATTCACTCACAACTGCAGAAAGGAGGGGGGGAAAAGGAAAAAAGACTATGGATGTAACACTTAAAACAAAGTTTCTATGCCATAAAAATCCAATTACCTGGCAGACATGAAAGCCATCCCAAAGAACACAGCTTTCACAGCTTGCTTCTGTCCTGCATAATCGAAGGCCAACGGCAGCATTTCGTGCAAGGTGAGGAAAGCCATCACTCCGCCAACTGCAAACATGAAATTGAATTGCAGAGAAAGTTGTCATGATGCAACAACATAATTTTCTATTCACCGGAGAAGTCGAAAAGTTGATAGTAAAGCAAACCTGATCCTAACAAACCCTCTAGAATTTCAGGACTTAAGCTGCTCGGAAATAGGTAGGCTGACAGTACAAGAGAAAAAGGCATTCATTATAAGCAGTTCAAATTACTTCACCAACAGTAGTATCAAATTCTTGTTAGCAAACAAGCCCTACTTCAAAAAGAACTCAGCTACCAAAGGTACTAGGAATATTTACTATGCAAATCATATCGATCATACATTACAAGTAATAAATTAATCAGTAATCGCATGCAAAGCAGAAAATTTCGCCCAAAATGATAGTAAAATAATCTTCTATCAACTACCAAAGAGTAACTAACATACCTACAATTACAACCCCAAGAGGCTCAGCAAAACCAGAAAGTGTTGCAATTTTAAATGCTTGCCACTTGCTGAGACATGTAAATCAATAAACAGTTAATGACTAATATCATAAATGAATTCAATTTTGTCCACAATGTACTGCAACAATATCTAGTTATAGCTACCAAATTAAACTTAGGAGTAATGGGGGGAACACACACCCACAAATTGAAGAGAGTAATATAAATCACTTCCAAAACGTGTCAAATGCAACAAATGCATAAAGCTTCCTCTTGTCATTTTTTTTCTCTCTTGCAACTTAAGTACTTTGAAAATGTGCTGCTAACTACTGCAGATTCTCACCTCTGTGTTGCAAAATAAACAGGAAGAGCAACGGCAACACCCTGTATAAGAAAAACAAGGATAAGTCCCAACATTAAAGGATTTGTTTCATTGCTTAATATCATTTATACATCAAGAGATTGCTTGTATGTCTTACAACATATATGACTTAAAAGTTCTCATACTTTTTATTTTTTCAAAAAGTTTGGTCTTCATATTGAGTAATTAGTGCAAAGAGTGATCAGATTAAACAGTAATGATATTTCAATTCCTTGACCACTCTGATTTGCATACTAACTTCAAAAGAGAATATGTAATAGTTATGTCATAATATAGAGAAGCATCTATTAAAGAAATGGGATAAACAAATAAAAATTTATGCTAAGAAAATTTCTTCTAAGATTATAAAGCAGTGCACCAATTTAATAGCTTGGAATGGAAACATGCATCACAAAATAACTCAACCTACAGACTCCTTTCAAGACCATATTTAATTTTGATTACGGGTGCCAATGTCAAATGGATTTTTTTCCCCAACATGTTTTAATCAGTTTGAGGTATATAAGGTAAATACTTCGATCATTACTATCACTGTTGGACTTTGGAATATTATTTACACTCTGGCAATAAATAAAATTTCCTGTTTTAATGCATTTGTAATAATCCTGATCCCATTTGGAAACTAAAGTGTGTCAAAACACCCATTGTTCAGTATGGCCTGACTTTTATCATCAAATCATTAATGTTTCCAGCCAAGTGTCAAGGAGTAAATAACTGCAATAGAAGTATCATATTTGCATAACACAATCTCAAATATACACAGGATATTTTGCAAAGCAATGAATAAATGAAACAGAAAACAGAAAAAAAAAGTCTGGAGCACTTGTAATAAAATAAATGTATGAGAGGATTTCAGACTATATACCTCAGGAATGTTGTGCAAAGCAATGGCTATAGCCAAATTAATACCAACACGAAGACCCTGCATGAGGAGAATAAAGCAAACAGAAAAACATCATTCATGGCATATTCAACTTCGCTATTGTATTGGTTGAAACATATTGCATCAACTCCTTAAGTTCCTAGACTACCTTAGTAGCTTAACTTACACATAGAATCAGATAATATCAGCATTCAATCAAATCAAACTCATCTGAAAGGCCACATATTTCATAATTAGCCAAATCCTGTATGCATACACTTTAAATTCATTACGAAATGGCAGTGCCTCAAGAATAAAGCAACAATCAGCTTGGAAGTAACAAGAATTTAAACAACTACAAGAACAATGGCCACACTTGGCAAAGCAGATAAAATGGTTCGAGATGAGGGAATTGCTTAAGAGCGAGAGTATATTGAGGCATTTTCTTTTTAAGATGGAGTCAGCCACTAGTTCTATTCTATCAAAAAGTAGGTAGAAAACATTGAGATGGGTGAGAAATATTATCTTAAACACCACAATGGTAACCACACGTCTATCCAGCTATATTAATTCATGATGAATCTATCATTAACCTGACACATCGATAAAAATAGTAGAAAACATAGAGATGGGTGGGAGATGTTATCTTAAACACCACAATGGTAACCGCAGGTCTATCAAGCAATATGAATTCAAGATGAATCTCTCATTAACTCGACATATCCATAATGAATATAAACAATAAGGGCTACCTTCATTGATCCAAGGAATACAGCCATCCCCTCTGGAAAATTGTGCAAGCTTATACCTACAACTCGCAGAGAAAACCTTCATCAGTGAAACCAATATAACCACTGCATTCATCTTGCAGAATTCAACAAGTTCCAGAAATAGGATTCAGATTTATGTTTTTCCATGTCCATTGATTGATTAGAGTATCTACAAATTTTATGCCAAAAAAATTGAAGGGTCATTACAAACACATGCACACAACTGCACACATGCAAATATGCATCAAATGCACTCAATTAAACAAGATGTAAGCAGTATCAAGAGTTTAATTTTTGGTTCCAGCCTATACCAGTTTACTACAGTAAATCACCATTTACAAGCGGACCTACTAAAAGGATCATGCAAAAAATGTAAACAAATAAAAAATCTCTGACTAGAAGAACTCAACCACATTGATAAATTACCTATGGCTGTAATAATCCCACTAAATAGAACTTGGCGACGATGCTTTTTCATAATGTCCTTGCCCCCTTCATCCCCATTTTTCTGTTGTCAAATACAATGTCAAAATCAGTCAATATACCTGTAGATATATCAGAATGATACAGAAGCTCCAAAAGTCAATTTGCATATACAAGTGCAAAACAATAATCATTTATAAAGGCAGAAGCAAAGTTCAAAACCTTTTTACTTTTTTGATCTGAAACTTGAGCTAGTGATGGTTCAGGGATGAAATTGGCAACAATACCAAAAAATATAACACCAGCAAAAAACTACCTCACCAAGAAACAAGAATTTATTATTAGAAACAACATATAAGCTAGTGCAATCAAAGTTAAACATTAAAAAACAAGGATACAGAGAGTATAGCCGACCCAAAGGTTGCCTTTCAAAAAGCCAATTGAGTTTATAGCATTATGAGCCAAATCTAGAAATGATATGCTCAGCATCAGACCCGCAGCAAAACCCTGTAAGCAAGCAATCTAGAGGTTTAGGCTATAGTACTGCAAGAAGCTGAAAAACACTGGAATTCAAATTAAAATCAAAAGAAAAAGGTCAAGATATGTTATAGAAAAGTAGGGACAACAGCAACATAATCTTTCATAAGCTTTCCGGCATTCTTTGGGCATTAAATATGAGATGACAATTTGAAATTAGGTGAAAGTTACATGCTATAAAACAGAATGATGTGTTTATACATCACCTGTAAAAGTCCAAGCATCTTCAAATTGGGAGCTTGATTAAGAACGACAAAAATTGCACCTGCAACACCGTCAAGTTTATAGAAAAGGATCATTCACTGCACCTCATTTGGATCACTCTTTGCACAAATTTATGCAGGTGGTGTATTTTTCTAATATTGTTTTATCCAAGCATGTAAGGAGAGACATATGGCATCAAGGTTTGGGGGTGTTTGGAAACAAAAAGGGATTAAGTATATGCATAAATAAATACAATAACAGATTATTCTTTTGATAGAAGATAATGTTGTTAGAGTGTCTAGAAGACCAAAAATACTGCTTGCAAAATTAAAAATCAATAACCCGAAAAGCATATTCTCTCGGAACTTCAGACTTTGATATTAAAATATGAAGTTGTTTCTTAATGCATAACTGATTCTTGAAATGAAAAAGCATCCACTTAGATTTTCAGTTGTCTATGTATAAATTCTAACTGGTATAAGCTGTTGCAATGACAAAGAATCAGATACAATTTTTGAGAATGCGTACAATTCAACAATTTCTTAATTCGCACAACTATGTTTGACATTTTAGCAAGAAAAATATCCCAAAGTCTTTCACATGGGCTATTTAAAAGAGAAAAAATGATTCTAAAGTTTCAAATCTTCCATACTAAAATCCCCCAATACATCAGGTGAAAAAAATATGGATAAGATGAATTTGAAATTTTGATAACAACACAAAACACGGGAATAATGACAATTCTAGCTGAAATTAAAAGGAAAGGTAGACAACTCGTAACAATTAACTCCATGACATATTTTGACTACATGAATATAGATAGAGGTTATCATGCAATATATTATTTAGTTCTTGGTCACTATCAGATGGAAAGAAAAGGAGAAATCGCACCCCAAAATTCTCACAAATTAAATACAAGTTAATGGTATTAACTTGACATTCATCAGACCCTAAACAAACTTGATATTAAAATCTCATCAAAACGGACCACAAATAAAATTTCAGATTGCCATATAAGTGAAATGAACAATTCTTTAATCACATTTTAACTATCGCAGCTCAACTCAACTCAAGAAAGCTTCAAGCTCGATAATCTATATCATCAAACCTCAACAGAAATCTACGTAAACGGGTAGAATACAATAATTCTAGGCTAGAACACGGGCTTAGGAAATAACCAAAATTACAAATAAAAACAATCATCAATATGTAGTCAAATTCATGAAATTAAGGAGCAAAACTGTACAACGGAAAATTTTCGAATTGAAGCTATTACAGAAGCTTTTAGAACCAGACGTCAAAAGTCAAATTATGGAATTAGCAAATAGGAGCTCAAATTCTCACCTAAAGAAGTACTTAATCCCCCCACAAGAGAAAGACCAAGCGCTACCAAAACTTGAGAATCCATTTTGCTTTCGTTCGCGAGTTCTGCTTTCTCTGAAACACCAAAAAACTGTAGTGGGTATTGCAGATTGGTGGATATTTATAGGGTTTTGGGTTGGTTATAATTGACCTACAAGAAAACTAGTAGAATTGACGGGGTGAGGAGTTGTTGTTAGATTCCAGTGAATTATCGATACATAAAATAAAATAAAATAAAATCTTCAGTAATTGAAAGCAACAAGGACAGTGTTAGAAATATCTAAACTCAATAGGCTAACCTGCTCTTAGCTATTATCAGTCTGGCTTATATAATTTCCATTGTGCTCATGTCTTAACTTCTGCTCTTCCCTCTGTGTCAGCATCTTAGCATTTTCTCCATTGCTTCAAATTGTCTGTCATTTGCTCCGGATTAATCCATAGAAGTATTTATTTATTTATAATTAAATTTTTAAATTTTTAATATAATTATTAATGAGGTCAGAATACAATTTAATATGAAAATAATTTTTATTATCACTCTTAAACACCCGTTCAAATATAATTTATTTATGTCAAATAGGTCCTTAATCCTTTTGTTCCTAACTGACAAAGAATATCACTGATGTATAACTATGGATGAACTGAAATTAAATATTGATTATGCATATCATAATTAATTAAACAAGAGTTAGGGACGTGTTTGATAACAATAAATACGTTACGTCTTTATGTATGATAATGTAAGAACTCAGACATCCACATGTAATTATCCTAAATTGTACGCTTCCCGGACCGGACGGACGACCAAGGCCCTAAAATACGACCGATATAAGGCCGAGTCAGTAAGCCCAACGCCCAGCCCAAAATGATGAATAAAATTAATTAATTTTTTACTTTGCGTGTTGGTTGGTTCCCAAGAAAATTGGAGGGAATATTTGCACCAAAATGATGGGAAGCTGGAAAACCACGTTATGATAAATAATACCAACTTTTATTATACAATATAACACCACAAATCCAATTAAAAAATACCCAAAAGAACAAATTTATATATATATAAATCCGAGTCTCTCAAATCTCTCAAGGACCTTCTACTGCAACAGTAGAGCAACGGCTGAAAAGAACAGTGAAGAGCAAACAACTCCAGCGGAGGCAGTCACGGGGAATGCAGCTCCAGCGTCCATGCTCGGCGACGGAGCCAGATCCTGCGCCGTTACAACCGTCACTGAGAAAAGCACCAGAAAGAAGAGAACGACAGCCACAGCTCTGCAAATGCTAACTTGCGCCATTTCTGTATACGAAGAGTGAGAGGAAATCGAGTGGAAAGCTTAACGAAGAAAGAGATTGCGATGCAGAGTCGGATTATGTTATTTAGACCGTGGAAGACTCTTGCCATTTATAGGCTTCATACAATTCGTAAACGTTTTAAAATTTTATTGTTGATTGAAGAAGGTGACGCGTCAGCTTTCTGTAATTTCTAGTGGGGCTCACAAGGATTTTCTTGCTTTTGACTATGCATGTATAGCCGTTGGATAAAGATGTGGGTCATCAAACGGCAAGGAGAAGAGGATCGGGTGTTCGTCCTTGAACAGGATTTGAAGACCGGAGTGACGTAACCGCAAAGAGGGAGGGGCTGTTAGAAGAACACGTGGCGGTAAAGAGAGGGTGTAGGAGCCGTTTCGCTGTCAAGTCACAGTTTGAAGACAATGATTGTGGTAGTATTATGGTCCGGTTGCTTTAAATGGAATCTAGCCGTTAGATCCAACGGTCAAAATTTCAAGAAATCACCCCTAGCCCTAAATTTTCCTGAAGAAATTCCCACAAGCTTTCAGAACTTCTGCAATTAAAATCCCTGTGATATTCAACATCACCCTCAGGCAACTTTCGGGGACGAATTTCATCATTTTCGTGTTCTTTTTTCGCCACATAGTTTCTACACACTTGCTGCAATAGAAATGAAAATCTCTTGCTCTGTTCTCGACTTCATTGCTGCTTTCCATCAGTGCAGCTTTAGAATCTCGAGATGTCGTCGGAGCTCCCGCAACAGCATCATGAACTGTCGCACCAGCCCCAGCAACTGCCACACCAGAACCTTACCCTCTTGCCTGGGACTCCTTGGCAGCCTTGCCTATTTTCGGATCAGCAATCGGAGCCTCGCTCTTTGTGATTTACTTGCAGCAATTGAATAGGGAAGGAAGAGATAACTATTTCAAGAAGCAGGCAAAGAAGATCAGAAGATGGACATGCATGCATATTTTAATTAATTAATTCATAAAAAAAATTATTTATAATAATAAATTTTATTTTTAATTAATTAATATATATATATATATATATATATATTTTTTTTTATCTTTTCCATTTATCTCGGAATTCAACTTGCCGCCCTTTTCTCATGCAAATCCATACGCGTAAAATCCTATTTCTTCCATTTACGAACAAACTCAAGAAATCTCATCCACAAAATCCCAACAAAATTCCAAGACTTGACTCTAAAACCTTCTTATAAATACACCCTTCCGGTTCCCGTATTTCCTCGGGACAGCAAACAAACCATTGGAGTACTTCTTCAGCATCTCAATCTCGAGCTGGTTTTCGGCGAGTAATCAAATTCGTCGAGTAACTTTTGTTTCTCCTTTCGCGGATAACTCGCCAGTATGCAAATGAAGAAGATTGCTTGCATTGTCCTCCTCGTTGTCTTTGCTGCATCAATGAGCTCAGCTCTCGCGGCTAGGGACGCCACGGCTCCGGCATCAGTGCCCGCATCAGCGCCAGCAACTGCACCCGCATCAGCTTCCGGACCTGGTGGTGCAAGTGAGAGCAGCTCCGCTGCAGCCTTGCCCGTTTTCGGATCCTTGGTTGCGGCTTCCTTCTTGTCATTCCTGGCTGTTTTCCTGCAGTAATACGAAATCATAGATCAATTCATTCGGTCTTTCTTATAGGGGAAGGAGGAAATATGTTTTGAGAAATTAATCATGCATGGATAAACATGTTAATGTTCTTTTGTAATTGTATTTGATCCTTCTCTCAGTTGAATACGAGGCAATAACTTATTCTCTATATATAATTCCCCTTAATTATGTGTCTCTATTAGGATCTTAATCTTGTACGATGAATGACATTATTCATCTAAAAAGCAAAGTTTCTTAATGTTTTGGTAAACACAATCAAATTAATCAAGAAAAAAATCTACAGTGCAGCCATGTGGCCATTTCTGTTTGGCAGAATTTTTGTAGATACTTGATCTGTGTGTTCGTTTCAGATACAAATTAGCAAACTAATACCCTTCCATGGAGGAATTTTGTCAGCTTATATCATAAAACAACTCAGATATATGCGAAGACTTTACGAAAGCATCACATTCCACCACTTTGAGAAATTGAGTAACCGTTCATGTTTCCAAGATCCCAATGTAATTGATGCTAAGCTCCGGCGCCATTTTTCTGAAGATTCATCAAGCTTTTGGTCAACCAGATTGCTGTTTCTCTTGATGACACAGCTTCATCACCAAATGGTCTTAATACCCCAGCGAGATCATCAAACCTTTCCTGTCTTAGCAAATTTGCACAAATCTCTAGTAGTGACTCCAGAGCTTCTGCTCTTTTCTGACTCTCGGGATCCCATTTCATTCTTGTTTCATCACTGTGCAACAAAGTTATTGTCCTCAGCAATGAATCACTGGAGGCTCCAATTAGTTCTTTAATATCTTCTTGTCTTGCTTGTTTAGGAAGTCTGAGGTAATTCTCTTTTTCTCTTTCATTATTCCCACATGGAACTGTAATTTTGCTTTCAGGGGAAGCACTTATTGGACTCGAATTACGGCACCTTGGCACCATACCATGTTTTTCCTTGTTATTCTTCTCCATTTCTGGTGCTTTTCTGTGATCAGCTTCTCTTATAACCTGCAGATCCTTTTGCACAACCGGGGAATGCTCAGACTTGTGTCCTGGATTCGTGCAATTTGCTCGCAGATTTACTGCCAATGCGTTGGCATTTCTTTCCTGAACAGTGCACAACGCCTTCCTGCTTTTGGTTTCTTTGCCAATGCTAAACTTGGAAGAAAACTGATTGCCTTTTGGCTTATCCTTGATGATATGTTCTGATTTCACAGGGAGAAACACAGGAGCTAGCTTGTGAGATTGATCAAGATATGGCTGCAAATGGGAATGCCTCAACAATTCTGCAGCCTGCAATTCAGGATCAAGAAATTATTTGGATAATTTGTAACTAATTTCACAAAGAATCACAGAGTGCATGCCCATTTGAACTCACATTTGGTCTGTGCTCAGGATTCTTTCTTAGCATGCTCTTAATCAGTCGTTTCCTGCAATCCATAAATCTCCCTTTCCTCGGTTATATAAATTTTGCTACTGCAATTATTGTAATTTGAGAGGTGAAATATCGAATCATTTACTTACAATGTGGAGGAATACACAGTTGGGAGTGGAGAGATGAAGGATCTGTTTATTTTGCTAATAAGTCCAGCCATATCCTGTTTTGATCAAATTTCCATTGATCATTATCTGTCATTAGCAATTTGAAAGTGAAAGAAAAAGTTCGGACAGGCAGCATGACGGAGAGAATTGAGAAACTTTCTGTCAAGCCAAACTTACAGGAGCTCTAAAAGCAGGCTGATGTGCTGCAATTTCAAACATACAGCAACCTGCGACAGAATAATGAAATGACTTTACCAGAAAAATCATATCACCACATAGCTAAACTGTGAAATGTTACTTTTTTTATTACCTAAAGACCAAATATCAGACTTGTAGCCATACGGTATATCTGCAAGAAGCTCTGGACACATATAATTTGGGGTGCCGACAACCTACATATATGTAAGAAATCAGTAAACAAACTCATATAAGCAATTTCTTTACAGGAAAAAGCAAGAGATTTTAGAGAAACACATTACCGAGGAAGCAAGTTCATCTTTGTTAAGAAGTTTTGCAAATCCAAAGTCTCCTGTTAAGCAAATGTGATATTGGGCGTTAGAAGGAAAACAAAATTTCAATCTTGAAAGAAATATCAACAGTTTATTGCCTTTCTCACCTAGCCTTATGTCATTCTCTTTTGTAAGAAAGATGTTAGAGCACTGAAATTACATGGAAAAAATTGACTTAAAATTATATCATTTCTACAATCATTCTTCGGGAAAATAGAGCTATACATACTTTCAAATCCCTGTGAATAACGCGATTGAAATGGAGGTAATCCACAGCCTGCAACAGCTGAGTCATCCATTTGCAGAGAGTCTGGAGGAAGAACAGTGAACACAATGAGCAATAAACGAAAATTCATTATTGAGTTGCGGTATATTATGCCAAGAACTTAAGCTCTCGAGCGATTTTCAGAATTCATTACCTCTTCTGGAAGAAATATTCTTTTGGATTTCCTTGTGTACTCAGCCCTGCACGATCAGAATCAGATGTGGATAAATCGGTTTGGATGAATAGAAAACTGATGAACTCTAGCATTGGCTATAGATTCGATAAGAAAAAAGAACCTGAGAGTACTTACATGTCTCCTCCCTCGCAGTAACTTGTCACAATACACACTGAGCATTCCTTGAAAACATGAATTCATACAGAGAAAAAGTCAGGGTCATGCATTTGAGCATATTACATTAAGAAAACTGAAAACAAATTAAAGAAGTAAAATAACTGAAATTGGTGATAGAATGACTACCTTTTCCACCCAACCATCCTTGTACTCCACAATATATGGGTTCTTTAGCTGGGCTATCAAATTCATCTGCACCAGAAATACATATCATTGATGGTGTGACTTCTAATTCACAGTTGCGCTGTGAGTGGGTTTGTAAATATTAGCGGTAGAAGTGTGTATTTATCAAACACTTTTTTAACTGTCAGGCTTTCCAAGTTAAGCAGAAGTGTAGTAGTTACAGATAAACCAGTTTGCAAACTCAGACAAAAATTTTGAATTTCAGAGAAGGCAGCGAAACGGGGTAAGCACTGAATGAAATGGGTACAGAAATTTTAGGCCAAAGATTTACAATTTTTGTATAATTGCTTAGAGGGATAAGGGAGGGTGAGAAGGATAACCTCTTGAATTGCAGTCTGCCTGAATTTCTCTGTTTGCTTAGCCAAACGAATCCTCTTCAACACATATCTACAGAAAAATTAACAAGAGCAACGATAATTTTCAGGATTTGAAACGATGAAAATAAAAGAAACTGAAGAACGAAAGTCAACCCAGGAAAAGAAAATATTCTGAGACCATGAATCGCAAACAGGAAAGTCACAGAAATTTTCTTACTTCTGGTTATTGGCTTTATGAAGAACAAGAAAGGTGGCACCAAAAGGTCCTCTTCCAATCTGCTCAACCACTTCATAATCTTCCATTTTGGACACCGTTTCATCATTTATGATCTCCATAGAAGCAGCAGACTGAGGAATTTGCAATAAATTATGAACAAGAAGGAGCTAGATATCACTAACAGGAATCACCCAGAAACTACGAGTACCCACACACAGAGCAATATCAAAAACTTTCCCGGGAAGGATCTGTCAAGGAAAATTCTTGCGCAGATGGGAAAACTAAAATTTAATTTGAAAAGGGAGGGAAGAAGAAGATTTGAAGCAAAGGCAAAGGAGAGAAAGCAGAGAAAAAGTTTCCTGTGACAGGTGTGCGAAACACGGTATGAAAATTGTTAGATGGTTAAAAAAAAAGAAAAAACTTTGCTTCCATTTTCAGATTCCTGGGATATCATTACCACCATGTGAAGACTGTAGTTGGAATGTCACTATCTTCCTTAACTGAAAATCTCTCTCTACTATGAACTATTCAAATTTCAACCGCTGAGAATTTCATCTTCATATAAACAATGTTGCAGGAAATTTGCCAGAACGAAAAAGCTGATTTGTTTTATGGATTTTTTGACATGAATTATTTAGAATTTTGTGTCCAATGTGTTCAGACTCTAATTGTTGGACATTTGGGTAATGAATTTAATATTTATTGACTGTTCAGAGTTAGGTAGCCCATTTTCTCTTGAGGCTGGTTCACATTGACTTCCCACCAAGCAATTTTCTCACATTCTCACCAAAAATGATATAATAACAAAAGAAAAATTAAAAATTCTAGGGGGATGATGATTTCATTGAATTGACTTTGATTACGAAAAACATTACTGGGGGATAATGATATTTGGATCACTGAATACTTATATATTTTCAAATAAATATATAATTTTTTTAATTATGTTAAATAGGTCATAGATGATGAGTAAGAATAATAATAATAATTCAAGTTTTCATGTCTTTTAAAAATAGATAATATAATTATAAAAATAATATAAAATAATTTCATTTAATTATAAATAAAATTAGTAAAAACATAATTATTTAAATAATTAATTATATTATAAATAAATTTATATCTATAATTTTAAATTTGAACCCGATATGATTATCAATTATGTTATATAGCGATTATTAGTATAATAATTGTGTTATCTTTTATTAACTCAAATTCATAAATTTATATTGGTTAACAAATTGCGTTGAATTTGACAAAAAATTTAATGTTCTTATAATATGAAATTCAAAATTAATATTATAGCAATTATTCAATCATTTTAATAAAATCAAAGGTTTATCTGATATTAATGAACAAATTATATTATAAATTTAAAATATATACAAAATTAAGGATCTAAATGTTATAACTATTTAATTTGCATCAAACATTTTTTTTTATTAAAATTTAGGACAAATTCTACAATATTTTCAAGAGCATATGGTCAAGAAACACAAATTTTCTCAAAGTGAATAGTCATAAGAGATCAAATTGAAGGTACAAAATTTCCACAATCTCATCCTTTAGGTTTACCCACCTTCATTTATTCTTGCTAACATGAACTACTCATCATTATGGGTCCAATATCTCAACCTTCTTGAGTCAAATGGTAGTTATTGGCTCTCTCCCTAACTTACAAATATATAAGTTTATATTTATTAAATAAAAATATTATTAATCTTCTAAAATAACAAATAAATTGCCTTTTTTTTTCTTTCATCAATTGTTCTTGTTTTTCTCTCTTTTCTAGACTAATCAATTCTCCAACTAAAATTAATTCAATAATTTACCTAACTTAATATTAACAAATCAAAATTCAAGTCAATCAAATCCGTAACAATATAAAAAATAAATCTATGAAAGCTAAAATAAATCAAATCAAAATTTGAAAACTATAATTGATTAGTGGCGAAGATAAAGAAAACGAATAAAAAATTAGAGAAAGAGAGAAGAAAATTTTTTATTATGTAATTAAAATATGTTTTTAATTCAATATATGGATTGAAATGCGTTAATGACTTACGATAATTTTAAGCATGCAATTATGATTGTCAATAAATTAAAAAGTAAGGTAAGTCAATCCTAATTTATATCATTACTTTTGCTTTTTCATATGAAATTGTGGTTATATGGCATTGGCTTTAGCCCCCCTTTTTTATTTCAATTTACAATTGTTTAAAATATTGTAGTATTTACAAAGTCTTGAGGCTTGCATGTCTTGCATAATGATTTGGACAACCTTGTTCCAAATTTTATAATGCAAGGGCTAGATTTGAAAGAAATTTGGAACCAATTCAAAAATTCTTCAAAAATTTAAGTAAACTATTTTTGTAAAGATTTTTGAAGTTAAAATTATAATAATATTATGCTCTATCATCTTTTAAAATTGCAAACTATGTACTCAAATAATTTTTTATATTTAAAAAATATATATTAAAAAAGTGACGTTAGATTTTACGAGAATTTAAATTATATAAAATAATATTTATACTTATCATATTATTTTAGAGTATAAAATGATATAATTTTTAAATTTATTTTAATTAATCAACGTAAATTAAAATTAAAGTACTCGGGTTACAGTTAGTACAAAACATATCTAAATATTTTTGTGTCATTAATTTTAAATGTTAATTAACTTAATCAACAGATAATTAGTTTACTTTTAACTCTAAACATCATATTATACATCCAAACCATTTAAATATCATTTTATAATTACCTAACAAAAAACATATCTAAATATTTTTGAGTCATTAATTTTGAATGTCAATTAACTTGATCAACTAATAACTTAATTTATTTTTAACTAACTAAGATACTTTTCTTAAACATTCAAACTATTTATATACCATTTTTATTGTTATATAACAGAAACTAGGTATAAATATCCCCGCGCCATTAATTTTAAATGTCAGTTAATTTGATCAACTAACTATAATGATGTCTTTTAAGAATAATATTACTCATTTAAAAATTTATTTCATAACATTCTTCATGTAAATATATATATATATATATATATATATATATATATATGTATGTTTATGATGGGTAGTGTTATTCATATTTAAAATTTTTGTGATATTATGGCCTAATTTTTTAAATATTTGACTTTTGAATTTTTTTTTGCAAAAATTATAATCTTAATAAATATATTGAAGTTTTCTAATTTTTTTAGGAATATTGCATGCATTCTATTTCTATCTCATCTATAATCACTTGGTTGAAAAGAGAGAGAGAGAGAGAAAGTTACTAATACACTACTATTCCTCTACCACATTTTATCTCAAATATTATTGGTATGTTTCTTGCATAATTTTCACCGCCGATTAGTTTAGCATTTTCAGATCTTAAAACATTCGGATCACTAATTTGTTACAAATTTTCAAAAAAAATTATCATTTAAACCAAAAAATCCAAACACATATTAAAATTGAAATTGAAATACCCATTGAGGTTGATTTTCTAGTCTAATATTGTTACGGGAAAGTTCAATATTTTGTCATTTCACTAGAGGCTAATAATAGTAGTAATTTAGATAATCGCATTGTATTTGTGTTGAATTATAAACATATTGTGTCAAATACAACTAATTTGAATTTAATTTATTTAATAATTATGATAATAAGTAAAAATTTTAATTTAGTACGATTAATAAACGGTTAAATAAATTATAATCATTTAAACCTATTTGATATAATTTTTTCATAAATTATAATATATTTTTATAATCTTTATGATATTATATACATAAATATTAATTAATTTTATTTTAAATATAAATAAATAATTTTTAAAATATAATTAAATTATTTTTAAAAAATATTTTTTTTATAAATTATTAAATTGTAAATAAAATTAATATATTATAATTATTTGTATAATTAATTATCTTATAAATAAATTTATGTGTTAAGAACTCTAAATTTAAATTTGCATAATTATTAATTTTTACTTATTAATGATTATATTATTTTATATTAATTTAAATTTATAAATATGTATAAGATGGATATTAGTTAGGCCGGTCACGTCAAAAATTATCATCCCTTAGATTTATGGGCCTATATGTTACATATGAATAAAGTATTCCCATGTTTGTAGAAAATATCTGTTAAGGGACCCAGATGTTATTACTCTATTATTTGAAACCATACAGGGGGAGAAAATGGGAAACATAAAGAAACACGCACAACCAATGGGAAGCAACCACGTCACCCCAATCAATAAACAGCCTTCGTTGGCAGAGAAGCATCGCCTTTTAAAAATCAGAGAGAGACCAAAGGGTAAAACGAAAACGTCTCTTTCTCACTCGCTCCCTGTTCTCTTCGGTGTTTGGGGCGATCTGGTACATAAAATTATAGGGTTAGGGCTTCCGATCATGTGATTGACTACCTTATTGTTAACAAATTTCAAATTTTTGTGATTTTTTTTAGTTGCGTTGGATTTGTTGTTTGATTGATTTTGTTTAATTTTTGTTTGATTTGATGGAAAGCAGGACTCATCGGATGCTGTTTTGAGCTTGGGGGATCGGTTCAAGGGATTCATTTCAATAGTATTCCTTAGGCTTACAGGTTAGCTAGGGCTTTGTTTTTTAAATTTATAATTCTAGATTGTATATTTTGATTGTGTTTTTGTCTAAGGGTTTTTGGATTTTCTGTAATCAGAAATTGATTTATTTAGTTATCATAAAGGTATTTTTTTTTCTATTCCTATGAAATGTTGGGAAATTTTTTGTTTAAGAGAAAGTTATGGTTTTTATTCTTCTGTCAGAAATAATCCATGTTTTCTGCATGTCTATAAATGTATGATTGTGTAATCAGCTGATGGAAGTTGGGTTCTTGTTTGTTAATATGCTGAAGTGGTTATGGAAGGCTGGGTGGTTTTGGTAGCCTGTGAATCAAACGTCATCCCTTTTGTAGGGATAGCTTTTAGTTGTTGCTTTAGGTTCTAGCTATGACTAAAAAGTTAAAAATGATTGAAAAAGCTGAGTACTTACTTCAGTTGATATATAAGTATGTTTTCTGTTGTATATATGACTATCTGTTGTTTTGGTTGGCTTAATAATAATATGCTATATGTTTTGTATATCAAATGATTGAGACATGGTTAGAAAGTGTGAGTAAAATTGAAGGTTTTTTTTCGTGGATGGTTGAATTTTGCTATTTTGCATGCAATATATCAACAGTTTTATTCGAATGATCTAGTTAAATGTGCATAGTCATTGAGAAACGTTTAGAATTTGCAACTTCAATCTTTAGCATATATTTTTGTGTTACTTACATGTTTTTTTACTGAAGTGTTATGATTCACTTTTCTATTATGTGTGCTTATGTAGTGGTTCATGAATTTATTTGCTTGTTCTGGGGCACGGCTTGGCAAATAAACATGAAAAGATGCCAAACTATTAATTCTGTTGAAAATAATATGCAGTATAATAAATCATAATGTATTAAATAAGGGAGCTGTGTCGAATGCAACACAAGTGATATTCATTCTTTGTGACTAATTGAATATGTTATTTGGAGGTAGTGCTGGATTTCATGTGTGCGAAGAATCAAACGGTACAAAACCAACCATCATGAGCTGGCTTGTTTAGTTTGCGGTTGTACAACGATCCGGTCTTTCATCTAGTCCTCTTTTGTAGAAGTGACCAGGTTGGTTTGATTCTTGGTTGGAGGGTATGAATTAGATTGAACTAACCTAAATTAGTCTGTCTCAGTTAGTGAACTGTGGGAGGTGTTGGCATGCATTGTATGCACAGTTAAGCTTTATGCTAATCTAGATGGTTTGTCATTCAACCATGTAAAAACTTTGGCTATATAGAGTGTCATGACAGTCATATTGACAGTTGAAATAAAGGTGTATTATAAAGTAAATTTTATATATCTTACAAGCAGTTTATTATCAATTGGGAGAAACACTTGTTTTCATAATATATGTTTTTGGATCATTTTGAATTTGGTAGCTTTGACATGAGGATCACATTAGTCGCATCTCTTGTAATATGGCTTGGACAAGGATAACAATTGGGAAAATGAGGGAGGTATCATCATCTTTCTATTGCAAGGGGCCTCGATCCCTTAGTCCCTTGTTGCATAGATTTAGGACAGCTTGTTTGGGCCAATGAGGCCTTGGTTTGCTGCTGCTTTAATCTTTGGGTTCTCCATGTTTTTAGATTCTTTCAATCAAGAATGCTGTTGGTTATTTCTTGGTCGAACTGGCTATCGAGAAACTGATTTAAACTGAGGAGAATAAGATCAATTTTGTTGATGGGTATTTTTTCTTTTGTTTTTGTTCTGGGATCATGAATCTCTTAGGGTTGCTAAATTCTGAAATGATGAAAAAGTCTGTAAATTATTTTTGACGAGATAATTGTGGAGGAAGAGATGCAATTAATTATAACATTTTGGCCAAAGTGCTTGTACTTAGCTATGCATTATTAATCAATTGGATTGTTAAGCATAAACACAAAAAATTATAGGTGTCCAAGCCTTGCTTGTTAAGAGCCATTTGAGCTGGCCTTAAGATTAGCACTCACTAACATTTATGAAAACATATGTATGTATTGGTTCTTTTTTGTGGACTTATGGCCCATTTGGTGCTTGTCACTAGTTTGGATTATATTAAAATGGGTATTAACCCATATTTGACTTTTGATTGTAGAGAACTAGTCTGCATAAGTGGATGTTAATTTGTAGGCTAGTTCAAGTGAAATAGACCTATGCCCTCTCACGAGTCTTCACCTAGATTGACCTCTTTTTTTTTAAAAGAAAATAATAATAATAATAATAATATTATTATATTAAAATTATTTATATTTATTATTTATTTGTATAATATAAACAATGTAATAGAATATAAATTATTTAAATATCATATTATTTTATTATATCAAATAAATAATAATATGAATTATTTAAAAAAGAGGAGGCCACTCTAGGTGAAATTGGGGGTAGACATGAGTCTGTTTTATTTGAATTGACCTACAAAATAATGCCCATTTATGCAGGCCAATTCTTTACAAATCAAAAGCTAAACATGGGTTAATACCCATTTTATGCAAACAGGGGACATAATCCAGGTCAGTGAGGAGAACCAAACAGGCTATTATGGTTCAATGTTAAGGATAGAATGGAAGTGGGGGTAACATTTTGCTTTTAGTATTCTTTATTTTGTCATGAGATATTAAATTTTCTAAGTTTTGGTACAGAAGTGGTGAAAAAATGGACCATGATGAGACCGGATGCCAAGCTCCTCCTGAAGGCCCAATTTTGTGCGTCAACAATTGTGGTTTTTTTGGAAGTGTGGCTACTATGAATATGTGCTCCAAATGCTACAAGGATATGATGCTGAAACAGGAGCAAGCTAAGCTTGCCACATCATCTATTGGAAGCATTGTGAATGAACCTTCAAGCAGCAGTGGGAGTGGACCCATTGCTGCTGCCACTGTTGTTGATGTGCAAGTTAGTTCAGTGGAGTCAAAAAACATCACTGTACAGTCATCTTCTGCTTCAGGCTCGGTGGAGATTGTGGAGGCAAAGCAGAAGGATGGTCCCAACAGATGCAGTAGTTGCAAGAAGCGTGTCGGTTTAACAGGATTCAAATGTCGCTGTGGAAACCTATTCTGTTCATCACATCGCTACTCAGACAAGCATAACTGTCCCTTTGATTATCGCACTGCTGCTAGGGATGCTATAGCTAAAGCAAACCCCGTGATCAAGGCAGAGAAGCTCGATAAAATATAGACCCCTACGAATTGGAAGTTTCATTTATTGAAGAATGATGGTTATTTTCATCTTGTGAGACTTCTTCAGAGTTGGCCGCGTATTTTACAAGGTGTCCTTATTTATTGTTATGTATGGTGCTGGGGGGCATGAACGGTTAGGACATCTCTGCAAGTATGAAGAACTCTTCTATATCTTGTGATTGGCGAGAACTTATATGTTGGCTTCAGTGTTTTTAAGTGTCTGAGAATCTGATGAGTCTGGTGTGATGGACTTATGACATGGCTTAGCTTATGGCATTTCTCTCTAGTAGTTTCTGTTAAAAATGGTTGTGCAATTTCCATATGATACAGGGAAACATCCTTGGACAATTCTTCTGCTTAGCTTTGTAAATTTTTAATTATGGGTTTTAGTGGCCTATATCTAGTGTGTGAAATTTTTTATCGGTTTATATTTCATGCAGCATTGATTTCCTCGCAATTGTTTTGCTTGTTTCACTCTTTTTTTGGTTTAGTGACATTCAGAAGTAGGGGGTAAAATTGAGCGATTCTAAGTGACTTTTCCGGTCAAATTTATAAAGCTCTTTACTTAGTATTTTGTTTTAAATTCAGATGTTAGCCCTTCTTTCTTTACCTTCTGTTTATGCCGTGTTAGGCAGTCTTACGAACCAGGCATTTGAGGGGAGTAGTACGTCAGTTTGCACATGTAGATAGAAGCTATCGTAATGCTTTTACCCGTTCTCAATAGCCAAGAAATCCTTGAATGTACTAGCTGCAACTACTTTTCTACTTCATTCCTAGTAGCTGCACAAAACATAACTAGTATCCAACCATTAATAAATTTGCTACATTGTAGGTCATTCAAAAGCGATAATGTGAGTTACTGACTATACTCGAAAGGATTTGGGGAACTCGAGAACTCATGTTCATTACTATATTACAAGTTTAGAATGCCGAATGCAGAAGTTGGATGAAGTAACTCTAGGAAAAATGGTTCCTTGATCCATTTTGGACTTCTTTCTCATTGTCTGTCCCCTTCAAACTCAAAGAATGGGGATCACATGAGATCCTAGAATGTTGATGAGAAGTTGAACAATTCGGTGCAACCAAAAGCTTTGTTTTATCTTTTGGATGCATTGCACTACATTTAAGTAGATAAACCAAATCCTCCTGGATTAGTTGCAAGTTCATGTTTCTACATACTGCACTAAAATCTCCAGTTCAGTTTGTTCAGCATACTCTAAAGATTTCCCAATGAACTTCAATGTGGTTTTAATACAATCATTTGCTAACAAAGTGGTTTTAATACAATCATTCGCTAAGTGTCTTGTTAGATAATGCAATTGGCAAATTTAACATTAAGTCCGTACAACCATGGAGATTCTGTTAGGTTTACAACAATGCTGATATCATGGGAAAATGACTACAAGATAGAAGAGTGCAACCTGTTGAGAAAGAACGATGCTAAACATCATACATCACCGCATATGCCAACAGAAACAAGGCAAGCGGTCAATTTTAATAGGCTGCAAAGCACATACTTCATAAACTAATTGCAATAATGCAACAATCACTTGTTAAATGTGTGGATCCTTAATGAAATTGCCCGATATATGGTTTTCTACTAGATGAGATATGCCTCACACAGCAGATGATGCTTTCCAGACAAAATCTCAGTCACAGAAATTACATACTCAATGGTATTAGAGCAAAAATATAACAAACAAATGTTTCGGAATAATCCAAAAAATTATTCAAAACTCAGTCTTGGTATGAAAAGCAAGCGCATAATGTCCCTAAATTACACTATTAGTTCTTTTCTTTTCTAAAGGAGCTCAAAAGCACTTGTGCCAGCACTATGAACGACAGAAACACAACTCAAGAAGAGAGAATTGGAGAGCAATCCTGCCAGATTCAGCTTCAAGATACTTACAGATCCTCTCCCTAACTTCTCAACCCTTTAAACTAATACGCATGAACTTTTCTGCACATTGTTGCTCCACCCATTGATGCCAATCGAATCTTCTCCCCCACTTCTATGAACCTTTGGAGACTGATATTGCAGGTCAACACAGTGAGAGATGTCTTGACCAACAATTATTACGAATGAACCATGGTCCTGGGGCATGGATGGTAAGTCCCCGAGTTGTATAAAGCTTCCCCGAGTCAGATCAAGCTTTTGGTTCAATGTATCCGCTTCAAGGACATGGGACAATGAATTTTTTCCAACTTGTACATTTAGACAAGTTTGCTCCTAAAGAAGGAGCCGGCGGTGAAACACCCTTGAACTGGGTTTGTTCAATTGGGAATTGCTGGGCCATTTTGAGCCAGACTGTCCTGAGCTACAGCCCAAGTTCTGGCCTACAACGAATCCTAAATACCCATCGTATGACCTGATTAAACCCTTCTTCGGAATTTTGTTTGGATAAAATTGGATCTTGGGGAATTAAAGTTTCAACTAAAAGGATCATCAACCAACGACTTGATTAAATTAACGAAAAATTTTGACACACACACAAGTAATGCCTTGAAATGTGATTAAATTTCTAAAGATTACTCTATTTTTGATTACGATGGAGAAGGTTTTTGTCAAGTAGAAAGGGCACTCAGATTTTGGATAGGGTAAATTGGTTCTTGTAATTTTAAAAAGTACTAAATAGGTTCACAAATTTATCACCCGTCTTAAATTCATTTTTGTCGGACTATTTTGACTCCTTTAGCAAGAAGTAAATCGTTTTTCAAGACAATGATTTTATTTTATTATTTTTTTTTCATAAATTTTTAAAAATAACATATCACAATATCTTATTTGTGTTTAATCACAAATACAATGATGAAAATGTGTAAAAGTGTTAACTTTTACTAATTGATATAAAGATAGGGATGATGAATTTGAATTAAGTGGTAAATTTTTAGATCCATTTATTAATTTTATAAACTATAAGGACTGATTTTAACATAATATTTGCTATGTATGTATAGTTTATGATCAAATTTCAACAACTTAAGATTTCTTAATAATGCATATTCAATAAGTATTTAGTGTTAAATATGAGAACTATTGTATTTGATTAAACTCTTTATTAGGCTCAAGATATCTAACAAGATATTTTGTGACCATCCATTTATTTTAATTTTATCATTTTTTGGGTCCAATCTAAATGATATGATTATGGTCACTTGGTGAAGTTAACATGATATTTCCCATAAGATCCAATCTTATACTTATTGAATCAACGAAGAAAGTCAAATTGTATTTGAGAATTAATTAATTTATTGCTCCCTCCAACATGGGATCCCTCGTGTATTACGGATTTTCTTAAATATTAATTAACATGACCTTTGTTTATTTTAATTGCTTAATTAATTATCTATGTTTCTTCCATTGCATAAAACAAGAAAATGCCATGCACATGACCTTCTTCATCTTGCCTTAATTACATTTTGTTTAATTAAAAATATACAATATTCTCGTACATGATGCATGTCCTTCATTTATGTTATAAACGTTGAAAAGTTGTCATTTACTTTCATGAGATTTTCAAGAGTTAGCAAGTGGTTGTTGATTGATTATTGTTTCTCCTTCATTTCTCTCTTAGTTTTCAATTGTTCAGACTTAACTTATTATTAATATCCAATGTTATATTAGTAAAATTAAGTCATTTTTAAATATTTTCTTCTTTTAATTTTTAATAAGATAATAACACTTACTATAAATAATAATAAATACTTCAAATTATATTTTAATAAAATTTTTAAATTAGTTTTATATTTTATGATATAAATTAAAAAATTTAAGATATAACTATTTATAATTAATTATATCACACTATTTAAGTTAATAATAAAAAAATTAAAAGAGTATCCTAATCTATATTAGTAATGGTTTATTCTTGGCTATTGGATTTCTTTTGGATTCATTGAAATCTTGTAAAATTATTAAAGAATTCTTATGTTAAATAAAGCTGAAGTTCAAATTAAATTATGAAAAGTTGAATTCAAATTTACCAACATCAGAATGGAAGAAATATTGGTTAACTGTATCTTTTATCTTTCTTTAATTTAGTTTTTAATTAGTGTTAAATTGTGATTGTGTATAACAGTAAGGAATAATATTATATAGAGTGGTGCCAACCCAACAGGCCACATGGTGGTGGACATTGTTGTTTGGAGAAATCGAGAACCAGAATTCTAAATCGATAATCTAGACTTAGAAGTTGTTGCCACTGCACATTCATACAACTGTACTGATTTTCTAATAGTTATTTAATACACACGTTTTGACTTTTAATAATTCTAAAATTCATCAGAAATAGCTTTCAGCTGTGGATTATCCGAGTGAAATTTATGCTTAATTGATTAAACTCTCAATTTCAAGATTTCATTCCTTTCACAATTTTATTAATTATGTAATCATTGTTGCATCTTTACCTGGTTGAGTCTTGAATTCCTGTCCTGACAAAACTTTTCACTTTACTTTCTTTTCTTACTCATCAAAGTTTCTTCTTGCTACGCACATAATTTACTTTTATTTATATATTTATGTTTGCATACGTTACATAAGCTTTGATTTCAATTTGAATTGTAACATGTGCTCCCGTTTTCGTTCTTATATATATATATATATAAACCAGAAGAAGGTTGTTTGACCTCTAGGCTATGGCTAGCTATAGTAGCTACAATCCTCTACCTTATTACATTTTATGCGTGCAATGTGTTTGTGTAATTGTCAGCACATGATCCAGTGGAGAGGCTATAATCTTCGGATTGCAAAATGAGACAAGGTTTACATGTTTGTCCCGGTAACTTATATATACTATTTAGGCACTTTGTTTCAAAACAATATGTTAAAACCCTACTCTAAACCCTAATCCTAGCTAGGGTGTTTATGTACAACAAAACAAACAAGGGTTTCGCGAAAATATATTTACCTTTCTAATTTTGCTTCATTTCGAGGCGACACGAGCACTTTCCCGGCGTTTCCTCCTAGCTTTTCTTGGAAACTCCCAAAATTTTCTATATGGATTCTCGTGATAAGCTGATTCTTTGACCAGTTGTGCCCTCGTTCCTTCGTTTTATATATGGGCATGCTCTTCTTCTCTGCCTTCAAATTCATGATGTTTTATGCACCATGCATCTTTTCAAGAAGAGCTTGTAATTATATGTCATGCATGGCCATCCGAAATTAAGAGGTAGGATAATCTTTTTAATTATTTATTTATTTATCATCAATTATATATATAATTTTTTTCCATCTTACTAATTATATATTTTATTATATTATTACGCTGCTAAGACGATAGAATTGTCTTAAATACTGACACGATGAAATCGCATCACCTAACGCCTCCCCCTGCTTATATGGCACGTCAATCTTGATGTGTTTGCATACCAAATAAAAAGGATGCAAAGCACAAGGCTAAAAAATTCTTGAGTATGTTCAATATCCTCTGAAAATCCAAAAGTGAATACTATGATTGGTATAAATATATGAAAGATGGAGCCCAACTGGTTATTGGGATCACAAGCTGCGATCAATTAACTTTCACACAAAAGACCATTGGGGAACTAAAGTTAAAACTTCTATATGTTCTAAATTTGGTATGTTCCATGCAAATTAAGAATTTTAGAATATTTTACTTACTTCCTAATGAAGCCATTATTTGAATAGACTATACACACACACACTTACACTTGTATCTACTTTCGTTTAGTGTGAACAAAATCGTAAATGAATTTATAAAAAAACACTAAAAGAATTAAACTAAACAAATATAACAAATTTTCAATTTATCTAATTTATATATATTTTTAATTAATTTATTAATTAAACGTGATAATGCAAAATTGTCAATAAATATACATTTTCGGGGAGTATATTTCTCTTCATTTTTAAACAGAAAATATATTATCATCATTTAAAAAAAATTAAAATACAGAAAATATAATATCATCACTAAAAGAAATAAAAATTAAAAAAGTGAAGAAAGTATGGGCAAAAAATGATATAAGGGTGGATTATTAGTTTGGTGTTAATGTGATGGGCAATATCGTAATATAGCAAATGTCATTGGGTAACATGGCCATAGCATGGTCAAACTTGCTTCCATTTTGTGTCTTTTCGGGGAAAGCATGCAAACCGGATAATTGGCCTCTCAGAACGAAAAGACAGAAAGCCAAAATGAATAACGACACGCGTCAGTCACATTCCTCCGAATTTGGCCGCAATATCTGAAGCGACGCGATTAAATGCTCTTACCGAATATGGCCGGTGGCGAATCCCTATCCCCAACTCTTCACTTTTTGCCGAGGAAAATAAAAAATACTGAACTCCCTGAGAGAAAGAGAGCGAAAGAGATTCCTTGGTTTTGCGCTGAAAGTAAGTTTATTCAACTTCCTTGTTAGCTTCTGCTCGTGATGAACAAGTTTGCTTTGTTTTCGCTCTCAAATTCTCTCCGAAACAACTTATTTTGTTGTTGTTTTCCATTTTTGTGAACGTTCATGTCGTACAAAAATGTTTTCGTGCAGTAAAGAAACAAAACGAATAGAATGATTTTATTCCAAATTTGTTTTCTTTCTTTTTATGGGTTCATTTATATCTCCTGTATGTACAAAAGGTTTAGGGTATTGATACTGTGGAGGTTCTTCATTTTTTTGATTTGAGAAAGGTTGAAGAAAGCGACAGACGTGGGTTCCTGATCCCTTATTGTGGTGCACTTCAGTCAACGAACCTTAAATGAGAATTTGACGGTAACTGTGTCATAAGAACTGGCAGGTGATTTTTTTCTCTTTTATTTGATCTCTGATATACATATAGAATGTTTTGTTTATTATGTTCCTCTGGTATCAGAACTCATTCAGATTCTTAGTACAAGTTTCTTCTTCCTCTTCAACCACAACCCAAAATCTCTGAAAAGTTCAGTCCACAAATGATGATCCATATCTCGTTATGACTAACATAATTTATAAGTAGATGCATGGCTGCTATTATACGCCTAGAATTGTTGTATGTCCACATGGGAAATGCATGAAGGAAACACATACACGCATGCAACATCTCGAGAAACTTTTTGTTATTAAAAAATAATAAACAAAACAAAAGTAGATCTCAGAAGCTAAAAGACAAAAAATCTGCAAGCTAGGGCAACGTATTTGTGATATTGTTCAATATTTGATCATATACCACTAGTTTTTTAATATTAAATCTTGCATTTTGCCTTATTGGGATAGTAACCAGCTCAATTTCTGAGGGGGAGGAGATCATTATGAATAATGGAAGGGTTTCGATCTTTAAAGTTCTCTTAGACTTGGCCTAACTGGATTGCACAAGACATATGTTTAAATGAATATATAATAATTAATTATGCAATTTACATCCTTTTGGTGTGTGAAGACGACATGGACAAGAAAATTATTTTAATCTGATTTAACCTTTTGACGGGTGCGTAAACCAATTAGGTGGTCAACAGATTTCTACTTGGGGAACCAAATGAACTCTAATGTTTTTGTTACTATTTTCTAAATTTTTAATAAATTATATAAAAATTAAAGCAGTTTTTAATACACAAAAGTTTAGTATTATTTTGAGCAGAAGAGTAATTCTCACTCTTCTCCAGGACTTTTAATATTTAATATGTCGTATTTTTACCTTATAATATTGCATGTCCGTACATATAACAAATTTTAAACAATGCAGAGACTCGAGGATCTACAAATTTTTGGTTTTAGGCAATGAGTTTAAGCCATTTGGGAGATCTTCTGCTAGTTTAATTATCATGGGTTTCAATTTTTTTTTGTGTGTAGCTAATTAAGAACGGAGGAGAGACGAGAGAACTATAACTTTGAATAGAATGGTCAAATATTTAGACTAAGAGATGATTGGCAGATTGTGGGAATGCTGGGCTTTGGGGAGTCATATATTGCATAGAACGAGGACGAGAGTTCCAATAAATCAAGTGGTGTTAAGAAAGAGAAAGAAAGAAAGAAAATTAAGGAGGTGGATCTTGGATTTTTCCAGTTGGAATTGTGGGTTTGTCTTACTACAGACACTGAAAGGATCTCATTCTTCAACTTCTAGTTTAGTTTAGTATGCCACTCGTGTCCAAATATACAATATTAATATTATATAATGTATAGGTAAATTAAGTAATTATCGTTATTATGGTATAATGACTTGGTTTCAAGTGTGGAAAACGGTGTTGATAGTCAGACCACTTAAAATATCACCAATGCAATCGGGGTAAGCTGAACAAAAACTCAGTCGAAATTTGCGTGCTGTGTGTCTTTGTTTTGAGAGATAGAGAGAGAATAAGAAGTTTTCAAAACCTTACTTTCTTCACAATATTTTCTCCTCTTTTAGACTCTCTCTTCCTTTCTCTTCTCTCTTGATAAGAAAGTTGTAGAAGTAGCTAGCAAACCCTAACCTTCACTCGGTTTAAACTTGTTTGGTGTCTGAATAATTTTCCATATCACATGTGTTCTTATTTTGTTTTGTTTCATGCTGGAGGTTTCTTCATTTGTTGAAGGACAAGAAAAAGTTTTATCCAAGCATTTTTATTAGCAAAAGAATATTAAGGGCTCAATGAATTCAAACAACTGGCTTTCCTTTCCACTTTCTCCTACTCGTGCTTCCTTACCAGCACAGTCTCATCAGTTCAATCCAGGGTTAGTGAGTGATAATATGGACAACCCATTCCAGAGCCAAGGTAAAATATATATATCTTCTCTATTTTCTTAATTATTTTTTGTGCTCTTTCTCATAGGCATTTGGTAATTTCAGAGTGGAATCTCATTAATACTCATGGGAGTGGTGAAGTTCCAAAGGTTGCAGATTTTCTTGGTGTGAGCAAATCTGAGAATCAGTCAGATCTTATGGCTTTCAATGAAATTCAAGCAAATGATCAGTCAGCAGATTATCTATTCCAAAACAACAGCATATTACCAGTACAAAATACTCCAGTGACCGCCTCAGCTGGTAACTACGGGTTTCAAGAAAATACTAGCAATTTGCAATCATTGACATTGTCTATGGGCAGCGGCAAAGGGTCAAGTTCAACTTGCGAATCAAGCGGCGTAAACAGTACTACCATCGTTGAAGCTGCCACCCCTAGAAGAACTTTGGACACTTTCGGCCAAAGAACATCAATATATCGCGGTGTAACAAGGTAAGTATTCGATCTTTCTCAAAAGTTTTATATCGCAATTTTATGTACCTAATTTGGATTTTAAATTTCCTTTATGTTGTGGAATATTATAGGCACAGATGGACTGGAAGATACGAAGCCCATCTTTGGGACAATAGCTGTAGAAGGGAAGGGCAGTCAAGGAAAGGACGACAAGGTAAGCCTTACAAATATTTTTCTTGTTACTTAGAGTTTGAATTTTCTCCCAAGTAGAATTTGGACATACTACTAACTATTTCTCTCGATTTTATGGTTGTTTTGCTTTCTTTTCTGGTTTGCAGTCTACTTGGGTGAGTAAACTTTTCTTTTCTTCATCTTTTCCCGCAATTCTCCTTCTGTTTTTCTCCTTTCTATTTCAATATTATTCGCAAATCATTTGATTGTTTCTTTTCGAGCAGGGGGGTATGACAAAGAAGAAAAAGCAGCTAGGGCTTATGATCTAGCTGCGCTCAAGTACTGGGGAACTTCCACCACTACCAATTTCCCAGTAAGTTTCTACGAGTGAATGTATTGTAGTTCGTCCCCGAATGTAGATTACCTAATTTTTCTTATTGTTGCAGATTAGTAACTATGAGAAGGAATTGGAAGAGATGAAGCATATGACTAGACAAGAATTTGTGGCCTCTATCAGAAGGTAAGTGATAAACATTATTACTCTGAGGAAATCAGCTAAATTTGATGATTTTATTTCTAATTAGTTTCGTTTTTTGATAAACTCTAGGAAGAGTAGTGGTTTTTCTAGGGGTGCATCTATGTATCGTGGAGTTACAAGGTAAACCAAATTTTAATATATCTATTCTCTCCCTGTCGGTCGCATTGATTCATTAATACATCAATGTCTTCAAGCAGGCATCACCAGCATGGAAGATGGCAAGCAAGAATCGGGAGAGTTGCAGGAAACAAAGATCTTTACTTGGGAACTTTCAGTAAGTTTGTTGAACTTTCCGTGCAATGGTTAAAACTTCTCCATACAAACAACTACTTAAAATAACAATGTTTAATAATCATCTAAGGTACGGAGGAGGAAGCTGCCGAAGCATATGACATTGCGGCGATAAAGTTTAGAGGCCTAAACGCAGTTACTAATTTCGACATGAATCGTTATGATGTGAAGGCGATACTCGAAAGCAACACTCTACCAATCGGTGGTGGGGCCGCGAAGCGCCTGAAGGAAGCTCAAGCTCTTGAAACTTCGAGAAGACGGGAAGAAATGATAGCTCTTGGCTCAAGTTTTCAATATGGAAGCAGTTCCAGCAGGCTACAACCTTATCCTCTAATGCAAACTCCATTTGAGCTACAACAGCAACAACAGCCATTACTGACTTTACAAAACCAGGACATTTCTCACTGCACACAAGATCCTTCGTTTCACCAAAGTTATATCCAGACACAGCTACAGTTGCAGCAGCAATCTGCAGGTTCTAATAGTTATATGCACCAATCAAGCCAGAACACTCATTTGTATAATACTTATCTGCATAACCATCCAGCTTTGCTTCATGGGGTGGAGAACATGGGTTCAAATTTGTCTTCTGTGACTGCGAACAATGGAAGCTCAAGTGGGAGGTACAGTGGAGGATATATCGGAAATGGAATTGGTATGACCTCTAATTCTTCTTGTGGAACTACGGCGGAGGAACTTGCCATGATTAAGGTTGATTATGATATGCCCTCTGGTAGCTATGGAAATTGGTCTGGTGATTCAATTCAGGGAACAAATCCGGGGTTTTTTACAATGTGGAACGACTGATCTAATGTGACAACGTTGTGACTGTTCTAAAGAGCTCTTTCTTTTTTAACTTAATGTTTGAAGCAATTGGAGAATAGATTTTAATGGGGAAAACGAAAAGATGTAGTTGCGCTTTGATAAGAAAAAGCCCCAATTTTCAATTTGTTATTGCATTTTGTTTTTGTACTTGTGGAGAATTAGGGCTTTCTTTCGGGAAAAACAGTCGACCAAATCAGATTCAGTGGGTCTACGTCAGTTTATGGGTACGAGAAAAAACCCAAATTTTGTATGCAGAACTTTTCTCTTCAGAGTTTTGTTTATTTTTATCATCTACCCAATTTCATCTCCCTCCACCTCCCTTTTTTTTTGTCAAAATCTCTTTGTTATCAATTTTCGTCCCATTTATTTAAATTTTGTACTCTCTTAATTCATAACATCACTAAATTCACAATATTGTAGCTATTTATATGTTGGTTCACCATTTCTCCTAAGAGGCATTCTGCTAAAAACATAACAAAACTATGCTTGTTGCATCATCCATGTAATTTTTGTCAATTTATTATGATTTCTTTCTAGTGTTTGTTGCTCACAATTGTTACAATTTCCTGCCTGCTTGCCGTGGCTCCGAGTGCATTTCTTTAGTATCTGTTGGAAAACTGATTGCATGCATTAGTCATTGCTTCACTCTTGTGTTCATCAGGCTTATACTCCTACATTGGCTCCCAAAATTTGAAATAGCCACAATTATTTTACTGACTGCAAAAGAAATATATTTTGTTGGAATTGCTTCCGATGTTCTGATTCTAGCCCTTCCACCGCAGCCAAAACTCTTGCTACTGAACTTTATGATCCCTCCATTTGCATCATCATTGTTGCATTTTGATTGAACTCCTCGTGTGAAGCTTCCAAAGCTCAAAATCCCACAGCTTTCCTCCATAGAAATGAAATAGAGTTGGTTAGGATTTTTTTCTTTATTTTTTTATATCCTCATTCCAGTCTTTTTTTTGACAGCTATATTTTCTATTTTTGAACTTACTAATCCCCCGTTTACAAGCATGCAACCGCTTCATTTGGACATTATCTTCTTCATCATATGATTGTGTTGAGGACGAAAACATAAGTTGTATTGTTGATGACAAGAATTCAAATTTATGATGAGTATAAATGTCAGTCAATTGGTTTCTCTCTTTCCTTTTTAAACAACACATCATGAATGGATGTTGTTCAGGAGATTGATAATATAAGCCCTTTAAGACTGTTTAGGTTGCGAAAAACCATGGACATCCTTTCACTATGTCGACGCCCAATAACTCCACTTCCAGTCATTAATTCTGCATCTGTTGCGGTGCTGACGAGATAACTCATCACAATAACATAGTCATTGAAGTAGCGGGTATAACCATGCATATTCTCGAAAATTAGAATGTTTCCGTAGAAACGCTCCGCGTTATCATCGTATACTGTAAGAAATGGAATTTCCAGAATCCATTTATCGAATGTGATATCAAGTAGAGTTTTGTTTGAACCCAACTTAAAATTGACTCCAGCTTGGTGAAGTTCCATCGCAGAAGGTATGTTTGGAGCTTTGAATTCACTTTGGGTAGCCGATGACTAGAATTGCTGGAGAAGTTCCATGGCTGAGGGTATGTTTGGACTTCGAATTCAGTTTTGGCAGCGGAATGGGATGGCTGAATACTGAGTCTTAGCAAATCAAGAAAATGCTCGGCTTCTGAAAATTTCATTTCCAATAAGTTCATATCCATTAGAACATATGTAAGAACACGTTGTGAATGTGATTAAATCCTAAATTAATTTTTGTTTCTCATTATTTATTTATTTTTGTGTTGAAGAAACAAGAATTAATCGTTTCGTGTTTCTCATTGTTTCACAACTAGAAACACGTTCTGAATGGTATAACCATGAATGTGATTTAAATCGTCACAATGTGATGCTGTTTTGGCTAGATTAAACAAGTCAAAGAGGCAAACGTGCTAAGTGTTATAGCCAAGTTGGCTAAAATCAGAGAATGTGCTTTGATCTTAATTCATTCACTTTAAATGAGAAATTTTTACAATCATTTTTACAAATTACTTGACCAAATAACTTGACTTTTTCAATAAAAGAAATTTGACTTATTCAAATAATAATATTCAACAATTAAAAGATAAATATAAAGTACCAGGTTGCACAAAAGACGCATAAAATATAACCTCTTAGAAAGACCGCATCCGCTAAAATCATTCTTACCAAGTCATTACTTTCAAGGTCAATGGTTTCTACATAACGCAATTTTGTTTCCTTATTGTTTATCAACGCCAGAAAATCCCCAATACTTAACTTAGTTGGTCGAAGAAAGTGTCGTAGGTATCTAATTTTAGGCTCTTCGATAGCTTTAAGCACTTCTTTTCCACGATGAAGCGGGCCAATTGAGACTACCTGCGGGGCATAACCACTTGCATTCAAACACCGAATGTCCTGAGGAACTCTATAGATGGAATAATCTTGTGATAAGGGATACAAAGTCTATCTCAAACTTTTCTGTCAAAGAAGGTTTTAATTTTGATATCAATCGATGTATGCACACTGTTATCCATACATCTAATCAGTTACTTTACTCTGTCTAAATCAGTTAATAAATAATGTGAACAACTCTCTTTTTTTCTAAATTTTTTATATTTTAATTTTTTAAGATTAAGTCATTGCTTACACCAAATCTTCTTTTAAAACAACAAAGTCAAGTTAGTCTTTAATAAAATTGATTATCTATATATTGAACTTCAAGCAAGCATCATTGGCAGCTAGATTATGTTAAAAGAATCGAATAAGCTAAAATTCTCATTTCGAAGTTTGTCCTAATAACAGTTAGATGAAAGATTTACACATACACTCCTTCGAGATAACAATGTTTTCCTGGTTGACCCGTTTGTGTACAAGGAAGAATTGTGATTGCAGTTTATTCAGTTATCTCTGTTTAATACAATAATTTTGTTGTTAGTATTTTTGGAGGGTGGTTTGATATTTCTATGCATAATAAAATGTAAATGCACATAATATTGCTTCTATAGCATTTTAACACCCACGTAAGCAGGGTTGCGCATATAGTATTTCATGCCCAAAAATGAACTACCCTTCTTCCCTTTCAATGCGAAACGACGTATCCCTGCATTTCTCCTTCGTGAAACGAGTCCTTTTGAGGCTTCTGGGCTACTTTTAAAGGGCATTTTTGGAGGCTCTTGGTAACCCATAGCCCAATTTATATAAGTAGAAACCTACTTCAATGAATTTAAACATCACAAAATTAAATTTGAACATAATAATCATATACCCTGTATTTGCTTTTGCATATTTACTCGTGGAATATTTTTCCATTCGTAGTTATAATTTCACCCATGATTAATTCTCACGATGGAGATCTTTCAAACAGGTAGTTAGCATATTATGAGCTTGACTAGCTACGCCTATCTACCTAAACTGATAAACTAACAAGGATTCAATGTTGTAAAGATAAAGCTCAACATATACATATAAGGATGTGCATATGTTATTTGTATAACTTCAACAAGGTTGCTTTGCTGGTTGAATTTGCTGTGCTATTTTTGTGTTAAACTATTTGTTTCTTTCACAATTTTAGGAAATAACGTTTCAGGAGTAAATAGATTTATCCATTTAATCAGGGGAAAAAACTAGATGCTATGTATAGATATGAAAGCCAGAACTCATAAACACAGTAGTACATGATCAATAGCTCTTAACATAAATCCCCTTTCACGATTGAGCTACACAAAAGAAACACAGAGACAGTACACACGAAACGAAATCTTAATGAAAAGATAAATATGAAATAGTAATAAACTACAAAGCGATGATTGAACAAACTGCTTGGATGAAGGTGAGTACAAGGAGAACCAAAGCTGCTAAGACGGAGATAGATGCCCATGGAGTGTTGAAATAATCTTGCTTCAGGTTTGCCTTCCATTTGTGCCAACGGTAATCGCAATAGATCCGTAGATTTTCAACAAGATCAGAATATTGGAAATTAGGAGTAAGACAACAGTCTTTGACAAGACTGCGAAAAACAGTTGACAATCTTTCACCGTTACCTAGCCCAATAATTCTATTTTGAATGAGTATTTCCGCATCTTTTGCTGAGTTGACGAGGTAACTCATCATTATAACATAGTCATTAAAATACCTGCCGGTATAACCATGCATACCCTCGAAAACTACAATATTTCGGTAGAAACGCTCCGAGTTATCAAATACCGTAAGAAATGGAATTTCCAAAATCCCTTCATTGAATGTGATGTCAAGTAGATTTCTGCTTGATCCCAACTTAAACTTGATTCCAGCTTGGTGTAGTTCTGTTGCAGAGGGTAGCTTTTGAGCTTTAAATTCAGTTGGGGTAGCGGACTGGGATGGCTCGTGAAGTTCCATCGGAGAGGATATGTTTTGAGCTCTCAATTCAGTTTTGGTTAGGCGACTGTGATGGTTGCTGAAGTTCCATCCGAGAGGAAATATTTTGAGCTCCGAATTCAATTTGGGCAAGAGTAGGGGGCTGAATACAAAGTCTTAGCAAATCAAGAAAGTGATGAGCTTGTGAAAAGTTGATTTCATACAAACTTTTTTCGAGTGGGACAAACTGAAAAACACTTTCCAAGAACCGAAGGGTAATTGTGAAAATTGAAACTCCCTTGTAATGGTCACTATACGTTGCTGTTTTGGCTAAATTAAACAAGTCATTAAGAATGAATAATGGAATCTGATTTTCCACCAGCAACAAGTCACACCACATATGATTAACTGTCCACGGCTTTCCAAATATACGGTCATCAATAGTCATAAATTTGGGTTCACAACTCCTCAGACAAAACTCAATTAGAAAGACAGCATCGACTAAAATCGTTTTCATAAAGTCATCGCTTTCAAGTTCAATGCTTTCCGAGTAACAGCTGCGTAATTTTACCTCCTTTTCCCTTATTAATGCAAGAAAATCCCAAATACTTACCCCAGTTCTTTGAAGAAAGTGCTGTAGGTATCTAATTTTATGTTCTTCCGCAGCTTTAAGCTCTTCCCTTCCATGATGAAGTGGGCCAATTGAAACTACTTGTGGAGTGTAATCGCTTGGATTCAAACGCCGTATGGGCTGATGAACTCTATAGATGCAACACTCTTGGGATAACGGATACAAGGTCTCAAGCTTTTCTCTCAAAGAAGTTTCTAATTTCTTGACATCGATCGATGTATGCTCACTGTTATCCATGTTATTGCATGCTGCTGCAATTTATAGCAACAAAAACGTTAACAAGAAAACAAAATCCAAAACAACCTTATTAGAAAAATATCAAAAAAATCACATAAAAGTATATTGATCTACAACGGCAAAAACTCACTGTTCTGTCTGTAGAAATGAACAAACAACGGCTCTCTTCTTTCTAATTTTTTTAGATTAAGTTATGACTTTAAGTCTTTTATTCTAGACTTAAAAACCAACAACTTCATGTTCATTTTTCTCCAATTTTTGAGAACCCATGTGTGAATGCAAGTGGAGACGCGTGGAGAAAATGTCATGAATCGACAACACAAAATGGGGGCAAGCCTTGCTTCCTGTCCCCCACATTAATGTTGACAGTCGGCAGTCGAATAATTGACTTTAATGATCATTTAATTGCATCCGTTGGCTCTAAACAACTGGTATTGGAAAAAATATATAAAAAAAAACACACAAAACACACACACACCAACAAGTTCATGTTCATTTTTCTCCAATTTTTGAGAACCCATGTGTGAATGCAAGTGGAGACGCGTGGAGAAAATGTCATGAATCGACAACACAAACAAGCCTTGCTGTCCCCCACATTATGGGTAAAATATATAAAACACAAACACACACGCACACACACAAAAAAGAATATTGATCTTCAAGGAACAAAATCTTACATTGCTCTGTCTATGCAAATGAACAAATAATGTGATTGACTCTTTTCTCTATAACTTCCTTATATTTCAATTTTCTAAGACCAAGTCATTGCTTTCAAGTCTTTTAATATAACAAAAATAAAAAATAAAGAAAGGTAAGTTCCAATCCCACTTGCATGTATTTTTTTATGAAGCATACTTGTTAAAAATTATATAATCTTACTACACCAAGTCTTTTTTTAATATAATAAAATAGAGTTTGTCTCTGACAAAATATTTAATATTGAATATAGTTTTTATATATTAAACTTGAAGCAAGCAACATTAACTAACAGTAACCAAGAAAATTTTAGAAGGTACATGTTTTAAAATTCAAGAGAAAAGTACGTAGTAGTGGTTGGTGGTTAGATTAAATCTGAGTAGTAGCAGTCGCAATGGTAGTAATAGTAGTAGTAAATTATGATCTATATTATATTAAACTTTTTAAATATTATGATTAGTGTAATTAACTACTGTTTTTAAAGTTTTTTAAAGATAATTTTATCTTTAAATAAAATAATTAAAAATAAGATAATAAATATAAATTATGATCTATAATAATTTTAAAGGTATTTTATATCACAAAATATTAATTTAATTTTGTTAAATTAAATTTATTTATTAATTTATATAGCATTTGGAAACATCAGAATAAAAAAAAATGCAATGAGAAGAAAAATAAAATTTTTAAAATTTTGTAATTACCTTATACCCCCTGCCTACTTATCTAAATTGGGCTATTTGTTACTACAAAAATAACCGTTAAAGACAATCCCATAAAGAAAGCTTTTCTAAGGACAAATGCAGGAATGTGTCCTTCCTTTCCTTTCCCATTGAGTGCGTTTACTTCAATTTTAGATTAAATGTCAAACAACCTCCCTACTTCCCACGCTACACAGACACCTTTTTTATTTTTAGGGGGGAGGGGGTGGTTTGGGTGCATATTGAATCATGGAATATTTCTTCATTCATGGTTATAATTTCACCTATGATTATTTCGCAAAATGGAGATCGTTCAAACAGCTAGTGATCATGGCAGATGGATCATGATCCTGAACTCAAACATCACAAAATTAAATTTGAAATATAATATCATTTACCCTATATTTTTAGTCTATTATGAGCTATCTATCGATCTAAAAATATAAACTAGTAAGGGTCCAATGTTAACTTCTAAAGATAAAATCTTAACATATTCAAATAATGGTGTGCATATTTTATTTGTGTAAAACTCCAACAAGAATGCTTCGCTGTTGTATTTTTGTGTTCAATCAGATCATTGTTATTTCACAATTTTGAGTAATAACATTTCAGGAGTAGCTAGATTTATCCATTTAATCGGGGCCAAAAACTAAAAGCTATGTAAAGATATGAAAGCCATAGCTCATAAACATTATTATAAAGAAAGCCATAATGAAACAAGCAAACTTTGGGCAATAGTATTTGATCTTCGAGTAGTGTTCTGAATAGAGTTCGGGCAAGAGCATTGGGCCGGAAACAAAGTATTAGCAAGTCAAGAAAATGATGAGCTTCTGAAAAGTTGATTTCATACGAACTTTTTTCCATTGGGACAGACATAAAAAGAGTTTCCAGGAACCAAATGGTAATTGCGAAAATGGAAACTCCCTCGTAATGTTCACTGCACGTTGCTGTTTTGGTTAGATTATACAAGTCATCGAGAATGAATGATGGAATCTGATTTTCAACTGGCCACAAGTCACACCACATTTGGTTGTCCATGGCTTTCCAAATATGTGGTCATCGTTAGTTATCAAATTAGGTTCACAACCTCTCAGGCAAAAATCAATGAGAAAGACAACATGCACTAAAATCATTGTCACAAAGTCTTCGCTTTCAAGTTCAACGCCTTCCGCTTGACACACGAGCAATTTTGCTTCCTTTCCTGTATCAATGCGAGAAAATCCTGAATGCTTACCTCAGTTCTTTGAAGAAAGTGTGGTAGGCATTAAATTTTGTGCTTTTCCAGCACATGAAGAAGCGGGACAATTGAAACTATTTACGGAGGGTAATCATTTGGATTCAAACGCCGTATGGGCTGATGAACTCTATAGATGCAGCACTCTTAGGATAACGGATAAGAGTTCTTAATCTTCCCTGTCAAAAAATTTGATAACTCATCGATATCAACAGATCCTTGTTCGCGCATTTCCATCTTCTATCGCTTGCATGCTGCAGTAACAACAAAATAATTGAAACCAGTACATTTCAGAAGACAAGATTAGAAAAAACAAAAATTCCTAACTGCGACTATATCAACTAACAACAGACTAATCAAAAACAATATTTGCGGAATGGTTAAAGTTGGAAAGTATCAGAGTTTTACAACGCTGCTCTTAGACTGTTGCTCTTCTGTGGAGATAGAGGTCCAGGAGAATGTGATGTCAAATATAATAAAACATTTAGTTGTACTCTCTTGAAACTAATTAGTTTGAGATAAATGGTAAGTCAATGATTTGACAAGTAATATCAGAATTAGGAAGCCATTGTCCGAAAAAGTGTTGCAGTTATCTAATTTTATGCTCTTTACGTTTAAGCTCTTTCATTCCATGAAACTACTAGTGGGGTCTAACCACTTGGATTCAAACACCGTATGGCCTCAGGAACCCTACAGATGCAACAGTCTTGTGACAAGGAATACAAGGTCTCAAACTTTTCTCTTAAAGAATTTTCTATTTTCTTGATATCAATAGATGTATGCACACTGTCATCCATGTTATTGCTTGCTTCTGCAATTTACAGCAACAAAAATATTAATGAAAAGCAAAATTCAAAATAAATTTAGAAAAATAAAAAAATATATAATAAAAATTAATTTATAATAAAATTACTCACATTGATCTATCTATACAAATTAATAAATAATATGATTGACTTTCTACCTTTTAAGTTTTTTATATTTTAATTTTTTAAATATTTTAGTTTTTTAAAACTGAATCATCGTATTTAGTCTTTTAATATAACAAAATATTAAATTTAGGAAGTTAAATCTATGACTTGTATTCTTTTTAATTTTCTAAAGCATATTTGTAAAAGGCTTACTCCACCAATTCTTTTTTTTTAATATAAAGAAATTGAGTTTGTCTCTAACAAAATTGAATATTGACTAGGGTTTTTTATTTTTTCAACTTCAAGCAAGCATCATTGGTGGCTAGTTTACGTTCAAACAATCGAATAAGCAAAAAATGGGTACAAAATTGATCGAGATTAGGTGTACCGTACAATATTTAAAAAGCCAAGTAACAAGTGGCCAAGAAAATTTCAGGTGTTACTCGCATTTTGACTCAAATACATGACCCTGCTTCGAGATAAGAAGGCATGAAAATTGAAATTCATAGTATACTCACAACAGTGTAAGTATTCGTAGAATGTAATTAAATTAACGAAAAGGAGTTAGTGTCCGAATTAATCATCCACTGAGTAATTGATTAAGAGAATTGGAATTGTTTGCTCTTAATCTTTTCATTTCCATGCTTAATTTGTGTGCGAAATGACCAGTAGTTTGTGTTAGACGATGCATGCTTGAAACCTCACAATATCTTAAAGATGGTTTTTGAATTCAATCTCGAAAAGTGCTTCCCCTTCTTGCAGGATACAAACTATAAAATGTGTCTGAACTCTGATTCATTCTCTGTGACGGTCTAGAAGCTTCAACCATACAATAATCAACGATATGATCTTCTAATTTTGAATTCTAATTAACTTTGATCAAATCAACTTCTTTTGTTGAATTGAATCTTCATGTTTGACTTATCTAATTGTTAAATTAGTTAATTAATGACACATAATAATTAATTAAAACAAATCTAGTCTGCATGACACAAAAAAAACAAATCTAGTCTGCATGACACAAAAAGAAAATCTAATAAACAGACAACTATTATAATATCTTTTCAGGTATATAACTTTTGCTTCACATGTCCTATTCTTACAGTAGCTTTGTTCATTAAGACAGATCATTCCACTAAAATAAATAAACATTTACTTTATCCCTACTTATGTCAAAACTCATTTAAAATGATATATTTAACTCCTCAAATTGTGTACAATAAATTCAACTGATGGTCAAGTTTATCCTCATAATCATTATTTCAGTCGTTAAAGCAATCCTAAGATGCATTTATGATACAAGATTCCAATACTTTCTACTGAACTAACAACATCGATAATGAAGTTCTCAAAAATAAAAATAAAAAAACTTGGGTAGTATTGATGGAAATCAATTTAACAGATTTTTTTATATTAAAATTAATATCTCTTTTGTGATTGTACTACACAATCCTAATTTAATCACACAAACAGAAAAAAGAATTATTCCCCAAAGTAGCTTCAGTAGTTCCTTCCCAACAACTAGAATACTCAGCTCCGTCGGCCGGCCAAAATATATTCTTAATAATAATAGTAAAAAAATTAATATGGTTTACCACGACTTTGATAATGAAGAAACTTTGACAATTAAAGGCCCTTAATTTGATCCTAATTATCGTGTTTTGGATATGAAAGTCGTAAGAAATATTATGAAGACTAGTTGATTACAATTTCAACTGAAAGTCATAAATAAGATGCTATAAGTACACGCTTAGTCCCTCTTATTCTTTTACTTTTTTGATTGAGCTACACAAAAAACTGGCAAATTATACGGGTGAAATCATTATGATTACATATGCAATCAAAATAGGAGGACTTGCGATGAAATTATGGAGCAAACTTCTTGTATGAACGTGAGAAGAAGGAGAACGACAGCTGCAACAACAGATATAGATATGCCCATGGATTGTTGAAATAATTTTGTCTCAAGATTGTTTTCCATCTGTGCCAAGGGAATCTGCAATAGGCCTTTAAATCTTCAATAACACCAGAATATAGGAAAGTATTGGATAGTAAAGTACCTGTGACAAGGTTGTGAAAAAGAATGGACACAATTTTCAACAACTCCGTTTTCAACGAGTAATTCCACATCTTTTGTAGTGTTGACGAGGTAATTCATGAATATTACATAATCGTTTATACGGTAAGCATCACGATCATAATGCAATCTCTCGAAAGCTTGGAGATTGACCGATTATTCGGATCAAGGAAAGTCCTTGGGAGTGATCACCATACGTTGCTGTTTTGAACAGATTAACTAAGTCATTGAGAATGAACAATGGAAGCTGATTTTCCAGTAGCCACAAATCAGACCACATTTTGTTCAACAATCCAAGGTTTTCTCAATATACGATCATCATTAGTAATCAAATTAGGGTCACAACGTCTTAGAAAGTATTCAATGATGGATAAAGAAAGCATCCACTAAAATCAATCTTACGATGTCATCACTTTCAAGTTCAATGGTTTCTACATAACAGTTCCGCAGTTCTCTTCCTTATCCTTAATAAAAGCAAGAAAATTTTCCATGTTTACCGTAGTTCATAGAAGAAAGTGTTGCACGTATCTAATTTTATGCTCTTCCATAGCTTTTATTTCTCCTTACCATGGTGGAGCGGGCCAAGAGAAACTACTTGCGGAGTGAAAGCACGTACATTTAAGCACCGAATTTCCTTTGGAACTCTATAGATGCAACAATCTTCGGATAAGGGATACAAGCTCCCAATTTTTTTCTCGCAAAGAAGCTGCCAATCTCTCGACATTAACCGATGCATGCTCCCTGTTGTCCATCCTCTATCACTTCCTGCAATAGCAACAAAATAAAAGAATACTTATAACTATATATAGCTTGCAAAAGAATGACAAGGAAACACTTCATGATTCAAGAAGAAAAGGGTAATGAGCGACATTAACATTTGAGAAAACTTAGTATGATTTGTCCAGCAAATTCCAAAGGGATGTGTTGTTTCTTCTGCCGGCCTTAACATTTTTGTTGTAAAAATTTCAGCATCACCCATCTTCTCCTTCAGATAACTAATATTTATTAATCCTTACCCACTTTAATTTTACTTCTCATGGCTAGTTTGATTTTTCTTAATTTGACTTTTCAAATAAAAGAATATAGGAATAATAGGCTTAAAAAAATGCCCAATTCTTGTGCATGGTTTTATTGGAATCTTTATACACAAGCGCACACACACATTGCAGATGAGATGATTTTGGGCCAAATAGATCATGGATGTCCAAATCATATCAGTTTGGACCTAATGCTGACCCAAATATATATCCATGTTAATACAATGAATCTACTGAGAACAATGAATTCATGTTGCAAATTAAGCAAAATAAATGAATTGCAATAATTAGTTGGAGGAAAACAAATTGAAGTTTTCCATTGGAAAATGAAAAGCTGTGCACGAATGGAGGATATGTTTGACAATTGATTTCTGGTAGCCTTTCGGAAGTAGAAAATTTGAGGTGATAAAGTGCCCTTATGTTGTTGGGAGAATACAAGTCAATGAACTCACAATCCCTTTTCTATTAGTGAACATTAGAAGCATTTTACCTTTGCTTTTATCCCTTTCATGTTGGATTACTTGAGTTTATGTATCTTAAATAAAAAAAATAACTAAGAAAGAAAGAAAGACGAAGAAGGAATAAATAAAGTTTAGAATGTTAAACTACTGTAATTTTATGAGGAAAATTTGTGCTATAGCTTCCAAATTATAGTTCATTTTCGCAATGTAATTTTCTCAATAATTTCCAAAATTATTAGCTCATTCATAACCATATAATGGCAATGGCTACAACTACTTACACGAATGCATTTGAGATCATAATTTGCAAATACGCGCCATTTGCAGCCTTTTTCACATTGTAATCGTTTGAAATGATATCATACTTGAGTTCATTCATGTTTTCAATGTCCACAATAATCATTATGTTATTAAATGAAAAATAAAATAAAATTTAGAAATAAAAAGCAAAATTCTTCAACCCTTCGCGAGGTGGTGTCATCTGCAATTTTGTAATGCTTAGAGATAAAGAATAGTTGCACCAATATAAATGGATTGTTTACAATATATCTCATGTATTTATATTTATATTTATATTTTTTATATTAATTATTTAAAATTATTTATTTATATTTAAAAATTTTTTGTCATATATTTTAAATTAATTATTTTAACTTTCGTACTTCATATTTCAAGGTTACTTTATTGACCATTTTAAATTTCAAATTTTATTGTTAAAAGATATAAATATATTGAATGTATATTAGTAATTCTCAAATAAATATAACATATATAATAATTTTCAAAAGAGCAATCGGTCACAAACCCACATATCATCAAATTAAGAATGTGATCAAACAGCTATTATGGATCATGACAATGATATAAAAAAAATAGAACAAAAAAAGGAAAAAAGAATAATAATATCCAAATCTCTAATTTTCCTATTTCACAAATAAGTTATATTTTGCTCGTTTTGATTAAATAATTTCCTAATATTTAATAGAAGACACCAATTACTCTTACATATTTTAATTTTCATCGTCACAATATATATCCTTATACGTGAAAATATATATAAAAAAATAAAGGGATGTGAATGTTATTATCCCAATAAAAATAGAAGACATAATGGGCAATAATAATTCTTACGATTTTCTTACGAAAAAGCACATAAATGGACCTGTGTGTATGTGCGTTGGTGGGTCAAAAAAATAGTGCATCCATTTTTTAAGCAGAGAGGAAAAAAGAGTAAAGTAAAATGAAAGCGTGTTGCCCACTGCTAAGCATTATTGACGAGAGCCTCCAAATAATCCAAACAAGTTACTAAACAATGATAGTAGTATCTTTCTGTAATCGATCGATGAGTGTATTGCCATTCGCCAATGTCTTCTTCATTAGTATGTGCTTGCTCTTGCATTCGTGTGTGTTTTAATTTTTATGAGTGCTCTTGAGTTCATCTAAAGTCAATCTAGTGGAGGCAAGCAGTCAATATTATTAAAGAAAAAAGAGTTGCGGATTTATTAATTTGGGTTGAATATTGTTAAAATTAACAAATTCTTCTTCTTGTATTATAGATGCTAAAAGAGAGAGAGTTACTACTGAAAAAAATTATAAATAAGAGTTAAAATGATTTTGTGATTGAAATTTATGAAAGGAAATACAAAATTGTTTTCCGAAACGAAGTGATCACAATTATTTTATTGATAAGATAATAAAAATATAAAAATTTTAATAATTTAAATAATAGAATTTGATAAAATTCTATTATTTTATTGATAAGATAGTAAAAATATAAAATTTTAAATAATTTAAATAATAGAATTTGATAAAATATAACGCATCTTTTTCTTATAACGAATATATGGAGTATGAAAACAAGTTGTTACCACCAAATTATCGATAGTGATAAGAAAGAAATATTTGATTGTGCATTGAGTTGATTAATTTACCAGTACTAACTCATGATATTTAAGCTAAGCATATAAGAGCTTATCTTGCACTATATATAAATAATATGTTTGTGTTTCCATTTCAATAATCCAAAAACATTTTCAATTCATATAACAAAAGGGGCTCTTTTAGATGGTGATATCATGGCCGACAAGAGCATCATCAATGTATATTTAGTTTTTCTTATCTTTAAAGTACATATGTTCCTAACTTTGAAATGGGTGGAGGAATATATTTATTAATATTTTTTCTCCTTTGCTTTTACTTTTAGCTTAGGTGGTTGCTTACATTTTCTCCCACCATATGATGACAGACAGGAAAACATTTTATGAAACTTCAAAGAAAGAATATAAAGAATTTTAATTTCTTGGTGGGGTAGTGATGTTTCCAACACTGGCTTAAATGATAGCCAAAAAGAAAATAGTGTAAAAGATCTTGTGTAACCTAAAGTGGTTTCAATTTGTGGATCCTTTTCCAAAGAATTACTTGTATATTTATGGCTAGATGCCAACATCTAAAACCCGCATGAAATGAAATAAAGTTATGCTATAAACCATAGCCTTTGCCTAACAATGCACAAGTGATCGAATGCAATTGGGTTTGCGTTGGCCTAAAACAACATTACCTAGAAGTTTAGCTGGCTTTTGTCAACTAAATAAACAAGAAATTACTTGTTTGATCATGACTTTTAATCTTTATAGAATATGAGGGAATATAAATCGTACAACTATTAAAAGATTCCATATGGACAAGCGTGGAGTAATTCACTTTCAAAAGTTGTTTGATTAACCTTTATTAAAGTTAACAATTAATTAAACTCTTCAACACTATTTTGTAACACAAGAAGTCCAAATTCAGTTGAAATTATTGAGATCGATTGAGTTACCTAAGATCAATTATGCAAGTAGAGTTTGAAATTTTTACGTATACAAATAGACTTTATCAATTATCTTGAATTTCTGTACATTTGATATCATATTATTTAATTTTTTTTTTTTTTTTTTTTTTTTTTTAATTTTTAATTATTTGGATCATTAATTTCAATTATTAAAAATAAATAACAATAAATATTTATCATCAATTAAAATCAAGAAACCTAATTCTTACACATATTTCTTTGAAATATTTATATATTATTAAATTAATTCTCTTATATGAAGGATTAGATTATATTGACATGTGCATTTAATTCTAATGCATAATTATACATATGAATTATTAAAAGTAGATTAATTAATAGTTAGTATAAAAAATTATATAAAAATTAAAAAAAAATTTAATCAAATAAAAAAAAAAAAAAAATTTTAATATATATTTAAAGTTAAATACAAATACAATCCATTTCATACGTCCATATATATTAGTGAATAATATGGTAATACAATTATATAATTGCTCCCAACTATAACGATAACATTTGTATACCATGTGGTAAGTTTAATTTTTAACTCTAAATCTAATCATTGTATTTGATGTATATATAATCACCAACAAGGCAACAACGGTCAAAAGCTAAATAACAATTATGTGTAATTAATTATCATACTGAATCAAAATTATTGAACAAGTAAAGGGATGTTAAAATTGATGATTAGAAGTCCTTTTAGGCTAAGAAAACACAGAAGTGGAAATTTGATGATCTTTCTTACCAAATGAGATGTTAGTAATTGGTTATTACGTTAATCATTATTTTACCTCAACTAGATACTTTATAGTATCTTAAAATGAAACGACATGTAGTTTAAGAACTTTCAAGTTTCATCTACACAACTCAATTTTGAAGCAATCTTTATACTCAAAACTATGACATATAAGCAAAACTACAAGGAATAGATCATGCCTTGAAACAAAGCTATATAGAGACCAGAACTAATCTTACTCGTACTCACACTTGTTCTTGCTCATTCTCTCTCACTTTAAATCTATTTGTGCATTTGTTGAATTCTGTTATTTTCTTTCT